>CM053793.1:288347090-289067090 GCA_028749045.1 Cupressus sempervirens | reverse complement strand
GTCCTATGATAGAAAATATAATTCAAGATTCAAGGGAATCATAAGTAGGGTAGGATAATATCTCCACTAGGAACTCATATTAAAAGTCATTTTCTAGCATTTGTAACATAGAAGCCAGAGTCTCCATTGCATCAACTGCCTTATTATCTGCTTGAGAAATCTATTGGAAAGTAACATGTGCAAAGTACTTTTTCAGATCACTAACCATTCTTTTGTAAGGCATCAATTTTCATCTTTTGTCTAATAAATATCATTGAACTGGTTGATTACCAACTGTGAATCTCCAAAGATATTCAACTCGTCTACACTCCATTCAATAATGATTTTCACTCCATTGATCAAGGCTTCATATTCAGTAATGTTGTTTGTACAAGGAAAAAGAATCTTGTACACCTTGGGTAGAGAATATTTATGTGGAGTGATGAAGAGGATTCCAACACTAGACCCTTGTTTTGTGAAAAATTTATCAAAGAACATAACCCATGTTTGGTGTGTCAATAGTAGAATCGAGTCATTAGGAAATTAAACATCCAATGATTGGTTCTACAATGGTGATTCTACTTGTTGATCAGTGATCACTTGTCCTTTGATGGATTTTTGTTCCACATGCTCAATGTTGAACTCACTCAAGACCATAACCCATTTTCCCAGTCTTCCTATCAGAGTAACTTTGTTGAGAAAATACTTTAATGGATCAATTTTTGTAAGTAGTCTGGTAGTCTGAGTGAGTATGTAGTGTTTCAACTTTTGGAAAGCTAAAACAACTACTAGGCAGGATTTCTAAATAATGTTGTAATTCATCTCATATGAGACCAAACATATGACCGATGTAGCAAATAATTTGTTCCTTATTGTTGTGATCTTCTTGAGCTAGTAAGACATTGAGAGAAGATTCTTTTGTAGAGATATACAAAATGAGTGGCTTCCCATGAATGAGAGGCATCAATAAAGGTGGATTAGCAAGATATTACTTGATATGTGTTGATCTTTGACTACATTATGTGTTCTAGTTTTATTTCACACCCTTATGCAAAGTCTTAGTGATGGGTTGTGATTTATCTGCTAACTATGATATGAACTGACAAATAGACTAGATTCTTCCCTGCAGTCCTCTTATTTGATTGATGTTTTAGGATGGAGGCATCTCCATTATAGATTGAACCTTTTTAGGATCCATCTCTATGCCCATTACAAAAAAAATGTACCCTAGCAATTTTCCTTATGTGAGACCAAAAGTTCACTTCTAAGGATTCAACTTGAGACTAAATTTTTTCATGAGATCTAATATGGGTCCCAAGTCATGAAGATGAGTGTTTCTCTAGATACTCTTAGCTAGACTATCATCAACCTGTCTTCCATTGTTTTATGCATCATATTATGTAATATTGTTGTGATTGCTCATTGATATGTTGCGTCAACATTCTTCAAACCAAATGGCATGACATTCTAGCAAAAGGTTCCCCATAGACTAGTGAAGGTAGTCTTTGCTTGATCTACTGGTACAATCTTTATTTGGTTATAGCTAGAGAAACCATCTATTAGTTAGTAAATTTTCATACCCATCCATCATGTCCACTATCATATCAATGTTAGGTAGTTGAAGATCATCCTTAGGGAATTCTTTGATGAGATCCCACAAATTAGTGTAGACTCTGATAGATTTTTCATGTTTTGAGACTAGAACTATGTTTGATATCCATTCAACATAATCAATGGCTCAAATAAATATTTCTTTCAATAATTTTTCCAATTCAGCTTTGACAAGAAGTGCTACATTAGGGTGCATCTTTCAGAGTTTATGTTAACAAATTTTATCCCAAGTGCAATGTATAGATGGTGCATAATAAGATCAGGATCTAAACCTAGAATATTTGAGTATGGCCATGAAAAGTTAATCTTATTTCCCTGGAAGGAAGTAGTGAATTCTTCTTTTTCCTCAACAGATAATGATTATGCAATATGTATGATATGTGGATGTTCTTCAGTATCCAAATTTATGAGTTGTGTTGGTTCTATCAACATCGATGTTCATTCTTGAAAGTGACTTGAAAGTGCATCAAATATCCCATCCTTAGGCACCTCAAAGAGGTTTTCACCTTCTAATATGTCTTTTGTTTTTACTATTTTTAGCTCTGATACTTCCACAATGTGGTTTTCACTATTAGAATGTGTATACTTTTTTCTTTTGATTGTATGACTGAGATATTTGATGTTGTCTTCAATCATGTTGACACTGTGTTCACTAGTGGAAGACATTACCAGTTTGACAACATGTAGGTACAAGCAAGAGTATAGTCATTTTGGAGAATGGGGAATTTGTTACATGTAGTGTTTGAATTCTAGTCTATTAGCTCAAGATAAGTGATTGAAAGAGAAGTGGTGGGTTTGATTGTATTCATAATATAGTCATCAAATGCACAGGCAAGAGAAGTCAAGACCTAAAGAAATTTTTTCCAGATGTATTTTCATTCCTCTGAGTCTTAACAACATAAAATAAAGTCATATCAACATTAGTAGGGCCAAAAGAACCCTAGACTGCTCCCCCGCTTCAAGTTATTTTTCATATGTGTGAAATTTGTCAACATCCTTATCAAAAGTTTCATTTGAGAGAGAATCAAATTCATATTCTCAAGAATCAATACCACATGGAGTTAAATTGAAATATTTCCCAACAGTCATTGTGCCCATTCTCCACTTTCAGTATCATCTTGGTTCTGAATGATTCTTTCAATAGTAAGAGCATTACTAGTCTCACCCTATTCCATTACCATTATGGGAGTATCAGTAGTACTCTTTATAGAATTATTGTTAATTTCAGCAATACTGACACATGGTACAAAGTCATCGAGCTCCACAAAGAGCATAGCAAGATCTATTGAATAGGATAAAAAAAGGTGTCTTGTCATCAAAACTTTCCTCTAGATTGTTAGACTCAATTTGATATTCATGTTCAGATGGACTATCAGACTCTAATACAAATTTGTTGATTCCTAGATGAAAGGGAAATTTCTTGAAGCCCAGGCTTGAAGTTTCATGAGGTCATCTAGATGTAGCTTTATTTGGATCTATCAATTCTTTATTGTTGCATCCTATAGAACAATTACCTTTTTAGCCAAGTCATTTCATCAGTTTAAGACCTTGTCCATATTTCTTAGGAGTTATTTCATGAGTTTGGATTGTGAGATCAGTTGGGACCTCTTCCTTGTATAACCAAGCAAGGATGGCTCTATTTTCATCTTTGTCCTCTAAAGGTATGGTGGCCTATACAAAGGCACCATTGAAGATAGTCTTAGGTGATACAACAAACGGTCTCTTTGTTTTAGATGGTCTCCAATAATGAAACAAAGATATAGGAAGAGATGTTAGAGACAAGATGGGTTCAAGTTGATATTCTCCCATACCAGTTTCTTTTAGCTTAAGAGTCTTCTCCATTTCTTTTAGCTTGTTGACATGATTATCAATAGACTTTGTATTCATAGGAACAAAATTGTCAATAGAATTGAGCATGTTACATATGTAGCTAGTGTTGGTAGGTATGGTTACCCCTACTCCTTGAAATGGGAACTTTACACGTTGGTGAATTGGTTGAAAGTATTTATTGTATTTCATGAATCCAAGACATTCCTAAAAGTATGTTGTATGCTAAAGGAATATCAAGGACTTGATAGATGACATCTCATTGTATAGGTCCTACCTAGATAGGAATCACATCAAGCCCTTTGGATTTTCATTCTACCTCATCATATGCTTTGATGGTAATCTCCTCATGAGGATCAATATAATCCTCTTCATAACCTAGTTGTGTTAGAAAACTAGCAAAGAAGATGTTACAACCAGAATCATTATCTATAAGCACATGATGTCCACACATGTTTGATGGATCATGACTTTGATATTCAACAGTTGATTGTGAGGATGACCTAACAAATTATCATCTTCCTTAGAAAAAGAAAAATAGCGAGGTGAAGTCAAGTAACCTACCATGGATTGGAATTGATTGAGATTGAGATCCTTAGGTATGATCATCTTAATCAGAGCTTTGTCAAGAATCTGCCTATGAGCATGCAAAGTTTTAAGCAATTTGAAAATGGTTATCTGAGCATTAGTATGTTGAAATTTATCAAGTATGTTGTAGTTCCCAATAGTAGAAGATGTTGCAAGTTTTGTGCTCTTGATGATTGGACCAATAGTAGTCTTTTCTTAGTGTTGTTTAGTTTCAAGAGTAGAAGGCGTAGGTACTTTGAGTACTATCTTAGCATGGGATCATGTAATAGTGTTAGCATAGGACTATAATTGTTGTTGATCAAATTTGAGAGATGTGGCACTTCTCATAATGAATTGAGTTTTTGGTTTTGCATTGTTTCTTTTCCCTTTGATTGTGATTACATCGCATTATTCAAAGTCTAAAGGTTTAACCATGTTGATTACATTGTCATCATTTCTATATGTATAGTTGACCTTGTTATTATTTTTTGGTTTAGAAGCTTCTCCCTTTTTATATGGAGGAAATGGTTCTTTGAATGCTTTATGATCTCCCACAACTACTTCATCATAATCAATGAAGTCTTGGATCTTATGTCTTAGATTAAAGCAGTTGTTCATTTTGTGACCTTTGTTTTGATGGTAATCATAGTATGCATTTTTGTTCCACCATTTAGGTCTTAGTTATGGATCATATGGATGAGAATTGTCCATAGGAGTGAGAATTTGATTTTGAAGAAAATTCTTGTAGACTACTTCAAGAGGTTCACCCAAAGGTGTGTATTCATGTTTGGGTCTAGAAGCCCAAGATGTGTTTTTAGCATTGTTTCTAGATGTTCTATTATTTTTAGTAGCCTTTACAGTGGATTTCAATATGCATATGCTATCTTTGATATTGAAAGCTTCCTTATGAGGTTTAACAATGATATTTTCCACCACTCCCTCATGTACTACATCTCAATTTTTGTTAACATAATTGGACTTGTCTTTGCTAGAGTTGGACACATGTTTAGTGTCTTTTGGAGTGTTAACTCACCTTTCTTAACCATGAATTCTTCTATATGGATACCCTATGTGGTTATATCTTCAAAGGTATGTGGTCCTTGAAGATGTAGTTTGTATCCAAAATTAGGTGAAAGGTTATCCATGAATGTCATGTTTCTCAGTTTTTAGTATCTTTCATGAGTACTTAGTGTATAGTTGTCTCCGTCTTAAAAGAAATGTTAAGAAAGGTTCTCCAACTCTTTGTTTGGGGTTAAGAAGATCTCTTATGTTAACTAGATATTGGATGTTATGTGAATACTATTTTATGAACATGTTCATGGAAATATCATTAAAAATTTTGATCCTAGTAGGTAGTCATGAGAACCACTCCATAGCTTGACACCCAAACTACATGGGAACACGTGCATGAGGTGAGTTTGATAATGTATGAACTCATGGACAAACCACCAAACATCCTAAAGTGATCTTGGGGATTAGACATACCTATGTACTTGTCATATTTAAGTAGCTCAAATCCTCTAGGAAAAGGAGGCATGTACAATCCTTGTCAAAAGGAAATGGAAAAATAACATCTAGTGTGTATTGTTTCACAAGTTTGTCTTTTTCTTTCATCATTTGTGTTAATTACTCTTGCATGGCTTGGAGTTATTTTTGTAGTTTAGAGGTTTCATATTCCTCTTCCTTGATGACAATAGTTTCAAAATTATAGTCTTGAGGTAGCTTAGCTCCTTCTTGAGCTAGTTTGATGAAATGACTTCTCTTTCTCTTCATTGTGTAGGATTTCCATCATCTTTTGGAAGCTTTTCTCTTTGCAACAATTTTCTATATCTTCTGGGGGGTTTCTTCATCATCCCCATAGTTTTTTGTGTAGATGTAATAACCCTTGAACCCTTCAATTCTTCGATATTCATCTATATTTTCTCTCCTACTATTTTCACTAGTTTCTTGGTCTTGGTCTATCATCCTATCAGTATGCAAGTTTTTATTTTTTCTAGAATTTATAGGTGTCTTGTATAGAGGTTCAGTGTTTTTGTTTTTAAACATAGGTGACATGTTTGTATTGTCAAAATCATGTTCAAGAGATGACCTATCAATGTTTGGATTTTCTTGAAACAATGGGTTCCTAACTTGATTTAAGTTTAAGGAAAAGACCCATTTGACATAAGGTTGACCAATAGGGGATAGAGATTGATATGATCCTTCCTCAGGTGAAGTAGTGAAGGAGATCATGAGGATCCTCCACTACACTTAGAATATGTATTGAACTTGGAACAAACTCTACCGTGATTTTTACCTCTACCTCTACCTCTTCTAGGTTAATGGAAGTGAAACACATTTCCATTCCTAGTTATGATAGTCATAGCCAATGACATGTGACAAAGTTTAGACAAGGACCATGCTCAAAATGTTGTCTTAGAGTAGGCAAGTGACAATAAGAATGATGTATACCAGGGTACAAGTAGGTAGAGAAATGACTAGAACAGTTGAGAGATTTACTATCATGACACGAGGTATGACAATACAATAGAAAAAATGGGAAAAAAGAGTGACAAGACTAGTTCATACATGGATCACAAGTGTTCAACCAAGAATTTTGTTTAAGTTTTTTTACTATTGTAGACAGAGAATCATAGTGGTGTACCTAAATAGAGACCAAATTTGGACAAAGTTTTGACAAGGATGCTAAGAATAGCTCATTATTTTTTGGAATTTTTCGATAGAATCGCTTGAATAAAAAATCTTTGGTGCAAGTAAATGACATAAATCATGCAATAAAATTCCTCTTGAGGTGAGAAAATGGATCTGATAGACAATTTTGACAAGTTTTTTACAGTGTAAGGAAAATAATTTATGTGAGGATCCAGGTAGAACTGAGTGAGGAAGTGCAAAGACCAACACAAGGAAAGGGAACAAAAAGTCCCAAACTCCTAACTCACATTAGGTTTTTTAGAGAACCACGTAAGGAAGTGACAAGCAGGCCGATTAAACCAAGTTTTGACTATTTTTTTTTTAGTAGTAAATTGCATAAGCTCATGCAAGAAAATAGATGAGAAAGTATAGAGGATAGCATGAGAAAGTGCTCATGTAGGACCCTAAGATCATGGCTCACAAAATATTTCATAGCAAACCAAGAAAGTAAAGGATAGACTTCTCATATTTGACCATATTTTGAAGAGATTTTGACCAATTCTGACAAGTTTCTGACAAGTTTTAGATAACATTTCTTGTTTTCACACAAATTTGGGCATCATTTTGGATTGACATAGTTTGGACTGATTTTCAAGTATAATAGTTAGCTTTTTGGACTCATTTATAAATAAGATAGTGGGACACAAGCAGTAGTCATCAAAAATCCAAGAGGAAAAAGTAACTTGGAGGGATGGGGGAGTCTTGACCTTTGTTTTGAATAGTTTGGATAGTCATTGACTCAAAAAAAATATGTTGTATCCCTATACCTAAAAATGGTAGAGTAAAAAAAACCTTTGTCTCACATCTTATGTACATGTGTTCACCTCACACATTCATGTCACCTAACTATAGGGCACTCATTTTTTTATGTCTATTCCAAGGACTCAATAACATATATGTTCAAAGGTTACCCTTGAGATAGGGGTCAGTGTCATATACCACCTTCCAATGTCTAGGTACATGCCTACGGTGAGGATCTACAGGAGAGATTCTTCCCCCTCCTTGCACAAATATTATGTCCCCTTTTGGAGGTGAACCAGGTAGCAACTAACTAGAAGTATTTAATATGCTTATGTTCACATTAATTCCTAGTGGTCTCACAAGTGAGGTGGAGGTCTCTCAACCACATCAACATTTGAAAGTGTACACACTTGGCTATCAAGACAAGGAGTGGCGCCTCTTAGTACAACAAACAAAGCCTCCTCGTGATATGTGATAGCAAGAATCATGAGGAAAAAATTAATGTGGCTTTGAAATTTTTGTATCTACAAAGATTCTTTATTATAATGAGTTTGAATCACAGGCAAAAGGTGTGTGCTCACTTGGTCATTCCTAGAAGTTGGATCACTCCTTCAAGACCCCTAAAGGTTGACTCAGACATGGTTTGGATTCAAGGGTCCAAGTTTCTAATTTTCCCAAAAGGGAAAAGGGCATACTTCTTTACCTTTTCACCTTGCCCAAACACACCAAACATATTCATCATTGAGCTATCTTATCAATCCCAACTTGTCTAGAAGCTTCTAGGTTTTTTATTTTCCCAAAGGGAAAACAGCATAATCCCCTCACTAAAGTATTCACTTGGGAGAACCACTACCTTTCTTTCCTCTCGCAAGTACCATCTTCCAAAGGGGTCTAAGTTTTTGGTTTACTCTTGGGCATCACTTCTAAGTAGAAAAGAGCATAATCTCATATCCCTTTGTCTAGAGACTTAAGAAGTTTACAAGGCTTATTTAAACTATGTGAATTGAAAGCATCAAACAAGATAGAATATTTGAGTGGGTTTTAAATATCTTCGACAAGCAATTCTTTGACAAGCATCCTACAATCAAACCATTAGTAAGTTTCATATGTATTTGTTTCAAGGTGTCTTCAACAAGCATCCTCCAAACCCTTGTTATGCTATTCCAAAAGTTATAAATCATGAAAGAAATGCTTAAGAATTATAGGTTAGCAAGAAATAGTAATGACAAAATGTGAAAAATGCAAGAAATTTATATACATTGTTGTCAAGTCTTGCATGAGGCTTTGCACAAGTTTGTGAAAGGATTTTCTTTGTCTCGTGAAAGAGAATGACTTCTTCATGTGGGCATATAAATTTATCCAAGTGAGATAGTACATAATAATACACTCGTATTTAGAATTCATGTGTGAGAAAATAACTTTCTAGGCAAGATTTATTTGAAAAGTATGAAAAGTAAATGCAAAATGTTGAAAATAAATATGAATGAGGCCAAAAAATTAATTTTCTTGCCCCACAGTGGGTGCCAGAAATGTATGCATTAAATATAGGCCTCTGAATTAATCACACACTTCAACATGATCATTATTTGTCAAGTATATGTAGGAAAGAACATGAATTTGTTCTTCCTGGATGTCTACAAAAGGCAACAATCTGTTGCCTTCTAACTAGATTGAGTTTTATGATGCACTCTCATAATTGAGAGTTCAATAATTATACCAACTAGAATGAAGGATTTAATCTAAATGAATAAAATATTAAGATAAGATGTATGTGAATTAATCTAAGAATGAAATAATAAAATCGATCTAGATGTATGTATTGTAATCTATATGAGAAAACATATGAAAGAAAGGGAGTATTGAATGAAAAATCCTTGAGTGCTCAAACTAAACACGATTTGATACTCATCAATTGCATCCCCTAAATGAGAGGCAGAAGGATCATTTTATAGAATCTCAAAACCAATCAACGTTTGAGATTAAAGTAGATGAGCAGTTTAGATTGGAGGAGAGTTGAATTAAATTGGGAAGTTTCCATAATTGAAGGAGTTAACTACTTTGTTTCCTTTTATGATTCCAATTTAACTCATAATTTTCAATTTAGAACTGAAGAGAAGATTTGAAGATAATATTTGATTTAATAAATTAAATATGATCTCATTATTGAATATTCTAATTAATTGAATAATTAAATTCAACAATTAGAATGGGGATACTTAATTAAATCGAATATATTTAATTCATTCTGTTATGTGTATTAGCTAAAGGGTGTGAGTCTAATTTAATTAAAGTTCTAGGACTTATAATTAAATAAATTTAATTACAAGGGTTATTTAGCCAATTTAAGTCAGTATTTAGGAATTAAATAAAGTACGTGATTATTAAAAATTAAGGATTTCTTTGCAATTTGATGCTTAGATAAAGTAGAGACAATTGGTAAAAAATGCTTTCAAAATAAGACTTTGTTGATCAAGAAATTGATGTTGTAAGATTGATGCACTCGAATTAGTTCAAAATACAAATGTGTCAATTTTGGGTATTGCACTATAGACCAAGATGGGGGCACGCGACATGCTTAAAGTGGTTTTCTCTAGCATGGTAGTCTTTATGTGTTTGTGTTGTGTTTCCCCCATGTCGTGTTTTTTGTTATATGTTTTGTCTAGATTTCTTTTGATGGTTTTCGTTGTTCCATTGGCACAAGATGATAAAGTAATTGAACATATCATACATTATTTTGTTTGTACCTATCTTCTTCTTTATGTTGTTATATGCTATGTCTTATAATTTCTATTATTTGTATATGCTTCCTTCTATAGTCTTCTTGGATACTTGTGACATGGTAGCATCGAATCTTTTTGGTCTTTGTGTTGTTGGCCCAAAAAGATCTTTGTGTCTCTTATAAACATTTTCCTACAATGTGTTTTAGTTTTACTTCCTTTGGGAACGATGACATTTCATACTTGATACAATATTGCATATTGTCATTTGGTCATACTAATCTGAAAGTTGGTAAATCCCTTCGTGCTTTCCCTTTTGTCATGTGTCACTTTCGCTTGAACCATTCTCTCTTAGGGGAATTCCATAGTGGATGCATGTATAGTTTGGTTAACATTATTTCTCCCGTTAAGGCACTTGCAATCACTTTAATGTGGGGGCATACACTCTTCTCACTTTTACACACACATTGTTGGAAATACAATAGGGAAGTAAACTCTGAGAGGGGGGTGGGGGGTGAATTAGTACTTAAAACTTTCAACCTCAAAATCATTCATCACACATCCATCTCACAATCTATGTATATAAGCTGAAATACCAAATTAAGCATATACATCTATAGCAGGAAAGTAAAATATTCAACACATGTATGACACAAGATATTTGGTTACCTAGAAACCTTCCAAGGAGAAGGTAAAACTAGGGTGGGGATGACACCCACAAATATTCACTACTGTACTAATAAAGTGTATCCAATGAAGGTTATAATTTTTTATCATGAAACATGATCTACCCTGTGAAAGGTCTACCCTGTTAATGGCTTACAAGATTGTTATATCTTACCTTGTTAAAGGATTTAAACACCTTGATAAAAGTGTGCCTAGTAAGAGGACTTTAACATAAAATGAAGTAAGCACTCTATTAAAGGATTTACAACACCCTATTAAGACTACTCTGTTAAGAGATTTAACTATGTCACTTGTTAAAATGTCTCATCAATGATCCTTTAGTCAAAAATCTATTGCTTGATGTTAGATCATCTCTATCCTGATGTATATTTGATCCTTTCTAATCAAATGTATCTTTTTTGTCCTCTAATTCCTTTCCTCTATTCTCCTTTAAATGATTCTGTAATGTAACTAAAATCATAACACCATAGTCACCATGAATGCTCTATTTGTGCATGCAAACTCTGCAATTTTTCTCAAAGATTTATTAAAATTTTTAGGGTTTGTCCTCCTTAAGAAGACCTAGGTGACTTAGGATTAGGTATGAATCAACAGTTGTGATTAACCCATATTGCCACTTAATCCTTCCCTTTTTCTAATTGCATTCATGCAATACATAGGGATTCACATTTAATATTTGTCCCTATCATCAAAGATCGTAAAACAATCCTTAAGTCAGCCCAAAAATAGTTTGCATAGAAGCTTGTGTCATTACAAACAACTATGTCAAAATTGTGTAACTCAACACTTGAAGTCCTTGATGTTCAGCAACAATTACAACTTCAATGTTGTAGCTTAGCCTCTAAATGACTCAATATCCACTGATCACTCAACATCTAAATGGCTTGACACATAACATATACTTAGCAATTGAGTGACTCAACACTTACTAGTTACTCAGCTTATACTAAATATCTCTTGCTAAGCATATACTATCTAACAAGTTATGCTCGACATGTATTACTTGTTCGGCATAAACTAAGTAAATGACTGTCACTCATATGTCAAAACTAATCTAAGATTAACAATCTCCCTATTTGACATGAGTGGCAAAATACTTGAGCATGTATGAATAACCTTTAGCCTTTCAAGCATAGCTTAGATAATATCCATATACATACAAAATTTCAAAACTTTGAAAGTTTGCAAAAGCTTATGACTCATCAGTCATACCTCAAACTTCAATAACTCCCCCTGAGTTGATTGTGCTATTCTATAGCTAAATCAAAAGTATTCCTCCTGCTGAGTAGATTTGCATTAGCTGATCCTTTATCAAAAATGTGATCTCCCCCATACTTCTTATTTCTCCCATACTACTTATCTCTCCATCATTTTGACACTGATGTTAAAGGGTTAGACACTTAGAGTGTATTTGTCCAAAAATGATTTGTGGACCTCAAGCATGATTTTCAATTTTGCATCCCAATTATCACATGCTACATCCCATGACTTGATCTAGATAGCCAGTTGGGCAACAAGGTTAGCTAAATTATCATGAGTAGAAAGATGCAAATCTTTCTTCATGAGTGTTTCTACAAAGGCTAGTTCCTTGTGTAATATCTCCATATGTGGAGTCAGAATAGATTGGATGCTAATTAGTTTGGCCTTGATATTTTCTTCATCTATGTGTAATACTACTAACTAACTTTGGGAGTTCAGGAGAGTCCTAAAATGTTTCTCACTCTAAGCTGGAGGCTTTGGTAGAGTTATACCAAATCACTATATATGACTCTCCAAACTCAGTATGTGACTCATTATTTCTTGTGTGAAGAGTTTGGGATTACACAATTTGGTATACAAAGAGAAAATTTTCTCTAGTACCTTCTTCACACTGTCAATTTTGGTTGTTAACTCAACCTATGATAGTGCAATAACACTTGATATCTTTTCATCAACCTTATTTTAAAACTTCCTTTTAGACCATTCAAGTAGTTTAACATTTGAATCTAGGTCTATGTCATTTAGCTTCTCCACTAAGTTGGTTAGTTGCTCTATGGTCAACTTTGTGGTTTATGGTGCTGGTAGGCTAAATGCATCAAGAAAAATGTCCTTGATATCTATCAAAGCTTGCTTCTACCTATGCTCTTGTCTGAGCAGTTCTTGATTCTTCTTCTTTGCAGTAGCATCCTGAACTATGCCCATTTGCTCAATAGTGATGGTTGCATAATCAAACTTGGGCAACTCAATCACTTTATCCAAGTTCACATCAAAAAATTATGTAACTTTAGCTTCCTTGGATGTGCTTAGACTCAGCCTTGATGATTGTAGGGGAATAACTTCTATACTCAGCCTATGAAGAGCTTGACTAGCAGGAATAGAAATTTCTAGTAAAGTTACTAGTGTTTATATTGCAATTTTCTCCTTAGGTTTGGCAGCCATACCTAGCTCTTCAATCTTGTCCTTTTCTTTCTCCACCTTCTCAGTTGCACCTTGGTCTTGTGTCGTAGGTGTAGGAGTATCTACCTAACCTCTTGGAACTTGTGTTCCTTCATTCTTTTATGTCTAGCCTTTATGCTCTCCAACTATCTCCACCTTGTCATGTTCACTTTCCTTTATATTGACTGAGACTGGAGTACTTTGTGCCAATGTACTGATAATGGAAGTTGATGTCTCCTTCCTTTGATATACCACAAGGGGTAATGTAGGTTTCATTAATGTGAGTTGAGGAGGGGCTAAAGATGTCTCTTGTTTCTGTACTTCCTCCCCTACAGATACCTTGTTTGCCTTCTCAATCTCATCAACACTCACCAGTATAGGATTTTCACAAAATTTAGCTTGGGTAGTGGATTCAACTAGTATCTTCTTCAATTCATTCTCTATAATGTGATTGTTGTTTTAAGTGATAGTATTTGAAACAAACTTAATCTTTGCATTATCACTTTTTGTATTCACCTCATGTGGAGGACTGACACTTAGCACTAGTGTATCTAGTACACTCTATTATGTTTGTTTCTCATCCTCAGTTGGTGCATGTATATGTATTCAGTGCTTTCCTCTTATCTAATTGTCTCAGTGTAAACTATGATTACCTTAGTTACTAGTTGTTGCTCATATTTGTCTTCACATACCTCAATAGGTGTTTGCACTATTTTCTTGGGTATTGTCAAACCATATAATGATTTGCAAATCAAAGTGGTCTTTTGAACAACATCCTCAAACTTGTTCTGCAATATGTTGAATGCCATGTATTTTGGTGCAAATTTTCCAATATGCTTCTTTAATGCCTTAGCTATTGTTTCCTTATCCAAGTATGGCATCACTCTTGCAAGTGTAGTCTCTCTGATTTGTCTTTCTATGTTTAGACTATACTGCCACTTCTACTTAACTCTTTCTTATAGATCTTTGTGTAGTGAGTTGGAAATCTCAATTGGAGTTTGTCTCAACTTTTCCTTAGGTTCATCTCAAATTTTCCAAGTGTATAAAATTTAATATGTGTGAGACCAGATAAATCAACATTATTCCTTATGTTCTCACATATATTGTCTAAATATAAAGAAGGATGGTGACTTACCACTTGAAATTGGTTATTGTCATAAAATTTTTTCTTCTCTTCATCAGATTCAATTGGGGCTATGTATTGTCTCCTTGATCTATTCTCAAGTTCCTCTTCATTACTAGCTAGTCTAGCCTTATTCTCTTTTGGCTTATCTGCTTCTTGAGCCTTCTTGGTAGTAGCCCTTGTGCTTGCTCTTGCAGAGGGAACTGTAGGCTTACGTTTTGCAACCTTTCTTGGTTTTCTAATGGCTAGGGTCTTAGCTTCCTCTTCTTTTGCTCAAGTGCTTCATTGGCTTCTTCTCCCTTGGCACCTTCTTCCATTTCTACTTCTTCTACTTGGTCTTCTCTTTGACCTTGAGTTAAGGCTAGTGGTGCTTGAGCTAGTATATCCTCTTCTTTTTCATCATCTACTCCTTCACCAAATTTATCTTTAAGTTTCTTGACAATTTGTTCTTTCTAATGATGTAGGTAGTCTTTAAATCCATTGTTAACTTAGCCATGTCATAGTGTTAGAGTAATTAGTTGTTTTCACTTATTAATTAAATCACTTTGATTTAATTAATTATGTTTCCTATTACTCTAGTTTCCTTAAGCTATCTCGTAGGTATATATAATTAATATTTTATTAATTATAATGTGCAACCTTAGCCTTTTTAGGCTTTAGGTTACCCTTTTCAGGTTTTGATCTCCTTTATAAGGATTGATCTCTTTGTAAATTTATTGAATCCGTTGAATAATATTTTTCTTCTTCGTCTGAGTTTTTCATATCAAACCCTTGTCTCTTCTTGTTTTTTTCTTCTCTATGATAGGTTTTCTGCATGTAGGTTTTCTTGGGCTTCATGGATGTCTTATGCACTTTTTCTCAAATCCTACATGGTATCAGAGCCAGATCTGTTGTAGCTTGTTTGGTGTTCCAAGAAAAAGGGAGAACAAGGGTTTGGCAGATAAGATCTGGTTTTTCTCGAGTTTTTCTGAGAAAACAAGGGGGTCACTAATTTTTGGAGTAGTTTGAGGCCAAACAGACCTCACAAATAGATTCAGAAGGCATAAAAACCCCCATTTTGATATAAAATTTGTCTGATTTGGACAACATTGATCTGGAAAGCAATTTTTTTTTGCTTGACAGGGCCATATGACCCTTGGCACATAGATCGAGGTGCAAAATTGCTAAAAATTGCAAAAAATATTAAAAATGGCATTTTTTTGCCACACTGGTTTAAAAAACCACCTATGGTCACTGCGATCACTAGCGGTTAGCAGTAACTGCCTGCGGTAAACCGCCGGTGGTCCGCTAATCGCAGCAACTCTGGTGACTGCCACTGCTCAGCGGCCTTGCCATCGGTGGTGCCTCCCGCCCACCCCCACGACCACTGGAAGCTTCGCCCTTGTGCTGCTCAACTGTTGCTCATTGCGGTGGTGCAATTTTTTGAAGATTTTTATTTTTTAAATTATTTTTTATTAAAAAAATAAATTTTCATGCATTTTTAGAGAGCCTATCGGTTGTTCTTCTGTAACTTGAGCATATGGAAGTATTTTTTTTATCCAAAAAATGTGCCAGAATGCTAGTTCCAAGAAAAAGATATCTGTGTAGGTTTTTTTGAGTTTTAATGTAGTTTGGTTGCCTATTTTGGTAGTCAAAATAATATGTTCTATTTTGCACTCCAGGAGGCATATCTTGAGCATCCAATCTCCAATATTGGACTTCTTTATATCGTTGGAAAGCTATTTCCATGCTCTTTCTAGTGATGTTGGTTTTTATTCTAGATCCTACTCCAAGAACTTTTTATTCAGTCATATGCATTTTTGCATTCTGGTGAATATCCTGGTTGTTTCAAGTCTAGGGATCGATTTTGTTGCTTCAGATGCTTCGTTTTGGCTTGTACTTTCTATTGTAATAGCCTTATGCTTTTGTCATGCCCAAACTATGTGGAAAAGAACACAAATTTTTTTTTTTAAAAATAAAATTAAAATGCTCAAGTTGATAAGTTTGCGATCACAGTTTAAGTATAGGTTCTCTACGTTACGTCTTAAGTTTAAAACTCTTGAGGAAGAATACATTGTTAAGATTTTGAAAATTCCATTATTAGATTTATATCGATAAAGTTATGATCTTACATTTCTTATACAACATTATAGTACAATTTATTTAAATAATAATGTAGATGACTTCAAATTAGCTTAATTTAAAAATCTAAGCAATTAACATCTACATTTAAACTTATTTTCAATAGACAATAACCTTAAATTTAAAACCAATTAATACTCAAAAAAAATTCTAACTTCAATACTAAAACTAAATATATTAAAAATTTTAATTAAAAGAAATCAAATCTAAATGAACGATTACATCCATAATATCTAAAATTGAATGAGTCGAAATCAAACTATATTTAATTATTTAAACTTTACTTACCTAAACTAAATCTACTAATTACATTTAACTAATTTAACATCAATATAAAAAATAACACTACAAAAAAATTTATATTAATTTACGTTTACAACTCAACGAATTAAAAGTAATAGCAAATTAGCAATAACATAAAGTCACTATAAAACATAATATATGCTACTAACTAAAAACAATTTTAACACAAATAATTTAAAACAATTAACAAAATGAATAACTAACTTAAACTTTAATAAGTTGACTATCTACTAATATCAACTAACAAATTTAATTTACATTAAAAACTTACTTAAAACTTTACAATTATCTACTACCACAAACTTATAACCTAATCAACATAACAAAATAAAGTAAGTCCTAAACTAACCTAAACTAACCCCTACAACACCTACCCCCCCCTACATCTCCTACTCCCCCCTACTCCAAGGTCAAATCGACCCACCCCCAACAAAGCATGCACAACAACACTGCACTTCCCAAGTGTTGCGCTTGGTAAAGCGCTCAGACTAGAGGAGGTACGCTGACACACCTCTCCCCATAAATGCGTGAGGTGGCGACCAAAATCAAGGGGCAAAACAAACATTAACATAATGAAAGCTCCTTCCAAGGTCAGCGAAATTTAAGGAAGGGCAGGGGGGTGACATCATCCCCAAAGACTTTGCACAAAAACCTTTTAAAAAACCCTTTAAATAATAGCATTTTGAAAAGTGACGCCCAAGGTAAGATGGGTAAGAGTTTAAGGCAAAAGTTTATTAGGTGAGAAGATATTAGGATATTTGCTAAGTTATAATTTCTTTCCTTTTAAATAGATTTTATTTATTTTTCTTTATAATTTTAAATACAAAAATTTCATAAAGAAAAAGGGATAAAGAGGGAATCTATTAGATTCTCTGTTACCAAAATGGTAACAATTCTTTTCCAATACAAAAGACAAAGAGTTTACTCTCTTGAAACACACATTTTCTTTTTTTTTGAAATATTTTCTAAGTATAGAATTACAAGGCAAAGTATATATATATTTTTTTGTCTATAATTTTGAATAGAATTAAAACATGGATACAATAGTTTGTGGCACATTAACACCATATTCATATGATCTCCTATACAAATTGAATTGCAATATATCAACCATAGCCATTATTTTCTTTCCTTAACATAATTTTCATTTTGAACATATAAGGAACTTGAAATTTTTGCTAAATTAAACCATCATCATTCATCCTATTTTTAATGAGCATCCACATAATTGAAAAATTACAATTAAATATCATGGTAAGCAACATTACTCAATCACCATTTTTATTGGGAAACCTGATTCAAAGGCTCAGCCGGGAAAGAACCAGGAAGAAAACCCGACATCGTTGCCATTACAAAAAGGTTTTGAGATACAAATTATATAGGATTTCAATCTTGAATTACAACACTTAAATGAAATTTCCTTCATGACCCTCAACAAGGGTTCCATATCAATTTCTACAACACATTTCTAAGAACTATGGAGGGAACAGAATCAGATCAGGTGACAACCAGCATGACCGAGAAACAATTCAAACATGCATATTCATACAAGGTTTTCACAATAGGATTCACAATGAATCAAAACTAGGGAAAGGTGGATTTTTTCAACAGGAGATGTCATACACAACACCAAACCAGGTGCCCAATCAGGGCTATAAATCAAGAACTTCCGTTCTTCCATTCTCACATGTCAAAACTCATACGTGGTTTGTGCTGACAGGTAGGGGCCCATAATACCCTACCCTCTCTCCCTCTCCTCGTCCTGAGAAGAGACTCTACACTGTTGGAGTCCAACTAAAATGACCTTTATCGAAATTGGTCACTTTTGCCCTATACAAGGGTGAGTAATACCAAAACACCGATGCAAGAAATCTCAAAATTGCAAACATAAACATGAAAGGAAATCATCCAAAATAACATGGTTTTCAAAACATCCCAACATACCCACAATCATACAAGCATTCAAATAACAACAAGGTAGCATAAGCATGAAACAACCATGAAAATCTGTACAAGAGAGATGAGAATTCCTACCTTCACAAAGAGGTAATGGCAATGAACAAGTTTGAGTAGAGCCTTTCCCTTCCTTGCTCCAATCTTCCAAGACTCCTCTCTAAATGTAGAGATTGGGTAACAACCTCCACTAGTCCAAGAAGGGCCTATAAATAAGCCTTAAACTCAACCACCAAAAGGATCAATAACTTCCCCCACCCACTTACAATTCTAGAAACTCCTAACTCACCCCACACTATGGTTAAACACTAAGTGGAGGTGGGGTGATGAAACTCATGGTAGCCATAGTCAATTTTCGCACAAAGGCAAAAAGAGACTTTTTGAGTGATCTCAAAAGTCAATAAAAGGGGCTTAGGGGTTGGAAAAGACCCCCAACCCATACCCATACCCCTTGGGTATAAATATTCCATGTTTAAAAGCCTTAGGAATAGGTTTGGAGCCAAACAAAAGCTAGGAAAATAATTAGGACCAACTAACAACTCTAAAATGCAGATTAAGCACTAATCTAGATTAAGGATGACTAAACTCAATTAAGAACCCAATTAGAAAACTGACACTAACTTAAACTGACTTAGGTCCAAAAGTTACATAGCTAACCCTAATCAGTACATTGAAGAACATAAACAAATCACGAGTGTCAAGCGACACTAAAAGAACATAGTTACAAACATTAACATTCATTGAACACAAAAAGATACATACATACATCTTAATTTAATTACGAACAAAAAGGTTTCCAAAATTAGCACGTAGAGATCAGTTCTGTTCCTCCATCGATTTTCTCGACTAAAATATCTACACACTCATTGCACACATCAGTAGTCCCGAAAATCACATGTACATTTGTATGTATTTATCAGAAATTCACATAAATTGAAGCATACATCAATCAGGATTTCTCTCATTTCTTAACCATTAAAATCTCATAAATCAAAGTATCAATCCTACATTTATTGATTTCATTAACATACATATACATAAAACATTAAATGACAAACATCAAATATCTGAAAGTAACATCACACAACATGAAATAATATATTATGTTCTAAGCATCAGATAATGTCTCGACATCTTGAGTCGTGAGTATCAAAATGATAAAGTAACAACTAAGGCTACCAAGGGTCGGGGCGAGGCCTCACATCCTCTCCCACTAGGCATGAACTTCCTCCTGGAGTTCATCAAAAGACAAGGGTATTGAGATCGCATCTGTCCTGCATCCTCCCAAGAAATCATGACCTCATCGCAACATTCCCACTAGACCCTAACTTGGTCCAGCTCTTGACCTCGAGGAGCTAGGGTCTGTCGCGCAATAATATGGATAGGCTCTAGTGCTAACTGGCCGACCAACTCCACCTGTAGCCTCAATATCTGTAGCTTGATGCTCAGTCTGGCGGTTGTCAACCGCTGTAAAAACTCTGTGGGACCTGCCCATGTCTCCAACTAACGGCTCTGAAAAATATTTTCTTCTTCATCTGAGTTTTTCAGATCAAACCCTTGCCTCTTCTTGTCTTTTTCTTCTCCATGATAGGTTTTCTGCATGTAGGTTTTTTTGGACTTCGTGGATTTGTTATGCACTTTTGCTCAAATCCTACACATAGTTCCCAAAGGCAATAGCCTTAACATCTACATCTTCTATAAGTAATGTTGTTATTGTTGTAGAGGCTTTATCAACATTGATTTCATAGCCTAATGACCTTAGCCACCTTACCCTTGGAACAACAACTTGAACATATGTAAAATTAGTGTCAACTAGAAAGAAAACATTATTGAAATGTCTCTCAACTAGTGAAACTGGTATCCTCGATCTCTTCTTCATTGATTGCTTGAAGTCCTCAAAATAGCTGATCATAATTGACTCAAAATTATTTCCAAGTCACTCAATAAATTCACCTATCTGTACTGCAATAGATTTGTTTGTTTTCTAGGAAACTTAACCAAATGTGGGGAATGTATTCTATACATAAAAGAACATATATACAAGAATTGAACCAAATTTACAATTGTTGCATTTGAAACTTGGAAAGGTCATAGGTACGATCCTTCTTAACAATCTTATAACCCATATCGATAGCAATACATGGTACATTGTTAGCCTATAGGATTAGTAGAATTTATGTGTTATTATCCTCATTGCAAATGAAATTAGGGGATGTGAGATTGTATTAATTGTTATGCCTTGTTTGTTCCACATTTCTCCTATATTCTTCTCAATGACTTCTTTAGATTCACTTCTCATGGTTTTAGGTTGGCCAAGTGTTGGATACTTTGTTACTCTATGTACAATTTTCTTTGTGATTTTCACCAGCCTATTATCCAACCATATAGAATTATCATGAATTCTACTCAAGACTATCTTAATCCATTCAATCTCAAAAACATTCGAAAAACCTAGGGCACAGGTCAACAAATTTCTCTATACAATTTTGAATTCATCCTTCAATGCTCTATTTTCTCATAATTTCCCATAGCTCTCCCTAATTTCCATGTCTCCTATCCTACCCACCTTGCATGTGTAGCAACATCTAACATCTTGAATCATCAAACTCAAGGTGGTATCATTGACAACACACTAGATGGATCTTGCTTGTAAGAAAAAAATAGGAATGGCTCTAAAATTTGGTTGTCTAATCTTATTGCTTACCAATTGTACATTCAAAACTTGTTTACCCTTTTTAACCTTAGGAATTGAAGAACTAGATGCCATTATCTAAACTAGGGTTTGAAAAAATTTAGACTGCATAGCTTGGCACACAATAAATACCTTAGTAAATTTGTTTTTATGGCATCGAGAAACTCTTGAATCCTGCTTGCAAATTATGGTATGATCTCTTTCAATTCTCCTTTCACTCTTCTTTCTCTCCTTCAAATTCAAATGAGTTGAAATCGATCATATAGACCTTAAAACCTTGCATTTAATGCTTAGTGCTTACACAATTGTAAGCTTGGCTTCAATAGAGATTCAACTCACTCAACTTCCATGAAGTTTCCTTTTCCACTCGAAAACCACTATGAGCTTGGTCAACACTATCACCTTTTACAGCTCAACATCAACTAACATTTCACTCAGTAACCATAGTGAAACTTTTCATGCTTGGGAGTAACATGAAAACTGACAAAACTTAGAGATTTCTTCCAAGTTATAATCAACACTTTGCATCTTTATTCATGCATATGTAATCTTTTTAGAACTAAATCCTTGGAACTGATGTATAGTATATCCTTTTATATATTAGTTCCACACACCTCTTGATTTCTTAATTGGAGGAGGTGTGATCACCTAACCCATTGGGTGAAGTGATCCCATCTAAACTTGATATGTTGCAATCTTCCTTTCTCTGCCGTGTCTTGTTCATCTTATCTCTAACATTCTCAACATCTACCTTTCCTTTGCCTTTGCTGAACTCATTTCTCTATGCCTTTGACCTTGTTGGGCAATTCCTTCTTATGTGACCAATCTTCAAATAGCTCAAACATGTGGTTTGAATCAACCATCTTTTGTAGTCACTTATGAAATTTTCAGCAACATGTCCATATTCTTGACAATAATAACAACTATACCTTGCATTATAATCCCAATTATAAGAGTTTTTGTTGTGCTTTACCTTTGTCTTCTTGTTTGATGACCATTTAGGCTTGGATCTACACTCATATGCTCTATGTCCATACTTCTGATAGTTATAGTACTTTGCTTCAAATTTTGTGTGCTTATGGTCTTGGTTATGCATTCATGTGTCTGATGTCCTTGTTTGTTGTACTTTTGGAAATGACCCATGAACTTCTACTTAGGATTTTGATTTGTTGTCTTGCTCCTACAAATATTGGTAGTATGACCTATCTTACCACAATTATGACAAGTAGGTTTGGATTTATTACCTTTTTTACTTCTTTCTTCACCACTTTTTGATGATTCTCCTTGAGTTCTAGTGTAACCCAATCCATAAGTATCACTGTTGGATCTATAGGGGATCTCATCAATTGTTCAAAGTACTTGATGGCTTTACTAGGTTTCTTGAAATTGTCAGCAAAATTCTTTTCTTTTTTCAAATCATTTCTCAGTTGTTCATTCTACAACCTCAGTGTTTTGATCTTAATATCCAATTGCATGTTAGCAATCCTAGTTACCTCTGATGTTTTCTCTTCCAATCTACTTTACCTCTGATGTTTTCTCTTCCAATCTACTGGTCAAAATCCTTTTGTCATCTTTAATAATGACTTTGTCTTCTTCAACTTTATTTTTCTACTCGGTCACCTCACATAGCAATACTTCTTGATATTGTGTGTCATTTTCTTTAATAGCAATTTCCTTCCTTCTCTTTAATGATCTCTTTAATTCATCTCTTGCTTCATTCAACTGATCTAGGGTGAGTTGTATTTCAATCTTCTAGCTCTCAATAGTCTTTCCCAACTTGTAGACTTCCATGTTCAAGTTCTTTCCTCAAAGCTACAAAGCTTTACTTTCAAAGAGCTTTACTCTGATACTAATTGTTGAAAATAAAATAGGGAAGTAAACTCTGGGGGCGGGGGGGGAGAGGGGGGGTGAATCAATACCTAAAACATTCAACCTCAAAATCATTCACCACACATCCATCTCATAATCTATGCATATAAATTGAAATACCAAATTAAGCATATATATCAATAGCATGAAAGTAAAATATTCAACACATGTACGATACAATATATTTGGTTACCTAGAAACCCTCAAGGAGAAGGTAAAACTAGGGTGGGGATGACACTCACAAATATTCACTACTGTAGTAATAAAGTGTATCTAATGAAGCTTACAATGCTTGATCATGAAACATGATCTACCCTATGATAGGTCTACCCTATTAAAGGCTTTCAAGATTGTTAGATCTTACCTTGTTAAAGGATTTAAACACCCTACTAAAAGTGTGTCTGGTAAGAGGACTATAACTTACAATGAAGCAAGAACCTTGTTAAAGGATTTACATAGCATGTTAAGACTACTCTATTAGAAGATTTAACTGACTCACCTGTTAAAATGTCTCAGAAATGATCTTTTAGTTACCACTTTATTGCTTGATGTCAGATCACCTCTATCCTGATGTATACTTGATCCTTTCTGATCAAATGTATCTCTTTTGTCCTTCGATTCCATTTCTTTGTTCTCCTTTAACTAATTCTACAATGTAACTCAAATCATAACACCTTAGTCACCATGAATGTTCTATTTGCACATGAAAACTCTCCAATTTTTCTCAAACATTCATTAAAAAGTTTAGGGTATGTCCTCCTTAAAAAGACCTAAGTGACCTAGTATTAGGTATGAATCAACGACTGTGATTCACCCATATTGCCACTTAATCCTTCCCTTTTTTTGATTGGATGTATGTAATGCATAGGGATTCACATTTAAGACTCATCCTTATCATCAGAGATATTAAAACAATCCTTAAGTCAACCCAAAAATATTTTACATCGATGTTTGTGCTATTACAAACAACTATGTCAAAACTATGTAACTCGGCACTTGAAGTACCTGATGCTCAACATCAACTACAACTTCAATGTTGTAACTTGGCCTTTGAATGACTTGGCATCCACTGATCACTTGGCATCTAAATAGCTCAACACATAACATCTACTTGACACTTGAGTGACTTGGCACTTACTAGTTACTTGGCTTATACTAAATATATGTCACTCGACATATACTATCAGACAGCTTATGCTCGACATGTATTACTTGTTCAACATGAACTAAGTAAATGACTTAAGTATATTTTCATACATATGTCAAAACAAATCTGAGATTAACAAAATACATTTAAAGCTTGGTTACCTCTATTGAACTATTAACAGTTCATGTGGGCTTGGTGTTTGTTATTTTGGATCTCTCTTTAGATTATTGGCATTTTGGAAGGTCCAATCCTTTCTCTTGATCCCTCTTGGATTACTAACAGTCTAGGAGGCTTGATTATTATTTTCACTATTAGAGTCTAGGAAGCTTGATTGTATCTCTAATCCTTTAAGGACAAAAACATCATTATGCATAGTTTGTCTTTTCAATTCTTCTTCTTGGGACATGGAGTTCCCTTAAGGATGAATCCTTTTCATGAATTAACTATCATGCCACACACAATTTCTAGACAATTAAATTCATCTTTGTTGAGTTGACTAGCGCACCACACACACTTGCTAGACCATTCAACCTCATCTTTAATAGCAACACACATTTTTTTTTTTCTGTAGATCACACTAAGGAACACAAACCTTATGGGTGAGTTTGCTACACTTTTTAGTAAAATTTCTATTATTTTGACTCAAGATATGATGAAGACTCGAGTCTATTGAAGGTTTGATGGTTTCTTTGTCTCCTAGATTGACTCTTTCTTTTGACCTACTCTGCTATGAGCTTGAGGCAACTAATACTAGCACTAAAGTGGGGCTAAATGTACTATCTTAAAATGAACACATTTATTATTTAAGATCTTTTATCTCCCATCTTTTAGTGACCTTATGGACCATAGATGGACACATTCTCGATCACCTCTTTCTCCTATTATGCTCCATATTTCCCAATTTCACCAATGCAATCTCTCAAACCTTGGGGTTGGCTCCCTATGGGCCAACACTAGGACAAGTCAACCTAGGTTGAGGTGTTGTAGAATAGGTCAACCTCAAGTCAACCTATTCTAAAATAGGTTGACTAGTTTGACCAGTTTGACATGTTCCCAAGGAATTTTAGATCCCAATCTCATTTTTTTCATGGGGTTTTTAATTTAATTATTGGATGTTCATGTTAGCTTGCTTTGTTTTGACACTTAAAAATTAGTATAAAAGGAAGCCTATGCACCTTATTTTTACATCACATAGAACACACAACCACCAGAAAATTACAAGGCAAGTTCAAGTATTCAAGAAAACAAATTTTGATCAATCATTGAAGTTTTCCAAAGATTGAAGGATCTTTTTTGAGCATTTCCTCTTCAAGATATAACATTTTTTTGGCCATCAAGGGAGGAGATCTACATTGAGCAATTCATCATCTTTTTCATTAATGCATATTTACATCCATGGATCCAAGATGTAGTTTTGGTAGATCGATTGCATGTGTGGAGATTTCCTACATCATTTATTGCAAGTTCAACATCTATAACATTAGAAGATTGCAAATCCTTATTGACAAAGGTTTTCATAAGAATCTATCTCAAAGTCTTATTTCGTGTAAGAATTTTCCTAAGAAAATAATGAAATTCCAAGATCTAGAAGCTCAAAAGATAGCACAATAGAGAGAGAAAATTGATGATAAATTGATGAAGTCAATAATTATTAACAATACAATGTAGAATGGTCATTGAGATTCAGATATAATGCATGTAGAATTGCCTCAATATATAGGAAAGATGACTAAGATTCATGCAAGTGGTAACCATAACAACTAAGCACATGTCCACCAAAGGTGGATTATCCTCTATTGTGCATGAAAGTATGTGCAAAAATGAGAGGAAAAGAACACAAAGGCTTATCACACAAAGAGAGGTGTGAGACAACATGTGCTCAAATAAAGTGTCACCTCCTAGGTGTCTACATGATAACTAATATGAAAATTCATTATCTTAAGTAAAGTGTAAATAGTAAATACATATTTACACCAATACCCCTAATGCTCTTAAGCTCACAAAATCTAGATGATAATGCAAGATAGGTCTTGGCTACTAGGTCATGTTAGGTACCCATATACAATATGAAAAAGAAATACAATGTAATGAAAAATCCCATAAAGTGGAGAAAGAGGGAAAACCTCATGGGAAAAACTCTCCCACAAAAAGATATATGAAAAAAGAAAGATGCATGAATGGATGAAGTAATCAAGACCCCCTATTATGACATAGATCATCCATATACAATATAGAATCTCTCCATAGGAAGTAAACAAGGAGAAAGAGTATCCCCCCATAGTGAGTGATGTCTTGCAAGCATGGTGGGTGGATTAAGAAAAAAGATAATCCAATGCCCACAAGCAACATTTCTCCCCTTAGGAAGAAGATAAACTAGTTACAAATGCAAGAATGATTCCTATTGTGGATAGAGAGAAGGAAGGGGAATCCAAATGAAATAGGATGTCTGTAAAGTTTAGTCATGTGTTTCCATATCCTTGAGTGACAAAGATTATAAAAACCAGTTAGGATCACTCCCAAAAGAATAAAGTGACAAAAAAGGAGCCAATGTTGACTAATCCATGTAATAATTTGATTCAATCATCTCCTCAAAAGAAGACGGGAAGAGAAACCAAAAATCCCCCCCTTAATGTAGAATGTACTACACCCATGATAATTGCTCCAAGATCAATGTAGAAGTTGCACCATGAAAACTAGATGATGTTTCTTCCTTTAGGAAGAAATGGTATCATAGGAGTACCAAAGAATCCTCCCCAGTCAGTAAGATGAACCATCAAAGTATATGATGTCTCAAGAAATTGAATAGGAATCTCTAGCACATGTGTATGATCAACCATATAATATGACATCTCAAGTGAATTTTGAGACTCATGAATACCAATCTCCAAAGACTAAAATGTCTTCTCTAAAGTGAAAGTAGACCTAATGCAACTATTGTAAGAAAGCATCTACAATCATGTCAAACTTAAAGGAATAATGAAGTGGAAAATGATGAGGGTCAGAGTGTTCCCTCACAATAAGTGAAGGATCATCCTCAATAAAGAGAAGATGAATTCCATCAATAGATTCTTCCAAATGCTCAATATATTACTACACAAACAAACCTACAATGTTTGTTAAGAAGTCATCCCAAGGAGATGTAATTAGAAGACAAGGAATGTCCTCTTGCACTAAATCAAAATCATCATCATCTTCTTCTTCAATTCTTGTGATGAACTCTAATGTTTCATCATCATAGGGAATATTACTTACATCATTAAGTGGAATGAGACAATTTGCAACTAGATCAATTGCTACTAGAGGAATATTTGGATCTCCAAAATTTCCCCAAATAAGATCCCACCCATGGAGAGGGGAATCATTATACATGACCATATGGTAGACCCTATGAGATGTAAAGGACAGAAGACTTTTACAAATGATACCTCTAATATGCTAATTTTTAGAATGTCATGATTCTCTCTTCCAATATGTTTATGGCTAAGGTATGAGGCAATATATTTAGCCATTTACAATGTGTGATGATGTCTTTTACCCATAATGCATAATTATCCTTACTTAATTGTATTAATATAGGATATGGTTTTTGCATGATTACATTAATAATGGACCCCCACAAATAAGTGACTTTAACACTTAATATGTAGTGTAAGTACAATTGTCACTTGCTCAATTGGCCAAAGTGGAATTTTGAAATTAATTATTACAAGAAATAATAGACTCAATACACTAGATCTCTAAAGGATCTAAAAAGTACAAGTACCTAATAAACCAAGTGTTAAAAGTGAAATTTTCATCCAAATACATCTATCTTAGGCCAATAAATTTGGATTGACCTCTAAAAATTATTCACTTTTAAAAAAAATGGCACTTGAAAATATGACTGTATGGGCCCAAACGAAGCCTCTGAATTTCCAAAATCAAGGATTAGGCAAGTACAACTTTCAAAATCTAGAAAATTTCTCCACCGCAATCAATAAAGATACGCACTACTAAAAAGTTCAAAAAAATTAGGCCAAAATAAAACAATAAATTGCAAAGTTGGACAACCAAATTGAAACTGCAAATGACGAAGGGTAGCAAAGTCAAGTTTTGATGATGTCAGCAAAACTACAACTTAATTTCATGGTCAAATAGTTAACACATCAAAAAGAAAATACCCTTGTTTGACATCTTGATGGGCATTAATATTACCATTGTGAGTTGGAACTCTTGGAAAAAAGAGGAGCAATCAAAAGATGATTGGATGCTCACTGGGCACAACGAATGTGGTAGACTATTGATGTCATTTATTATGTCAACAATAGGATAGCTGTACACAAAGTTCAATGTCCTCATTTTTTCTAGGAGAAGGGTGACAAAGATGATTGTGTAGATCAAGCTAGATCCATCTTGCTTAAGCAAAGTGTTGCTTGAGAGCCCCCGATCTTGAGTTGAGCTAGATCACCAAGTTTGTGTTGGAATTATAGATGGAGTAACTCTTGGGGTGGGGGGGGGGGGAGAGGTGAATCAATTAGCACAAAATAAAATCCACAAATCCCTTAGATGTCTTAAAACTTAATTACTACTATTACTCGGTAGCCACATAGAAAAATGTTGTAACTCAGTAGATTAACTTGTTATCGATCTTTAAGCATTAACAATTATTAACATGCATGCAAAAGAAAATAACATGAACACAAGTGACACCAGATTTAACATGGAAACCTAATATGGGAAAAACCACCAAGTAACTAGCTACCAATTTTCACTCTTCTGAAGTTAGCTCTGTTAGTAGCCAACCTTGTTAAAGGTTACAGAACACACTGTTAGGTGTGACCCTGTTAGAGGATTTAATCACCCTGTTAGGAGTGGCCTTTCTAGAGGACTTTAGAATAATTCACTAGAATTTCCCACCTTGTTAGAGGATTTACAAAATGGCTATTAAACCAACTCTGTCAAGAGATTTAGGAATTACTGCTACAATGCTAAGAAAGTAACAATAAGTGACCTGAATGAGATGCAACTGAACTTTGCTGATACAGAACTCTGCTTTGCTTGAATAGATCCTCACTGATCAAATACAATGCTGCTACTCCTCAAGGATATCTAATCCTTCTTCAAAATTTTCTCTCACTTATTCTTCACAATCAACTCACTTGCATACTTTCTCATTCATACATCCATTCATACATTTGAAAACACAACTTGACCTTTTATTTATACATTACAAATGGTCAAGTCGGCTCAATTACAAGTTAGATTTATGAATAAACCATACATCAGTTGGCTACAAACATATAATTAAAAAAATAAACTTTATTTTCCAAAATAATGAAATCCTTCATTGGCCAACCCTGCTCAGTAAACACTACTCTAGAAAATGATTTCCAATGTTAACCAAGTGAAGCTTTGTAAACACTGTGAACTCTGCAAAATCCTTTGGAGACTGAGTGAACTTGGTAAGAACTAACTTTCCTTCACTAACCTTGTGAGCTTGGTAGAAACTAATTTCGCTTTGCTGACCTTGCTAGCTTGGTAGAAACTAATTTCTGCCACAGAAGCCTTCAGCAACCGAGTGAGCTTGGTAGAAACTATCTTCACAGTGTAACCTCTAGAAACACTTGGTAGACTCTGTAATTCTCTTTGCTAACCTTCTAAACTTGGTAGACTCTATCTTTTTCCTTGCTGACCAACCGAGCTTAGTAGATTCTAAATGATAATTGATATGACATTTGTGTAACATCAAAGACAACACACAATTTAAACAATTGTATCCAACAATCTCCCTCTTTGGCATTGATGGAAAGACAACATGTCATAACATAATGAAATTTGAAAACAAGTCTTTTCTAATAGAATGATTCTCCTCTTACATTTCATTCCTCAAACTCCTCAAATACAGTAATCTCCCTTTGTGAAGGAATTACATAGCTTCTTTACAAACAAATTCAAATTTCAAAAAGATATGACAATATAATCTCCCTCTTTGAAAACACATGCGAAAGACAACACAAACCAGATGAATAGTAATGTACCTTATGTACTGATTCATATGCAATATTTCCATGATTATTCTACATTAACTAAAAAGATCTTCCACTTGATACCTGTTGATGCATCACTAAAACTTCATTTTAGTGAGCTTCAGATTAGGAAATGACCCCTAACTTACCTCTTAGATAAAAAAAAATGCATCTTTAGGTAAAGGCTTTGTGAATATGTCAGCAATTTGTTCCTTTGTATGAACATATTCCAATCTGATCTCCTTATCCTGTACTAATTCTCTGACAAAGTGATACTTTATTGCAATGTGTTTGGTTTTTGGATGCATCACTGAATTTTTAGATATGTTAATTGCACTTGTATTGTCACAAAACATAACAATAGGTTCTTTGATTTCTTCCTTCATACCTTCTAATAACTATTTGAGCCAAAGAATATTAGAATAGTTTATTGCTGCTGCAACATACTCTGCTTCTATTATGGATTGGGATGTACAATTTTTCTTTTTACTTGTCAAAGAAACCAACCTCTTTCCTAAAAAGAAAGCTCCTCCACTTGTACTTTTTCTGTCATCAATGTTTAATGCCCAATCTGCATTAGCAAACACTTTCAAATCCAGATTACCTCCAAATTTGTACCATAATCCATAATCTTTAGTGCCTTTCAAATATCTCATGATTCTTTTGATTGCCATCATGTTATTTTCTCTTGGTTTTTCTGAAAATCTTGCTAAAATACCAAATACAAGGGTAATATCTGGCCTTGTATGCACTACATACTATAACTTTCCAATCATAGATCTATACAATATCTGATCTACCTCCTCTGATTCATCATCCTTGGTAAGTTTTAATCCAGTACACATAGGAGTCCCAACTGGTTTGCAGTCTTCCATACCAAACTTTTTCAGTATCCCCTAGATGTATTTTGGGTGAGTAATGTATATGCCATTCTTGCTTTGCTGAATTTGAAGACCAACAAAGAATTTGATCTCACCAAACATTGACATTTCAAATTCCTTGTTCATTTTCTTTGAAAATTCTTTGCAAATATTATCATTCCTTGTGAATAAAGTATTATCCACAAATATTTCTACTAAAACAATCTTATTACCTGGTCCTTCCTTGATGTTCAAGCTACTGTTATCATTAATTCTTTGAAAACCAATCTAAATAAGATAGTTATGCAGTCTTTCATACTATGCTCTAGGGGCTTGTTTCAGACCATACAATGTTTTGTGTAATTTGCAGACCATGTCCTTCTTGTCTAGATCAACAAAACCTTTAGGCTTCTCAATGTAAACCTCCTCATCTAGTATACCATTGAGAAATGCTGACTTGACATCCATCTGATAAATTTTAAATCCTTTTTATGTAGTGTATGCAAGTAGGGTCTTGACACCTTCTAGTCTTGCAACAGGAGCAAAATTCTCTCCATATTCTATTGCTTCTTCTTGAGAGTATCCTTTGCACACTAGTCTAGCTTTGTTCCTTGACACCTTACCATCTTAATTCAACTTATTTCTGAATACTCACTTAGTTCCAATCATATTTTTGTCTTTAGGTCTGGGTACAAGAGTCCATGTTTTGTTTTTCTCTATCTGCTCTATCTCTTAATTCATAGCCTCAATCCAACTTTCATTTGCTAATGCATCTTTTACACTTCTAGGTTCAAAATCAGCAAGTAAACAAGTGCCTTTCAACTTCTTGTCATAGTTCCTTCATATTTGTCTTCAATGATTTGATCTGGTGTATGATCTCTCCTGACATACTTAGCTAATACAGGTTCCTTGCCTTTTGAACGCTTTGCATTCTCGTCCTCTTGTATTTTAGCTTTAGGTTCTAGTTGTTTTGTCTATTGCTTGGGTCCTTTAGACTTGGTAGGCATTGGCTTGGTAGCATCAGAATGTGACTCGATTTCCTTCAACTTGATTTGAACTTCCTGCAACTCGGTTACTGAAGACTCGAGATTAGAAGATTCCTGATTGATAGATGTATCTGGTATTGTATTAGGTTCAATGAAAACAAATCTCCTATAGTCTTTTGGTTCCCTTTTGCTTTCTTCTTCAGTTCTTTCTGCAAGCTCATCAACTTTCACATGTGCACTTTCTATGACTTTGTGAGTAGACAAGTTCAAACATCTATATGCTTTACTTTTGCATGAATAACCCAAAAATATTCCTTCATCACCATTCAAATCAAACTTACCTTTTCTAGATTCTTTCAAAATTTAACATTTGATTCCAAATATTTTTAGGTAACTTACATTGGGTTTACAACCATCCATAGCTTATAGGGGGTTTTGAATGAATCATTTTTCAGCTGTACTCGGTTTAAAGTATGAACTGCAGTGCTGATGGCTTCCTTCCAGTATTTGATAGCAATGCTCTTTTCAATCATTAGGGTTCTTGCACAGTCCATGATAGATCTATTCCTTCTTTTTGATACTCCATTTTTCTTAGGAGTTCCAAGTGTTGATACTTGTCATTTGATTCCCCTTTCAATGCAAAAGTTATTAAACTGATGTGAAATGAATTCACCACCTTTGTCTTACCTCAAACATTTCAATCTTTTGCCTATTTCCTTCTCAACTCTGGCCAAATACCATTTGAACTTCTCAAATGCTTTTGATTTTTCTCTCAGGTACATGACAGTCATCATTCTTGAATATTCATCAACAAAAAGAATGAAGAACTTTTCATCAGTATAGCTTTCAATTCCAATAGGTCCACATAAATCAATATGGGCAATTTCCAAAACTTCTTCAGATTGATAGTTTTTACTTTTAAAGCTAGTCTTTCCCATCTTACCAATTTGACAATTCTTGCATAGACCACCCTCAAGTTTCTTTATATTAGGAATGCCTCTTACTTTCTTGAATTTACTTATCTTCACCAAGTTATCAAAGTACACATGACACAACCTTCTATTCCATAGCCAACTTTCCTCAACTTGAGCAATAAAGCATGAACATTCACCTAGTTCAAGATATAACAAGTTACCTTTTGTTTGAGTCCCTGATCCAATCAGCTTTCCTTTCTCATCCAGTAGTCTTGCTTTTCCATGCATGAATTTCACTTTGAATCCATTATTGAGTAGTTGTACCACACTTAACAGATTGTGTTTTAGTCCTTCTACCCAATATGCATTATCACATACAAGCTCTTTGGTTAGTGAGATTCTTCCTCTTCCTTTTATGCAACTGGGTTGATTATTACCAAACCTCACACTACCACCATCATAGTCTTTAAAATGTTTAAACTTGGTTTAATCACCAGTCATATGATGAGAGCAACCACTATCTATGATCCATGTATCATTTTTTCTTACATGAGAAATAAGTGTCATTTCCTCGTCATTATCAAATTCATCTTTCATGACAATGTAAACAATTTCATCTTCTTCTTCATCAGAATCATTAGAATCCTTAGCCATGAAACATGTTTTCTTACCTTTGTCCTAGAATGATTTGAAGTCTTTCTTGCTATTGCATTTGTGACCTTTCTTATCATCCTTGTTTTACTTATTTGGGCACCTAGCAGTAATATGTCCAATTTATTCACAAGAAAAATATATTAAAAGAACTTTACCTTTGTATTTCCCTTTGCCTCTTGAATATTTCTCTACTAGTAGAGCTTCAACCACCTCAAGATCATTGTCAGAACTGTATTCTAATTCTTCTTCCCTTTCTGACTAAGAATCATTTATCTTCTTGCATTTCTCCTAGAGTGAAAGATTCAAATGTTGATTCAATGTTCTTGGTAGCTGGAACATAGTTATCATAGTTATCTAGCTCAAATGCAGTCAATCTTCCAACTATGGCTTCTAAATTTATCTTGTGATTTGCTTCACATCTTCTTTCTTGAATTGCAGAAACTTTGATTGCATAAATGGGAAGTAATGTTCTGAGAACATTACTTATAATTGTTTCCTCCTTGATATCTCCTCCAGAAGCTTTGATTGCACTAACACTTGCTTTGAGTCTTTCAACATATTTTGCAATGTTGTCATCCTCTCTCATTCTCATATGATCAAATTGTCCTCTTAGACTTTATGCTTTGGCTTTTCTTACATTATCATCTCCTCCATAGATATCTTTTAGCTTTTTCCACATTTCAAAGGCAGTTTTGTAGTCCTTGACATCATCAAATTCTTCATAGCTTAGGGCAAAAGCAATTTCTATCATCATGGTGTTATGAGTCTTCTTCTTAGCAATGTCATTTGCAAATAATGTGCTAGTAATAATTACATATGCTTCATCTAGACATTTCAGTCCTGTAACTCCAATGGGAGCTAGATGGAGTCTCATGAGACCTTGCCATGTTGAAAAGTTATCCCTGTTAAGCCTTGGAATTTCCCTCTTGTAAGACATCCTGATCTTGAGCTTAGATCCTTGAAATCCTTCCTACAAGTACCAAAAGCTCTTATACCAATTGTTGGAATTATAGATGGAGTAACTAAGAGGGGGGGTGAATCAGTTACCACAAAAATAAATCCACAGATCCCTTAGATGTCTTAAAATTTAATTACTACTATTACTCGGTAGCCACACAGAAAAATGTTGTAACTCAATAGATTAACTTGTTACTAATCTTTAAGCATTAACAATTATTAACATGCATGCAAAAGAAAATAACATGAACACAAGTGACACTAGATTTAATGTGGAAACTCAATATGGGAAAAACCACCAAGTAACTGGCTACCAATTTTCACTCTTTTGAAGTAAGCTCTATTAGGAGCCAACTCTATTAAAGGTTACAAAACATATTGTTAGGTGTGACCCTATTAGAGAATTTAATCACCTTGTTAGGAGTGGCCTTGCTAGAGGACTTTAGAACAATTCACTAGAACTGCCCACCTTGTTAGAGGATTTACAAAATGGTTGTTAAACAAACTTAGTTAAGAGATTTAGGAATTACTGCTACAATGGTGAGAGAGTAACAATAAGTGACCTGAATGAGATGCAACTGGACTTTGTTGATACGGATCTCTACTTTGCTTCAATAGATCCTCACTAATCAAATACAACTCTGCTACTCCTCAAGAATATCTTATCCTTCTTCAAAATTTTCTCACACTTATTCTTCACAATCAACTCACTTGCATACTCGCTCATTCTTTCATCCATTCATACATTTGAAAACACAACTTGACCTTTTATTTATACATTACAAATTATCAAGTCAGCTCAATTACAAGTTACATTTATCAATAAACCATACATCAGTCAGCTACAAACATTAAATTAAACAAATAAACTTTATTTCCCAAAACAATGAGATCCTTCGTTGGCCGACCCTGCTTGGTAAACACTACTCCAAAAAATGATTTTCAATGTTAACCAAGTGAAGCTTGGTAAACATTGTGAACTCTGCAAAATCTTTTAGAGGCTGAGTGAACTCAATAAGAACTAACTTTCCTTCACTGACCTTGTGAGCTTGGTAGAAACTAATTTCCCTTTGCTGACCTTGCTAGCTCGGTAGAAACTAATTTCTACCACAAAAGTCTTCAGCACCCAAGTGAGCTCAGTAGAAACTATCTTCACTGTGTAACCTCCAAAAATGCTTGGGAGACTCTGTAATAGGTCGTAGTGACTAGGCTCAGGTGACTGTTTACCAAAAACATAGGTCTCCACGAAGTTGTAAGATGCTATATCGGGGCTGATGCATGCCCAGTGTTGGAAGGTTAAGGAAGTTGGTGACCTGATGATAGGGAAGCTAGCAATTGAAGCCCCGGTGAACAATGATTGTAACTATAATGGTCCTAAAGTAGCAAAATTCCTTGTCAGGTAAGTTCCAACTTGAACAAAAGGCGTAACAATCTAGGCACTATCTCAGAGGGAAACTCAATGAAATAGACATGTCTGTGAAGATGCAGACTACTTGCACCTAGATAGAAGGACCCTATGAAGCTTTACTATTCCCTAGAATTGACTTTGGGCTCTTGTTGCATAGCTTGAGTGGAAGGAAAAGAAGGTCCTCTTCCCGAGGGGCATGAGCTATCAACAAGATACCACTCTAGAAAAGCTAGAAGTCTAACCTTGCGACTAAACCTACTATCCAAGGGACATTCTCAGGTAGATAGTTTCTGTGGGGTGTAGGCCTCCCAAAAGGTAATGGAGGCATGCAAAGGTTTCCTCAGGCTGGTCAAAAATTGGTTCTTGAGTGTAAAGGCAGAAGAGAGCTTCACTGCAAGATTGACCTATCGAGCAAGGACAAAAATTGGCCTAAGTGATCTGACGGTGCCGAGTGGAAGGTTTGTCAGTCAACGGATAAAAGATAATCTAGGGATAATAGGTTGATCTTCCACAAGAGTTCACATCGACAGGAAGGTTTGGCACTCAATGTCACCTCTTTGCCACTTGGGGGGGTAGTATGTTCCAAGGGTTGGGCTATTCACCCATTAAAGAGGTACGTGAGCTGTGTTTAGAACGTCATGAGATAGTTTGATCCATATCTGGTGCCAACATTAGAGCATTGAGAGGACTTTTCCTTAGTACGAGAGGACTGGGAAGGACACACCTCCAGTGTACCAGTTATCGTGCCCTCGGTAGACATTGGGTAGCCAAGTGTAGAGTAGATAATTGTTGAACGCCTATAAGTAAGAAGCCCACCTCAAGATGAGTGCTCTCTTAGGTCATGAAAAGATGAGCTGTTAGGTGATAGGTGTCAAGTGGAAGTGCAGTGATGCATGCAATTGAGGCATACTAAAAGACCAACATATTTGAACCTTGTTACTACATGACCCGATTGATCTGCTCGGGTACATAGAGTATCTTTTGATAGAACATTTTACCGTAGATATGAAAAAGAATAAAAAAAGATAAATGAATAAAATAAAGGGAATCATTGATTCCCTTTTGAACTTGGTAGACTATGTCTTTTGCCTTGCTGACCAACTGAGCTCAATAGACTCTGACTGATAACTGATATGACATTTGTGTAACATCAAAGACAACACACAATTTGAACAATTGTATCCAATAGTTTGATGTGCAAGGGATGGTCAGTGTCTTAGTCTCAAATGTGGGTGACAAGTAGTGAAACAAGTTGGAGTCACAATATCCATGTGGGATACTATGTACTAAAGAATGTCAATCTAGTTATTCCTTAGATTAGATTCCTCCTCACTTTGATGATGCAGAAGTAATTGGAATTAGATTTTCCAATAACAATGTCACCGTACAATGAAGGGATCGATTTTCAGGTGGGTGCAATAAAGAATGTTGAATGGGGTCGAGTTCAAAATGTGTTCATCATGCTCTACATTAATGAAGACCAACTTGGAAGCTTGAGTTGTCTTGATTGAATCTTGATGTGTGTTGGCTAGAATATCTAAATGTGTCCTCTATGAATGTTGAGTGGGGTGGGGACGTGGATTATCCAATCTAGGTAAGGTATGTCTGATTGATTGTTTATGTGAGATCAAGCTCAATACCATGTAAGAATTTGTGATATCCCCATTTTAGTATATAAATTAATTATACATAAAGGGTATAATATTAATAATCGATAATTTATATAGAATAAATTATAATTATTGTAAGTTACAGATATAAAATGTTATATATTATACAATTATAAATATTAATTATATATATGAATATGTGAATATTATTATCTATATAATTAATTAATATATACATTAACTATTTTATGTGCTATAGTATATGACATTATGCCATTTTAAAATATTATTATTATAAATAATTAAAGTGATTCATATATAATATATAATAATAAATAATTAATATAATAATATATAATCATATATTATTATAATCACATATAATTGATATTAATATATATTATTAATATGTAATCATATATAATTAATATTTGAATAGACACACCACTATAAAATATATTGATATATATATATATGGTATATCTCAAGCTAAGGTAATCATCATACGAAATATTATAAAATGTATACTATTCAGGAGGAAATTATTTAATGTCCTGAAACGGGACATTACAAGTGGTATCAAAGCCCTAGTTCCTGCCATCCTGTGAATGATAATACAAAAAAATCAGTGGTGAAGAAATTAAAAATTAAATTTATTGATTCTGCAAATTGGTATAGTTACTGTTAAACAGGATTGGATCTACCATGCAAAAATGATTGAAAAGTTGTGACCATTCAGTCACGGACTCTGCTAAATACACGTTGGCATAAGACATCCATGAAGAATAGAATAAAACCAATATTATTACCTTTGATGGATTCCAATAATATATGGAAGATTGAGAATAGAAGGCATCGAAGCAAAGAACAAAATATTTTTAATGCATAGTCGTCTAAGTTATTGAACCCCTAAAATAGCTATCATCATAAGAGAATTAAGAGAGGATATCATATGTAGATAAAGGAATAATTATCAGGTTACAGTAGCCATGCAAGCATCTGATATTTTACCAAGGGCAGAGTATTGGAGGAACATTACAATTAGAGAAAGGACAATTGTGAATCAGAAGAACACCAACAGACAATGTTAGACATCCAACTCAGTGTGATAAAAGCGTATATACTGAGCATGCGGATAAAGGTATTCAAGAATGAAGAACTCAAAAGGGACTAAATGGATATAGAAAGCATAGATACACAGAGCAACCAACACTAACCATCCAATTTGCTTGAGTAGGAACACATCCTTGTTATAGACAGAGCAAGTATCGTGTGTAATGAAATTGCCAAATGTCAGAGCATGCACGTGATAACCCTCGATACCAATATCTGCAAGTACAGAAGTCCATCGGTAGACAGATGTTATAGTTAGTAAAGGAATAGCACCACACATATAAGGGAGGATCATCATCGATATTGATACAATCCATTTAGGATAAAATGGGGACATCTGTCTTAGGAGGGAAGCCGAGTATTAGTAGAGTAAGAAGAAGACTAGAATTGACCAGGATGAGATGCCCAATCCATGCTCACATTTGAAGACTGAAATTACCTCCGTATATGGGATGCAAAGAATGATCATATTGAAAGATTATAATGGGATATGCTAATCACATAATAACCTAGGCATTTGTCATGATATTGATAGAGACATGGTCACCACAATCAATGATATTACACAATGAATGGAGGTGATACCATGAATTAAGGACAAGCTTTCGCATACAATAACTATTAATATCAAGAAGAAAAAACACCTCTTATATAAAGAGACAAACAATAAAAAATGAGAAATAGAAGCCAAAATCTGAGCAGATGATGACAAATGTTAACACTAGATGTGAATGCACTGACGCAAGGGTGAGTTTGTCAGCTATTAATCATTCATTTCCATAGAATTAGAAATGATTGAAATGAAGAATAGATGAAAATGCACCTTTAGTCGACAAATGCACAAGGACAAAATAACTAGAATAATTCAAACCAATTCTTATATATATGAATGCAATGACAACAAAACTATGACATTGGTCATTGATGACAAATACAAATGACTTCAATTCAAAATAACTATCCTCACATGCATGGATGAGTGGAGATGAGTATATTACCAAGTCATATACTTAATTATTATAACGATAGTTGAGGAATGGATACAACAATTTTTGAGGTGCTAGAACCTGAACCACATTCATCAGAAATTTATATGTAAAGAAAAAAGAATCACCAGTTTTATCATTTTGCCTGTATTGCTGTTTGAAAATGGATCACTAGATGGTAATACATAAAAAAAAGGAGAGATACATTGTTGATGTCTCTTGAAGACCACTTCACATTGATAAGGACAAAGTCAACACAAGAAAACAAGGTAAAAAAGAAGTAATGAGGTAAATTATATGTTTTTTTCATATATTATGAACTAATTGTTACTGTTCTTGTTATTATTTAGACATTTGGATATTTTGATGAATATTGAATAGTTTAAATATTTACTATCAATAATTCTAATCAAATAAGGAAATGAAATTGATTTTTAAGTTGATAATTATCAAAGAATGTTGTTAAAAAGGTCATCATCTTCCAAGATAAGGTAAGGCCTACGGTGGAATGGACTGGGTAACATCACTCGGGGTATCGAAAAAAGCCTATGGGTACCGGGTAAGGCCTCGGTGACGGGATATCTCAGGGTACATCATACAAGGGCGCTATCTTGGAGATGATGGTCGGAGAGAGTTAACAATAATGAGGGAGAACAGTGAGGGCCACTAATTGGGTAATAGGGCACCCCATTATGGTTTCTCCTCCTATAATTGAATGATAAGATTAACTATCTGATATTTCAAAGATTATGCTTTAAAATACTTCTTATTGGAAAATAGTTGATAGAATCACCTTAAGATCATGATTCTCCAAGTCGAGATAAGGCCTACGGTGGAATGGACTGGGGGACATCACGCGAGGTACCGAATAAAGCCTACGAGTACCGGGTAAGGCCTCGGTGATGGGACATCTCAGGGTACATCATACAAAGGAACCTTCTTGGAAATGATGATCGGAGGAAGGTAATGATAATGAGGTAGAACGATGAGGCCCACTAGTTGGGTAACAGGGCACCCTATTATGGTTCCTCCTCCCATATTTAGGAAATGATGAGACTATAAATACCCTGTGAGGAGATTGATTTATATATAATGTGTAATAATGATTTTTTTTTGTTGCAGGTTCACAATTAAAGAAATTCATAATGTGTGTCTTATGTGTTTGCATCGTGTTTGCTCTGTGTCTTCATTTGTCTGCATCGTGTCTACTTCATGTTTTCATGATCTGTCTACATTGTGTATGCTTCGTGTTTTCATTCAATGTATATTTCATAAATCTTTTTGGTATTTTAAATGCAAGAATGTTTTATGTCTATGACAAAGCTTGCGTATGAATGATTTGCTTGAGGACAAGCAAGTTTGAGAGGGGATGGTTGTGATATCCCCATTTTAGTATATAAATTAATTATACATAAAGGGTATAATATTAATAATCGATAATTTATATAGAATAAATTAAAATTATTGTAAGTTACAAATATAAAATGTTATATATTATACAATTATAAATATTAATTATATATATGAATATGTGAATATTATTATCTATATATATATAATTAATATATACATTAACTATTTTATGTGCTATAGTATATGACATTATGCCTATATTAAAATAATATTATTATAAATAATTAAAGTGGTTCATATATAATATATAATAATAAATAATTAATATAATAATATATAATCATATATTATTATAATCACATATAATTGATATTAATATATATTATTAATATGTAATCATATATAATTAATATTTGAATAGACACACCTCTATAAAATATATTGATATATATATATATATGGTATATCTCAGGCTAAGGTAATCATCATACGAAATATTATAAAATGTATACTTTTCCAGAGGAAATTATTTAATGTCCTGAAACGGGACATTACAGAATCTACCTCAAGCTCTTAAACCATGTAAGAATTTTCATAAGGTTTGACTTTTTCTCAACATAGGCAAGTTTATAGTTAATATTCATTAGAATGACCACCTAAATGCAATGGCAAATTATTTTTTTGTCAATACACTCCCTCAAGAATGTTGATTTAGGATTTGAACCGTGGCCCTCCAAAATGAAGTAAAATGCTCTCTAATGGCTATGTAGTGTAACATTGCTTTGGCTCTCATACGATGTGAGAATCTACCTCAAGCTCTTATATCATGTAAGAATTTTTGTAAGGAAAAAATGAAATGCCAAGATCTAGGAGCTTATGAGATAAAACAAGAGAGATAAGGAAAATGATGATCAATTGATTAAGTCAGTAATGATCAACAATACAATGTAGAATTCCCAATCAAATTTAGATCTTTGGATATAATGCATGTAGAAGTGCCTCAATATATAGGAAATCAAGATGACTATGAGTGATGCAAGTGATAAGCATAACAACTAAGCACATGTCCACTAAAGGTGGATTATTCTCTATTGTGCATGAAAGTACGTGTAACAATGAGAGGATAAAAATACAAAGGTGTATCACACAAAGAGAGGTGTGAGATAACATGTACTCGAATAAAGTGTTAACTCCTAAGTGTCTACATGAAAACTAATGATTTTTCTTAAGTAAAGTAAAAATATTAAATACTTATCTACACGAGTAGTTTTCACATGAAAGATGATTATATATATTTTCCTTGCTCTCATTTACATAGTTACATTTACATTTTAAGGTTGATTCCTCAATACAGGGCTTGACCAAGGAAAGCTCTCATCCACCCAAAATAAAATGAAAAAGAGATCTTTTGTGTATAGGAATAGGTTAGTGGAATTGTGACTATAGATCTTAAAAACATTCACTAAACCATTTTCGATGAAGTTAAGTTGATTTTTCTAGGTTGCCCCAGGAATACAGTGACTTTGTGGTAGTGATAACTTTAAGAAACCCCCCCAACAAAAATGTATAAATTTTTTGTGAATCAAACATTAGTTTAGGGGATAACAATTAATTTCTATTAGCAAATTAATATTTTTGAGTAGGAAATTATTTAATTTTATCGGCGATTTTTTTCAACTGTATGAAAATTCTATAAAATCTTGGTGAATCTTTCATTATTGATGAAAATCATGGATAGAAGTATACGTACCTAGAAACCATGATTTTATTATTATTATTATATGGATCCTAATTAATTATCAAACTTGAAGGTTAAATTTATCCCACTTATATCATCATAGTTTCCCTCAAAATTATTAGATGGTGGTATGGAGACAACATCCCTATTATTTAAATTCATTGCAGGATCCTAAATCAATGGCCTAAATCTTACTTTGGGCCAAACTTTTAAAAGGATACTAAGTTTTAAAGAAAGTCCCAAAAGTAAAGACATATGTTCCAAATTAAATTTATTTTGGGCCAAAGTGAGAAAGGATAAGAAGTTTCATGGAAAGTCTATGGAATAGAGACACATGTTGAATATACATACTTAACCTATAACCTAACTTAATTTTTTACCAAATATTGGCTAATATGACATCGATTAAGATAAGAATTGTAAATTGTAGGAGAATATATATATATATATATATATATATATATATATATATATATATATATATATATTACCGCATGGAAAAAATAGATTGCATTGACGAAGTCATCACTAAAATATGAATACTTTTGTATTATTATTGGCGATTGGCGAAAGCATGGGACCCAATTTTTGTAAAGTGTAGGTGGCATGGCCACACCAAAAGTGCAAAATAATTAGCCAAATTTGGGGTTTCTGATGAGTGAGATTAGTCAATTGGTGAATATTAGCCACTAAAGTTATCATTGCTTTGTGGAAAAGCATCCAAAATAGAGTGACGTGGTCAATGTATTTTTGAGACCCTACTAAAAATATCAATTCTTGGGTTTTTTGTTGTGATTAAGAATCTATAGTTAGAAGTTCTCTCAGAGTTTTAGATTTATAATTTTAAAAGTGTAAAAAGCATATTCTTCTACACATATTAGGGTGATTACTTTATAATTTATCTCATCTTTTAGTCTAGACATATTTGCATAACTTGATTGGGTTGATTACTTACATTTAGTACGTAAATCTATCTTATACTTCTCATTTAATCAATTTAATCAATTACACTTTTACATTCACACATGTTTAATCAAATTTACATTGCATGAAAGAGGACTTGCTTGATTTAGGCAATCTGAGTGAGGGTAGGGGTGAGGACTTAGATGATTTAAATGAATGGAAAAGAAAATTGTGATGTCCTAGGTGTACAATCTAGAATTGGAAGCACTCTAATTTACTGATGGTTTAACAGGCATTTAATGCAAGATCATCAATCTTGCCCTTTCCTTAATTCTTCCCATTTTATATCTTTTGTTCTAGATGGAATTCAAGTGAAATATTATAGATTTCCCTAAAATCTCCTATTTTCATGGTGTTAAGATGAAGGTAGGATCTATCCTCCTAGGTACTCCCTTCCCTTCATCTATCTACTCAAAATATACTCTTTGTATTGAAATGACTATATCTCATATTATGTGCCTGATTTTTGGGATTTGAAACATGTTTTGGGATCTTAGAGGTTATGGCCCCTAATTTTCAAGGATGTAGTGCACCCTTGACCAATTAGGAATGTAGAGTGACCCTGATGGTCCAATCAAGGACATAATGCACCCTTTATTGGGCCCTATTTTGGGTCCCTTGTTTGGGTCATGTGTCAGGATAGCTTCAACCTGATGGAATTAGTCAATTTTGAACCCTATATAAACCCTTTCACTTCCTTTATCTGGCATATATCTCATCTCTCATATATACAAGCTCTTAAGTTCTCAAGCGTTCTTGAAGCATTAAAGGAATTTAAGTTATCTCTCCATTGAAGATCAACAATTTATGCATTCAAGCTATTGAAGAAATTTATGCTAGATCTTCTATTGCATTTTCAAAATTCAATATTTCCCTTCATATATTCAAGGTCCTTTGTTGCATCTTCTACATTCATCCTCTCAAGATCTACATTCATTCATAAGGCAGATTTCAAGAACATACATTCATGAAGGTTTTGTTTCACTATTATTTCATTTCTAGGGTTTCTAAAGTTTATTCAAATCTATTATGTCTATATATTTGATCTCATTCCAAATTCAAGAGCATATTCATAGATTTACATTGCTTCATGTTAGATCTGTCACTACTAATGGTACAGAGGCACCTAGGTAGGCTCATGGAAGACCTAGGGCTCCTAGGTTATTTTGGTTGGTAGTGGTGCTAACCACACCACTAGGTTAATAATGGGACTAACCTTTTCCTAAGTTGAGGTATGTTGAGTGTAGGAAGCCTTATGAGGCCTTGTTGCTCCTAGTTGCATGATTTGGTCAAATAGGGCATTTTTGTGATTTAGAGGGTGAAATGGCCACATAAGTTGTTTAAAGTTCTTATTACGTATGTTAAGTCCATTTAAGGCTTTTGGTGAAGTTTGGTAGCCTTTGGAAAAATTTTGAGGACAAAACTCTAAAAGATGTAAAAGTTGCTCAAAAAATGTCAATGTTGGTATCAAGTACATCATGTTGGACCCTATGTTTGATAGAGCTCAATTCCACCACTTTTTTATATTGAATCATTTCCGACATAATGTTAATATTTTCTTTCCATATTATTTGCTAACCTCTATGAGCAAGGCGGTGGACAACTTCAAAATGAAGCCCACTGCAAATCTAGCTCTGCACGAGGGGTTGCTGCTACTTATCCACGAGCACTTCAAGGCTCAGACTATAAGAATTTCTCCCCCTCAGGTAGAGCATATAGAGTCTAGTAGTTCTAGTTACTCCTCTAATTCAAAAGATATATAGAGCCTCAACTCTGAGGAAGGAGGAATCTCTTCTTCGGGGAAATTAGTGACCCACCAAGCTAAAAAATTTCCCTCCCCCATTATCCCTAGCAAAAAAAGCCCTAGGGATCATGGGAAGAAGCCTCCTGAGAAGGATGAGGAGGGAGGCAATGATGAGGAGGAGGAGCCGGAGTCTGAGGAGGTGGTTAAGGAGACGTAGGAGCAAATTAAGGATGAAAGTGAAAGGAAGAAACATAAGAGGGAGAATTTGGAGGAAGTGTGCTCTCAGTTTGAGGAAGCATCAGTGCTGCCCCTATCTCCTATCCACCTCCAAGCCCAACCTGAGGAGCAGAAAGAGGAGAATGTAGGGAATGCGGAAGGGGAAGTGCAGGTCAATGATAGGAGTAAAGCCTCAACAAACTTTAATGTTAGGACTTCGAAGATGGGCATCTTCAGGGAGGCCATGAATCCCCAAATCCTCATGGAAAATTAAGACGAACTGCGGCTAGAAGAATTCATTGACCTGGCGATAGTGGCTATTTTGGACAGAGCTAGGTAGATAGGGATGAACCTCTTGAATAATGCTTGTAACATTATGATTGACAATTTCAGATCAATCAAATGGCTTTTCCACGAGCTCGAGGAGGTCAAAGAACAGGTGAGACATATTGAGGCAATAAGGAATGGGATGGATGCTAATAGGAGGACGGATTCGGCTGACAGGCTCAATTTGGCAAAAAGAAGGATACACAACCTAGAGAACTACAATCAAAACCTTGCAAATCAAATGTTCTCCTTGTTAAGCTCCATTAACAACAACATCATCTGTCTTACGGGTTGGATCAAAGATAGAGAAATGTAGGATGATGAGGAAGGAAAAGACAGGGAAGAAGCTAGAATGGAGGACGACTCTAGAAAGGAAAACACCATTCTTGATCAGGACCAAGGGGACTAAAGGGCACAACAGCTGGAGGTAGAGGAGAATCAGCTAGCCTTCGAGGCTACTTAGGTTATGCAAGAGCTGGAGCGAAAGAACGAAGAATAACTCTCGCCTATTCTTTTATTTTTCTATGTCTTTTGGCTTTTGTTCTGGCTTTAGGCCGTGGTAATACTTGTCTTTTTTCCTACTCTTTTCTCAGAACTTTACTTTCTTTGAACTTATACTTTTTTGGTTGGGCTTTCACGCTTATTATCAGCCTTATATGTTTTAACTATTGGGTTTCAGGATCCTTGTAAAATCTATTTATCTAATAAAAAACATTGACAACTTTTTAACCTTAGAACTCAGTCTTGAATTCCATTCCCTCTTCGGATGAGATTTCTAAGGCTATTTTTTCTTTTGAGGGTGATAAGGCCCCTAGTCCTGATGGTTTTTCCCTCTTGTTCTTTCATAAATATTGGCATATCATTGGTCCTAATGTTTGTAATGGTGTTAAGGAATTTTTTGGCTCAAGAAACATCCTTAGAGAATTAAATTGGACCTTCATTGTGCTTATTCCAAAGAAGCCGAGTGTTGATAGTTTGGATTAATTTAGGCCTATCAGTTTATGCAATTCTTTTTATAAGATTATTTCCAAAGTTTCGACTCTCAGAATTCTTTCCATTCTTCTAGCTATTATTTCTGGTCAGCAAAATGGCTTTGTTCCTGGCAGGCAGATTTTGGATTCCATAATCACATTTCATGAAAACATCCATTCTCTTATGGCGTCTAAGAAAGAATGGTTTTTGCTTAAGCTTGATCTCTCTAAAGCGTATGATAGAGTTGACTGGAACTTCCTCCTTAGGTGTTTGGAAGAATTTGACTTTAATAAGAGATTCAGGGATATTATCTTTATGCTTATCTCTTCAGCTTTCTTTTCTATTCTGGTGAATGGTTCCCCTTCTTCCTTTTTTAAGGCTTCTAGGGGCCTTAGACAGAAAGACCCAATCTCTCCTATTCTTTTTATTATCCTGGTTGAATGCTTGGGAAGATTTATTAATAATATGGTGTTTAAAGGAGACATTTTTGGTCTTAGCCCTTCCTCCTCTGCTCTAGTGTGCTTGCATCAACAATTTGTGGATGATTCTATTGTCATGGGGGAGGCCTCGGCAAGAAATGCTAGGAATATTAAGAAGGCTTTGACTGACTATGGGGATGCTTTTAGCCAAATCATTAACTGGATTAAAAGTGTGATTTATTTTATTAATGTTAGTGAGGCTAGACAATTTAAGATTAAAAGGATTATTGGGTGTGAAAGTGGATCCTTGCCTGGTACTTATTTAGGGCTACCTTTGGGGTTATCTCCCCCTGATAATTTTTGGAACTCTCTGATTGACAAGATTCACTTGAAACTTTTTGGCCGGAAGGGATCCCTCCTTAGTCAGGCTGGGAAGGTCATTGTTTTGAAATCTATCCTCCAAAGTGTGCCGCTCTATGCCTTGAGTGTCTTTAAAATCCTGAGAAAGTATGCACTTGCTATTGAGAAAATACAGAAAACTTTCTTATGGACAGGCATGGAGATCAAAAAGAGACTTCCTCTTATTGCCTAGGAGAATGTTTGCATTCCCAAGGGGAAGGGAGGGCTTGGGCTTCGGAGGATTTCTTTTATGAATGAACTCTTATTGGCTAAACTTCTTTGGAGATGGCATAAGGAAGAGGGGGAATGGAGGAATATTTGGGATTATAAATATAATTGGAATAACTTTAATTTTTAGCATCTCCTTCTTTCTGATTTTGATCAAGGGGGATCTCAGATTTGGAAGAATGCTCAGAAATCTAAACACATTTTAACGAAAGGAGTCAAATGGAAGGCTGGAAATGGGTTGAAGATACTTTTTTGGGAAGATATTTGGATTTTGGATTACCCCCTCTATGAGGATCCAAGATGGAATGGGTTTATGGAGTTGTGAAAGACTCAATTTGGTACTCTGGTTAGTGACTACTAGAAGAATGACTCATGGGTGAATCTTCTTAGTGTGGATTTGAATCTTGCTAAGCTCGCTAATTGCTTGATTGCTTATTGTTTGAACCATGAAGATGATATTTTGATTTGGAAAAAGGATCCTAGTCTTCTGTACTCTACTTCGTCAGCTTTTGCTAATTCTTTTGAAGATTATGAGGTTCCCTGCTGGGCTATGGCTTGGTAAAAAGTATGACTCCTAAAATTAATATCTTTTTTTTGGGTCCTTTTGCAAAAAAATTTTTTAACCCTTGATAATCTCAAGAAGAGAGGATTATTTATTGTTAATCGGTGTGTTATTTGTAAGAATGATGAGGAATCGTTACATCATTTAATTCTCCATTGCCCCTTTACTACTGAGGTTTGGGATAAAATTTGGGACTTAATGAACATGGATTGGGTCCCTCATGCTACTATCTAGTTGTTCTTTTTTTCTTGGAAAGCTCCTTCTAAGAATTCTCTGATTATTAAATGGTGGGATTTTACTCTTCCTTATCTTTGCTGGTGGGTTTGGAAAGAACGTAATAATAGGATCTTTAGAGGAGTGGAATCCAACGCTATTTAGATTTTCCATAAAATCAAGGTCCTACATTAAAATATCAAAATTTGTGGTAAGTGAAAACAACCTTCTAATGATTGGGATGTGGGGGTGATGAATAATTGGAATATAAGGAGCCTGATACTGGATGCAAAGGATCCTAATTCAAGGGAAAGTGCTAGATGGGATTTTCCTTTGACTAATTGGTTTAAGTTGAACTTCGATGGGGCCTCGAAAGGGAATCTGATCCATGCTAGTTGTGGAGTGGTGTTTATGAATTCTAATGGTGATTTTGTTGGTGGTATGGCTATATAGTTGGGGTGTCAAACCAATCATGTTGCGGAAGCCTCAGCTGCTCTTTATCGTCTTATGTATGCCAAACACCTAAATTTGGTTAATATTTGGATTGAAGGTGACTCCCTCAACATTATAAACTGCTTAAAGAAGATATATCCACCATCATGGAGTATTAGTAACATTATATTTGAGGCTAGGGATATTATTAATTCTTTTCAAAATTGCATTATTTCCCATAATTATAGGGAAGCAAATGGCTTAGCCGATTGGGCTTCCAATGTGGCATGTTATAATGATCAAAAAATAATATGGGATTCATATGCCACTTTACCTGCTAATGGCTACGATTTTCTCAAGCATGACAAATGGAAATCCCGACAAATATCTTTTGGCAATGACATTGTTAGGGAATTATGATTTTTACCTCTTTGTAGTGAAGTGGGCTATTATTCTTGAAAATGTAGGCAACTCGAACAGATTATGGGTTATTTCTTTCTATTAGTGTGAGGAAACCAGAGCCTCATCTTGCAGAGGGTTTGGGGTTTCTCAGTAAGAGCAATCTAGGGTGTTTGTTGCAGAGATTATGGCGGAAAAGCAGAAATGGGTTGAACCGCCTAGTTGTGCAGAATGGAAGAATAAACCAGAGGTTTGGGATATCCTTAGGCATGGCAATTTTACTAGCTACATGGAGAGACTTAAAGGAAATAATCTTGCTATCATGCACCAGTTTGTAAAATCTTGGAAGGATGGCTCAATTTTTGTCAGGAATTAGAGGATGGAGGTAACGGTTGAGACCATTGCTGAGGCTACTGCGTTGGCTTTGGATGGGATGAATTACTACAGGGAAAGGAATATTTCAGACAAGGGAATTGATGATTTTGTTGAGATCAAACATGAAAGAAATCGTTTGGTTAAGATAGGTACTTCTTACTTTAACCCGTCTTCTGTGTCTTGTCCGTGGCAATTTATTTTCTTTGTCATTATGGAATATATAACTTTGGATGGTCGATATACCAAATTGTATGGTTATCACTTTGTGCTTGAAAATCATTTTTGACATAATATTAGGGTGGATTTTCCTTCCTACTTGTTGCAATCTCTTGCAATTTCTACTCAAGCCATTTAGCGTGACCCAATTGGGGAACATCTATGCCATGGAGGGCTTATGGTTTTGATCATGAATGTGCTCGAATCTTAAAAAATCCAAAAATCGAGGAATTTTAAAGTGAAAGATCAAGATACAGAAGGGATTATTCAAGAAAAAGGCTATGAATCTGATACACAAGATGAGGCTGAAAGAGGTCTGGCTAGCCCTAAATTTGGTTTCAGTTCTTGTGTGTACGGAGTGGGCAGCAAGAATACAGTTACAGTTCTTGTTTTATGAGGTTTTTAGCATTTTCATGGATTGAATTTGGAATTATAGTGTTTGAAATTGTTAGAGGAATTCATTCCAAGGTTATGAATAGCATTATTTTATGGTTTTGTAGGTTTCTTTTGGGTAAATAAATTTATTTTGTTTCATTCTTACCTATTGTTCTGAATCAAGCAAGTAAGCAAAATGGGGTCATAGCTCCTCTTCCCACCATAGGATCTATATTGGCTTTTGGGATTAGGAAAATGACTCCTTTTACATATTTTAAAGTGAAGGAGGGGCCCTATGAATCAAGGGAGACATTTTTGTGGTGATTCCCTAGGTGAGCCAGAGATGCATGGCTAGAGATCACAATATACAACAAATATGTTAGGAGGGATTGAATGCCTAGATTGCTTCAATAAATGCTTGGACGAAGGTAGTGTCATGAGAGTCGAAGCTCCAAGGCTAATGGGGAGTGTTGGTGATAGGTCTTAAGAGGGGAAAACCTAAGTTTTGCTAGACGGGTTTGTAAAACCTTAAAACCCTTGTTTATAGGCACATATGTAGGTCATACTATATGGATTTCTTGGGAGACTAAGACCTCAAGAATCCTTTATTACTTTGAAAAGGTTATCTAGATTAGTGGTTAGGTTATCCCCTTATTAAGGATATTTTCAAATTTTTCTAGTTTTTCATCATTAGTAGGGCTAATTGCTTGTGGCCTTGTTTGACAGTTTTGGATGCAAATAATGTGTTTTCGGATCTTGGAAGGGATTAAAATGACCTTCAAAAAGACCTATTCCTATTTATGGAGTGTCTGATGATCAAAAGGAGGTATGGTGTGCAATTGATGCTAAGGAAGCATTGGTTAGTGCTACTCTAAGAAGCAATGGTAAAGGAGTTGTTTTAACTTATTGGTGTTCACTAGTTGAATGGACTAGGACCTTAGAGGTAGGATTTGGTGAGAAGGGGAGGAAGAAGCCTTATTAGGTCAAGAGAAACACCTAAGGAGGCCCTAGCAAGAAGTTGGGGTAGGAGAAAGACTAGTGTTACATCAATGTGGTATTAGAGCAAGTTAAAGACTTTGAAAGTTGGTGTATGTCTACAGCTACTGGAGAGTCAATGTGTGAGTCAAGCATGGTGAAAAATGCAGAGCTAGCCAAAGAGGTTGATGAGAAAAATGAGAAGAATAGACTCCTTGAAGAAGCCTTAGAAGAGGTGAAGTTAAAATTGGATGCATTTTTTGATGTAGTAAAGAAAAAGGAAGAAGAAAACAATGAAAGAGGTAAGGAGATAGCAGAGGAAGATGTTGTCCCTGACCCAAACCCTATCTTGAATGAAGAGCCTTTCTTAAAAGCCATAAAATTCCTAAGAAGGAAGACCTTGGAATTTGTGCCCCTATTTAGTGGGAAGATGGACATTGATGTAGTGATGGATTGGATAGATGGGATGGAGAACCATTTTGAATGTGAAAGGGTGATAGAGGCACAAAAGGTCAAAGTAGCCAAGTCAAGAATCAAAGGGTCAGCATTGACATGGTGGAAATATGTCTGAGATGAAAGGGTGAGGATTTGAAAGAAGCCTATAGCCAATTGGAATGCCACGGTAACCAAACTAAAAGAGAATTTCCTACCAGAGGATTTTGAAATTCAACTTCACAAGAGGAGACATGGATGAAAAAAGAGAGACTTGGAAGTGGCCTATTATATAGAGGAGTTTTAGAGGTTGTGCATTAGGTCCAAGAAGCAAGAAGAAGAGCCAATAAAAGTGGCTAGATACTTGGTGTATGCCTAAAATGTGGGCACACTTCTATGAGTCATTATATTCAAGATTTCTCAAAAATGAGGTCTTGAATGGCGACCCATAGCTCCCTATTCATGGGGTGCAAGGGTTTGTAATGGACGCCCTCAGTCTGACCTAGTTTGTGCCCATGCAAGTACACCACGAAACAAAAGATTCAATGATCTAATATGCATGCAAATGAAAATGAAAAAAACTAATCTAAATGATAACAATGCAAAACAATGCAAGAAATGAAATCTAATCTATGAAAAGAAATAACAATGCAGATCTAATCTATGAAAGCAAGATCTAATCTATCAATGCAAGATCTAAGCTAACATGAAAATCAAAGTATGGATCATGATGATGGAAGCCATGCATGCAAGAGAGAATGAGACAAGAAGATAGAAGTTCTCCACAAAAGCTTTAATATTCAAAACTCTTTCAAAAATCATTCTCCAAACCTGCAACATAACAATAGCATAATAAGGGATCTCTAAAATGAGGAGAGGAACCTTGAAGTCTCATGGCACAGTAGTCTTCATCTATAACTAGACCTTTGAGAGAAACTCTAAGTGAAGGAATTTCAACCTCTAAAGGTAACACTGCTTCAACACCATATGTAAGAGAAAAAGGAGTAGCCCCAGTAGGAGTGCGAATACTCGTTCTATAGGCCCACAAAGCTGGATTTATTTGTAAATGCCAATCTCTACCATTCTTATGAACTTTTCTGTGCAAGATTTTAAGAATGGTTTTGTTTGATGCTTCTGCTTGACCATTCCCTTGTGGGAAATAAATAGAGGACCAATGTTGTTTTATCTTGAACTTCTTACAGAGTTGCTTAAGGTCCTTATTTTTAAACTGACCTCCATTGTCAGTGATAATCTCAAAAGGCACTCCATATCTACAGATAATATGATTCAAAATAATTAGAGAAATGGTCTTACCCGAGGCAACAGAAAGTGGGACAGCTTCTACCCATTTAGTGAAATAATCAGTGGCAGTGATAATAAACTTGTGTCCAGATGATGAGTTGGGATGAATTTTCCCAACAAGATCAAAGGCCCAATGCTAAAACGGCCAATGAGAAATAGAAGGAATGAGCTCCCTACTTGGAGTATGTATCAGGTTACCATGTTTTTTACATTTTTCACATGACTTTGCAAAAGCTACTGCAACAATCTGCATTGTGGGCCAATAATATCCTACGCTAAGAAATCTTCAAGCCATGGCAAGACCATTAGAATGTCCCCCACAGATACCCTCATGGATGTCAACTAACACTTGATTAGATTCGTCCTTTTCTAAGCATCTAAGATGTGTTCCATCTAGACCCTTCCTATACAAATCACCAGAGATAAGGGAGTCGTGAGAGGCATTTCGAATAAGGTTTTTACGTTCAAATCGGTTAAAGGTTTCAGGTATTATTCCATCACGAATGTATGAGTAAATGGCACCATAACGGATTGACTCATGACCAACAAAGGTACATATAACATGACTTTCTTGTGAATCATAGATAGGGTGATATAGCTCTTCCACCAGGAATTCAAATCTTGATTCATGTTGCTCTAATTGAAGAAGTGAAGCAAGTGTAGCCATAGCATCAACTGCCTTATTTTCTATTCGAAGAATTTGTTGATATGAGACAAATGTGAAGTAGAGTCTCAAGGAATCCACCATTTTCTTGTAAGGTACCAATTTATCATTTTTTGTTACACAATCGTCATTGACTTGGTTGATTATCAGCTGTGAATCTCCATAGATGTGTAACTCTGTAATTCTCCATTCTATGGCCATTTTAAGTCCATTTGTTAAAGCTTCATATTCAGCAATATTGTTTGTACATGGAAATAATAACTTGTAAGATTTAGGAATTGTGTACCCATGAGGAGAAATAAACAACACACCAGCTCCTGAACCATTTTGCATAAATGACCCATCAAAGAACATCTTCCATGTTCTTTTAGTCATATATATAAGGTGCTCATTTGGGAAATCAACTGGAATAGGTGCATCATCTTGTAGTGGGAAATCAACCAATTGATATGCTATAACTTGTCCTTTGATTGCTTTACGCTCAATGTACTCTATGTCAAACTCTGAAAGAATCATCATCCATTTAGCAAGTCTACCTGTGAGGGCAGCCTTACATAGTAAGTACTTGAGTGGATCTATTTTTGCTATGAGTTGTATAGTGTGCGCAAGCATATAATGTTGCAACTTTTGGGAAGCAAACACAATTGTGAGGCAAGCTTTCTCAATACTGGTGTAATTAACCTCATATGAAACAATAGTATGGCTAATGTAGTATATTGCTCTTTCTTTCCCATGTTCATCAAGTTGAGCTAATAATGCCCCCAAGGCAGATTCTGTTGCTGAAACATATAGGATAAGTGGTTTTCCTGGGATAGGAGGCATTAAAATAGGAGGATTTGCCAAGTATTTCTTGATCTGGTCCATGCTTTGTTGACATTCATCATTCCATACACATTTGACTCCTTTATGTAAGTTCTTGTTGAAATGTTGAGCTCTATCTGCCAGTTGTGAAATAAACCTCCTTATAGATTGAAGACATCCTTGAAGACTTCTCATTTGACTAATGTTTTTAGGAGGTGGCATATCCACAATTTCCTGAACTTTTTCAGGGTCCACCTCTATCCCTTTTACTGAAATAATGAATCCTAGTAATTTGCCAGAGGTGACTCCAAATGTACACTTTTTAAGATTTAACCTTAGTTGAAATTTTTCCATATGATCTAGAATGATTTCTAAATCATCTAAGTGTGTATCTCTTTTCTTAGACTTGGCCAAGGTTTCATCCACATAATCTTCCATGTTTTTATGCATCATATCATGAAAAATAGTTGTCATAGCTCATTGATAGGTAGCTCCTACATTTTTTAATCCAAAAGGCATAACATTCCAAAAATAGCTACCCCATGCACAAGTAAATGCAGTCTTTTCTTGGTCTTCAGGAGCTATCTTAATTTGATTATATCCAAAAAAACCATCCATTAAGGAATAAATCTCATAACCCGCGGTCATATCCACTATCATGTTTATATTAGGAAGTGGAAAATCATCCTTTGGGCATGCTTTATTAACATCTCTAAAATTTTTGCAAACTCGAATGGTTTTGTCATGTTTTGAAACTAGTACAATGTTTGATATCCATTCGGCATAGTCAATAGCTCTTATGAATTTTGCACCAAGGAGTTTCTCTAATTCTGCCTTGACTAAGAGAGCTATATGAGGATGCATTTTTCTCAATTTTTGCTTAACTGGTTTAACACCTGGAGCTATGGATAAGTGATGCATAATAAAATGAGTGTCCAACCCTGGCATATCTGAATAATTCCATGCAAAATTAATCTTCTTTTCTTGTAAGAACTTAGTAAAGGCTTCTTTTTCTTGTGATGACAAGGACTGAGCCAAATGTACCATTTGTGGAGCTTCATCCATACCCAAATTGACTGCTTGTGTTGGTTCAATAAGTACTGAAGATCTATCTTGAAAATAACTAGGAAGAGAATCAAGTACCTCATCCTTAGGTGCCTCAGAGAGGTTTTGACCCTTGGATACATCCTTTCTTTTTACTTTTTTTTGTTCTGACACCGCCACATAGTGGTTTTCGCCATCAAAACTCCTTTTCTTTTTCCTTTCTTTTCTCTCTATTTTGTGACTAAGGTACTTGATATCTGGCTTTGTCATACTAGTAGCTAGTTCACTGGTGGAAGAGACTGCAGGTTCAATTACATTCAAATAACAGGCTATTTCATAATCATTTTGAAATGTTAAGAGCTTAGGTTCTTGATTGCATTGGGACCAATCAATTAGGTCAGGATGAACAAGGGGTAAATCAATGACAGGTTCAAGGTTGTGAATATGGATGATATCTATAGTGTTTGAAGACTCGAGGTCTGTCAAGTAACTTCCTAAACTACCCAAATCAAGATTCGTCCTCACAAGTGAAGAATCGTCCACTAAGGAAAAATGCAAGTTCAAATCCTCTAATCCTACACATGATTCATTGACTAACTCAGGTTGAGAACTATATGTTTGAACAACATCAACATCTATATCAACTGTGGAAGATTCTGAGAAATAATCCCTTTCATACTCATTAGAATCTGTTTCATAGTCTCGAGTAGGATGCTTACACCATGAATGCTTGGGATGCCTGGATGTAGAAGCTTCAATATTATTAAGAGTCACACATTCTTTTCTAAATTGGCAACTATCTCATGAGATACTAGATTGTCTGAATCGCCCCAAAGGAGATTAGTAGAAGGGACCCAATCTTCACACATATCTTGTTGGTTTTCTGAATTAGGTATGTATTCTTGTGCTTCTTCACTGTCTGACTTATCAAGGATAGAAACAACATTTTTACTTTGATCCACATACCCTAGGCCAACTGACTTCTTAGACTTGCATCGAAAAAGTTGATGATCAAGAGGTTCAGCTCTAGCATCCAATCTATTACTAAGAGGACCATGTCCAGGATAACCCATTTTCTTAACAAAAGAATACCCTCTTCCATAAGCATTAGGCGAAGGAGTGAAATCTTCATTGTGCATATACTTCTCTTCTCTATAAATCCAATCTTTAACAACCACATCTTCTTTCTCATCTTGAATAGGCACTGACGACTGTAAAAATGTATCAAATAATGTCATAGCTAAAGAGTAAGGTTTCATCTCTTGTGAAGGTTTACCATAAGACCTAGGTGAAACTGGTAATGCAGTGAGGGAGTTAAGTTGATATCCCCCCATGCCAAGGTCTATGGACTTAAACTTGTTGTTGCAATCAGCTAAAATTGCATTAAAATCATCTGCTTGTCTATTAAGGGGAACATGGGTACTTGCTGAAATTGAGTTGATAGACAAAGTGTTATCCCCAGGAATACATATCTCTATTCCATTGTAAGGAAACTTAACACATTGATGATAAGTAGATGGTACTGCTTGCATATCATGAATCCATGGCCTACCAAGTAGAATGTTGTATGCAAGGGGTCCAGCATCAACTATTTGGAATAAAACATCTTTTTCCACAGGGCCAATCCTAACAAGAAGGATAGCCAACCCCTTTGAACTTCTCGCTGCCTCATCATAAGCTTTGATAGTAATCTTTCTTTTGCTATCAATAACATGTTCAGAATAACCCAATGTCTTTAAAAGACTCAAAGAACAAATATTAAGCCCAGCACCCCCATCTATCAACACACGCCTAACACAGGTCCTATGTATCATAACCTCAATATGAAGGGCAAGATTGTGTGGATGGCTCAAAGATTTATCATCTTCCTCTGAAAAGGAAAGATAATGAGGGCTTGCAATATGATTAACCATGTTCTAGAATTGATCAACATCTAAATTATTGGGGATGTTCGCCATGTGCAAAGCATCCTCAAGGACCTGCTTGTGTCTCAGAGACAACTCTAAAAGCTCAAAGATTAAAATCTGAGCAGGAGTTCTTTGCAATTGATCAACAAGATTATAATTTGACTTGGGATTAACCACTGGTTTTGAAGGAAAATTCTTGTATTGCACTTGTTTTGGTTTACTTGGTTGGTTCGAACTAGGTCCTTTGATAACAAGGGGACCTTGACTTTGTGTAACAACATTGAGACTTTGGGAAGACACTTGCTTAGGTTTACTTGACTGGTTTGAATTGGGTCCTCTAATGACAATGGGACCTTGAGATGACTCTCTAGAGTGAGCATCCCTTAGCACCAAAATAGGTTTTTTGCCAAAGGTAGGAGAGTTCAAATTTAAATTATAACCATTGGGATCTTTATCTTCCATCATGTTGACACTTTCTACTACAACCTCAAGCATATTGACAACATTTTTTGCATTTGTATAAGTATAATTTATTGCAGCCCTACCATTCTTAGGTTGGGAAGCTTCCCCTTTCTCATACTTGGGCAAAGGCTCTTTGAATGCTGTGTGATCAGCATTGGTATTTAGTCCATCTATTTTAAGTTTTCCATTCTCAATTAGATCTTCAACAATATGCTTGAATCTCCCACATTTTTCAATATTGTGTCCAATGCCATTATGAAGCTTACAATAAGCCTTCTCATCCCACCACCATGGCTTAACTTCAGGTATGTAGAACTTTGCAGCATCATAAGGGTGCACAAGATCATGTGCAAGGAGCTTTGTGAATATTTCTTCATATGTCTAACCTAATTGTGTAAAGTTGTCTTTCTCTCCTTTAGACCTTTCTTGATATCTTGGTTTGTTACTCTATTGATTAGCACTAGCCAAATGGAGAATAGCTTGGTCTTTAGGGTTTAAGGAATCCACAACTCCATCATTGACCACTTGTTTGTTCTTATTCCAATTTATGTTCTTTCCTTTATCCTTGTTGTTGTTGTTATTATGACCATTATTGTTGTTGTTTCCATTTTTTGTCAAAATACTTTGCTCTCTCAAAACATCCTCAATTCTAAATGCATCTTCAATCATGGTATCGAAGGATTCAAAAACCATCTTCTTATCTTCATACTTCATCTCAGGAACCATATTACTAATGAGGATTTCAATCTTTTCTTTCTATTGAATAGTCCTAGAATAACGAGAGCATTGTCGTCTCAATCTTTGGAAGAAAGTAACAAAGGGTTCTCCTTGATTTTGCTTTGTGTGACATAAGTCCAATAGTGAGACAGATCGTGAAAGATTGTATGAAAAGTGTTGAACAAATCTTTGAATTAACTTAGGGAATGTCTTAACAGGAGGAGTTATATTGGTAAACCATTCCATGGCTTGAGCCTTAAGACTCCTTGGAAATAATCTCATAAGATATGAGTCCTCATGATGAAACTCAAAACTCATAGTATAGAACTGACGCACATGATCATTTGGATCCCCATTTCCATCATATTTATCATATTGGGGGATCTCAACTTTTCTAGGAAAATCTTTCATGTCAACACTTTTATCAAAAGGAATTGGACAAATTGAATCAAATGAAAAAGAACTCTTGGGTGCCGATATTTGCTTCATTTATTTCTTCAATTCATAAATTTCTTCTTTCATGGAAGGATCATGCTTTTGAATCTTTTTATCCACATCAAAGTTGTAAGGGACCTTAGCACCCTTGTTGATTAAACGTTGAAAGCATGCATCTCTATTTTGGTCCATACATGCTTCCATACGTTGCTGAAAATGTGGATCTTGTGGTATAGCCATAAAATCATCAGAATTATATTCAAATTTGGAGCTACCACCTCCATATTGTGAACCATGATGAGCTTGTTGTGAAGGTTTTCTTGAAACTATAGGAGATGTTGGTGTCCTATAATAATCATGTCTTGAAGCTTGCCTTCCTCTAGGAGCAGGAGATTGTGAAGATGTTCTTGAATATCTCCCACTTTGTGGAGTCTTGGGAGGGGTAGATGGGGGAGAGTTGTTTCCAACACCAATGTGCACATTGTTGAATTGATTGTCAAGTTGTGAATTCTTGAAAAAGTCTTGTTCTTCTTGACGGGATTTTCTTTCCATCTCAATAATAACTTGCCTTTCTTCCTCTATGCATTGAAATTGTTCTTCTTTCTTAGCTTTTTCTTCTAGAAGGGCTTTTCTTTCATGGTCAATTTCTTTGAGCCTTCCACTTGCATAACCTAGAGGTGTCATGAGCGGTGTACATGGTCTTGATTGTCTAAACCGATTACTAGTAAATGTTGCATTCACATGAGCATTAGAAGGCTTACCAATTTGATCATCATGTTGAGCTTCCTCTTCTTGATAGGCATAATGTCTTCCTTTCTCATCCCTTTGATGTGCATCCAAATACCTATCCTCAATAAGAGGTGAAGTTGGTCTACTTCCACGAGTGGGATCACCACTCAAAAGGTCAACATTATACTCACTACTTTGATTCTTCTTGTATGGCGCTCTTGTAAAACTCATATCCATAGCTGAATGAGGTAATGCTAAGGGTGTACTCAACTCAATAAGATCACCACTAGGGTCACACAAAACTTTTGGAATACTCTCCGGTGATTGAATAGACACGGGTTCCTTTCCCTTACGTCTTCTACGAGTTTGAACTAAGGGTAATTGTTTAAAGACAACTTGAGGTTGCTTTCCTTGATCTACTTGATATCTTGTTGTAACCGGCATGAAAGAAAAGGTACTAATTGATAGGATAACCCTAAGAAATGTTGGTACCAAACTAGGATAGTAAAAGCACTAACTTGTCCAAAAGAGATGTGATAAGATAGAATTTTGCAATAGGCATAAACCAACACTGCCACAGAGGTGCTCACAACTTTGGGTGAATACCCTAGCACATATGGACCAGGAGGATGATTTACCCAAATTATAAATAATTAAAATTGATTTTTTTTATGAAAGTGAATGGACAAGAGATTACTAAGACTATCCAAGTGTAATATCAAAGGATCCAAGTGTATATCTTTCTCAACAAGGACGGTTTCTAACTCACCAACTCCAAACAAGGTCTCTTGTGAAATCAATGACTACTAATTCAAGAGGTCAAAGCACAATAACCTAAGGTGCAAAAAGACTTCTAAAAATGGGGTAAGTAGCCTAATCCAAATAGGATCAACTAGGGAGACTAGAAATAATGGGATAACAAAGTTATTTGATCGTAAAGTCTCAGCTAAAGAACTCAGATTTTGTTAATTTTAAATATCCAACTAGATGTATCAATAGATTCTCTATCATGAACCAAGCACACAAGATAGCAATCAAGGATTTCAAGCAAACAGTCTTCAAACAATGAGCAAGGGGTAAAGCAACCTTGTGCATGAACAAGTATAGTGACTTAGTATTTCTACTCCTTAAAGGTTCTACTTGTGTATGTTCTTGACAATGTTTTAGCAGGCACTTAGAACACAACAACACCTTATCAAGTTGTCTACAAGGATATACGTGGCTTTCTAAAAGGAGTCCTCGATATATGCAAGGTACATGAAGCCCAAATCCGTAGATGAGAAGAATCCAAAATCACACAGCCGGGGGGAGACGGTAACTCAAATCTTCTCCTTCACTTCTCAAAGGTATAAAGTTCTTTGAGGCTTAGCCAAGAGTGATATCAAACTCAATTCTCAAGAGAGGTGTCTTTGGATTCACCTCTCGATATTTATACTCCGCTGGAACACAGGAGTTGAGGTCATCCCAAGGGGTGATGAAATCCCCAAGCAGGCCTCCTAGAAATAAAAACTAAGTAATTCACTATAAAAAATATTCAGAGCACTAAAGGTGGAACACTTAACTCTTCAAGTAAATGTAAAGTGAGTCCAAAAGTGGAACATTTAACCCTTTAAGATAATGTGAAGCGAGTCCAAAAGTGGAACATTTAACCCTTCAAGAGAATGTGAAGCAAGTCCAAAAGTGGAACATTTAACCCTTCACACAAACTCAAAGTGAGTCCAAAAGTGGAACATTTAACTCTTCACACCAACTCAAAGTGAGTCCAAAAGTGGAACATTTAACTCTTCACACCAACTCAAAGTGAGTCCACACCTTAGAAAACAAGTGAGTTCCAAAAAGAACAAAAGGGTTGCCTAGTGGAGCAATTAACACTTCTTTCCTGTAGACCCCTCCCCCTTAATGTGGTGTTGATCTTGCAACCACGGGGTGGAAATGAGGGGCAGACGGATTAGCGAGTCCAATAACCAAAGATAGAAATCTAGATCAATCACAAGTAATCTAAGACTGCTAATCAATACTACTCACAAATGAAAAAGGGTTGAACAATGGAATATTTAACTTTCTAAGTAAACATAGAGTGAGTCCACAAAGTGGTGCATTCAACTCCCTATGTAAACAAGGAATGAATCCATGCCCTCAATCACTTAATGAGATATTTGATATTGGAACCAAGAATTACTTAAGGTTTAAAAACAAGCATTCACTTACACAAACTTGTATGAAAGAAAATCTATGTTCATTCATTTCCCATTAAGAGCATTAATTGAAATGTGTTTTATGAAAGCATGTAAAACACTCAAGACAAACACATGAGAAGTTTAATTTTAAAATCAAATTTAAAGGTTTTAGAGATCAAACAAAATACCTGGTAATCTTTGCAATGCATCTTTTCTTTGTTGTACCTTTCGTTTACGCTTGATCGCTCGCTCGCAACGAACAAAGCAACAAACAACACAAGCAAACACAAGATATGCAATATATGTCAACTCATGAAAAACTAGAGTTAGATCTAAAAATATGATTTTTAAGAGTGATAATAATTAGCAAGTAATCCAAATGAAAGCTCACATCATGCATTGATTCATTGTAAAAATTAAATGCAAGCTATTCATTAAATGTCATTTTTTTCAATTGATTTTTGACCTAGTCATAAAGATTGGATCTACATCATATGAATTCGGATCCAAAACTAAAAATATAGAAAAGTAACTCCTATCAAAAATTAGAGATCTTTCCAAAAATGCAAAAAATTTGAAAAGATCTTTTAATTTGTGCTCTAGGGAGTGATTTTGTCAAAATAGACCAGTTTTTGCAAATCAAATTATTGACCCCTAATATGACCTCTAAAATTAAAACACAAAGAACCAACTTTATTTAAAATTTAGAGAGCTTTCCAAAAATGTAATTTTTTTTGAAAAATATGCTAATTTACTCCCGAAAATGATTTTTTATGAAAAATCAAGGAAAAACCATAAAAAATCGAAAATATTTTAGAAAAATCTAAAACTTGGACTGAAACTTCTTTGATACATAAAAAGCTTACAAAAAAAAATTCAGATCAAAATACCCATCCGGCTAAAAGATATGATCAAATCTTTCAAATCTAGGGTTTCTTTGAGTCTCAAATTATTGACCCTTGATGTGACCTCTAAAATTGAAACACAAAGAACCAACTTTATTTAAATTTTTTTAGCAAAAAGAGGGGTAAAAATTTATTAAGACAGAAAGGAATACAACAAGGAGAGCTCAACAAGGAGCTCGATCCTGAGCAACAAGATCATCAAATTCTTGCACCATCTCAAAGGACAGTTGCCCCCTATCCCTAACATTTCAACCCGGATCATGACTAGAGGCCCATTTGGCTAAACAATCAGCAGGTCTATTCCATTCTCGCAGAATATACTTGAACCTAATGAACTGAAAAGAGGAAGAGAAGAAAAGAATCTGCTTAACAATAGTGGCCAGCTGCCAACTAACATCCTCAAGCTCTTGTGAAGAAAGCATGTTCACCACCACCTGGGAATCAAACTCACAAATAATCTTACTCCATCCCCACAAGCAACACTGTTCCACAACATATAAAATAGCCTGAGCTTCCATGAGATTGTTAGTATAATCACCCTTATGAATTGAGATTTGTGCTCATTAACTTTCTGGCCTGAAGCTGCCAAATAAACGTCCAAAGCATGTCGAAAGGCTTCAGCTTCCTTGATCCTAGCAAGACCGGCAAGAGCAAAATCATCAACAAATTGAAGATGGGAAAGATAAGGTAAGCCATTACCCCACCACCAGCCTTGAATAGAATTTTGGGACACCTGATGCTTAATGAATCTGCCCAAGCCTTCAGCCATGATGATGAATAGATATGGGGAGAGAGGGTCACCCTGGCGGAGGCCTCTAGAAGCACCAAATAGTTGTGAAGGTTGACCATTAATAAGAATAGAAAAAGAGGTAGAATTAACGCAACTCATAATCCAACTCACCCAGTCAGAGCTAAATCCAAAAGAAAGAAGAATACTCATTAGGAAGCTCCATTTAACTCTATCGTAGGCCTTAGCCATATCCAGCTTAACAAACATGGCTCTCTCCCTTGAAGTAGCCATAGAGTGAATAGCCTCAGTAGCAATAACCACCCCATCCAAAATTTGTCTTCCAGCAACAAAACCACCTTGTTCTTCTGAGATAATAATGGAAAGCCACCTTTTCAGTCTCTCAGCAATCAGCTTAGTAATAACTTTGTAGACCACATTACATAAGGCAATTGATCTAAAAAACTCCAATTGATTAGCACCCTCTCTCTTAGGAATAAGAGTCAAGAATGTAGAGTTCAAAGCTCGAAGCATCTGCTTGCTAGCATAGGATTCTTTAACCACCTCCAAAAAATCATGATTAATGATGTCCCAAAATTCCTGAAAGAATTCAACTGGAAAACCATCAGGACCAGGAGCCTTCCCCTTAGGCATGCCAAAGACCACTGCCTCCAGCTCTTCCAAAGAGATAGGACACATGAGATAATCATTCATTTCTTGAGTGATAAGGGAAGGAATATAGGACAAAATAATATTTTCTTCATTATCAGCAGGAGGAGAGTCCTCAGAGAAGAGGGTAGAGAAGTACGAAATAGCCTCCCGGAACAAAGCTGGCAAGGAATTCAGTTGGATACCTTGAGAATTAACCAAAGAAGAGATAGTGCTCTGATTCCAGCGAGATTGCACTATTTTATGGAAAAAGGAAGTGTTTCGATCACCTTCCTGGAGCCAATCAACTCGAGCCTTTTGCTTCCAAAAAATTTCCTCTCGAAGTTCCCATTCTTCTAGAGCTCTAGAAGCAAGGGATTCAGCCTGGCCAAGATCGTCCGAGAAACCTCGATCTCTAATCTCCCTTGTGATGACATCAAGATTTTCTTGAGCAAGCCTCTTCATAAAGTGAAGATTCCCAAAGCATTCCCTATTCCATATCTTGAGCTGCCTTTTAGCATATTGAAGCTTTTTAGAAAATGAGAACATTGCAGTACCATATGCAGGGGCACCATCTTTCCACCAACAAAAAATAAAATCATGAAGAGAGGAGTCACGAAGCCACATCAATTGGAACTTAAAAGGAGGATGCTTCAGAACATAAGCCCCTATAGCGGAAAATTTGATTGGCCAATGATTTGAACCCCTCCAATCAAGGATTTCTGAAGAGATAGTAAGGGTGCCACTAAGCCAGAAGCAAGAAACAAGAAATCTATCCAGGCGTTCTGAGATAGCAGCAGTACCAGTCCTGCGATTATTCCAGGTATAGAGGCCATTAGAAGGCTTAACATTAGAGAGATGCAAAACAGATATGTGTTGCCGAAGAAGAGCAGAAGAAGGCCCCAATCTAGCCAAACCACCATGCTTCTCTTCCAGACTTAAAACTGAATTGAAGTCCCCTGCTAACACCCAAGGATGATAAGGATGAAAATTTCTAACATATTGAATATGTTCCCAAAGTTCCTTCTTTCCCACAAGATCAATAGGTGCATACACATTAGTAACCATGATTACCTCTCCTGAGTCTAGAGCAGAAGCTACCATAGAGAGAGCTGAGCGAGAAGACATCCAGCCAAGAGGAGAAATTTTTTGAGGATCCCAAAATATAGCTAAACCACCAGCACTGCCTGTTGCCCCAACACACTGGCATTGACCACGAGACCAAATACTAGAGGCATGTTGGACCATAGACTCCATAGAGAGCTTAGTCTCTTGGATACAAAAAACATCAGGACTATGATCAAACACCAAGTTATGAATAGCCTTTTGTCTAGGGATGCTATTCAACCCCCTTACATTCCATGAGAGAATAATCATCATTGGGTAGATTTGGGAAAATGAGAATCCAAAGGTTTCACTGAACCAGACTCAATCAATATATCTCCTGTGAGTTTAATCTTCTCTTGGTCTGTTTTGCGCCCACTCCTTAGAGGGGGAGAAGAAGAAGCCCGCTTAAAGGGTCGAGGCAGCAACCCCAAGGGGAGAGGAGATCCCTTGCCCTTACCTGATGGTAGCACATCCTTAACCAAGTCAGCCAAAACAACATCATCATCTTCCAACACTGCAGGAGTCACCAGAGCCGCTGTCATAGGAGCTATAGGAACCTCACAATTCTGATATACTACAACTTGAGATGCCCCACAAGCATCATTAGGAACAGATCTCTCATTTGGGTAAGCTGGATCAGAAGAGATAGGAGGAGGAATACCCTCCTCTAGAACCATACTATCCAACACCTCAAAATGGTTAAAACCTGAATCAGATAATCTTTCTTTCAAAGGCCTCTTTTGACCACGTCCCTTAGCTCGAGGACAAATAGGGGTAAATCCATCCTTATCCTGCATTGGAGCCTTACCCTTACCTATAGCATCTTGTGGATTCATCCCCTTGGTAGTATTAACCATTTGAGATTGTCCTTTCCCTATAGTATCTGCCAAACCAACAGCATTTCCAGCTATAGACCGATCCACTCCTTTGAAACTTGAGTTACGGGGGCACTGCCGCAGTAAATGACCATACTCATGAAAAATTCGGCAACGGAAAGGGAGGGATTCATAATCTAACTGTTGCACCCAAGAAGAATCCCCCAGACAAATTTCCAAAGAATCTGGTAATGGGTTAATCAAATTAATTTCAACACAAATTCTAGCAAAAGAAATAACCTTTTTATCGAGGGTTTGATGTGCGATCGCAGTTGGCTTCCCCAACAAAGCAGCAATTTGTCGAAGGATGTCTTCACGCCAAAATTCCAAGGGAAGACGAGGCAAGCGAACCCAAACTGGCACTGTTGAAGGGAGATCCTCAGCAGAATTAAAACCTGAATGCCAAGGTTTGACAAATAACCCCACATTGTTGTAGAAATAAGGGCCTCCTTCAAAAACATGATCACGATCAGACATGCAAGAGAATACAACAAAAAAATAACTATTCCCTGCCAACATAATCTCCATATCGCCTTCCACCTGCCAAGAGCGGCGGATCCATGCCTCAAGAGCGGATAGGGAAATCTGGATTCCAAGAAATTTGCATATCAAAGCATGCTTGGTCCAATAATCAATGTCCTCCATTACAGTCGTTGGAGGAATAACCAGAACAGGGCAATCATGGCTACGCGGAAGACAACCATTAACTTTTTTTCAGCTTGGAGCTCTCCCCTGAATAAAACGATTCAGATTGCATTGCATGCATAGTTGGAGAAGAACCATCTGTTCTCCCCAACGGAGAAGAAATTCCAGGCCCTGTCATGCAAACAATAAAACCCCCAATCCAAAATTGACTGCAAAAGATCTCCAAAAACACCGACACAAATTATGTCCAGTAGCTAACAATCCAAACAGAACAGAAAAATAGTAAAGATCAAACACCAAGAACAGGCTAGGGGAAAAACCCTAGCCCAGCCGGCAACCAACGCTTCCTTTATTTAAAATTTAGAGAGCTTTCAAAAAATGTAATTTTTTCTTAAAAATATGCTAATTTACTCCCGAAAATGATTTTTTATGAAAAATAAAAGAAAAATCATAAAAATCTAAAAATTGGACCAAAGCTTCCCTGATATATTTGAACCCTACAAAAAAAAAATTAGATTAAAACAACTAGCCGTTTGAAAGATATGATCAAATATTTCAAATCTAGAATTTTTTATTTTTTTTTCCTTGAGTCTACAAACAGATCTGCATAAAATCCAGCAAGCAAAGGTGGGTTGCCCCACGGTGGGCGCCAAAAATGTATGCCTAAAATGTGGCACACTTCTATGAGTCATTATATTCAAGATTTCTCAAAAATGAGGTCTCAAATGGCGACTCATAGCTCCCTATTCATGGGGTGCAGGGGTTTGTAATGGAGGCCCTCAGTCTGACCTAGTTTGTGCCCATGCAAGTACACCACGAAACAAGAGATTCAATGATCTAATATGCATGCAAATGAAAATGAAAAAAACTAATCTAAATGATAACAATGCAAGAAATGAAATAGAATCTATGAAAAGAAATAACAATGCAGATCTAATCTATGAAAGCAAGATCTAATCTATCAATGCAAGATCCAAGCTAACATGAAAATCAAAGTATGGATCATGATGATGGAGCCATGCATGCAAGAGAGAATGAGACAAGAAGATAGAAGTTCTCCACAAAAGTTTTAATATTCAAAACTCCTTCAAAAATCATTCTCCAAACTTGCAACATAACAATAGCATAATAATGGGTCTCTAAAATGAGGAGAGGACTCTCCCTTATAAAGAAGATTGAACGATCTAGATTGAGAGGAAAAAAATTTAATCAAGGGTGGAGAAATAATGATCCATGTGAACTAAAGATCCACCAATGAGAAAAGTGGAGTGGTTGAGAAGAAAGTGGAGAAAGGATGAAGATAAGTCTCATATTAAGTGTAGATAAAAGATTTATTTAATTTTTTATTTGTTTTAACTCCTTTTTCATCAAAAAGAGATTTAAGTGGGATATTTGATTTAATTAAAAGGGAGCAAGTTATTTTAATTAAATAGAAAATATTTAATCAAATTAAAAGAGGGGTTTTTCTCTTAATTAATTAAATGTGGATGAATTATTTAATTAAAAGAGAGTTTTTCTTTTAATTAAATGGGGACTTATTTTATTTAATTAAAAGAGAGAAAGTTCTTTTAATTAAATAGAAAATATTTAATTAAATTAAAAGAGATGTTTTTCTCTTAATTAATTAAATGTGGATGAACTATTTAATTAAAAGAGAGGTTTTCTTTCAATTAAATGGGGACTTATTTTATTTAATTAAAAGAGAGCAAGTACTTTTAATTAAATAGGAATTTTAATTAAATTAAAAAAGAGGTTTTTCTCTTAATTAATTAAATGTGGATGAACTATTTAATTAAAAGAGAGGTTTTCTTTTAATTAAATGGGGACTTATTTTATTTAATTAAAAGAGAGCAAGTTCTTTTAATTAAATAGGAAATATTTAATTAAATTAAAAGAGAGGTTTTTCTCTCAATTAATTAAATATGGATGAACTATTTAATTAAAAGAGAGGTTTTCTTTTAATTAAACGGGGACTTGTTTTATTTAATTAAAAGAGAGCAAGTTCTTTTAATTAAATAAGACTTAGGATAAAATGATCAACCTTAGAAATAAAACAAATTGAATTTGATCAAGAAAATTGATTTGAATTGATTTAATAAAATAATACACACCATTGATTTAGGAAATTTGATAAATTGATAAATTGAATAATGGGAGCCCATAGTCTAGGCGACCATTTTAGGGTGCATACACCTGGGTGGTTGAAAGTGGAATATCCAAGAGGAGCTAAGCTTGTGGACACCTACTACTGTTCAAAATGTGCCATCAACTAGCCCTAAAGGTGGAAGAAAAGAATAGGAAGAAGGGGGATTCTAACTTCAAGGATAGATGGGTCAAAGAGGAGGATACCAAGGCAAAGGTAATGAGCAGAGGAACCAAGGTGAGACCAAACTCAGTAAGAAAGCCACCAAAAGCACTCCTAGAGGACGTTATAGTAGAGGAAGAGGTAACCAAGGAGGTTCTAGTAGAGGTAGAGGATTAGGAAAAACTAACTCTTGCTTTTCTAGCATGTAGTGCTATAATTGTGGTCAACTAGGCCATCCAACATATAGATGCCTTAAAAAGCCTCCTTCTTCAAACCATGACAAAAGAGTGGTATATGCTCAAGAGGATAACTCTAGTGACAAGGAAACTGAAGTGGATCACATAGAATTAGAGAAATATGAAAACCTCATGTTTAGGAGGGTATTGATCAAGCAATCAACTCAAGATGAACCTAAGCATAGGAGAGATTTGTTTAGGATCAAATGCAAGATTCTTGGGAAAGTTTGTAAGGTAGTAGTAGACTTTGGATCTATTGACAACATAATATTATAAGAGGTAGTTAACAAACTTAAATTGACCAAGATACCCCATGTGAATCCATACAAGGTGACTTGGCTCAACAAGGGTCAAAGCATTTTAGTGAATGATCAATATTGGATTGATTCTCCATAGTAGGGTACAAGGATAAGTTGTGTGACATCTTGCCCATGGATGCTTGTCATATGCTATTAGGTAGGCCTTGGTAGTTTGATAGAGAGGCAGTATATGATGGGAAGGAAAATTCCATATCATTCAAGAAGGGAGGCAAAAAATTTAAAATCCAATCTCTGTTGGATGGAGAAGAACCTCAGTCTAAGGTGCCTAGTGTGTTGCTATGTAGTGGAAAAGAGTTTGTCAATGATCTCAAAGATGATGACAACCAAAGCTCTGCAGTTTTACTGGAGTCCAAAGGAGAAGACAAAACATTTAAAGAGTCATTGTCTGCAGAGGTACAAGCATTGCTTGAAAAGTATAAAGATGTTGTATGTGATGGCACTCCTATCACTTTACCTCCTAGAAGGATGATAAGCCATCAAATAGGATTTGTTCCTAGTGTATCTTTGCAAAACAAGGTGGCATATAATTATCTCGCTCCTGATCAAAACTTGGAAGTATCAAGACAAGTGCAAGAACTTTTGGATAAAGGCTTGATCAAGAAAAGTATAAGCCCATGTGTAGTCCCTATTGTACTAGCATCCAAGAAGGGAGGAAAAGGGATACTATGCATAGACTCAAGGGTTGTAAATAGGATCACAATCAGGTATAGGTTTCCCATACCTAGGATTGACGATCTTGTGGATTGTTTTGAAGGGGTCGTGTACTTCAAAAAGTTGGATTTGAAAAATGTATATCACTAAATCAGGATTAAGGAGGGAGATGAATGGAATACAACATTCAAGACAACATATGGGTTATATGAGTGGATTGTGATTCCATTTGGTCTCTCAAATGCTCCTAGAATATTCATGAGTCTCATGAATGAAGTTCTTAAAGACTTCAATGGACGGTTTGTTGTTGTATATCTAGATAATATACTAATCTTTAGCAAGAAAAAGGAAGAGCACATAAAACATGTGGAAGTAGTATTGCAAAGATTACATGAGGAGAAACTTGCTGTAAACCTTGAAAAGTGTGACTTCCTCAAACAAGAGCTTTTGTATCTGGGATTTGTGGTGTCAAAGGGTCCTTGAAGATGGATCAAGAGAAGGTTGCTACTATCCTCATCTAGCCACCACCTAAAACATCTATTGACGTAAGAATTTTTCATGGTCTAGGTTAGTTTTATAGAAAATTAATTAGGAATTTTAGTGGCATGTGTGCACCTTTGCTAGATACCATTAAGGGTGGAGTCAAGTATAAGTTCTAATGGAATTTAGAAGTAGTGAAATTCCTTGAGATGTTAAACAAACAAGTAGCTACCCAACCTACTTTGCAATTTCCTAATTTTGAGAAACTCTTCACCATAGAGTGTGATGCAAGTGGCCTAGTAGTAGGGGGAGTGTTGAATCAAGAAGGTAGGCCAGTAGGCCAAAAAGAAGTATTCTTCCTATGACTTAGAGTCCTATTCCCTAGTTTAGTCTCTTAGGAAGTGGAGACATTACCTATTTCCAAAGGAATTTGTTGTATTTACTAACAATCAAGCCCTCGGCTATATCAACAATCAAGAAAAGTTGAGTAATAGGTACTTGAAATGGATGGAGTACCTACAAGCTTTCACTTTCACATTTAAGCATAAGAAAGGGTAGATGAACAAGGTGCTAGATGCATTCAGAAGGAGATTGTTAACTATCCAAGAGGTTCAATTACATAGCATTGGGATAGAGAGCTTCAAGAGTCTCTATAAGGAGGATGAAGACTTTGTAGAGGCATACAAGGTATCTTCTAACTTTTAGAACCATTTCCATAGCAAGTTCTCTAAATTCACCTTGTAGAATAGATTTTTATTTAAGGGAAATTAATTATGTGTACCAAGGGGATCAATTAGGGAGAACCTAATTTGGGAAAAGCCTAATGGGAGTCTAAGTGGTCACTTTGGTGTGACTACGTATGTTGAGAAATGCATGGTGTGTATGAAAGCCAAGCGTGGAATGAGTAATGTGGGATTATATCAGCCCTTACCAATCCCAAATAGGCCATGGGAGTGTGTGAGCATGGACTTCATTGTAGGTCTTCCTAGGACAAAATAAGGTATATGACAATATCTATGTAGTGGTTGACAAATTCAGTAAAATGGGGCACTTCATTCCATGCAAGACTACTAATGATGCTAGCCACATTGCACACTTGTTCTTTAAGGAGGTTATGAGAATTCATGGACTTCCATTGAGAATTGTTACAGATAGAGGTGTAAAGTTCACGAGCCACTTTGTGGAGAAGACTTGGTACAAACCTTTCATTTGGTTCAACATATCATCCTCAAACTGATGGCCAGATTGAGATGGTTAATAGGGTGTTGGGTAACCTCTTGAGGTACCTAACTAAGGAGTATGGGAAAACATGGGATGTTATCATTCCCCAAGCAAAGTATGCTTACAATGATATTAAGAATAGAACCACAAGCAAAAGACCATTAGAAATTTTGTATGGGATGCATCCAAGGTGTGTATGTGAGTTGAGGGATCTTTCAGGCATGGAATAAAGAAGTGGACATGCTGAAGATTTTGCCCAAACCATTAAATAAATCCAAGAGAAAATAAAGAAAACTACCCAAGATAGTACACAAAATTTGAAATCCAAGGTGGACGAAAGGAGAAAAGACATACAGTTCTCTCTTGGATATTATGTCATGTTGTATTTGAACAAGTCTAGGTTGCATACGGGTGTGCCAACTAAGCTGCAAATGAAGAGGGTGGGCCCTTGCAAAATCATAGCCAAATATGGAGCCAATTCTTATAAGATTTATTTTCCATCATATTTAGGCATCTCTCTTGTTTTTAATGTGCAAGATTTTGTTGAATTCAAAGGTACGATACCCTAGAGTTCTCACAACAAGTAGGGAGTCAATGTTGATCTAGAACCTATAGTGATACCTTCAATAAGCAATGCATATATGGAACAGCTCATCAAGTGGAAACACAAGTTGGATTTAGAAGCAACGTGGGTTACTGAGGAATACTTCAACAAAGCATACATCCCCCAAGACTTCTTGTCCACAGGAGTGACATAGTTTTCTTTTGTGGAGGTGTATGGTGTAGGGGCACCTAGGTAGGCTCATGGAAGACCTAGGGCTCCTAGGTTATTTTGGCTTGTAGTGGTGCTATCCACACCACTAGGTTAAAAATGGAACTAACCTAGTCCTAAGTTGAAGTATGTTAAGTGTATGAAGCCTAATGAGGCCTTAGTTGCTCCTAGTTGCACGATTAGGTCAAATAGGGCATTTTTGTGATTTGGAGAGTGAAATAGACAAATAAGTGGTTTGATTATTTTTTTACATGTTTTAAGTCCATTTAAGGCTTTTTGTGAAGTTTTGTAGCCTTTGTTCCAAGTTTGAGGGAAAAACACTAAAATATGTAAAAGTTGCACAAAAATTGTCAATGTTGTCATTGACAACATTGACAACTTTTTGTTGCATTCGAGAAAATTTTTATATGGGGATTGGTAACCATCTGATATAGTTAGGATTGGACTTGGGATTAGTATGTAAGGCCATCCTTGACCTATTGAAGGGGTTGGAAGTTTTAGTTAATTTCTATATATGGACTGGACAACAAGAATACAATTATAGTTCTTGTTTTCTGAGTTTTTTGGCATTTTCATGGATTGAATTTGGATTAACATTGTTTGGAAGTGTTAGAGGAATTCATTCTAAGGTTCTACATAGAATTTTTTATTTTGGAGGTTACTTGTTGGTAAATAAAATTGTTTTGTTTCACACCTACCTGTTGTTCTGAATCAAGCATGTAAGCAAAATGGGGTCATAGCTCCTCTTCCCAATGTAGGATCTATATGAGATTTTGGGATTAGGAAAATGACTCATTTTACATAGTGTATAGTGAAGGAGGGGCCTTGGGAAGAAAGGGAGACATTTTTGTGGTGATGCCCTAGGCAAGCCAGAGATGCATGGCTAAGGATCATAGTATACAATAGAGATGTTAGAAGGGATTGAATGCCTAGATTGCTTCAATAAAAGCTTGGAAGAAGGTAGAGGCATGAGAGTAGAAGCTCCAAGTCCAATGGTGAGTGTTGGTGATAGGTTTTAAGAGGGGAAAACCTAAGTTTTGCTAGACAAGTTTGTAAAATCTTAAAACCCTTGTTTTTAGGCACATTTGTAGGTCATATTGTATGGATGGCTTGGGAGACTGAGACCTCAAGAATCCTTTAATAATCTAAAGGGGATATATGTATCACTAGTTAGGTCACCCCCTTGTTAAGGACTTTTTCAAGTTGTTCTAGTTTTTCATCATTACTAGGGCTAATTGCCCTAAGCCCTGTTTAACAATTTTGGAAGAAAATATTGTGTTTTTGTGAACTCGATTAGGGTTCCAATCTCCAAAATGGTTTTAGATCTTGGAAGGGATTCAAATGATCTTCAAAAATACCTATGCATTCTTATGGAGTGTCTGATGATCAAAAGGAGGTATGGTGTGGAATTGATATTGAGGAAGCATTGGTTAGTGCTAGTCTACGAAGCAATGATAAAGGAGTTGGTGTTTTAACTTATTGGTGTTCAGTAGTTGAATGGACTAGAACCTCATAGGTAAGATCCTAAGGTGATTAGGGTAGGGATCAACCTTATTAGCTCAAGAGAAAGACCTAAGGAAACTCTAGAAACAAGTTGGGGTAGGACCAAGACTAGTGTTACATCAACTACTTCTAGAATCCTATCTCTATTTCAATTTAAGGTTAATTCCTAAACTAGGGTTCGACTTAGGAATCCCCCATCCCCCCCCCTCCATAACAACAAAAAACAAACAAACTCCTTCATTTTTCAAGTTTTGGACCTCAAAATGGTGAATAAGATACAGATATGGATACACTTTTTCAGCTCTTTACGAAATCGTGGAATCATAATCAATGTCACCCTCCTTCTACTAAGGTCGACCAAGTCACCCCTAATTGATCAATGCTGACCAAGACACCCCTAGTGCTCCATATCAAACCTAAAAGATTGTGCAACGATTTATGGGCTTTATTTGTCGCACAATTTCCAATCTAGATCCTATATTAAAAAATTTTCTAATATTTTTTGACCGCCTATTTGTAGGTTTGTGTTTCATGAGGTATATCATATCTCCCTTTATATTTTCATACATTATATATCCTCATTCTTAAACCCTCTTAAGGTGGAGGTGAGAGAGAAATAAACACGAGTTATTCATCCTTTCTCCATTAGGTTTTGCATTGATAATTTCCCTTGGTATCATCCAATCTAATCAAAAGGCATGGATCTTGATCTTCCCCCTTCCTTTATGTGTAGTTGGTATGTTTCCATTTTTCAACCATACACTAGGGTTGTTTTAGGTCCATTATTTTGTAGAGCTTGTCAACATATTTTTAGTTCTTTTTTGAACAGAGTTAATCAGATTCCAAATGTGATAGTTATGGCTTCCAAAACAGGGCCTATTTTTATGTCTTCATAACTCGATATGGTTTTGAAGAATTAAAATTGTATTTTTTCTTCTCCATAACCCAATCAGGTTTTGAAGAACTTTTTGTTCTATGGAACCCAATTGGATTCTTAATGTCATTTAAAAAAAATATTTTCTACTAGAATTGGTTACCAAGACTATCCCATGTTAAAGTATTTCATGACCTAATCAGGTTATTGAAAATTTTCGAATGTTTTTTTTTATTTGTCTACATTTATGTCCACCATCTTGGTGCATATACCCATAAAATAACAAGAAGAGGTTGATAAATTGATTAAAGGATCAAAACAAAGTACTAATCAACCTTCATGCATAAAGGAAAAAAATGCAGTTACCCACTAAACCAATTGTATCCTCCAAACATCCACCTTTGCAAGTGCATGTACAGAAAGAGAAAGAGGAAGAAGTAAAAATTACCACCCACAAAAGAGTTCCATTGGACATGATATTTAAAATGGGGGCAAGAGAGCTTGTTGATCAAGTCATTTCATAGTTCTTTTATGTCAATGGTCTTTCTCTCAACTTGGTGAGATCACCATATTGAAAGGATGTGATATTAACCATCAATAAAGTATCAACTAATTAAATGGGTCTTGGGTATGAAAAGGTGTGTAGCACCCTATTGCAAAAAGAGAAGACTTACTTAGAGAGATCTCTTCAAACAAGTAGAGATTCTTGGAAAACTTTAGATGTTTCTAGTGGATCAAAAGATACAAGAAATTTGCAATTAATTAAGGTGATTGTAGTATCCCCCAAAGGGGAAATATTTTTTTAAGACAATTGATTATGAAGGGGAAGAAAATGATTCAGAATTCATTTCCAAAATTATCATCTAGGTCATAGAGATGGTGAGTAGTAAGAATGTGATCAAGATAATTACAGAGAATGCCAAAAATTGTAGTAGTGCAAGTGCTTTGGTTGAGGGCCAATATGACCATATTTTTTGGAAACTATGCATCGCACACACCCTCAACTTGGTCATGCAACAAAATGACACTCAAATATATCAGGTAAAGAAAATCTACTAGGAGGGGTATATTTGAAAATATTTGGGATGAACCATAAAATGTCACAATTGATGTTTAGATCATTCTCCAAGTTGTAGTTTCTGAAGGTAAATTGTAATTATTAAAATTGATTTTTTTATTTTTTTTTATAAATTTAAATGTCATGTTCAATTATTGAATTGTACTTTGTTTAATATTTATTAACATTTTCTTATAAACTTAGGTTGTTGAGACCTAGCTTGGATTTCATACGATTGTTAGAGACGTTGAATTGTCAAGGTGTAGTGGGCATTGAGCCAAATGGTTAGTTATAACCAATAGGCTATTAATGGAGGGTGCTCCCCTTAATCACACAAAAATGTAATAGAAATAGAGAAACAACAATTTGGAAGAAAAAAAAATTGGCTTCTTATTATCCCCAAAAGTATGGAATTACAAATTTCAAAAATACAAAATGTGAAGCCACATTAGCATTTTTCTTACAATATTTGGTATGCTAGAGCCACCAATAACCACCTAGAATCACCCTAGAAAACTCTACATGCCTTCTTAATATAGGAAATTCTTTTCACCATCCAAGAAAGTTCTAGAATTTTAGCCCTAACCCTTGAGGCTCTCCAACCCTAAAATTATTTTATTTTTCATATTTATTGCATTAGAGGTTGTTCAAAACAATTTTCAATTATAATTTCAAGTAGCCCAAATTTTGGAGGCCGTAATGTTTTGATTGTAGCTTTCATCAAGTATTATTAACCACTTTTTAGAAATGATAGATTTTGGTTTATAATAGCATAATGGTGTAAGCACTATCAATAGAGGTTCAACTTCATTTCAGAACTCTAAAGCCTTCAAACTGAGCTCAAAGATTGTGTACCTAAAATTCACAATAACTTCATCAATACATATGGTGTGGCAATGAGACTCAGTCAATGTGAAGAATCAAATTTGGGATTTATGTGTTGAATCCTAGAAGATGTTCTTCCAGCTATTGAGAACATCTTTTCGAACCTGGAGTGTTTGATGTAGGAGCATCCTAGGCTTGATTGCAATACTGCATGGTTGGAGGTATTTAGGCTATGAGTTGTGGATTTAGTCACCAAACAGTGGTGCTTGGTCATTGAAGGGTGTAGTTGTGGCCAAGGAGCTTTGTCAGTGAAGTAGGCTTGATCGTTATTAGAGCTTGGCATCTTCTATTTTATCAGCATGTGTTGGTTGCTCGACATATGTTGGTTTCTTGACATACTTTATGGAGCTTGACAGACACTAGAATCTTGGCATACTCTTTGGAGCTTGACATGCTCTGGGAGCTCGACATTGCTTATGGTTTAGTTGATGCTCCGCTTGGTTTTCTCTAGTACTCAACTTGGTTTTGGTTGTTGTTGGTGTCGATTTGTCTGTGAGCTAACTTTTTGCATTTAATTTATGTATGGGTATTGAATTTGTGTTGTAGCCAACTTGTAGCTCAACATATATTTAATGTAATGGATTTAATTCAATGTGTAATGAACTAGCTGACTTGTGGCTTAGTTGGGTATAAATAGGGGGTTTTGTGGAGTCTTTAGATATTATTATTATCATCCAGCTTGGAGAAGAGGATGAAGGGTAGATGTGAACTTCGAAGAACTAGTAGTTGTTGCTTGAGAACCAGAGGATTGCTTGGTGGACCTAAAGCTACAAGTGTGGATTCTTCTTGGTATTCTTATCCAGTTGTGGACCTGGACTAGCTAGGGTTGGGTTTGTAAGTTGGATCTTGTGGAATCTTGAAAAAAAAATTGTTTATATTTGGCTTTAACCTGGAAGGCCTTACAACTGGCCATATAGCATGTAATCAGTTATTTTATGAATAAAGACTTGTGATTTGGTATCTAATCTTGCATTATTGTTTCTTTTTGTGTTTTTGCTATTTGGTTATTTTTCGAGCGTTCAAACATCTCCGTTGGGGATTCTCCTACCTTACATTGTGTCACATACATGTGTATATATGTGTGTGTATATGTGTATGTGTATATATGTGTGTGTAATATAAAAATAGAATTTTTATATACTAATAAAAAATAATTATCAATTCAATTTGACTGAAGCTATAACATCAACACTCATTTTTATCTAGGCAGGATTGTAGCTTGATCAATCACACAATTACTCTTGTGTTTTCATCTCAATATGATAACATATAAATAATGTGATAAGGATAGAAACTTTTGTCCATCAATAAGATGTAACCTTAAATGATATCATCACAAGTATGGTACATCCAATAATATCTAACATAAGATATTCACCATACTTATATTTTCCTTGGTATGTGCATTAGCATCACGTCTTGTGATGCCTATTGAGGAAAATATTTGCACATGGTGTCATTAAATACAAAATCTCATAGTATACACCATTTCATATCTCGATAACTACTAACTTAGGTAAATGAGATAGGCATTATCATGATCTCCAGGGACATCAATATAACATCCATCATTATTGTTGATGTTTGATAGCTTCTATCGAACAAGCATATTTATAATTATATGAGATATAGTTGAGATACAAATATATGAGAGAAATATATATATATATATATATATATATATATATATATATATATATATATATATATATATATATATATATATATATATATATATACATACATACATACATACATACATACATACATACATACATACATACATACATACATACATACATACATACATACATATATAAATGAATGATTAAATATATTATTAATTATTTGATTAACAAATATACATGTCCCTAGATGTCTATTCATTGCTCATTCTTGATATAAATATAAGAGGATGTTGCATTTGGAACATGCAAACCATAAACAAGTAGTGTTATTACATTTGTAGTCGATCCTAAGAAAAACAACATGGTATTAGAGCCTATATGAAAATGTAGAAAGGATATTACATTCAGACAACATTTATTCTATGCATTTCAAGTCTAATTGCAGAAGAAAACTTTGTGTGTAGAGTATTTGAGCACTACTATGAATGCATGGTTTCCTTGGTTACTAATTTTTGAGATTGTGACTTGACTATGATCTTGCACTGGATCTTAAATCACAGCATGACTTTAGGTGTCTAAATTCGAATTCAATTCAAGTTGTTGCAAATAAGCAAATAGTCAATTATACTGTTGAAGTGTCTTCCAAACTTTGAAGCAATACATATCATCTGGCTAGTAGAACAGGTGCCTATTTTAAACTAGTGTCACCTAAATCCTATATTCAACTCACGACATGAATAGAATGGGAACAATACAAATATAATAATGATAAGTCTTTAACAAATTTCAAGATATAATTACATTAAACAAACCCACGATTACATTGGTGATGATAGAATATGAGTCCTTGTGTTTGTACATGATGCAATATTGTTCGCAGAAGTCCTTGTCCTTCTAAGAAGAAATGAAATTAAATATTCAACTGGAGATGAATGATATAAGTTGAATTTATTTTGATTGATAGAGAAATAGGTATACAAGGTTTGGAATGTATGGGGTCCATATTAAACAATGACTTGGACAAATTAATTCAATGATCAAAGTTATAAGAAGGGACCCACCATCATACATGTTAGATTATGAATATTATGAGATAAGCATAGCGTGATGAAAATCGACAAGTTGATTGTAGTATGAAGACAATGAAATCCAAATAGAAGATTCCATGACCAGATAATATATTTGTTGATCACGTCTATAGACACTTTGAAGAGATTAGGACAAAAGAGAGAGAGACGTCAAGCATCAAACCCTTAGTAAATGGAAGATATTATTCTACTCCCACAAACAAAGGTAGATGAATGAATTAAGATTGAAATGGGTGAATCAAATGCTAAGTTATGGATATAGAAACAAATACTACCCTAGCCCTTGTGATATTTGATTTTGGGTGAACCGATACATTGATGATTTCATTGGAAAGAAATTTTGAAAAAGACATAACATGAGAATAGGAAGAATGAGATTTAGGTTCAGAGGGAGCCTAACATTTCATTCGAGGCAACCTTGTAAGAGGAGTAGACAGAGGATATGATTCAATCAATTTTTGTTGATCTCAGTTATATTGATTCAGAGGGAGTAAACCATGTTGTGATGGATTCTTTAGTGATCAATAAATTGTAGTAGTCAAGAGGACTATGATTAATGTATATTCCTTGTGACTATGTGATTTTAATGGGCCTACCTCCTGTGTACATCATGAGGAAGTGATGACTTCCAAATAATGTCACTTGTATTTGCAGAAGTTATTGTAAGATGACGATTTTATAGTTACTTGTATTATGAGATCAAACAAATTGAGTATATGGTGAATGTTTTGCATCTCAACATACTAGAAGGTCATTACTAAAAGATTATTTGGTGAATATTATTGATATTCTGGGAGGCTAATACTCTTGATACATATGTGATAACAAAACCTTTTGAGTACATGGTGAATATCATTGATATTTTGGGAGGTCAATACTCTTAATATAAGATGTGATATCAAACCTTATTTGGCTACTTGGTGAATATCATGTGTTGGTATTACGATAGACTAATATTCGTGATGTCGAATGTGATATCAAATGGTGGAAAACCTCTAAGATATCAAATCAGATGTCCTTCAAATTTTCCATTCTCAATATTATCAATGATTTAATATATGTCTTGTGTTCATCCTCCCTAGCTAAGATGGAGTGTTGATGTTTGATAGCTTATGTCAGATAGACATATATATAATTATATGAGATGTAGTATAGACATAAATATATGAGAGAAATTAATATAATATATATGTGATTAAATATATTATTAATTATCTAATTAACGAGTAGACATGTCCCATGAAGGGACATGTTTATTAATTGTCTATCATCAAAATAAATATAAGAGGATGTTGCATTTGGAACATACAGACCATAAACAGGCAATGTTATTACATTTGCAATTGATGCTAAGAAAAACAAAAATTATAGCAGTAGAGCCTAATGCAACATCTTAGTAACTACTAACCCAGTTATATGAGATATGCACTATCATGGTCTCTAAGGACATCAATATAACATCCATCATGATATCTACACATGGTGTCTCCAATACTACATCTCATAGTATACATTGTGTCATATCTCAATAATGTAACTTCAAAGGTTAAATAAGCGATATGTATTATCATGATCTCCAGGGACATCAAACAAATGATTTCGATCATGATAGCAGGTTAAACTATTGATAATATCGTCACCTTAAAATAGTAATCACAACTAAATGTATTGAAAGATCACTTCTCAAGAAGTTTTCACAAGATCATGTGATAACTCATATGACATCCACCATGAATCATATCAAAGGTGGGTCCACCATTAATATTCCCTAATGGTGGAACAAGGATTTTTTCAACTCAAACTTTTCTCTAACAGAGGATGCATTAAGATATATCTTAGGAAATAACTAATATTGATATTCCTTCTTAGCAAGGGCTCTAATCCATAACTTTGAGTTTGTTTTCAACAATGTGCAAACTTCAATTTCCCTGAAGGCTTTGGAGATAATATCAGTTGTCATATTTTTGGTGATAATGTTCTCTTAATAAATAGCATTCCAAGTATTCATCTAGAATTTAGGTACTCACATAAAGGCTTTTTAGTTTACACATGGAACTTCGTCTCATGAATCATATTCCTTGATTTATATAGTTTCTTGATCACTAAAGAATTTATGACGACATGGTCTACTCCCTCTGAATCAATAAGACCAATATCCTCTATCTTCTCCTTCTATCATGAAAGCATACATTAATTCATAGTAACATGAGTGAATGTACTAATATGTGGATTTATCCTCAAGCTTGCCAACATTAGATATTAAGATAATGTGGTTGTCTTAATTACATGTATCAACCTCCTGGCCTCTTTGCCCAAGGTTGCCTCTAATGAAATGTCAGGCTCCCTCTTGATATGGAAGGGTACTCGTATTCTCAATCATCAAATTTGTCTTTCTTCAAGAGTCACTTATTATTTGACATGATTCATATGTGGCTGAAGGTGCTAGATCCAATACAATTTTGGAGTTCCTATCATAAGATCAAGACCTAGCGAAAATATTTAAATGACCATCTTGATATCTGAGCAAAATCCCATCACAATCTGCCCTCTCTCATTGGAAGAGCCCCTTGTCTTGATTTTATTCCATAATCTTGGATGTTATCACCCACAAAATATTTCTCACCGGCATTCCTAATGCACCATTCTTCTCTTCTTGGAATAACATCCTTTTATAGCAACATTCTTGATACAAGTCGCTCCAATGCATCAAAACAAACAATGCCTCCATATATTTGTCAAAAAAATTGAGTACATTAATTGTGCTCCCATCTATCATTATGAGGGTTCGAAAAGACTTAATTTGTGAAGTAAACACAGTTTCATATTGTTTGAGAGACATCTCCACTATCAACCTTCTCCCTCTAAGGATGGCTCATATCGGAACTCTGATGGTGTCTCCTCTGGCATTCCTTCTAAGGATGGTTCAAATGGGAATAGAACATTGGTTATTATGCCCCCTCCCCACAATGTAAACTTCCCACTTACTCCATTTTTTATAAGAAAATTAGTCACTACCAAGTCCAACGAGAGACAATTTGTCGTATTTTATTATTTTATATAGTCTATATTAATAACCAAAATGTCATTAACATCCTTTGTATGAATCATCAATTTGTTTCTTGTAACCATTTCCTTCATATGTGTTTCAATTACTCGTAATCAATTAACTAATGAGTATGCATATATCTAACCCTTCAAATTCTATAGGTCTGAGATGCACTCTGGAAAACATTAAAGTAATACACAAGTTTGTAGCTCTAGACTAGAGGTGTCACAACAATGTGAAGAAAATCAATTGTTTGTGCCAAAATATTCATAGCAGACATTCGTACACTTCCCATAAAACTTCTAAGCTTTTTATGCTCTCTAGCATGGTGACTCATTTTCTATAAGAATTCACGCTCGTGCGCATATAACATTTCCTTAGACAACAATAGTCAATACAAAGATCTAACCTTCACTACTAATGTTGTTAGGCATTAATTTTTTTTTATAGTTTATTACTAGAATCCAAAGATCTTCATCATATAATTATTGATTCAATTACATCTTATAATAGCCTTTGTTCAAGAGCTTGTTGGAAAGGGAGAGTGATGTAGAAGAATTGTTTGTACAGATTAAGAGTGTTGAGCAAGAGACTTCCACTATGAATTTAATATTTGTAAATTTTGTAATGATGGGATCTTTCATAATAGGAGACTTCCACAAGAGATTTCAACACACTTAGTGATGATTATATGAAACTACTTAGGCCTTCCTAAATGAATTTTGTTCCACAATAAGGCTTCGCCCATATTTTGCAAGTGAAAAACGATTCAATTATTGATTTCCAAATCATTTGTCACTCTCAACAACAAAAATTCATTGTGTGTGTTTGAGGAAGACTTTTTCCCAACATAGAGAAGTTCTAAATTATTGAAGAAGTCATAGATTTGATGCAAAGAAAATTCATAAAATCGTAACACTAGTTGAGATGATGTTATTCCTTTCAAAATCTCAATTCATTGAGGTCAAATTTCATCATTTTACTAGATCATAGATAAATATGATATGCTCCTATCAAACTCCATGCACCCAAAACCACATACTAGTTAGGTTTCTCCTTCAATGTTCACAACTTCATCCCATATTCATCGCACTCCTCAAACTCATAGCTTTCAAACATATCATAATGTTTGACATCTCTTACTATCAAATCAAGATAGTTGCTCATTTCCTGTGTAGAGGCACCGATCTTTGTATCCCTTCTTGGAAACATACCAACCTGCATATACCAACGTCGGTGGCATACATCAACTTCATTCTTTATTGTCAACATATGAATGGTTCCTTGATACATTTTATTATGCTAGGGCTCAACCCAACATCACAAGATCATCATCACATTTATGATAGTGATTATACACCTTGTCAAATCTTTCATCTCCTACCTCCAACTTGAAGACCCATCAACTTCATCGTGCCCTATCCCTTCATCTAACTCATTATCAAATGCAAAGTAATGCAATCTAATCATTTCAACAACCCATAAAAAAAGAACAACAATTTCTAAATATCACAACCCCAAAACTGCTGAACATTAACTTAGTAACGAAATTTGCAAGCAGGAGTGTGCATTCATAAGTGAGAAATGGATGGGGCTACACCTATATCTTATGAGATGAGGTCAAATAGATTTATTTCATAGAATGGTGGGGCTCGTAGGATAGAGGCTTCAACAATGATGAGGGGATAATTGTATCCCGCAAGCATTTCCTCAAAGGAAACAAGTGTGTCACTATTACTACTAATCATGCTTCTTTTCCAGTGAGTCAATAATGCTTCATTGCATTTATTTCTTTCACTAAACATACAATGTAGTATATGTTGTCATGCATTCTATCAAGAATTAATTTCAGATTTTTTCCCCGATGTTATTTAAAAGATAATTTCCCATTATTGGAGAGATATAATACATGCTAACCTACTTGCAATGCATGCCACATAATATAGGAGCAATATGTTATTAATTTTATAATTTCTTTATTGAGATATTCCTCCTAGGCTTTGTGTGCATAACATGTTGAAGATCTCAATGTATTTATTAATTAATTCACTATTTATTTTTTGGAAAATGGGTCTTGAAGGGGCCCTAAAACTGTTTTAACATACCCAAAACATCAAAAGATAGAGAATAAAAACCTTAGAAAAAACTTATCCCTAAAAAAATATGTCTAGCACCAAAGAAGGTCCAACCCACTGACAAGATGAGAACTATTTTAGTACACAAGGACCTGCACTCTACAATCACAAACTTGTGGTGACAAAATGTGAAGCAACCAAGCACCAACCACCTTATGGATAAGAAGCAACAACAACCCTAAGAATTCCTCATGGATCCCAACTTGTGAGATCTAAGGGACATGTCAAAAGAAAGAGAAGGCTTCCTTGAATTTTTACCTTTGACTATAAACAGTCCATCTTCCACCTTAGTTTCCTTAACCTACCAACCCAAAACATCTTTAGATCCAGCAAAATCAAAGCTAGCTCCAACAGAAGTAAATTTTGTAGCAACACCAAAGACAACAGTTTCTTGGGGGGCAGAAGTATCCCCAAATGCATGGACAACACATTGAATTGCATCAGTGGGTCCACCCTCCAAAAAGATAGTTTTGGCAAGTCTAGCATCCAGAAATTTCCCATCAAACCAAGCTCATCACCACCAATGTGGACAGAGTTAACAACATCATTTGAAATCTATTCAGCAACAATTGAAACTCCAACACCAATCGTAGGAAGGACCACTTCAACAATAGACAACTAAGTAGGACCAACATGACTAGGAGCATAAACATCCTCCTATCATTGAATATTAACATAGTCATCTGAGGTGACATCACTATCCAAAGTAGGCTTCTTGACAACTGTATAGTGTTGTATAAAGAACCTTGCCACAAGGAGGAGGGTTTCCTGGATTTGGATTTTTTAACCTCGTACTTCACTACAACATGCCCAATGTTAAAGAATTTTTAGCATCTAAATGATAGACCTTCATAATCTAAAGATTGGATCCATGAACCAATAGGACTACACAGTCTGATCTGTGTCGGAAGGCCTTCAGAGGTGTTGATAACAACAAGAATCCTTGCATATGTAGAATGAAATATGTAGGAGGATTTCGAGTCTATCGCCAAGAAATCACCTAAAGCATCACCTACTTCCTCAAGGATTGAATCATGCCAAAGATGAACAAGAAGGTTAGGAAGACGTATCCAAATAGGAATTTTGAAAAATGATTCAGCTGTCAAATTAAGGTCCTTATGCCAAAGTTTCATCATTAGAGGGAAACGATTTTCCCATGTAAATAAATGATGACATAGAATGGCTCTCCTATCATCTCCATTATCAAATCTAGCAATAAAAAATCCCCTAACTAGAGGAAAAATCTATACAAAGTTTGAAATATATGGATCCCAAAACTTGAAAATCAAATTTTGGAGCTCCTTTAGCAAAGGCCAAAAGCCCCTAAAATGACAAATAATCGCATCCACCTCAAGGGCCACAATGTTTTGTTGAATGTCTAAAATAGTATATGCCTGCAAATTAAATGAAATAGATTTACAGGTGGAAAAGGGTTTCAAAACAAAGGGTTTAGAACCAGCCCCCAAACCCCCACCAGTACAATGGGCAGACCCTTTTATGCCTCCCAAACCCCCAAAATAACCTCCTTCCACACTACAACCTCATTCAAGATTGCCTTCTCTGTCGCTAAATGAGAGACTAAAGAACCATTCTGAGTCCCTCTTGATAGAGAAGAGACACACCCAAAATGAGGGTAAATAGTAGGATTTGGATGAGGAAGAAGACACCCATTATCCTACAAAGCCAACACCTCAGGATCGGCCCCGATAGAAATACATACTTCCACCAACGAGCCTGTAGAAAATCAGAGCCTAGGAGAATCGTTACCAGTGGAGGAAAGCCTATGTGCAAGAAATTTTCCATGAGCCATTTCAAAGTTATAAATTAATTCATTGTTGTAACTTGCAGTAGCACTTGTTTTTAAATTTTTGTATTTTCCAAGAGTAAGAGTTGATCAAATTATATATATGCCACAAGGAAAATGTCTCATAGAGAGATATGTCCCTAAGCGTAGGGGCATGTTTATCAATGAGACATGCTTTGTCATTAATCAAATGTTTAACAAAGTGTTATTTTCTTGCATACAATCAATACATTTGATAATTAGCATATTTACTTTGATTAGTAACTATTAAATATCTAAATCAATTATATTATAGACAGGATGGATAGATAGATAGATAGATAGATATAAATATAATTATATTTAATAATTATTAATCAAGTTAATGTAAACATATTATTTTTATATACTCATAAAAATGTTTGTTTTCTTTGACTAATCCAACCTAACTAAAGTTATAACATCAACAAAATCCCAATGGCAGAAGGAATTTTGAAACCCTCTTTAGGCGGGAATGTTGCAGGTGGGAATGTAGGCGAGTCTCGAGATGGGATCACAACATATTCAGAGCTAGCAAGACTTGGGGAGACAGTTTTGGATGGGGTCCATCGTTTACCACAATTTGGCCCAAGAAAAGATAGGGGCTCTGCACCCATCAAGATTCCTAGCGCTGGAGCTGGCGCAGAGATATATGATTCTATAGGGCAAAGACGGGACCCATTACGATCTTGAGAAGAGTGAGTTTTCTGTAAACCATGGTCTTCTCTCTTCGGGATTAAGCCTATTGTTAAGTCATCATTCCCCCATGTCAAGGTTGTTTCTGAAGTTTAGAAAGGAATGATTGTTATTACTATCCTTGACAAACTCCTTGATCATAATATTTCTTTGATGGAGTTGACCTTGGTAGGGAAATTTTTAGGGCCAAGGCCAAATATAGATGTTATTCACATCTTTGCGAAGAAGAAAAGGGACCTCAAGGGAAGTGTTGAGATCTCAGCTATGGCGAAAGGGTTCCTCTCTTTCTCTTTATCTTGTCAGGAGGATCTTGATAAGATCTTATGTGGAGGTCTATGGGTGATAGGGCGGGCCTCCCTTTCATTGCAACGATGGACCACTAATCTTGATCTTAATGACTCATTCTTTAAGCAAGCTCTTGTATGGGTTTGATTGCCAGAACTACCAATGGAGTTTTGGTATGAGGATGTCTTCAAAGGCATTGTTGATTCATTCGGGGAAGTACTCTCCATTGATTCGGTTACTGCTTCTAGAAGAAGGTAAATGTATGCTAGAATTTGTGTGGGAGTAGAGCAAGGAAAGGACATGCTCGAAGGGATAGAAATCTAGTTCAAGCTAGGCAAAAGGATTCAGCAGGTGGACTTTGAGAGAGTCCCCTTTGCTTGTTTCCATTGTAAGAAGGTTGGACATTTGGCTAAGGCCTACCCCTTGGTGAAAGATATTAAGAAGAGGAAAAAAATCTCTAAAAAATAATAATGGATGGTCAAGAAGGAGGAAAACGTCGAGGCTAGGCTAGAATAGGCTGAAGGAATGTCAACTCAAGGAGACATAGCTCAACCTAAGAGGGACAATCAAGACCTTAACCCTAAGGTTCTATCTCAGTGGTCTTGGAATCTCTTGGAGAGTAGACCCTTAAAGAAGAGGAGATTGGGAGACAAGAAGATCATAACGATAATGGATATGCCCAATGTATTCTTCAGGAAGGTCAAGGGTGTAATATGTTGGGAGACACAAGTTTGGGCTAGGAATTCCAAGGTGAGGAAGGGAGCTTTTCTTCTTATGAATAGAAAATTGCAACTTCTAGGAAACATTGGAAGAAAAGCAACAAAAAACCTTCCCCCATCTCATCAGCTACCATAAGAAGCATGAATTGTTGGAATTATTTAGAATAACTGATAGGGGGTGAATCAGTTATCCAAAGTCCAAATGTACAAATAAAACTTTTCAATGCTTCATAGACCCATATCCATAAAACTTCAATATCAATGTATCTATTAGATCATACAATACTTAAACTTTGTAGGTTATTGTCTTAGGTCAAAACAACTTTGTAGAAATGTAAACATGAAACAACATAAAAACATTCACACAATTGGACACAAGGATTTTACGTGGAAACCCAATTTGGGAAAAACAACCAGTAACATGCTACTAATTCTCACTCTTCTTAAGTGATGTCTTGTAAAAGGCCAACCCTATTAAAGGTTACAATACACACTATTAAATGTGACCTGGTTAAAGGATTTCAATCACCATGTTAGGAGTGAGTCTTGTTAGAGGAATTTAGATCATTCCATTATAATGTCACCTGATTAAAGGATCTACAAATGACTGTTAGGTCAACCTTTATCAAAAGGATTTACCCTAGATTAATACAATGATTAGAAAGTAATAGTAAGGCTTGATCTGATAACAAACTACAACTCACTTGTAGATTGCAGATCTTTGTTTCAATCCTCTATTATGCTTGGCATTCACACACTTCATCTCAAATAGCTTGTTCACCCTTCAAGCATTCGTACTCTTAAGCCTTCTTGTTTTGCATGCCAATTGCAGTCATCTCTATTTGGCCATTGAATGAAGCAATACCCTAGACTCCTTGTTTTCCTTAGGTTCTCGCACATGACAACCCTTGCTTCTAACTAGCTATCTCTATAAATATTGAATTTAGATATTTTGCCGCTTAACCATAATAGTCTATTTTAGGGTTAGATATGATACAACGAATGTACCCACTTTTCCATTTGGTTCCTCTAGAAACTTCTTCTAGAATCTTCCTTGAATTCGTCTCAAAATGGTTTACCTTGAATTCTGTGCCACCAGCTCCTCATGATTACCTTCCACACAATTCAAGAAAACAAATAGTTAGCTCAGATTTGTCCAATCTTCAATTTAACACTGTTGGAAGCGAGAGACTGTAATCACATTCCTTTATGATACCGCCATCTGAGATTTCTGCCAAATGGTAAACTATAGTTCGTTCTATAGTTGTGTAGGGGCATGTGACCCCACATTATATAAGGAATCTGCTATAGTTTCTCAAGCCTAGGGAATTTGCTATAGTTTCTCAGGCCTAAGGAATCCAGCTCCATAGAATTGTAGGGAATCCGCTATAATCTGCTTGCTTGTTGTCACTCAGTATCTATACTATTATGTCACTCGGCCAACACTAGTTCACTCGGCAAATACTATAGTTTACTAATGCTCGGCACCAACTAAACTTTACTTGGCATATACTAACAATCACTTGGCTTGCATTGTTTTTCATCTTTGCTCGGCACCTCTTGATTTTCACTTGGCTTACACTGATTTCTGCTCGGCTTTCACTAACTGCTTGACAAGGCTTAGAAGACACATTTTTCACTTGATCTTCTTTCAATCTTAACTTGAGTAATCTTTCATTTCAGACTTTAAGTAGATAAAAAAAAAAATACTATAGTATCAATGTCTTACTTGGTCTTAGTGTCTCTTTTAAATACCAAATAACTCAACCTTTCTATAGGTGCTTTTGTTATCTCCTCTTTTCAAATCCCCTTCATCAATCAGCTAAATGATAGCTTTCAAGCCAAAAAGCAATTGTCTCACCAGCAGGTAGCAAGTTTGACATCATTGACAAAATAATGATTGTTCCATTACAAGTTCTTCTCTTCAAAACAATCTTATATCAACAAGAATAAGGCTGATGTTAGAGCAAGGTCTAAGACTCTATGAAGAAATAAGGCATCCTTGATCAGAGAAGAGGAAGCACATAGGAATATTGTAGATGGGATCCAACTCACCATCTGGAAGGCTTGCTCTTATAAAAGGCAATGAAGATCATTTCCTGGAATATGTGTGGTCTAAATGGACCACATAAACAGGATCTCTTGAGGAACCTAATTAGGGACCATAAGTCGAATGTTTGTATGATACAAGAAACCAAAATGCAAAAAGAAAAATTAGACAGACTAAAATTTTGCAAGAACTATTTTTGTTTAGGCTCAAATTATGATGGTGCCTCAGGAGGCTTAGTTATCCTTTGGAACTCTGTTCGAATTTTTGGAGATGTAATTTTTGAAGGGGATAATATCATCATGATGAAATTTTTCAGCTATTGGGATAGGGAGTGCTAGTTCATTTTGAATGTTTATGCTCCTAGCTCTAAAAGAGGTAGAGCTAGATATTGGGACAGATTAAGAGGCCTATTATAGAATTTGGACAAAGAAAGGTGGCTCCTGATGGGGGACTTAAATACCCCTCTGAAAAGCCAAGAGAAGAAATGGTAGGTTCATAGTGATTTAGCTAGTCGAATGGACCTTGTGAGTTTTGCTAATGACCTTGCTCTTTTGGATATTGATCTTCAAGAAGCAAATTTTACCTAGACTAATAAGAGATCAAGAAAGGAGTGTATTCAATTTAGTCTAGACAGAGCACTTATCTCTCTAGACTAGCTAGGGGTGGCTTCTTGTTCTCTCTCGACTCTAGCAAGGGTTGGTTCAAGCCACTCCCCTATCTCCTTAAGTATAGAGGCTTTCAATAGAAGAAAAGGCTTCCCTTTTAGATTTAAAAAAATGTGGTTAGAGCACCCATGCATCAAGAATGCGACTTTGGAGTGGTGGTCTATTGACATCAGGGGAACCGCCATGTTTAGGGTAGCCAAAAAATTGAGGAATGTAAACGACAATATCAAAGCATGGAACAAAACAGATTTTGGAAATATATTTGTAGCTAAGGTTGGGTTACAGAGTGAGTTACAGAGCGAATTAAACAAGATTCAGATGATGGTGCAAAAAGAAGGGTATGATGATTTCTCTATGGCCAAGGAAAAGGCTCTTCTATCAGATCACCATGATATTATCAGCAAGGAGGAGACATTTTGGAGACAGAGGTCAAGAACTAAATGGCTTAAAGAGGGGCATAGGAACTCAAGATTCTTCCATCTTACCACTCTCAAACACAGAGCAACCAATCACATTTCTCTGTTGATGAGTAACGGTAGGAGCTTGAAGGAGGAGGATGACATCTAAATGGTTGCGAAGAGCTTCTTTCATTCCTTGTTCTCTAAATACCTCTCACCAGGATCTTCTCTTGAGGAACATTCCTTCTATATTATTGACTATGAGGCAAATAAGTCACTACAAGCTATCCCAAAGGAGGAGTTCACTAAGGCGGTCTTCTCCTTTGATGGTGACAATGCCCCAGGCCTGGATGGTTTCCCCCTGGTCTTCTTTCAACATTTTTGGGACATTGTCAAGGAGGATGTGGTGAAAGCGGTGCAAGAATTCTTTGGTTCGAGGAACCTTCTTAAAGAACTTAATGCAACCTTCCTCATACTAATTCTGAAAGTTGCTAGGGCTAACTCTGTGGACAAGTTCGAACCCATAAGCCTTTGTAATGCTTTTTATAAGATTATCTCAAAGGTTCTCACTTCCAGACTCCTGAAAGTTCTCACTTTCATCATTTCCCCCCAATAATTTGGTTTTACCCCTGGCCGACAAATTCTAGATTTGATTTCCCTTGTTCATGAAGTCCTTCATTCCATGATGGTAGCAAACAAAGAAAGCTTTTTCTTAAAGTTGGACCTATCTAAGGCCTATGATAGGGTGGATTGGAATCTCTTTTTAGAGTCCTCTTTGCGTTTGGGTTCAATGAAAAAGTTTTAAAGATGATTCTTTAGTAGGTCTCCTCAGCCTCCATGGCAGTCCTGGAGAATTGTTCCTCATCTTCCTTCTTTAAACCCTCTCATGGCCTCAGGCAAGGAGATCCCCTTTCCTCGATCCTCTTCATCATTATTGCAGAAGGACTGGGGAGAATGATATTAGATAAGATCAATTGCAATATATTGGAAGGCATCAAACCCTCTTCAAGCCCAGAATGGTTCTCCCATCACCAATTTTTTGACAACACTATCTTGGGGGGTATGGCTTCAATTAAAGAAGCTACAATCTTAAAGGATTGCTTAAATAGCTACTGCAAGGCTTTAGGACAGCTTATCAATTGGGGCAAAAGTTCTATGTCCTTTATCAACACACCCCACAATAGATAGAGAAGAATTGTTGATATCTTGTTGTGTGAAGTGAAAGAGCTCCTAGCGATATACTTGGGTCTTCCCCTAGGAGCCAAACCTCTGGACTCTTTCTGGGAAGTGTTGGTGGACAGGTTCAATAGGAAGCTCGTTGGGTGTAAAGGAGTCATCCTAAGCCAAGCTAGGAAGATTCAGCTGATTAAGTCAACTCTCCAAAATCTCCCAACTTATAGTCTTAAAGTCTTTTCCAGATGCTAAATAAATATGTGGAAGCCATTGAAAGAATTCAAAAGAGGTTCCTTTGGTTAGGGGCTGAAGATCACAAAAGAATTCCCCTTATCTCCTGGGATAAAGTATGTATGCCTAAGAGAAGGGGGGGATTGGGGCTTAGGAAATTAAGGCTCTTCAATAATGCTCTCCTTGCTAAGCAAATATGGAGAATTTTTCAAGGAGATGGTGATTGGTCCAGGGTGCTTTGGGCTAAATAAATTTTTAATTCCCCAAGACTAACTAATTATCTCTACTTTGAGGATATCCCAAACGGCTCCCATTTTTGGAATAGCCTCTTGAAAGTCAAAAAGATTGCCATGCTGAGAATTTAGTGGAAAGTTGGAAAGGGAAACCACATAAGATTCTAGGAGGATAACTAGTTAACTAGAGGCCCTCCCTCTAAACTCTTTCAATGATCTCATTGTTTGGAAGGACTTATGTGTAGCCAAGTTTGGAACGAAAGTGGAGGACTATTGGATGGATGGGGCTTGGATAAATCTAACAAAAATTAACCCCTCCCTAAACCAGTGTAATGGGCATCCTAGAAATGTCCAAAAAATCAAACCAATTGTTGATAGTGATTTTAATGTCTTTGCATAGATTTGAAACCACATAACATGAACAAGAAGAAATTTATGCAAAACTGAAGATTGAACTACTATTGAATAATATTAGTTTTCAAGCTAATAAAATCAAATACATAGCAAACTTTTCAACTCACTAATTACTCCAACATTATAACATGTTATTCCAGTCATGATTTCCCAACTTGCTGCTACAATAATATGAATAGTGTCGCGCTACAGTACTGGTACAGTAAAGACTGCCTTCAATTAGTCCAAGACCCTCATAAAAACATTCCTCCACAATGGCATAAGTATCAGACAAGAAATGAGAATGGTATGAGCAAACACCCAATCCACCTATAGCTGGAAATGTGCCCAAGCTATCTATTAATGAAGCTAATAGCAATGAATTCCAAAGGCCAAACCCCAAGGGAATGATGTCTAGGATGTCATAAGAGAGGATAGACGTCCTCTAATGCGAAGAAGAGATCTGTAACTCACACATCTATTTTCTTCTCATATTCAGCCAGCCTAATTATTCTAGATTATTCTCGATAGCCTCGGCTTATCTTGCTAGCCTATGAGAGAAGAATGATTCCTTTAATTGGAACAAAATTTGGAGTTCCAGTCTCATTCCAAAGATCAATGTTTTCCTTTGGTTGGTGTTGTAGAACATAATTTTTACTGTGGATAATCTTAACAAGAGGGGTCTATCGATTCCTAATATGTGTTGTCTTTACAAAGCTGATGCATAATCTATTGATCACTTATTCATGCAATGTCTTTTTGCTTCACAAATATGGCCAGAGATCTTGACAAAATTTTGAGTGTTCTGGTCATTCCTGAGGATTATATATGATTGCTTTAACTAATGGATCCCTCTCCCTTTTGTCTCTCATGTTCACATTTGTGTGGGGCATTTCCTTTCCACACGTTATATGGGGTCTTCAGAAAAAAAGAAACAATAGGATCTTTCGAGATTCCCCCCTCCCCCCCAAGCATGGCGTCCTCTAAAGTTTTAAGTACCATATTGGATAATGCCAAATTGGGAAAGGTGTCATGCTCAAGGCAGGAGATTTTCCAAGAGAAGCAAAAATGGAAAGATCCTACTAAGGGAAGAGTTAACTGTCGGTGGACCCTCCCCCCTATTGGGTGGAGTAAAGTGAATTTTGATGGGGCAGCTAAGGGCAATCCTGGGTTGGTTGGGTGTGGGGGAGTGATTAGAGATTCTTTTGGTCATGGTTGGGCAAGAGTGGCACTCCCTTTGGGTGTTCAGACTAACCATGTTGTTGAAGCCATGGTTTTCCTTCAAACCACAATATTGGCTAAAGAGATGGGTGTTTCCAAACTTTGGCTAGAGGGAGATTCACTCAACATTGTGAAATGCCTTAAAGACCAATCTGATCCCTCTTGGACCATAGCTAATATAATAAAAGAAAATATTTGTATTCTCAATACCTTTGAGGACTACTTTATAAGTCATACTTACCCAAAAGCCAACGGGGCTGCTGACGCCATGGCCAACTAGGTTGTGACGATGTCAAAGTTTGCAAAATTGGAATGAAAACCTTCTTGATCCAGTCATATCAAGAATCAATCATGTTGTCATGGTAAGAGTTGAAGGGGTCATCATTAAAGATAGTGATGTACACTAAGAAGGATATGTTTTTTATTGTGGGGTGTGGGAGAATTGGTGGTATTCACCATTACTCTACTATTATACCACACAGATTCTAGGTCTTTTTGTTGTTATCTATTGTTTTCCCTTCACTTCTTGCATTAGCTTTGCAAACTCTGTGAAGAGAATGGGAGGCCAATGAAAACATTGGGAGCCAACTAACTGTGACAAATGGAGGAAGAGAACATGAATTTGGAAGTGTTGAGCAAAGGGGGCATTGCTACCTTCCTAGAAACAATACGTAGGGGAAATCCCTAAGTTACCCAGTTGTTTTTGCAAAATTGGAATGAGGGATGTCTGACTATGAATGGTTGGAAGTATTCTATAACTGAGGAGTATATCTCCAAGGTCACAAGCATCCCAATTGTTGGCAAGAAGTTTTACAAAGATAGGAAGATCTCTGACTCTATAGTGGATACCTTCCCAAAGATGCCCAAGGAGAAAAAGAAATTAGTGAAGAAAAAAGGCATTACCTACTTTCACCCCAAGTCTCTAAAGAAATTTTGGAGGCTTATTCTTAGGGCTATTATTTCCAACATAACCCTTGATGACTAGTTCTCTAGGGTTTATACGTATCATTTTGTCATGTTAAATCACTTTAGGCATAATGTAAATATTTCAATTCCTTTTTATTTGTACTCATCTATGAACAATAGCATCAATGGGTTTAAAGATCAGAGTATTACCAATCTCCCTCATGTAGAGGGCCTCATGCCTCTCATTTATGAAGACATTAAAGCTAACAATGTAGGGAAGTTCATTGAGACCAAGATTGCAAAGGGTGAAAGAGATGATTCTAGTGACTATGAAGACTCCTCGAATGAGAAGGATAGTGATGGCCTAGACACTGATGAGGACTCTGAATCGAGCAAGAGCAAGAAAAAAACAACCAAATGGAAAGCTTCCAGAGCTCAGCTTCAAAAAGGGGTTACCAAAGTTCATTTGGGAAACCCTACTAAGTCTGAAGAATATCTTAGTTCTACCAAGGATGATATGGACTCAGATATGGAGGTTATGTACACTACTGGGAAGACAAGCTTAGCTAAGAGACAGAGGAGGGATGATAAGCCCAAGAAACCTTGGAACAAGAAAAGAAGGGAGTCGTCTTCTGAGAATGAAGAGGAAGGTGAGGAGATGGATAGACCCCCAAAGAAAAGAAGAAGCGGCCAATTCAAGAGGAGACTATGGGATATAAGGAGGACAAGGAGCCTAGTCCAACAGGGGTTTGAGACTCCCACCAACCCTGTGGAAGATCAGATGAAAGGTAAAATAACGATGATTACTGCCTCTGCTAAAGGGAGGGTGACAACATGGAAAAATATGAACATGGATAACATTCGCCTAGGGATAGGCAGAGAAACAATCAACCTACAAATTCATGAGGATTTGAAAGGGAAGGTGGAATTCCAAAAGCTTATCGACCCACCAATGTTGATCATGAGCGACTTTAGCAAGGAAGATAACATCAATGTTCTCAACAATGCTAAGAACAACTTAATGGACAACTTCAGGGCCATTAAATGGTTGTTCCACCAAATTGTTGAGATAAAAGAAAGAATGAGTCTACTGGAAGGAAAGAAGATCACTAGGGAAGGGGAGAGAGCTAACTCCAACCAGTATGTGGACCTTGCTACCTTCCTTCTATGGCCTAGAAGATAAAGTGTTGTATCTTACTAATAAAGTGGATGCCACTCAGGCTACTTTGCGGGGTGTAGCTAACCAGACCTACCATATCCTGAAAGCCTCCAATGAAAACCTCAAGGCTCTAATCAGTAGACTGGAAGGCACGGAAATGGAGAAGGCAAGGATCATTGCAAAAGAAGGGGATGTTGGAGCTAAGATAGATGGCCTAGACAAAAAGAAGAAAGTCTCTGAGTACAACAATGAGCTTACTGAGATCAAGGAGGTTGCTGGGAAGATGGACACTCTGAAGAAGGAGGTTGTGAACCTCCTTATGAATATGGATTAATGTTCTCCTAGTTTTGTTTGTCTCTTTTGCGTAGTTTCAAACTGTCCTTTTGTTGATGGCCTCTCATTGGACTTTTTTGTCGTCCTTTTTCTGCACTGTTTTTTGTTAGCTTGGTCTTTTAATGTTTTGATTGCTTGCGTTGTAAAGGGTTTTAGGCACCCTTCAAAACTTGTTTTCTTTATCAAAAACATCAACAAAATCACAATTCATTTTTATGTTTAATTTTGTGAACATTGTCCAAGTTGCAAGTTCTCATGTTGAATGAAATTGAAGTACATACTCATTTATCCACTCATTGAAGTGCAACCGATTGGGCTCAAAAAAGCTGAAAGACATGGTTTACATTCATACCAACTTGTGTCTTTTGTCAAGTGAGGGCCACTGCAAGGGAAAGGCAACCTTTGGGATGTAGCCCCTTAATGTGTAAATTTGGATGCAACAGTTAAGGATCTTACTACAATCATAAATAATTATGACAATGATAACATCATGACAGAAGGGCATATAGTGCAAGTCAAACCACTTTGGATTCAAATGATCTTGAACATGCAACATATGGAGATGATGAGGATGTGGATTTTTTCTTGTGAATCTTTATGATTTTAACTCTAAATAGTGAATATTGAATCTTGACTTATAAACATTGAATCATGGACTAAATTTTGATTTTGTGTCCAAATATTTTTCTGATTTACATTGGAATCATGAACATATGTGTATTATTATATGATATGGCTTATTTGTTATTCCAATTTGAATATGTGTGAACTATCAATTAGCATTTAGTATTTAACTTGATCAATGATGAAGTATTAAACTATCAAATGATTCAATTTTGTATATTTCTTTCATTTTTTGCAAATATGCATGCATGCACATACATCCATGCATACTGCATGCATACATGCATGCATGCATTCATCCATACATACATCCATCCATCCATCCATACATATGCATCCAAAATGGCCCAAAAAGAATCTGCGCACCTAATTCTCGCACCCACATCCACATTTGCAACCGAATTGGCAACTTAAGTCTAAATACGAAAATGCGGCCCAAGTGACCATGAAATTGTATACGGATACAATTCACAATTCTACACTTTCCCATAGGGCATTGCCATTTTCCCCAAAGGTATCTATGACCTTAAATAATGTACTACCACTAGTTTGGGTAGAAGGGGAAAATCAACCAATCCCTGTCCCCAACCAAGAAAGTGAAGAAAAGCTTGACCCAGTTCTATATTGAAGAGATTGGCAGTAAGGAAGATGCTACCTAGACTGGTAGGAAGAGAACATGGGCATGGGTGGGTTCAACCCTCAAAGATCTAATAGGCTTGTAAGCCGATAGATTGACAAAGAGCAACAAAAACTTGAAATGGATGAAATTGAGGAAGATACCAAGTATTCTATGAATGAAGATAGGGTGGGTTCAACCCTCAAAGATCTAATAGGCTTGTAAGCCAATAGATTGACAAAGAGCAACAAAAACTGGAAATGGATGAAATTGAGGAAGATGTCAAGGAGTAACCAAGGATTCTATAAATGAAGATAGCTTGTAGGGGTCAACTGGTGTACAGTACAAGAACCACTCAGACAGAACCAAGATGGCATCATTGGACCCGACTAAAGATAACATCTGGTTTTCTGCATAGACCCACCATGCTGGGAGGCTCATTCCCCGACTAAATGTCATGCTATTGCTACTGAGCTCATTGCCTTGAAGGTGAAGGTCCTTGACCTTGAAAAGATGGTAGCCATTTCCTGAAAGAGGGGCATTTCAGGAACTGGGTCAGAACATCCTCATGCCATCCCCCTTCCCCTGAAAATATGGGGATGTCCCATGGTGCCTCCTCAATTTGTGGGATGTCTCTTGGAAATGTCCCTAAAGCAGGACGCCAAGGCATCCCAGGGAGATCTTGATGTCCCCTGCAGATTACAATTTGACTTATGACTTTTTAGAGCTCCAGATTTCTTTTTGAATATACACTTCAATTTTCAGGTACTATGATCACTGGTGCATGTTATGAAATTGTTGTTTGGTCTTTGATAATTGGACTACTCTGAAATGATGAGATTGCTCAAAATCTGGTTAAGTCAGGCCAAATCCAACCCCTAAAATGCTAGGTCAGAACTGATTAAGGAACATTTGCTTTCGTTTGGAAAAAAAAAAAAAAAACAGGTATATAACTATTATCTTTCAAAATATTCTCTAATTCTGGCAGGATAATGGCATGCTTTAGGACTGGCTGATCAATTTTATGGGGAAGCATGTTAGTCATCCCAATCCATTTCTTCACCGTTGACAACATAGTGAAGTTGACCCACTATCCTAAATGGGATAATAAGTGAAGTTGACCCACTATCCTAAATGGGAAAATAAGAAACCCAAGTTGCACTCTCACAGATTTATCACCACCTCTTATCTGTAATTCTAGTAACTACCTCTACGAGTAATCCACACCATCCAACCAACTACAACAGTATTTCAAGGCCACGGTAAATCTGATTGTGCATTCTTACACAGATCCAGACCAACAAATGAAATCCCTAGCATCAGGAGGCCACAGGATTAGCATCAGTAGTTAAAACACCTAAGAAAATGATCCCCACATTAACAGGAGTTGGCTAATTAATCAGGGATCTACCCATATCCTTTCTAAATAGTAAGAGCTAACTAATATACCATGTAACTTATTGTAATCATTGATGAATTATTGTCCTGTGCTTAAAATTCTGTATCACGTATACAAGATTTTTTTTAAATATTTGCCATCACCGAAAGTCTGTCCCCACATTGCATTATCCCAAAAAACTAAGTAAAACACTCAAGTAAACATTAAGGATAACAATGAAAATGTTCTTAGGAAAAACTAATTTGACATAAATGAATCTGGAAAAAGTTTAGATTTTAGAAATGTTAATGCCTTTACCAGAGATATAAGGAAATGGCTATCCAGCCCCAAGGATACACCACTACATAAATTATAACTTATCGTGTATGAGGGCAACTTATGATGCATCTGTGCATCCTAAGGACCGGATAGCCATTTCTGATATTATATATATACATAGTCTATGCATGTGTTCTGTGGTATTTGCATACTGGCTGCAACTTATGAATCGGTGCATCCTAAGGACTGGATAGCCATTTTGGATATGTATAATATATAGTCTATACATGTGTTCTGTAGTATTTGCATAATGGCTATTGCCTATCACTTTAAGTTGGAGCTTCTGTCATAAGTTTATATCTGAACTTCATATCTGTCATACTAAGTCACAAGGTTCGAATTCGAGTTCGAATTCGGGAACTATAAAATTCGGATGAAGTTCGACAAGGTAAGAAATTCGAAAAAAAATTTGTATAATTTATTTATTTTAAAATATAAATAATATATCTACCAAATTATCAAATAATTAAACATAGCTAAATAGATTAGAAATCGTTACATGTATACAAGAATATAAATATAAACCACAACGCACACAAGAAATTGAAGAAATAAGTTATTGGTTGAGATGGGTTATTGCTGCTTATATAGATGATTGAAGGTCTATTGCACAGTTTTCTCAAATTAGTGAGCTCCAGGTTGGAAAGCATGAAAAAACACCCATTGTTTTAAGGCTATCTTACTTTATTGCCATAGAGCATAGGAGACCCTGTTTGGTGATGACCATTCGAGGTACCTAGTCTGCCGCGGATATCATGACATGCCTGAACCCTCCCAGTAGAAAATATGATGCAAAGGGGGGTCGAATTGGCAATACTCCCATTCTGCAATACGTACTCTTTACTAGCATATGGTGGGTACATAGTCACTTGTTCAAGCATGGATAACAGATCATCCTTTCTATCACAGTTACCGAAATCCACTCCTAATCTGCTCATTATAGACCTTCTTCGATGGAAGAAGTATTCTCCCATATCATGTGCTTAGCTGATAGAGTGACTTTGAATGGAACACACCTGACTTGTTCGGCAATCGAGCCAGCAAAGTAAAGAAACCCAATAAATTACCTGTCAAGTGCATTTAAATACAACAGCAGAAATGATGGTATTACATTTTTCAGAAGCTCAAACCCGTATATGAATATGAACATGGCCTTGCTACTACTCTTCTCAGGAATATTCTGTGATGTGTAGAATGACATGATCTAATTAACCTTAAACGTGGGAGGCCCTGGAAGATGGCGCTGCTATCAATGAAATGAGAACATATGAATGCTTATAAGAAGCAGGCTAAACAGATGAACTATGTCATGAGTTGTTTGAGCTATCAGTCAACTGTGTTCGTGGTTTAATGTACATCTTACTCAGAGATACTGAATGAATTAAAGAGGGAAGGTGTCAAAGAGTTTGATGTAATGCTGATGAAGTCTTGACAGCTAGCTATTTCACCTTAGGCGCACATCGCATACAGAAATTAGACATGCAGACGGCCATCAGACCATGTGGACATAACCGAGACAGGTATCACAGGAACAATATTAATATTTGGGAGCATGATACATATGATGGACAGGCTCCTCATTTAAAATTGATTCAAGGCTACTGGTATCACATCTCAATATAGTTTATACATATTGAACTAATGCAAATCAAATTGATCCTGATATGAATCAAAGGAGTGGGATTTAAACAGCAGACCCTCTTTCGTGCAAGTTCATATAAAAGCGATTTCAACGTTGTGTCTGAATTGTTGAATAACTCAGAATATTGAATCTATTTATGGACAAGGTAGGCCATGAATACAAATGAATGCTGCCATCGAATCACTTAGATATTATTCACATTGGTAGATTAGATTTGATTTGAGATCCAATTTGTAATTCTACGTATCTCACCTTTATTGCAAAAAATTGCAATGGGATCGAGCACTTAAATTTTTTTTAATATATTAGATTTGCTGAAAGATACTCAATCTAGAATGTACCACAAACCACCTCTAAAACCAGTTAGTTGTTTTAAGCGGACAGGTTTTGGATGAAATCTCCACCTATAATAGCCTATCGGCTAATTAATATTTAATCATTTCAAGCATTCACATTACTTTATTTTGATAGAGTTTAAAGATCTTGCCAACTTATAACTCACAAAAAATTTAATTCGCTATAGAGAAGCTTTGAACCAAGTCATAAGGGTTTAAGGAAGGTTCACCCGCCTAGGTTAGCGAAGCCTAAAGTACAGGGAATTGAATCAGGAGATTATTCCTGTTCATTGGCCAAAACTAATTGAGTAATCCTATTGGAGAATTGACAGAGCTCTTGAATTTCCAATCTATGATTTTGGGAACCAACAGAGCATTCTTTAACAAAAATAGAAGAATCTCTAGACAATTATAATTTCTTTGTAAGGAAGATATTCTTATTGTTTCTCAGAAGCTAGAAGTCAATACTTTGGAGAGAGAAAAAAATAGAGGATGGGTTCTATTACATTTACTAGTTTTAGATGGCTAATCTCTAATAGGAGAGGCAAAGTTTGAAAGAAGAGAAGGCAATGCAAAAGAGAGCTTTTGTAAAGTTTATTGCAATTAGACTTCATTCATTATACATTCACCTTTTAAGTTGGAGTAAGGATTCATGAAACAATAGTTTTCAGTACTCTCTTGAGAGAAAATGCGCGCAAAGTGAGGATACTGTTCCTAAGATTCAAGAAGACAGGCATGATACCATATATTATTGTGTTAGATTGAGATATACCAAAGATGAAAGTGATTTAAAAATCTTTATTAGGGTCTTCTTTGTACTCAAATTTTTCTTTGACACTGTGAGCGGGATTTAGAAATGTTATGGAGAGCCACCTTTTGTAATGAAAACAGGTTGTCTGACATTTATGCCTTTACTGGACATATTCATGTTTGTTTGGATTCATGGGGACCAAATACCATTTAACTTTTGAGTTAAAAATGAATCAGCACAGTTAGAATAAGCTACATCAATGAGTTTTGTACCAAATTCAGAAAACATAAACTGAATAGATATAAAAGAATTGTACCAACTAGTAAAGAGAATATCATATCCTTGAATCTCTCTTAAACTACGGTCAAGGGTGTGTTGAAAATTGTTCAAGAATTGCTTTGGGGCAATGCATCAAATTCCTGCTGCCTGTTAAATATTCTATGCTAGCAAGTTCCATTACAAGTTTTGAGAAGAAAACCTAGGAGTTTAGTCAATGAGTTTGGTACCAGCTTCAGAGAACAAAATCTAAAACAAGGTATATAAGAATTGTACCAAATAATAAAAAGCATACTATATACTCGAAGCACTCTTAAACTGCAGCCAAGGGTGCTATGTAAGAATTTCAAGAACTGCTTTGGGCCAATGCATCAAAATACTGTTGCCTGTTAGATATTCTATGCTCATAAGTTCTATTACAGGTTTTGAGAAGATAACCAAGGAAGCAAAACAAGATAATGCCAATAGCATTTTATAAACAAAAAACAAAGATATTATAGGGCTAATCAGTAACTGTGCACAAAGAAGATGGAACTATGAGTCCAGAAACCTTTTCAAGGCATGTTGCATTTACAAACCTACTAAAAATGCAAAAAGGAACAAGAAAAGAAATAGCTTATTTACTTGAGCTAAGAAAAATACTAATGTTTTGTAACCCATGGTTAGATACGTAGGTTTGGTCAGTACAGAACATTGCCTTCTTAACCGATATATTCAGATTTTTTCTGTAAGATAATCTTCGGAAAGAAAGAGAATCCTACAGGAATACCCAATATTGACCCTTAACAATCTACATATCACATGGATTGCTTTCAATACAAGCCTTCATGTGCTGGAAATAATTATACACAAGAAAGTCATCTAATCGGTATTCTTAAAATGGCCATTCTTTCAATCATTACTGCAACTATGGATTTACCTGAATTTGTCCAGAAAGTCCTCCAAATCTTGGTGAGAAAAATGTTCTCTCCCACTCTCATCTTCCTTGCATCTTGCAGCAAAGTAGAAGATCAACCAAACTATTAAAAAGTATGTCTGCATTAGAGTTATTGTAAAAGCTGAAAAGAACTGTCCACCATGTTTCTTGAGAATCCAACCAAAGCTTCGTCCACAGAAAATAGCTTCAACAACTTTAATTATAGCAGCTTCAAATGCCATGTTCTTTACCAGATTCCAGCCTTTATTCAAAGCTTCACGACCAGTATATTCTCTTTCCATAATGGCTACCCAGCACCCCACGATGTAAGTACTATAAATCAGCCAGTCAAACAAATACCGAAAACTTACAAAAGCCCCTATCCGTAAAAACATACCCATGCCAGTCGCCAAATCATCCTTCCATGGAGCCAAGAAAGAAAAGGGCATGACTGACAACCTATATACCAATTTTTCAATCTGATTCTTCTCCAAGGCCTCTCCAAAAAAAATCTTAGCCATGAATTGGGTCTGAAGTTCTTGAAGAAACCCAATAAATATCGCAAACCACATTAACTTCCAAATGCCAGACCTCAGGCTTGATCTAAGTGATTGCTTAATTGAGGCTTTCTTCCCGACATGAGTACTAGTGACAGTAAAGGCTACAACTCTGAGAACAAATGCAACCTGAAAGGTAACAACTAAGAGAATAACAAAGGAAACTAGCAGAATAATTGACAGCACGAGAGCCAAAGTCTTCTCTGCTCCAGGCGGAATTGCACCTTGATCAAATATGCCTGTAGATGATGAGGTCCTAGCTTTCTGCTTCAGCAATTTCTTAGCAATATGTTTCTTGCTTTCATTCCCAAACCTATGAACTATTTTCAGTGACCCTACTAATGGAGATCCAATTATCTCACCACCATCTTCCAAGGCATTTCCATCTAAACCACCTGCACTATCTGGTTCATTCTCCAATTCGGCGTTATTTTCATCTTGTGTAATTCCTTGTTTATTGAAACTTCTTTTGTGGGCCGTCCCAGAATCAATCTCTATATGATTAAGGTTTTCATTGGGGGTCATATCAGATTCATCAAGGTCTTTGCTATCTTCTGATGGGTTTTCTTGAATGATATTTTCAAAGGGGGCATATTCTGATTCTGCCGGTAGTTTGTCAGTTGTTTCTGGTTCATTGGGTTTGACATAAGCATTTGCATCTGATTCATTCGGTTTTTCATTTTGGACTTTCTCTATTTCATTGGATTGCTTACTTTTTTCTACTATATTGTCAATTACTTGATCTCCTCTCTCACTGAGTCCAATTTTCTGGCCCGCGGCCTCTACTGCTCTATCTTTTTCTGCTTGACTATATTCTTTCTGTGCCAATCCCGCACTAGTTCCATTGATTGTGGATGTGGGTGCAAAAATTGCAGATAGGAAACGACCCAACAAAGAATCTACACCCCCCTGCTTTGCTCCATTAACCTCATCATCTGAGTGGATTGGAAAAAGGGATTTTAAATGGAAATCAAAGTCAACCGAAAGTCTGGTATCGTTAAAATTTAAGGAAAAACCAGACAGATCGGTAGCACGCTCAATACCAGTTTCGTATACAGAAGACAAAAGAGCTATGCTTAAGAAAACCCAAATACTTGCCTTAAATGAGAACGCCGCTTGTTTGAACAACTGAGAGGTACTCTGCAGCTTCAAATCTGCTCTTGCCATTCTTTAAAATCCTTAAATAGGTTTTCTGAAATTCCCCTGTAAAAATAAATCAGAAATACGCCTGTCGAGCATCGTTCAAACTACCCTCGTCTGTACCAGAGCTAGTAAACAATCATGAAAGCACTTTTTCCTCGCTGTCTTTACGAGGAGTGATTATCTCGAAAATATAGAGGCGACAAAAGGTGTTAATTCATTTTTAAGAGTCTCCCCGTCCCTTTCCCTCTCCAGAATAATCTTCTGCTTTGCACAATTACCATAAACAATTTCAGGAAGTCTTCACCATACCATATCTATTTGTTCCATATTTTGACAAGTTAAGATATTGCTCAATTTATGTTTCTTTGGTGTCTTTTTCCCCATTATTTATTTATTTATTATTAGTAGTAGTAGTAATTGTTTGTATTTTGTATTCGCAATTAGCCCTGCGTACTCGGTCTCTCCCATTCCTTATTCTTATTGTCGGTTTCAATTGTAAATTGGTTGGTTTAATCGTCTCTTATGGGATATGTTGAATTGTTTTTTGAAATGACTAAAGAGCCATGCCCATAAGAGGGAATTAGTCATGGATGAATAAAATTGTCGTTTTTACAATCTTCTCCCATGTTTTTAGATGTATGGGATATTACAAGAAAGAAAAACAAAGGTTTATAGCTTAAAGGAAATATAACATAAAATAACATACAAATAAATTATAGTTTAATTTGGGACAATAAAAGTAATAGAAGAATTTGTAGCAATTAAAAGATCATTTTCTTATTAATACAAGAGTAGGGTCTTAACACAAAATATTTCTAATTAAGAACTAAAGATCGAGAGATATTTACTTAACCAGAATCATTTGGCATATAATCATAGTGTTAAGAGTCTTGCATTCAATGAGGTCTGATCTTTGGTGACCTCATTCAAAGCTAGTCAACTTCACCAATAAATAAAGGGTTCATTAATGTAAAGATTGATTATAGTGTTGAATTGTTGGGAATCATGTGAAATATGGTTGCAGAAAGCTTTTTTATATCTACCTATTTGGTTATGGTAATATGCAATAAAGTTATTGATATTATGATACAATAGGGCTGATATCTCTTCTATGAAAAAGGTGTGAGCTTTATAGTACATCATATATGTCATTTCACATATGTGATAGCAACCACAAGACGTGAAGAACTCACAACTACATATGAAATTAATATGCATTAGAGCATGAATGGTGATATAGGAGCACATGCAATAAAAATTGGGGTTCATGCGACATAATATAAGAGTAATATCATGTCCTAAAATATGGTACTAAAAATTGCAAGAATTTTAAAATAATTTTATTTTAATGTGAGCTATCACAAGTGAGAAACTAGTAGTGGAAGTTATACTAGTGATATAGATGTAGTTCAATAGTAGTAAGGTTGTAACTATAGATTCGTGGTGTAAAACTTGTTGACATATCGGTCAAGTTTGTTATTAGTGACATACACTTATTCAGTTTGTAAGTATCTACCGAGCTTATTGTATAGTTAACAGTGTTAACCAAGCATTTCAGTTGTTACCGAGTTCTACAATTGCTATCGAGTCCTTTGGACAAATTCTAGTGTAAACCGAGCAGTTACAGTTATTGTGAAGATCAATAGTGTAAATCGAGCATCTCAGTGCATGTCGAGTTTACCAATGGAAACCAAGTTGTGCAGTGCTTACCGAGTTTGCAGTTAATGTGATGTGAGTCCAGTGTTAACCAAGCTACTCATTGTTAACCAAGTGAATCAGTTTATACTAAGCTCAAGGTGATAGTGTTTACCGAGTTATGTAGTGGTAAACAAGTGATTCAGTTTATATGACGAGTTTCACAGTATTCATCGAGTCACCAATGTAGACTGAGTTCAAGACTACTTGGAAGTGATCAGTATGGACTGAGCTTCTATGTCTACCGAGTGCATGACAATGTCGAGCATTGACAGTGGATGTTGAGTATCAAAACTTCATTGAGTCGGTCTTCATAACCTGAATGTCTACATTTGAGCCGACTTTGTAATATTTGTGTAAACTTGTATTGTGGCCGACTTTGTAATTGTATAATTGGATTGGTATATATGTAATGTATTGTATCACATCCAATGTGTGTGAATATGTGTATGGAATCGATAAGGAAGCAATGTAATCATCAGAAAAGAACAGAAAAAAGCGAATTACAAATGCTACAGTAGTATAAGGAGCAGCAAAGATTCATCTATCATAGCAAGGTGATTTATACACTCAAAGGAATCTCATTTAGCAAAACAAGTTGAAAATTAGAGATTAGCTATTGTTTCATCCTAACAGGTGGATCAGTCAAATCTTTTAACAAGGTAGACCTAACAATCTTATGCAAATCTCTTTACCAAGTGCATACTTCATTGTTGTTTGTAAATCCTTTAACAAGGTGGACCTAACAGTCCTTATTGCTCATAACAAGGCAGATCGTCAGAAGTGATCAATGTAAACCTTAACATGCCAACTTTATACTGAATACTAAAGCTTGCGGGTATCATCCCCACCCTAGTTTTACTTTTTCTTTGGAAGGTTTTTGGGTCACCAAATCTTTGTGTCAAAGTGTTATGTATGCTTTCATGTTTTCAGTTTCTCGTGCATGCAGTTAGATCAGAATATTCATATTGGATTAAGTGTTAATTGGATTAAAGTTTTGGAAGTTTTAGAAGTTACTGATTAACCCCTCCCCTCTTAGTAACTTAGCCTTTAAGAATATTTCCAACAAAACTATGATAACATCATTCAAAGAGTCTAGTTAATAATTTTTTTTTTCTATTAAAATAGTTCATCAACTAGATATAACATAATAATCAACATCAAAAGAGGGTCAACCTTCAAAAATAAAATTGTTGACCACGATCAGGAGGATTTCAACAGCTAGAGTATTTAAGGATTAAATACAAGACCAAGAGGAGGGGAAGGTCTATGCAACTGATACATATTTTAACAATATTTTCATATTTATATGCATCTTAGTCACAACCATCCTCTTTGCAAGTTTTGTCTTTGACCTTGTCCCCTCCATTAGAGTGGTTATCATCAATTATGTCCCTCTCATTCGTTGGTTCCTCCTACTCAACTCTGGTTTTATCTTGTACTATTATGTCTTAAGTGTTCACCTCCTTGTTATCTTCAATCCTTGTGTTGTTGCCCTCCAAGCTAATATAGTTATGGTTATCTTTTTTGAAAATGATCATGGCTCCACTCTTGAGAAGAGAAAAAAGTATATCTCTTTAAATCTCAATAGTGGTTGTAACCTATGACAAAATATAGAGGTGTATGAGTTTAAAATTAAACTCGGTAAGATCTCACTTTTTATTTTGGAAAATCTCCTCATTCCTCAGCTTCCAAATGACCGACAAGATTTTAGAAGTGAAACAAACTAGAATCTATTCAACTTTAAATCAAACTAAATCACAAAGCTAGCAAGAATTTCATGCCATAAAAGATCATTCCTAATGTTCCAAGTAATGGGATGCCCAGAAAATAAAGACCAATTTTTCTTAGCAAATTTATAATTAAAAAAAGGATGTTCATAGGTTTCATGATCATTACACGTGGAACAAAGAATAGGTCGTTGACCACCATGTAAAAGAAATGACCCAATAGTAAATTTCTTAAGAAGCACGATCCATCTAAAGAAAACTATCTTAGGCTCAAAAGGAGTATGCCAAAATAATCCAAAGACAAAATGTCATCTAGTGATTGGCTAGTTAAAACTCTATCCTTGGTCAATTATGTTAATAATATATGCATCATGTTTAAGCATTTTACATAAATATACTTATTGGAAAAATTGAATAATGAATTTCCATCTGTCCATTTTAGTTGATCCATCATTTGTTGAGTATTCATAATTTTACTAGGGTAGAACAAGCCCATAGCCTTGGAAATAAGAGTATATGTTTTTTCTAAGAAATATGAATATAATACTTGGTATTGATTTCATTCCAAGTCCCTCATCGCTTGTCAATCACCATATCTTGAATGAGTGGAATTGGCGCAAAGCAAGTGGTTACCAAGAAGGACATTACACATGAAAGACAAAAAATATGGAGAACCACTATATATGTATTGAATTCAATGCATATATGATGAGTCAATCTTCTTAGAAGTTGTCGGGCAAGGCCTACTTGGTTGTAGCCATAAAAAATCAATTTACAACCAGTGAGCTTAGAAGCTTGAGCTTATAGAGCCCAATTTTATTACCTTCCTTATATCTACTTCATCTTACCTATTCAAATCCTATATCTCAAATATATAGCCCTCAAGACCACAAGTTGATTTATCAAACAATTTATTATAAAATATAGGTTATGCCTCAAAGGAGAAATCATCGACCTCACAATTAAGAAAACAAACATCCATGGGGACAAATCTAGTTCCATGTGTGATCCACGAAGAGACCCCCACAGCTGCAAAAAGCCTTGATACCTCAAAAACATCATAGAAGCCAAATATTGCATGTTACTCAAGTTGCCTAGAAGGAATATGCCTTGAGCAAGGATAGAGTATAATTTTTGAAAATGATGAAATTAAGTTCCATGAATATAGGATAAGGATCCACAATAGGTCCACATTAAGAAGCCAACTTTATAGAAAGAAAGAATATGAACAACAAGGGTCATTCCACAAATAGTAGATAGGAACAATAAACAAGAAATATTTTTTTGTTGAAATTTTTTTTTCTAAAGAACCCAAGGTGCTCCTACATCATACAACTAGGGTAGATAAAGATTGATGTCCACATCATGAAGCCTTTATAGTTTAAGAAGTATCATAAAGGTCCAACTCATCTTGAGAAATCCAAGAACTGTCCTTAACTAGTTTATTCTTCCATTGCAAAAAATATTCCTTATAATATTTATCTCTTTTTCTTTTACTAAATCCAGTATCCAAAATTATGGCAATTCCCTCTATCTTCTTCTTTGGATAATCAGGAGTATTAGTTGCTTCTTTATCAAATTAAAAGTATACATAGATGTCTGAAATATTTTAAATAGGTGAAATATTCATGTCTTCAAGTAATTCAACTTCAAAGGCATTTCCACTATCATACTTCCTCAAGATCTTACAAGGCCTAGATTTCTTCATCTTCATCTTGCTATATATACATGAGTCATAGGAAATCTATTCTTCTTCAAATGTACCATTACTTCATTGCCAACCTCAAAAATTTTATGCCTCATCTTCCTATCTTATCTTTCCTTATATTCTTGATTACTATTATTAAAATTAATCTTTACTTCTTCATACAAATTCTTCGTAAAGTCTACAAATTCTTCAGGTTCAATACTATGTTTCAACTTAGCATTCAAGTTCCTTAATTATGTAGTTCCTCTAGGATGCATTCTATTCACAATCTCAAAACGTGTCTTCTTGGTAATTTTATGTTCACTTAAATGTTATATTCAAATTCTACTTGTGCCAAAATCAAGTCCCAATTAGTAGGTTTGTCTCCAATCTAACATCTTAACAAGTTACCCAAAGTTTTGTTCACAGCTTCAGTTTGTCCATATGTTTGTGGATGAAATGTAGTTCTAAACTTAAGCTCACTATTCAACTTCTTCTAAAGTCTCCTCCAAAAGTGATTAGTAAACTTATTATCTTAGTTTAAAATAATAGTCTTAGGCAATCCATCTAATCTCATAATCCTTCAGAAAAATAGATCTACTATGTGTATTGCATCTAATGTCTTCTTAGAAGATATGAAATGTGTCATTTTAGAAAATTCGTCAACTACCACAAAGATAGAATCATTACCTCTATGATTTCTAGGTAATCCCACAACAAGTCCATATTGATATCTTCCCATGGTTTACAAGGAACGAGTAAAGGTGTGTACAATTCCACATTCTAACTAGTTCCTTTAGCAACTTGACAAAATATGCAACTCTTCACCATCTTATGAACATCTTTATACATATGTGACCAAAAGTATCTCTTAAATATCAACTTCACAATTTTATCAATCCCAAAATGTCTTCTAACTACTCCAACACTGTGTTTCTTCTTAATGATATTCTCTCTCAAAAATCCTCTAGGTATACACAACTAAATTCCCTTAAACAACATATCTTCTTGAATGAAATAATCAACCCACTTATCTTTCTCATCAATTACGCAATTCTTACAATCTTTCCAAGGTTCTATAAAATTAGGATCAATATCATGCAAGTTCTTCAAATCATCAAACCCAAGAACTTCAATTCTCATCTTTGTCAACAAGCTTCTTCTTCTACTCAAAGCGTATACTACCTTATTTGGCTATCTACTTCTACGTTTCAACACACACACAAAAAAAGAGTTTTTCATATACTCAACCCATTTCATATGTCTCTATTTCAACATATTCTAACTTCTCAAATATTGTAAAGCTTGTGTACAATACAAATTCCTTAAGTATAAAGCAATGTCTCCATTTCTTCAAGTCTTGAATAATTACATAGAAATCTTAATCATAGATTGAATAATTTATCTTAGCATCATTCAATTTCTCACTATAGAAAGTTATAGGCTTACCTTATCGACTTAAAATAGCTCCAATTGCACTACCACTAGCATCACAATCAACTTGAAAAACTCTAGTAAAATTAATTAAAACAAGCACAGGCAATTCTGCTACCTTCTATATTTCAAAGCTCTTGTTTGCTACATGTGCCCATTTGAATTTCTTTTAATCTCCTCTCATTGTCTCTATCATAGAACTACATACTGAACTAAATTTTTTGATAAACTTTGTGTAGAAACTTGCCAATCTATGAAATTATCTAACTTTGTGAGCACTCTCAATTGTAGGCCACTCAATAATATATTTTTTACCTTCTCAAGGTCCATCTTTAATCCATCAACGAAGATCACAAAACCAAGGTACACAATCTCCTCCTTCATAAAAGAAAATTTCTTCAAGTTTATCAACAACTTTTCCTCTTTCAACCTCTACAATACTTGTATGATATGCATTAGGTGTTCCTCTATAGTCTTATTGTAGATTAGTATGTCATCAAGATATAAAATCAAAAACTTACCTAAGAATTTCTTCAAAACTTCATTCATCAATCTCTTAAAATTACTAGGTGCATTTGTCAAACCAAAAGCCATAATCAACCACTCATACAAACCCTGATCAGTCTTAAAAGAAGTATTCCATTCATCTCCTCCTTTGATTCTAATATGATGGTTTCCACTCTTCAAATCAATTTTTGTAAAATTATTTTCTCCACTCAAATGATCCATTATGTCATCCATCTTAGGCAAGGGAAATATGTACCTTACTATTATTTTGTTTACAACTCTAAAATTAGTACGCCTTCTCCATTCTTCATTCTTCTTAGGTGCCAATACATAGGTGTTGCACAAGGACTCAAACTTTCTCTGATCAAACCTTTCTCGTGAAATTATTTCACTTGTATGTTCAATTATTTATTCTCTTTAGCAGTTGGTGTTAGTCTATGTGGTTCTTTATTAGGAAAGCTAGCTCTAGGTATCAAATCTATATAATGACTAATACTTCTCATGGGAGATAAACATCGAGTACATTATTTGAAATAATATCTTGAAATTTTGTCAACAACAATATAACTGTTGGAAACTTACAGTTGGAATAATTGTTTCTTTGTCATTGATGTCAAATCTAGCGATAAGACATATTGCTACCTAATCTAAATATCATATCTATTTTGATTGATAAAGAGGATTTGAGAAACTGCTCATAACAATAGTACCAAGAGGAAAGGTTGAGTTATGAAAAGGGAATTACAATGTACATTTGATTAGATAGACTTTGATAAAGCAAAGTGATTTTTTACAGCAAGAAAGCTAATAAGCCAAGCCAAGCAATAGAGTAAAAGGCTAAAGAATGTCGAGTGATGCTAGTGTCAACTGAGCTATAGTTAGTGCCGAGCAAATCTAATGTTGATCGAGCATTAGTATTAATCGAGAAAGATATTTGATGCCGAGCTAGAAAGATTTACAACAATCGAGTAATTTAATGATGATTGAGTACCAGAATTTAAAGATTGTTGAGTGACAGTTTGAGAATGAATTCAAGGAAATCGTAAGATCAAGCTGACACATTTGATTTCTTGGGAGATGTAAATCATGTTGAAGATAATATTGATGAGTTAATCATTAATTCAAGGTGACAATTAGGTAAAAACCTAATAGGTGGATTCTAGAAAAAAATTTAGAGGATGATTGAGAAGATGGACAGATACAATGAATCGTGTTGAACTAGATCATAAACCCTAAGATCTACAGTCATCGTGAAAAATGGTAAAGCAAGAATTGCCTATTTAAAGAGGTATGGAGCCAAGCAAATTGTGTTGTGTATGTGCGTACATGTGTGAGTGATGTGTATGAGGAAGACATACATACATATATGAATCAGAGGTGCACAAGAGTGTGTTAGTGGATGTGAAGCTCTAGAAGAAAGCTTGCATAAATACTGTTGATATTGATAAGTGAATGACTTAAGAATTGGTGAAGTGAGAAGGTTGATTTTTTGAATGGTTGCCAAGCAAATTAGAGACAGAGATGACAATGGAGGACTTATCAGTAAATCATCACAAGGACCAAATAGAGATCTAAACCTACATAAGTGAGTTATAATCACATAGATCAAACCTATTGTTTTCTTTCTTATCATTGTAAACAGTTTGTATTGAAATCCTTTTAACAGAGGTTGACCTAACAATCATTTGAAGACTTAACAACCTATGTAGATCCTTTAATTAGGTGACATTCTAAATGGAATGATAAAAGTCCTCTGACAAGACCACTCTTAATAGGGTGATTAAATCATTTAACAAGGTCACATTTAAGAGTGTATTTTGTAAACCTTTAATAGGGTTGGCTCCTAGCAGGGCTCACTTTGAAAGAGTGAAAAAGTGGTGACATGTTGCTAGTGGTTTTTCCCAAATTGGGTTTCCACATAAAATCATAGTGTCAAATTTGTGTTGAATGCGTTATGTATTTTTACATTTGATAATGTTTTCATTAAGCAAATAAATTTATGTTTGAGATAGTAATTTGATGTTTACCATAGAGACTGAGAAACAACAAGATTAACATAATAGTGAAGTGTTTGTGTTTTAATGTTCAAATGGTACATAAGGACCTTGAGTAACTGATTTGCCCCTCCTTAGTTATTCTAAACATTTCTATCAATAACCTTAGGTGCATGCTCAAGTTCATCATGTTTGTAAATTGTTCTAGGGATCAAATAAAAGAAAACATTATGTTTCTTTGTATGCTTAACACACACTAATTTCCTTCAACTAAGAAAACTCTAACTATAGTACAATGATTCTCTTCAAGTTTCTCAATCAAAGAAACAATACTTCTTTCTTCCCATTAGCCCAAATAGTATATTGATTCAATCTACCATCATGTAAATCTTGTTTATCATACTGCCAAGGTCTTCCCAAAATAATATGACAACAATCCATAGGCCTAATATCATGCAAAACTTCATCAAATTAATTCTCAATCATGAGTTCACAAGGCATTGTTCACTTACTTGTAATTTGTGTTCATCCTTGATCCAAGCAATGTGATAATGCTAGGGTGTTTCAAACTCTGCAACTAAAATTTAGATACCAATGCTATAGATACCAATTATCTAAAATACCATTGTCAATGATCACCTAGCAACACTTTCTTTCAATCTTATATGTAGTTTTAAAAAGACTTTTCCTAAAAATAGGTTCTCCATCTAATAGTTCATTCTACAAGGTTCTTCTAATCATCAAGTTCTCTCCTTTTTGAGGTTCATTAGGAGGATCAATAGTTTCCTCTTGAATCAAAACATTTCTACTACTAATTCATGTCTTCTTTACATAAAATGTACATTCGAAGGCTCTATGTCCTGCCTCTCCACATTTAAAACAAGTGCCCTTAAAACAAGATCTATCCTCTCTTTTTCTAATACTGTTATTTTTAGGGTAAGCAGAATAATTGCCTTTAGTATAGTTACATCTTTCTCTATTATCATTATTCTCTTTCCAATCTAATTTACCTTAGTCATGATTTGTATTTTTAGTTCTGTTACTTTCTCCATAAGATCTACCTCTACTCTAAAATATTCGACATCTTTCTCTATGTCTATGTTCTTGTTTCTCAAACAATATTTCTTCATCTCTCAAGACATACAAGTATGCTTCTTCCACACTTTCCATCTGGAAAAACTAATATCTGTATAGAAGTCATCAAACTATTCAAGTACCTAGCAACATTTTCAACCTCATCATCTACATGTTGAGATCTAATGTCCAACTTATAGAATTCCTATGTGTAATCTTTCACAGTCATATCTTTTTCTTTTAAATTTTGGATTCTTCTTAATAAATTAACTTCATAACCAATAGGAAGGAATTTGTTTTTAAACTTACCAACCATCTTTACCCAAGTCTTGATCTTTTATTTCCTCTTCTTTGTTTATCATTCTACAAGTGTTCCCACTAAAGAGAATCACGACCTCTCAAATTAGTAGTTTCTATCCTCAGGAATACTTTCATAATCAAAGAACTTCTCAATCTCAACGATCCAATCCAACAAGGCATTGATATCAAGCTTTCCATAATAACATGAAAGTTCAAAAATAGGTCTTGAATTTGCTCAACTCAAGGCTCTCAAGATTATTTATTCATTGTGTCTCAGGTTCAGGATTAGGTGCAACTACTTCTTCTTCATTACTAACATCATCAAGATGTACTCCTCTTCTTTGTATTATCTCAAGAGCTTCAAGTCTAGCTGCAAACTATCTCAACATGTTTGTAATAGAATTATTTGTATTTCTTCTACCTCAAACCATCTTGATAATAGTTCCTATGAGATTTGCAACCCTCTGCAAGTTATCGGTTAGAAGCTCAGGATGTCACCCTACAACCAATCCAAAATAGGGTTCTCCATGATCCCAAACTTCACCAATAAAGAAACCTCTTCTCCAATACCATCTAACACAAGACAAGGGGATCTAAGGGACACTCCAAGCTACCCCTACTAGAGTTACACATGGAAGCCAATAAATATGGAAGAACCACAAGATATGTATTGAATTCAATTAAGATATGATGAGACAATCTTCTTATAACAAGACAAGTATAGGGTCTACATAGTTGTAGCCATATTTATAATTAGAAATCCTAGAAGCTCAAGCTTACAAAGAAAATGTTATTAACTTCCTTCTATCTAACTTCATCTTACCTATTCTAATCCTATATCTCAAATATATAGCCAACAAGACCACAAGTTGGTTTGTCAAATAATTTATTACAAAATATAAGTCCTCCCCCAAAGGAGAAATCAACAACCTTTCTATTAATAAAAATATACATCTATGGGGGACAAAGATAGGTCCACACATGATCTAAGAAGAGACCCCCAAGGCCACAAATCCTTGATACAAAAAACCTCTTAGAAGCCAAACATCGCACGTTACTCAAGATTCTAAGAAAGATCATGCCTCGAGAAAGAATAGAGTATAACTCCCATAAATGATGAAATTAAATTTTGTGAACATAATATAAGGATCCATGATAGGTCCACATTAAGAAGCCAACTACACCTAAAGAAAGAACATGAACAACTGGCAGGAATAATAAACATGAAATATTTTTTATTGATGCAAGATTGCCAAATAACTCAAGATGCTCCTGCATCACAAATACTTTTTTTATGATATCTTTTTGTAGAACAATATTGAGTTAATGCAATATTTTTATCATTAAGATAAATGCCCCTCTAGATAGATCTATCTAACACAATATAATAAGGTTTTTCCCAATAGCATTCCTTGAACAAATTAATGGTCTAATTTGACACCAAGCTTTAGTACACAAAACATTAGAGCCAAACATTAATTTCAAAATCCTCAAACACTATTTCAACCAATGGAGTATTCTTCCAATGTTTACCTTTCTTGATAGATGACATGGCCAAATTAATTTTTAATCAAAATCTTCCAAGGTTCATTACCAATTAAAGCTTTGATTGTCCATTTAGATGCTAAGGCAATTTCCTATATTTTGAAGTCTTGTAGACCTAATCCCCGCATATTTTTGGTTGGACAACACCATTCCCATTTGAAACAATGTCTCTTTATATTTCCAAGACCATCAAACCACAAAAAATCCTTTAGTATCATCTCTAGATTGTTAGTTTGATATTTAATAAGCCAAGAAAAGATGTAATAGATAATATAAGAGGAGAGTACTTTTTGAACAACTTGTGCCCTACCAGCAATGAAGAACATGTGTGTTTTCTATTTTAAATGCTTAATATATACCTTTTTAAAAATCCATGTCTACATATCCTTTATGGAAGGGTTTACAATAAATGGTATCCCCAAGTATCTGATAATAGTATATGAACCAGACCATTAACACTCTCTACCACTTAGCCACTAAGGGCGAGAATCAGGCGATCCTAGCATGGTTGATTTATTGGGGTAATATTTCCACTAGAGGGTAAACAAAATAGTTGTATTGTCTTGAGAACATTATCAAAATTGTCTTCATTCAACTCAACAAACAAGCAATATCATCTACATTTTTTCCAATTAGCAGTTCATTTTTCTTAGGTAGAGTGACTCCTTTAACTATGAGCCCAACCTCTAAGCTCTTAATGATATAGACAAGGGCATATGTTGCAAGAACAAAGAGAGTGGGTACCAAAGGACAATGAGAAATAGGAAATACTGAGAGTGGGTGGGGGGGAATCAATATTTCATAAACTTTGCCCCCAAACTGGATATCTTCAACAACTTTATAACTTGCATAAGAAAGTAAACTAACTATGTTGAATAGTATACATAACCATGCAATAAAGTAACTCATAACACCATATTTTGTTAACTAGGGAAACTCTAGCCAAGGGGAAACCTTGGTGGGGATGGTACCCGCAAAATGATCCACTAATCAAAAGTACTTGGTTAAAGATATTAACCATGTTAGGAATCTATTAAATCTATATAGTGTCTCAGTCCTTGCCAGAGGAATCAGGCATTACTAAAAGCTTCAACCTTGTTAGGAATTGTTATATACAATTACAAAAATGTATCTAAGATGGGTCCACTGCTCAAACATGCAATGTACAATAATATTCTTCAATACAAAAGATAGATACAAAAACAAACCTCTACATTGGTGCTAATATCTTCAATATCGGATAATGCATTTGAAAGTCTTTACAAAACTCTATCACAATTCACATTCCTCTAATCATACATCATATTTTGCATCATATGCACTTACATTCAACATAAAAATATTTACACTTAACTCCGCATTTGCAATCTTTCCTTTATACCTTGTTGTTTCACAAATATCTACTCTTTCGACATTCACATCTTTCTTACACTTATCGAAACACAAAATTAACTCTTATTGACTTAGGGTTAACATCTAGGATGTTGTCCCTAATTGGTTAAGTAATTATTTCATTAATAAAATAATTCCTTAACCCAAAATACTTATTTCCTTATCATAGTTTGTTTTGCATGTACAATATTACAACTATTAAAATCATTATAACTATGTCTACACAAGTCAGTGCTCTTACACACCTCATCATGACATCTTATAGTATCTTCATGTAAGTGTGCATGTGCTAATTCTTCCTCTATGAACTGCACTAATCTTTTCTAACTGTTTTGTCAGATGAACTACATAACACTTAGATAATATTCTAAGTATGCATCCCAAAACTTCATCCTTCTAATCTATTGTCTTCACATAACTTTTATGTTGCCATAAATGAAGGCATTATGTTTACTAGCCTAGCCAAATTGGCAACAATCTCCCCCTTTGGCGTTGATGGCAACATATGGGAAAATTTGGCTACGTCCCAAACAAAAACTTCAAAATTGTGGCCTTTACAAAATTTCAAAAGTTGTGGATCATATATATAACATATCATCTTTCCTTATATCTCCTAATTACAATTTCCTTATCACTCCCCCTTTGACATCAATGACAAAGGTATCAAAACTTATAATGTCAAAATTGTATTACTTTGTTCTTCACATTGAGTTTGTTATCCTTGAGATACAGTCTATGAATTTTTTCTTTAATCTCTAAAACTTTTTTTTCCATGTGTCCTTGACTACCTTCAATAGATTGATTAGAGTGCACAATCCATAGGATGCTACCTCTTCTACATTAAGATCATAATTAAAAAAATTCTCATATGATGTCTTAATTGTAAGATATTTATCCAACTTATTCTACACATTACTGATCTTCAAGGTAATGTGTTCTCTCAATAATGAGAACCTCTTATGATTCTCTCCTTCCTCATCTCAATGATCCTTATGTCATCATGAACGTGTGTAATGTTTGCTTCTAGTTCCTCAATCTTTGTATCTGGCTGCTAGAAATTGTTCACCAGATTCTACAACTCATTAAACTTATCATTTGTGTCATTAACTTAATTTTATAACATGGTACTATGTCCATATAATGTCCTTCCTTTTATTAAGCATCTTCTTAGTTCCTTGATACAAGTATCAAAAGTTACCAGGTCATCTCTAATACTTGTGCATACTATATCAAATAGTTGTGTATCGTGCTTGATCTATTCTTGTGTCACTACTAATTTTGATTAGAGAGTAAACTCATTATCAAAATATTTTACCAATTTCTTAGCTTTTAATTATGGATTTTCTTGGTTACATTGACTAATATGGTATTTTGTAGTTTCGCTAAAAATTCTTCCAAGGTTTTCTCTAAACTCTTCACCTTCTTGTTCCTCTCAAACACTTTACTCAAAGATGATATCAGCCCTAGCTAATCATCATCATCACTAGAAAGATTGTCCAATTCTGATACCAATGGGAATTTGGCCATTTTAGGGGTTTGCAAATGCTGGAATACAACTCTGACTACTCCAGTCTCTGTGTGCTTCAACTGAGGTAAAAATGTGGATTCCTGCATTACTATCATCTAATAATTTCTAATCCTTTTTTTTTTTTTTTTGTTGCTCCATTGTTTCCTCCTCTTCCCTTTTCTCGTCTTCTTCCTTTTCTTCTTCTTCTTTCTTCATCTCTTCTTCCTTCCTCTTTTCTTGTCTTCTCTTCTTCTACTTTCCTCTTTTCTTCTTCCTCTTTTATTTTATTTTCTTCTTCTCTATTCTTTCTTTCTTCTAACCTCTTCTTCTTCTCTTTTTTTTATTTCCTTCTTCCTCTTTTCTCTTCCTCTTTTCTTCTTCATCATCCTTAGAACTACTATAATCCACCAAATAGTCAATAATGGATGGTTTGAAGTCCTTAAATGGATCCTTTGTTGTGTCCAAGGTAATTCTTGTACTATCTACATGCATAATATCAATAACAATGGTTACCTATAGAGTGGTTATTATTTTTATCATCATTGTATCTGTAGCTAATGTTGTTGAACGTGTTATTGTCGATGGTGCTCCTTCACCCTTTTCTTCTTCTTGTGCTTGAATTATAGTGATTGATCCTCCTAGGTTTTTGTTTTCTTTTTCTTGGCTAGGTATTGAGGTTATGTATTTACAATTGCTTGCTTTGCTTTCTCATTGATTTCCTCATAATTTCCTCCCATTATGAGTATGGCTCTTCTTTTATTTCATAGTAGGGCTCAATACCCTTGATGATACTTGCAATATTTTCATCATTTTCAACCTCACATAACTTTTGGATAATATTCTCCTTTATCTTCTTGTCTTCTTGAATTACTCTTTTTTTTCTATTTATCAATCTATTATATAAATCTTTAGGTATTTTCTTCTGTATAAAATATTTTTTTAGTTAATATCATGTGTCTCACTACTACATTTTCTAACTATAATCTATCCATTTTGCCATATAAATCATAGAACTTATTTAGCTGAAAAAAATTTCCATTGTTAATGATTGTGTTGTTTAGTGTCTTTATCTTTGACTTCCAAGGCTTTCTTCTAGTAGGAACCTTGACTTATTTCTTTACTTCTTCTACCTATTTTTCCTTTGTTTCTTCCTTGTCTAATTCTTTTGATTTAGACTCAACTATTTGAGCCTTTCTTCTATATGTGCCATGGATATTTTTTCTCTTCTTCCCAGGATTGTTGGCCATTTCCTTAGTTTTTTGTGTGCATGAGATTCTATTTTCTCATGTTTTACTTCAATTAACATCGCAGACCTTTTGGTGTTGAGTGAGGTAACTATTCATTCTCTAATAATTCTCACATCTTCTTCATCCTTTTTCCTCTAAGTTGGTGGCACAACTTGTAGTTGAACTTGTGAAACTGCAACATAAGGTGCACTTGTTGAAGGTCCAACTAATATGACTCCTATTGTTGATCCAATATCCACTGTTGAAGGTTTTTCCATTAAAAATTTAGATTATCTACTTGCTCTCATCTCTAGAGTAATTCATATATCTTCCTTATACACTTATCTTCTCATACATGTTTCTTTCACTATGGTATCAATCATCTTGTCCACTCTCTTCTTAATGTATTTGTTATGGAGTTCACTATGAACTTCCTTTACTTTCTCCTCATATGTGCCCCATCCAAGACAATCCTAATCTCTTTATAACTCAAGGATTATCTTTTCATAACCCTCTATTAACCCATTTTTCATCTCATATCCAATAGGATCAATGGACTTGACCCTTGGTTCCATTGCTTACATGTATGTTACATCAATTTCAACCATGAAACAAATGTCTTCTTTATATTTCTCTGCTAGGGATGAAGGAATTCTAAAGATTCATTTCATTATTGCTGGGAAACTCTTCATCATTCTATAAATCTCTTCTATTATTATGTCCTCTGATTGCTTTCTCTAGTGATAGGTGATCATGCTCATTGTACAACTATTAGTATCCCATTCATGATCTGTAATTCTAGGAAATCTTCTAATTACTTGGAAAAACAAATGTGTTATCAAGGACTAAAATCTAAACATTGCATTCTTTATCTTCTTAATTTTGTCTATATTATCCAATAGTTATTGTCTTAAGATTTCACACATATTCACTTGCTCCTTATTTACTGTCATTGGGTAGGCTTCATGGATAAATCTAGTAGGTAGTGAGTTCAACATTGAGTTGTAGTTCATCTTGTATCCAATGATCTTACTTGTCAATCTTACTTCAGTCTCATCTATCATGTCAAATCTCATGTTTCTTCCATCTTAGTTTTTAGGTTAGCCTCAACTAGCTTCTTTAGATATTTCTCATGATTACAACCCTCATTACTTAGTCCAGTAAGCTTATGAATTAGTTCATTGTCTATCAGAACTGGTATGTTGTCAACCCAAAACATGTCCTCATGAATTCTTCTCAATATAATTTTGGTCCATTCATGGTTATGAAACTCAATGTAAAAGATGTGTCTAAGGATATTCAACTCATTCAAGTGCTCAAAACCTTTCTTTAGTGATAGGTCATTATTGTAGACTAAATCTAGGTCTTTATAATGTCACTATCACCAATACTTTCAATTTTACAGTGAATGTATGCTCTAATGTCCTCTACATGTAAAATGTTATAGGGTACTTGTGAAAATTCTCCTAGGGGATCATCCTCCATTAAAATACAGGGGTGTTTCTTAAATTTGTTCCTAAACCTCTCACTGATATCACATACTATAGGATTTACCATTCTTTCAAACTAAAACTTCAAATTACGACTGCACAAATAATAAATACCTTGATTTCATAGAACTAGGGCTTGCTTTTATTTGCTTCTTAGAACACTTCAAATTTCCCTTAAATTCAATCCAGATCTCTTATTTAACTCTTGCATGATTGAATGGTACTCAACTATTTGATTTTGACCCTTAAATCACATCTAATTTAATTCTACATTAATTATGCAAGTACATAATCAACAAAACCTATTTCTAGTTTCCAATACACTTATTTTCATTTTCCTGCTCACATATGGACTCCAAATTTTCTATGCACTTAACCATAACTTGAACACATCATTTTCTACTTTATACTAAATTTGTATACCTTAACTCTTCCTTTAACACTTTTGCTACACTACTAATGATGGTTCTTTTATTAAAGTGTTCAACTTGATTGGGATGAGTATATTACTACAACTGACTTCAATCTACTTTCAGGTGCTTCACTTAACTAACCTTCCAATACCACATATGAACTTATTGGATCTTTGGCTTTGACAAATACTTCATTATATTATTCTACATGTTCTCTTATATTTTCTTTATGGCTATCACTTTTGCTATCATCCTTTTGACATTTATGTTCATGTTCCTTCTGAAATTAGGATTCATCATGTTGTTCCTCATGTCCATTCCACATAATCTTGCTATATGACCCATGTTGTTACACAACTGGCATACTGGTGCATTGTTTCTAAATCTAGGTCTAGAATGATTAATAGGTGCTTTGCAATCTCTATAAATATGTCCAAAGTTGTTACACTTCTAACATACAATGTTGTGTCTAATTTCATTATTTCCTTCATTAGATCTTCTTCTTGCAGGGTGAGTACCTCTAAACATTCTATTATTTCTATTACTATTATCAAATTTAGGCTTCTTCTAATTTACTACTTTATGACCATAACCATGACAATTATAACAATAAAAATTAGTAATAGGTTTAAATGACTTACTTGTATAGTCCATTTTCATATAACCATTTCATCGCATGCATAACATCTACCTTTGAATTCATATCTCACTTCTTTAGGTGATTCTATTTTCTTTGTCTACTTAGGTTCGTCAGCTTGCTTAGGTTGATTGGCTTGCTCAAATTTCTTAGGTATAACTTCAAATTGACTTTCATCAATCTTTTCTTGATTAACTTGCTTATGTTTAGGCTGATATTTTTCTAGCTTCAAACTTCTTAGCTAATTTTTCTCCAAGGTATCCAAGGTCTATTTTATCATAAGAGGGTCTCTATATAAAGATCTTCTCATCAATTTTTTTAGTACTAGAATATAACTTGTCAAGTTGTAGCTTAGACTGAGTTAAATCCTCTTTCACAATAGCATTATACTTCTCAATTTTTGCATACTGTAACTTTGTAGATTCAATCTTAGATGAACTGTGGCAAGGTTGGATCTCAGATCTATATTCTCTAACTTCAAATCTTATTAAACTTTATTGGTATCATCCTTCAAGCTTAACTTTAGATTTGTAATCTTAAGTTCATGCTCCAGGATCTCATTTTCTGTCTTCATTCTTGAAACTTCATTACTATCCTTGATCTAATGTTTAGGCTCTTTCTTTGACTTGAGATGTTATATCTTATCTTTCAACTTTCTAGTGTAGTCTTTAGCATATTCATATATTTCTTTCAAATCATCTCTTCCTTCACCAAGAATATCAATAAGCTCAAGAGCTTCTTCTAGGTTCTTTTGTAACTGTTCCATATCCATAGTGATCTTACTCAAGCTACTAAGCCTTTTTTGAGTAACTATGCTCTGATAACAATTGTTAGAAATAGGAAATACTAAGAGGGGGGATCAACATTTCACAAACTTTTACCCAAAACTAGATATTTTTAACAACTTTATAACGTGCATAAGAAAGTAAACTAACTATGTTGAATAGTAAACATAAGCATGCAATAAAGTAACTCATAATACCATATTTTGTTAACTAGGGAAGCCTTGGCCAAGGGAAGACCCCGATGGGGATGGTACCCACAAAAGGTTCCACTAATCAAAAGTATCTAGTTAAAGAAATTGACCCTGTTAGGAGTCTATCACATCCGTATAGTGTCTTGGTCCTTGTTAGAAGACTTAAGTCTTGTTAGAAGCCTCAAACCTATTAAGAGTTATTACAAATAAATAAATAAAGTATGCAAGATGAGTCCACTGCTCAAGCATGCAATGTACAATAAAGTTCTTCAATACAAAAGATAGATACAAAAAAAACCTTAGTAATGCTGCTAATATCTTCAATACTTGATATTGCTTTACTGATCTTTACAAAACTTCATCGCAATTTGCATTCCTCTTATCATACATTATATTTCACACCATACACACTTTCATTCAATCACAACAATATTTACACTTAACTTTGCATTTGCAATCTTTCCTTTATACCTTGTTATTTCACAAATATCTGCTATGTCGACCTTTATATCTTTATTACACTTATCGAAATACAAAATTAACTCTTACTGACTTAGGATTAACATCTAGGATGTTGTCCCTAATTAATTAATTAATTATTTCATATTAAAAAAGTTCCTTAACCCAATAATTTATTCCCTTATCATAATTTGTTATGCCTGTACAATACTATAACTAGTAAAATCATTAAAACTCTATATGTATTGTTCATACAAGTCTGTGCTCTTGCACATGTCATCATGACATACGTTAGTATCTTTAGGTAAGTGCACATGTACTAATTCTTCCTTTGTGAACTGTGATGATTAAAACTTGAACTATTATGTCAGATGAATTGCATAACATGGACAAATTTCTAAGTATGCATCCCAAAACTTCATCCTTAAAATTTATTGTCTTCACTGACTTGTATGTTGCCATAAAGGACAATATTATGTTGACTAACCTAGCTGAATTGCCAACAAGGAAAACCCTTCTTGATGGAGCTTCCAAGGGGGATTGGTTTTGATGATTCACTATTGACTTCAATAATAGTAGAGGATTCTTTGAAAAAAATGTTGACTCATTTGCAAAAATAAGGGAGGAATCCCAATCCCTCCAACATCTTGGTCACAAACTATCATTCAATATTTTTATATGCCTTTTCAAATCAAGAAATATTATGGAAACATTTTTCGCATCCATCTTGGCACAGTGCATTACCTTCCATCTTGTAATAAGGTTATCGAGAATGTATCCACCTTTGATAAAGCTAGTTTGTGTATTGGATATAATGTCATTGAGGACATCAGAGATTCTCCTTTCCAATATTTTTGCAATGATCTTGTATGAAATGTTTAACAAAGTAATGGATCTCCAATTCTAAACTTGAGTTTTATCCCCATTTTTTGGTAGCAAATTGATCACTCATATATAAAAATTTCCCTAAGAGAGCTATTTTCAAATGCGTACACATATAGTTCCAATAGTTCACATGAAATCTACTCTTTATTGGTCTTATAAAACCCTACTAGAAGTCCATCCATGCTAGGAGATTTCTCATTAGACAAGGAACAATTGCATCACCTATCTCATATAGATCAATCTATTTTTGGAGAAGATTTGCTTGTCCATTAGTCACTCTCTTAGGAATAAGGTTGATGTAGTGTTCCATGACAGCTTGGTTTTCCCTAGTATGTTATGAGGTAAATATTTTTATTGAAAACTGCACAAAGGTGTTCAAGATCTCATAGTTATTTCTAGTATTCTCATTCTCTGCTTGAATACCACTTATCTCTTATCTATTATGTTTTAATCCTATCAAATTAAAAAACAAATTAGTCCCTCTATCACCTTCCTTAATTCATCTAGATTTTTATCTCATTTTCTTCCTTAGTTTTTGTGGTTCTAGATTGTTCTCAGTTGAGATTTAGCATGGATTAATTCTTGTTCTAAATTTTGGTCATTTTCTTCACTCTATGTATCTTTCTCAATTGCATTGAATTTCTTCTGATAAAAGTTTTCCTCCTTTTTCTTATTGATGGATTCATTAGTCCTAATAATTTGAAACATGTTTTACTATATCTCCATTAATTGATTCCATTTCTCCCAAGGAGATGCTCTAGGTTTTAAAAATTTAGAGAGAGTAGATCCTAATGACTTCCACAAAATCTTTATCCTAAAATAATGAGATGTTAATCTTGAAAATGTTCTTACTTTTGTGTCTCTTGGTTTGAATAGTTGAGTCTTAAAAAAAATAAAAAATGCATGAACATGAGAGTGAGCATAAATGTTGGGGCTACATTCATTGGATTGTTTCCAAGGGATAGAGAAAAATCAAATATCGATGCATTGACATAAATCTTGTCCAATATATAATAAATTGTTCTTTTATTGGTTTGGTTATTCCACTAGGTCAACCAAATGTCATCATACTCTTTTTTCATTCTATATTGGGGATCACTTATATTGAACTTCCTCTTAAGTTTATTCAAAAATAAAAATTCATTACCTTCTCATTCATGCTTATTCCCCCTTTATTTTTCTTGACTGTTATCATTCATATTGAAATCACCAATGAATGTCCAACAAGCATTAGAAAGGTTGTATGTTAACCAATTACATAGATGAGCTCTCACTCTATATTCATTGGGGGCATATACATTACACATCCCCATTAGTAGATCATTATAATTAAGAATCACCCAAATAAATCTTTGAAAATGAGACACTCCATTATTAATAATCTTATCATTCCACTAAGATTCGATCAATATAGTCACTCCCCCTTTACCTATGACATGACTTGAGAACAAACATTTGGCTTTGTCCCACATAAATTTGAGTGAGATGAAAGCATGATACTTGGTAACTTATATCTCTTAGAGGCATATAATGTCTTTTTTATGGAACTTGTTATGAAAATTCCTAACAATGTGTTTTTTCTATCTAGCATTTTCAGCCCTCTAATCTTTCAGCTATGTATATTTATCATCATAATCAACTTAATGGGAGAGTTGGATTGTTTCACAACCTATTAAAATAATCCAGTAGCTTTGGATTTCTAATCTTATTTAACTTCTTATTATTTTTTACATTGTTACTTCTTTCATAAGTCTCACTTTTCTTCTTGCTAACAACTTCAATGAATCCATCTCCCTTCACTTCTTGATCAACTTGTACAGTCTAAGGTTTGTGAGTATCATTAGTTTGATCTACTAGAGAAGGTGTGGTGTCATTTTTGGCCATGGTCTACATCACGAGACTTTGTTCAATTTCCCATTTTATATTCATCCTTTTTTATATTACACATAGCTATGTTTTGAGATTTTGCCTAGGGAATTATCCCCATTGACTATTTCTCTTAAAATAGGGGATTGTTGAGAGACAAAAATTTTCCCATATTTTTATTTGAGGTTCCTTCCCAAACCTATTTTATTTGATCCTTATTAATTTTTATTTTTTTTCAAAATTAACTTTAGAGCCCTGAACCTCAATACCAATAGTTTGTCACTATCGAGATGCATCAGGACAAAACTAGGATTTTCCTTATTGAAAACTTTATGAATATCTTTTTAAAGATGGACAATCCCTTCAATTATGGCTATTAACTTTACAATGGAAGCAAGCTCCCAAAACTCCTAATTTTATGATATCCCACATAAAGGAATCACCTTCAATTTGAATTGAAATTCTTTAGGTAAAACCACTTCAAGGTTCAAAGTGATCAAGATGTGGGCATTAAGATGGGGTAAGGTGATTTTAGGTTCTTCAACCTAAAGGATTGACCCTAGTTGCTTAATTATAAGAAGAATAAATTGTCATAATTTAGGTTGGACCCCCTTAACCTCAATCTAGAATGGTGATGTTTAGGTCAAGATATTCTTAACATTATTCTTAGGAGATCAAGGGAGTGCTTTAAATAATGTTTTCCCTACATTCCAATAGTCCTTTTTGAGGACATTTTTCTTAATTTTTTATGTTTTAAGAATATCACAAACTGACCTTTCTGGATCATTTGACTAAAGTTAGCAATAATTCCATATTTATCTCCCCAAAAATTATTAATCCAATCATTAAAAAAATTCATGCTTGGAAGGAACTTTAAATCCATGCATACAAAAAAATAGTAATACATTTTAATCTATATATTGTTCACATTCATTAGCTTATACCATGTATTGACATTTAGAAAGAGGGTGAGGGTCATACTTCTAGTTGAGGCCTTACCATTCTCTCCTCTCCCATGGCCAAAATTCTATGTAGATTCATCTTCTTTGTTTCCTCATTGATGTTCATTGGAGTCTAGCTCTCTACCACCATCCCTTCCACTTCCCACCTACTTACTATAAAAAAATCCATCAAAGCATGCAAAGTTGGGGATAACTAAAAAAATTCAATAATCGTTGCTTTATATGAAAGCTTAGCAAGGTCACCATTCTTAGCCAAAGATCCCTTGTCCTCAGGGACCTTATTGTTTGTGTCCTTCCTCTCCATTCCATAATAACTAGTAGATATGACCATTCAAAGAAGATATTAGCCTAAATCTAACCAAGTCAAACCTTAGATGATACTTATCATCTAATGATTTAGTCACACATAAGTGAGACTATAGAAAGAAAGTGGTGCAAGAGTACGTACAGTTTGGCACAAAACCCAATGCCATTTTTTTCTTGTAATGACCTTAGCTAAGTCATGAATGAAATAATGAATTAGGAGAGTCCCATAGGTGGTTTTTGAGAATTCTATAGGTCCATAGTTGAGTTAGAGTTAGTTGATCAAATGTTGTCAGTATAAGGTCAAAAGGACCGCAAATTGTGAAAAGTCAAGTAGAATGGTGTTAGATTCAATTTTTTTTAAAAATATTATAAACCAATAAAGGTATAGGGGTTGAGAGGAAATTAAAAAAATTCAAACATGCAAAATGTTACCATGACAACATTGCAACTTTGAAAAGTTACATGACAACATTTTTCCCAAAAATGAGCATCTCACAAAGAATTAATTATGGGTCCTAACTAAAAGCTTAAACATATAATGGAGACATATTTAAGGCCTCCCAATCCATGATACAAAGGGTGGATTCTTTGAGAAGGAATTTGAATAGAAAAAAACTAACTTTTCACTGTGAAATATATGATAGTCTGCAAAACCTCATTAGCATCTCCATCTTGATGGATTGAATGAGATTTTAAATCTTTTTTCTATAGTTGGAGTTAATTTCCTAGTTTTTTATGCTTTTTGTGAAATTTTATATATTTCTATTTAGCCAAATAATATCCAAACTCTATTGGCATTTTCACTACCAGTTCCAGAGTTTGAGTAAATAAATTGGCTCTTTCCTAAAATCTAACTATGGGATACTAATGGCCCTTGGAGGATGCAGGAAACTAGAGCTCATGTATATTTATATATATTTTGTATAGACCAAAAAAGTGAAGTTTTTTTCATTTTTAGGACTTTTCCCTAGACTGGTTTGGCTATAACCTAGCTAGGTGCAAGACTAAACAATCAAGTGCCAAATGTAGGAGTGGATTGGTAAGAGAAATCTAAATAAAATAAAGTATTGAATAGATCCTAGGGAATCTATTGAAGTGAAAAAATATTATTTTAATCCATTAAAGGGAATAAACCATTGGAAAGGTGAGATTTGTCCAATTCCTTGGTATTTTGGCCTAATTTAGGTTTCGTACTACACAAACACCTTGGTTATTTGAAACCCTAAAAATCTTCAAGAATGTTAGATTTTAAGGGTTTAGGGTGGTAGTTTTAGTTCTCTTTGGTAGATAGACTCTACAATGTAAGGGGAAGTTAGAGTGGATTTCCTAAGGATTCATGTTTGCAGAAAATTAGCCCCATAAGGTATAGAAGGTCACCTTGTGAAGAGTCAAAAAGACACACTGGTATGAGTTTCCCTATCAAATTGGTATTAGAGCCTGACAAGATTTAGACTAGATTAAGTTTATGTCAAAGTTGGAATCAATTGGTGAATGAATAATGGTTACCAATGCAGAGTTAGAAAAGAAAGTGGAATATCAAGAGGAGGAGAACACACAATTAAAAGAAAATCTTATTGAGTTGGAAACCAAATTGGGTGAAGTTGAAAACAAAATAGAGAGAGTGATGAGTAAGGTTACTACAAAAGAAGAACAATAAAGACTAAAGAGGTGTCATAGGAGGACGATGTCCCTGAACTAGACCCTATATTGTAGGGAAAACCATTCCTTATAGTAATTAAGGTCCTAGGAGGTAAGGTACTTGAAGGGATACCTATGTTCAATGGAAAGGTGAGATCATATCTAGTCATGGAATGGATAGAGGGAATGGAGAACCATTCTAAATGTGAGCTATAAGTGAGGCCCAAAAGGTAAACATAGAGAAATCAAGAATGAGGGGAAAAAGTTTGACTTGGTGGAATTTTGTGCAAGTAGAAAGGGAAAAAGAAGGAAAGAAACCCATAGCCACATATAATGGTATGGTAGCCAAGGTGGGATAAATCTTTCTCCCTAGTGATTATGAAGTGAAAATCTATAGGAAAAGGAAAAATCTAAGAAAGAAAGACCTAGATGTAAATGCCTATAGAGAGCAATTTCGAAAAAATGTGTTTGAGGTCCAAAGTGAAAGAAGAGGAAAGTATTAAGGTTGCTAGGTATTTAAAAGATTTGAGGTAGAATATTCAAGAAGAGATTAGTCTCTTAAGCCCCACAACACTCCACAAAATGTATCATATTTCCCTAAGGGTGGAAGAGAATAATAGAAAGAAGCATGAGACTAGAAATAGGGGTAGAGGAAGAGAAATAGACAAGAGAGGACACAAAGGAGGTTATGGTGGAAGAGGTTATGACAAAAAACCCCAAGGAGAGTCCAAGTAGATAGGAACAAAGTGGAGAATCTAGTGGTAGAGGTTGTATAAGCAGAGGTAGATTTGGAGGTTCAAGAAGGGGTTCTTATTTTTCTACAATGAAGTGTTATAGCTATAATTAATTGGGTCATTCAGCTTTTAGGTGTCCTAAGAAGGATTCTTCATCACAGAGTGATAGCAAGGTCAATTATGTGCAAGAAGATAATGTAAGTATCAAGTCTCCTGAGGTAAATATAGATTTAGAAGTCAGCGATAATTTAATGATTAGAAGAATCTTAATCAAGGAACCAAACAACAAGGAGCCTAAGTAGATGATATCACTCTTCAAGATTAGATGCAAGATTCTTGGTAAGGTATGTAGAGTTATAATTGACTCAAGTTCCTTTGAAAACATTATCATAGAAGAAGCATTCAATAAGTTGAACTTAACTAGGATTCCTCTCACTAGTCCTTATAGAGTCACTTGGTTGAATAAGGGGCAACATGTCTTGGTTAATGAACAAGCATGGGTAGAATTTACTATAGGGGGGTTATAGGGAAGAATGTATATGTGATGTATTGCCAATGGATGCATGCCACTTGTTATTGGGGAGGCCATGGTAATTTCATAGAAAGGTGATACACAATGGGGAGAAAAACGCATTTTCCTTTCAAAAGGATGGGGTGACTTACAAAATAAAATCATTGGTTGATGGAGAAGACAATAAGACCATTCGTCCTAATGTCCTCCTAGTATGAGATATGGATTTTTTGAGTACTCTCAAGAAGGAAGATGGAGAAGGATTTGCAATAGTGGTCAAGCTTAGCAAAGAGGGAAAAACAAGGAAACCAAAGATCCCTCTAGAAGTACATTAACTTCTATTAGTTCAAATATATTGTGAGTCATGGAACACCTACAACTCTACCACCTCAAAGTTAAATGAGCCATAAAATTTATTTCATACTAGGAGCATCATTACCAAATAAGGAAGGCTATAAAATGATCCCTAAATAGAATAAGGAAGAAGCTAAGCAGGTGCAGAAGTTACTTGATCATGAATTAGTGAGGAAACGCATAAATCCTTGTATAGTCTAAGTGGTATTAGAACCTAAGAAAGGAGGAAAATGGAGGCTTTGTACTAATTTAATAGAAATCAATGGGATAACAATCAGCTATAGATTTCCTATACCAAAAATTAAAGATTTGATGGATTGTTTAGGAGGAGCTAGGTATTTAACTAAAACAGACTCGAAGAGTGGGTACCATCAAGTAAGGATTAAGGAGAGGGGTAAATGGAAAATAGCCTTCAAGACTACAAAAGATCTCTATGAATGGATTTTCATTCCATTTGGGCTCACTAATTCCCCAAGAACCTTCATGAGGTTGAGGAATGAGATGTCAAAGGACTTCATTGGTAGGTTTGTAGTTGACTACCTTGATGATGCCCTTATATATAGTAAGACAAAGACATAACACCTAAAACATTTGAGAATTTTCCTAAGAAGGTTGCATGCTAATAAGTTGACTATTAATTTAGACAAATGTAAAGATGGACCCTAGAAGAGTTGAAGCCATAATCAATTTGCCTAATCCCAAAATAGGAACTATACGTTTCCATGGTCTTGCCCAATTTTATAGAAAGTTCATTAGAAACATTAGTGAAATTTATACTCTAATATTAGACACAATCATGGGTAGTGAAAACAAGGTTTAAATGGATAGTAGAAGCAAATAGCGGGTTTGAAATGTTAAAGAATAAAATATTGGAAACTATAATTGAAACAATTGTTATGTTGTCATTGATTTCAAACCTTACTTGTAAGAAATGTTCTACAATGTATAGTGTCATATCATTCAATTGATGAAGAGGATTTGAAAAGGAAGATAACTAGATAAACAAGTGAAGTTGTAAAGAGGAGCAAGTATGTTGGAATTACAATGGGCACTTGATTAGTTAGTCTTTAACAAGATAGTGTGTTCTTTAATCATTATATAAATTGAAGAAGACAATTGATTTGATGTATAGAAGAGAAAACCAAAAGTTGAGTAAAATACTAAGCTTGATCAAGTGACATTTTTACTAGGTCAATGAAGCAAAAGATTAAGGAACCTAAGAGTTAGTTGATAAAATAGTATTAGTCGAGTGATAGTTATGGTGGAGCAAGGTGAAGAAAGAAAATGTAGTAGAGTGTAGTGAAAGTTAAGAGAGACATAACAATAGAGATTGAGCTATATAGTGTTGATTGAGGAGAAGAATAAAGTGATGATCGAGTGTCAACAAAATAACAGATTGTGAAAGAATCAAGTTTGAGGCTGATATAGTTGAATTTTTGGATTGGTAAAATGTGTAAATGATAAGGATTGTTGATGTGGCATAATTAATGCATGAATTGTGTTTGTTAAGAGATCAAAGGAAAGGATTGAAAGAGAAGTTTGTATAACTTTCAAGAAATAATTAGAAGGACAAAACAATGGATAGATTTAATGAATTTGATCAAACCCTAAGATTTGTGGTGATGTTTAAGAGGAAAATAGATCAAAGCTACCTATTTAAGGAGATATGAGGGATTTTTTGTAAGGTGGGTCCATTTTTTATTGGAAACTTTGTGAAGGATGGTGAAAAATAGAGTAGTAGAGGAAAAGTGTGAAGATTGGTGAAGTGTGATTACCTAAAGGGTTGCCAAGCATATTAGAGATGTGCAAGGAAACTTCCAACAAAAATATAGAATTTTTCACATAACCCATAATAGATCTAAAATAAATATGCAATTCAAATCTACATGCAAGAGAATAGACAACATACCCACATATGTGAGACAAGATATACCCTAGGAAACCCCCATTAAGGGAAAATCCTAGCCTCCAAAAGCCTCCATCACTATGTATTATTCAACAAAACACCACTGTAATACAACCATGGAAGCCTTCAAATCCATAGCCACAACCAGGAAATCCATGTGAAAAAAAAAATGAACCCATACATCCCATGACATGCTTCCAACCTTCACAAATGCTAGCTTGGCTAACCTGTCAAGCCTTGTCTTGTTTGACTTATTTCTACAACTACTCTTGTGGTTTCTTATATAGTAGCAAGTCACACAAAACCACCAAGTAATATTACATAAATCATAGGCTAAAACCATGTGCTACCTAACCCATTGACCCCACATTTAATATTGGGCATTTAATTCTTTGTTGGAAATAACAATGGGAAAGTAAGTTCTGAGAGAGTGAGAGGGGTGAATCAACACTTAAAAATTTTGCCTCTTAAGAGATATCACCAACATCCATCTCATAACTTAATATGTAAACTGAAACAACATAGCATGCATCACATCCATAACATAAAGTAAATAACACATAACACAATAAAATTTGCTACCTAGAATTCCTTCAATGAGAAGGTAAAACTGGGGTGAGGATGATACCCACAAATCTTCACTACTACAATTGTAAAGTGTGGCCAATTATGGCTACATGTTTTATCATAATCTATGATCTACCGTATGAGAGGTCTACCCTATTAAAGGATTACAGAGAATGTTAGGTCTCACCTTGTTAGAGGATTTAAACTTACAATAAAGCAAGCACTTAGTTAAGAGAATTACAACAGCCTATTAGGGCTACTTGGTTAAGATATTTGCTATGTATCACCTATTAGAACGATTCAACACCATGATCCTTCAATTAGCACCTTGCTGCTTGATACTCGATCCTCTCCTTATTGTTTAAACATTGATCCTCTTGATCAGATATGTCTCCTCTATCCTCTCACTTCCTTACTATGTTCTTCTCAAACTAATTGTGCAATGCACAACTCTATCATAGCCATCTAAGCCACCATCAATGCCTTTTGAACTCTTAACATTCATCTCCTCACACACTCAAATAAAATTCTTAGGGTTTGCCTTATTTTATAAATATTGGTGCTGATGGATTAGGTAAGAATCGATGATTGAAGTTGATCCTTATTGCAACCTAATGCTTCCCTCAATTTGATTAGTTGCATGTGTTGCATAGGGATTCATACTATGACTCCATACTTATCTTTTACAATGGTAAAATATGATTATGTCAACCCAAAAATAGTTTACATAGAATTTTGTGCCATTACAAACATCTATGTCATAAACTATTCACTCAACATCCAAAGGCTCTGATGTTTGACCTTCAGTATGCTCTTAATGATGTTAATCAGCTTCTGAATAGCTTAACACACTATGTTTGTTCGACAACAAAATCATTCGGCACATACTATTTACTTGACTCCCTCTATTGGCTTGAAACCTAACTGACTCAGCATGCACTAACTACTCGACACCTACTAGTGCTCGGCACTAACTGCAATGTTGCTCAACATGTACTATCTGAACAATTATGCTCAAAATGCACTTTACTTTGTTGGATAATGACTAAGTTTTTTGTCACTACTTTGTCAAAACCAATATGAGATTAGCAATCTCCCCCTTTGACATGAGTGGCAAAAATACTTTTCCATGACATGTACATTCTTATCTAATGCATAAGTCAGATAATGTTTATTTTTTGCTCAACTTCAATACAAAACTTCAAAATTTGCAAAATTATTGTATATCCTTCATGCCTTATTAATCCATTAATCCTCCTGAGTAAATGCTTCATTTCTATTTCTATTTCTTTATTCATTACTCTTGTTGCATAGATATTCTACCTTGATAAATTTCCTTCAAAATATCCCAAAACTTTATTATCCCCCTTTTATTGACACTTATGTCATTTGGGTTGTGTACTTATAGTGTGTTTATCTAGGAATGATTTATGTAGCTCCATGATAATCTTCAATGCTACATCCTAGTCATCACATGCTGCATCTAATGAATAAATCTTTATTTCAAGATTAGCAACTAGGTCAATTAAGCCCTCATGAGTAGAAAGTTGTGAATCTTTCTCCATCAAAGTATCTACAAAGGCTAGTTCATTGTGTAACACTTCCATGTGAGGTGTTAACATAGATTATATACTGATCAAAGTAGATATGATATTAGCATCTTTTGCTTGTTGAGTCATTAGTAACCTCTAAAAGTGTATCTAACTATTACCAAGAGATAGTTTTAAAGTACTACCTATGAGTTACTGATCTCCTTGTAGTTGGTCAATGGCCTATTGATTTTCCTTGGTGAATAGATCAACATTGCATAGCTTGGTATAGAGAGTGAAAATGTTCTCTAACACTGTCTTCGCACTTTTCATTTTGGTTGCTAAATCAACCTGTCTTAATGCAATAATACTAGATATCTTCTCTAAAACCTTTGTATGAAACTTTCTTTTTTACCATTCTAATAATTTAACATTAGAATCTAGGTCTTCATCCTTTATGTCCACAATAGTGACAAGTTGCTCTATCATAGGCTTGTCTTCATTCATTTCTGGGAGACTAAAAGCATCAAAAAATATGTCTTTGATCTCATGCAAAACTTTCTTTTTCTTGTGCTCCCTCCTTAATATTTCTTGCCTCTTCTTTCTCTGTAGAGCTTCCCATATAATGCTCATCTCTTGAATAGTGATTATATTCAGATCAAACTTTGGTAACTCAATCACTCCATCTAGATTTACATCCTCAAATTATGTAACTTCAACACTCTTGGGTATACTGGAACTCAACCTTGATATTTGTAGTGGTGTGATATTTGTACTTGACCTCTGAAGAGTGTGACTTCTAAGAGTAGAAACTAGCATTATAACCAGAGTCTATATTGCAATTTGTTCCTCAAGCTTAGTAGTTAGCTTCAACTCTTCAGTCTTGTCTCCTTCCTTTTGGACTTCACCCTATGATGGTGGAATAGGTACATGACTTGCTTCCTGACCCTTATGCACTTCAGTTCCATCTTTCTCAATAGTCACTACAACTTGTAAACCTAAAATGTTTAGGCTTGGTACTGATGTATCTATTGTTTGTGCTTTTGCCTCTTTCATCTGAATGATAACTATTGGCATTGTAGATGGTGTCTCAATTGTAACAACTTATTATTCAAGATTTATACTTTTATCCCTTTAAATATCAAGTGATTCCTTATCCTTTATCTCTATAGATGGGGGCACATTTGTTGTATTTTGTTGTTTCCCCCCTGTAGATGCAAATTCTACCTATTGAGTTTCATCTACTCTCACCATTATAGATTAATGCATAAAAGTGTTGCATTGGTAGAGTCTTGCATAATTTTCTTCAAGTCATCTTTTGTCAAAGGATTGAAATTCTACATTATTTTATCAGGAACATCTTTGATGCTTACTAAGTCATGTTGGCTCTCTTGGTCATCGTGTGGAGGAATGGCACTCAACATCTGTGTATCTTGCACATCTTGCTAGTCTTCTTCATTTTTTGCCTCATTTTTTGTTTCTTTAGTGCCCTCCACATTACCTTCTATGACTAGGTTCACCTCTTTGTCTATCTCGTCCTTCTTGAGTTGATGTAGGGCAAGATGTATTTCAATCTTCTGGTTTTCAATAGTCTTTCCCAACTTGTGGACTTCCATCTTCAAGAACTTACCTGCAAAGCTATAAAACTTTCTTTTCTAGAGAACAAAGCTCTGATACCAATTATTGGAAATAATAATGAGAAATTAAGTTTACAGAGGGGGTGAATCAACACTTAAATCTTTTGCCTTTTAAAACATATCACCAACATCCATCTCATAATTTAATATGTAAACTAAAATAACATAACATGTGTCACATCTATAGCATAAAGTAAAATAACATGACACTATAAATTTTATTATCTAGAAACCCTCCAATGAGAAGGTAAAATAGGGGTGGGGATGACACCCACAAATATTCACTACTATAGTCGTAAAGTGTGTCCAATCATGGCTACAATGTGTTTGATCATAATCTATGGTTTGCCCTATGAGAGGTATTCCCTATCAAAGGCTTACAAAGACTATTAGGTCTGACCTTGTTAGAGGATTTAAACTTACAATAAAGCAAGCACTCGGTTAAGAGATTTACAATAGCCTGTTATGATTACTTAGTTTTTCTCTGTATCACCTTTTAGAATGATTCAACACCATGATCCTTCAGTTAGCACCTTGCTGCTTGATTTCATATCTCCTCCTTACTGTTTAAACATTAATCCTCCTGATCAAATATGTCTCCTCTATCCTTTCACTTCCTTACTCTGTTCTTCTCAAACTAATTCTGCAATGCATAACTTTGTCACACCCATCTAAGCAACCATCAATGCCTTCTGAACTCTTAGCATTCATCTCCTCACACACTCACATAAAATTCTTAGGGTTTTTCTTCTTTTATAAACATTGGTGGTGATGGATTAGGTAAGAATCAATAGCTAAGCTTGATCCTTATTGCCACCTAATGCTTCCCTCAATTTGGTTGGTTGCATGTATTGCATAGAAATTCATACTATGACTCCATACTTATCTTCTACAATCATAAAATATGATTATGTCAGCCCAAAAATGGTTTACATAGAAGTTTGTGCCATTACACACATCTATGTCATAAACTGTTCTCTCGGCATCCAAAGGCTTTGATGTTTGGCCTTCACTGTGCTCTTAATGATGTAACTTGGCTTTTGAATAGCTCAGCACCAAAATCACTTGACACATACTATTTACTCAGCTCCCTCTATTGGCTTGGCACTTGAATGACTTAACACACACTTACTGCTCGACACCTACTAGTGCTTGATAGTAACTGCCATATTGCTTGGCATGTACTATTTGAACAATTATGCTTGACATGCACTTTACTTTTTTGAATAATGTCTAAGTATTTTGTCACTACATTGTCAAAATCAATCCGAGATTAACATTCTTTTCACAACATCAAATATTATCACAATGTTACAATACAATCAATCAAGTATATCCCATGAGAATATTTACATGTTGCACATCCATCTAGGTGCTCCTAGGTACAACATTACATAATAAAATAAAATAATACAATATAAAAATATTATACAATATGTGCAACACACATAATCTCAACAATCTCCCACTTATATATATTTCATAGGGTCAATATATAGCCACATAAATGAACAAGGAAATCATCCCTCCTAGCACATCCACCATCATGGATCATAGTACACTACATGCTCCATCCTAGTACCCAATACAAAATCAAATTATCCAGCCTCTTGAACATGAATGAAGGCACCTCCTATTATGCCACTAGTACCAGACATACATAGAAGCCATTTAAAGAGAAAGCAACCCAACTTGTCACATAAGAAGATCATAAAATTTTGTACCAACTAAAAATGTTAAGCACAAACACTTGATCCAAAGGCAATCACTTGTATCCATAGTTGTCAAAATCCATAGCTGAAATAACACCCACAGAAAGTGCCAAACCCATCCAACTATCCATACCTCCAAAGGTATACCAAGTGAATCTCACATCATCAACATATTCAATTTGTAACCTACAATCACAAGCCTCAAGAGAAATACATGTCACATATATACCAAGAATCTCCCACTGCAAAAGATATTATCAAATTTGTAACCAATCCACTCACAACATCTCAAAGAAGTGAATCCATGTAGTATAAAGGACATACACAATACATAAACCAATAACTTGCAAGAATAACTCTCATAACAAGTCTCCAACACTCTCTTAAGTTCTCCACAACCAATAAAGGAAAGAGATAAAGGAATAACCATGTCATCTCTCACATGACATACATGAACACAAACTAGTGATCACAATCTCCAACCAAACTCAAATCCAATGTAAGTGAAACTGAACATCTAGGAAGATAACCAAGATGAAAGAAAAACCATGCAAATCATAACCTATATCATGTCCTTCTACACATGCCTTTAGATGTAAACTATGCAATTAAGATCTACTTTGTAGGACCCCAACCCAAACCATACCATATAACTAATCATAGATGTAAGCTTCTCACAGATAGATCAATCTCATAAATTATTACTAAACCAAGGAATAACCATTCTGAATCTAGGGAATATGCCCAATATTAAACCATCTCCTAAACTCAACTAGCATAATAACAACATATGCAGAAGGAGATAACCATTGCTAAACCATCTCTTAGATGAACCCTCTAGAACCAACTCATGTACCATAGCTCAAAATCCATATCCATGAAAGATAAGCATAAATATAATACACCTAAGAGAAACAATAGCCTATAACTCTCAAGTAGTAACCATTGAGTAGACCAAAAGTGGAAAATTAGAATACTCATCAAGATATCCAAGTCTCCAACCAAGACTAATCTAAAAACAATATCCTCTCAAGTCTATATTAGCTAAATGTCCCTCGAATTTCCTACTAAAACCATCAATTGCCCCAATAAATACTTCTCTAATCTAAGATAAATTAGCATCACTACCATCTCTAAGTATCCATGAGCACCTATAACCAATCAATCCATGCCAACTCCAAATGAAACGTAGCAATATCATGAAGTATCCAACAAATGATCAATGTACATACTCAATACTAAGAAAATAAATCAAGATCAATGTCAATGTTCCAATCATGGCCTCAGGAACATAAAAATGACAACATGATCTAAACATCTATGCCATAGAGATAACATGCTCCATATGAAGGTAAAGACCTTGTCATGAAGGACAACACCCTGAGTAAAGAAAAAAGAGAGGAGAGTATAGAGAAGCAAGATGTTAATACTGAAATCCAGATTAATACATAAACAATTACTATTGATTCTATGATTAGGGCTGATGAAGGGTGCAGGGAAGAGTCGCATGAAGAGAAATTATCCTTCCTTCATATTGCAAAGCTTAAAGCAAAGGCATCCCTTCAAGGTGATTCCTAGCTTTACAATGAAATCATGGTGCTCAAGAAAAAAGTTGGGATAATGCAAAAAGAGCTAGACAATGAACAAGCTATGAGAGCAAAAATGGAAAGACAAGTTGGTAACATCCCTAACAAACTCAAGGTGTATGAGCTAGAACTCCATTACTTAATCAAGGAAAGTGGACAAAGAATGGAATAGGTCACTTCTAGTTTGTGTATAGTGACGACCAGTCGGGGTAAGAAGAGCAACGAGGAGATTATGTCTCCATAAAATGTTGGGGTGGGGAGTCTAGGAGGACCAAGTAAGAGAACTAGGTAGAGCATGAGGAAAAAATTCATTGAGGCTCTAGAGGCTCCTGCTTTGGCTACAACTAATATTATCTAGAGTACTGTAGAGGCAGGTAAAGAGATGGTGAATATCATTAAAGAGCTATTGTAGGTGTTGGTGTGTTGGTTGCTAGTTTGTGTGGTTTTTTTGGTTTTGCCTTTTCTTTTCCAACTTTGTTTAAAAATTTAGTTTCTACATCCTTGTAAAACCTAGATGCTTTTATGTGTGGTTTTAGGTCCCTATAAAATTTGATTTTTGTATTTTTTTGCTATAACTGTAGGTTTCAAGTCCCTTCAAAACCTATTTTTACCCTAATCTAAAACATGTTCCATATGAACATACCATAACATGTCAAAACTCTAACTAAAAATCAAGAGTATACCATGACATAATAATGAAAATATCCTCACAACAAGGATAACATGTCAAATGAAAGGATAAACCACATCTTTACCAAGCACCCCATGAGTCCTCAAGATGAAACCATCTCCACACACCATGAAGATAACAATTGTACCATGAAAATGTCAAAGACACTTCTGCAACAATAGGATCTAAGATAAACCTCCAACATCTACAAACACTTAATAAATATACCAATGCCAACAACTCCCACTCAATCATGGTACCAATTCAACCATGGCATCATAACATCTATTTCCTACATTAAGATCCTCTAGGTCTACACACACACACAATCAAAGTGTTAATACCAAGTGAAAACCAAGATCTCCAAACCAAGAAGATAAAAACTAAACTAGGAACTAATCATGCATTGCCACCTCATCACTATCATAAGATCCCACCATATTGTGTATCCAAGTTATCCATGAAATCATGATAAAAAACCATTCTCTAACTATGAGAATCAACCAAGGCATCTAACCATCAAAAAACTCAAAGTGCACATCATGAACTCGTCAAAAGAAATAAAATAACCATGATCCTCAACCAAGAAGGAATACCACCATAACCAAATCAGGAATCCAAGCCAATGAACATCAAGGATGTACTTGTATATTCAATCATGTCATGTCATAATCCATGAAACCATGATTACATCCATGAATCAAGCAACTAACTCTTAATGTGTCCAACATGTCAGCATAAAATATTCAACCACAATCCTCCACCATGAATGTACCTAGTAACAACATCTCATCCCTTCGACATGAAGACAAATCAACAAATCATGTGACTAAGGGTATAGACAACCCAAATCTAAGCCACTAATATGAATATGCATCAATAATGAAAAGTCAATGGGAAAAGACAACCCATATCCAAGCCATAAATGCAACCTAAACTAGTACAAAAACAACAATATATTACTAAATAAACTACTAAAAATCATAGATATGTGACTAATTTTGATAATGTGACCAATGGTAGTTTATTGCCAGATATTTATCTCTCAACCAAATTTATGACTAAACTATTTTAATCATTGATTAGATCATTTATTGTTGTTACTTGGTAATTTATATGGTAATTTTGGTATTTTATTTGGTAGTTTATTTGGTAATATATTTGGTATTTTTTTGGGTAGTATATATGGTAGTATATTTGGTAGTTGATTTTGTAGTATATTTGATAGTTAATTTGGTAGTTTATTTTGTAGTATATTTGGTAATATATTTGGTAGTTTATTTAATCATTAATTTAGTCCTATGAGGGCACGATGGAATTGAACCACCATCCTCCTACTTATAAAGTAGGCACTCTTCCATTGAGACAGTACCCTTTAAAGAATAATGCAAAAGTTTGACAAAGTTGTCTTCCCAAAGTTAGATCTACCATGATCATGGTCACTGTAACATGATATACTTTTCTCAAAAAACACAAATTTTAGTTATTATAAAAAAAAACAATCTAAATCTTTATCAATAACAATTCAACAATTTTAAATTCTTTTGTTCAAGCATTTTAAAATTATATTTCATGTCAATTACACTTCTCTAAATTATTCTAGTGATAGGCTCTTATAAAATATAATTTGGAGCACTCTGGCCACACAGTATTGTTTCTTGTGCTAACTTTTAAAAAAAAGATACAAATTATTATGCAATTTATGTCAAAAAAATAGACCTTTGCATTAAATAAAAATATCAAACCTCATTATAAAATCACATCTATTAAAAACTACGAAACAAATTCAATTGAAATACTCACTTTTTAACATATGGAGGTGCCAAAGGATCAAATATTTTCTCTTCCTTATGCTCAAGTGGGTGCTAAAAGTGTTCATTACACCTAATGTAAAATGCACTAGGAGTATTTAGAAATAAATGACCTCATAGAATCAAATAAATTTAAAAAAGGAAGATAATTTGTAGATGATACAACATGGTTTTTCAGTACTTGAATTAGACATAAATATAAGGGTATCTTAATGCATATCCTACAAAGATAACATAGAAGCAAAATAAGACATCTTCAGCGAGATTCTTTCTCAACGAACTAGCTTAGTATTTATGGAATCATGACTAATGGTCTTTTTTCTAGTAAATAAAATCTTATAAAGAAGTTCATTGAATTTTTTGTTCATGGTAGCAATAAGAACCTACATATTTATCCAAAATAATTAATTGAGAAATTATGAAAAAGCACAAAATTTGAAAATATCATACCACCCATGTTGGTAGTCATCATAGAGTATGTTGAAATCAAAGTACACATATGTGCCCTGTTCATATTCATCTGTTGTGACTTTTGACTCCTTGTGTCTTTGGAACCATGTATTATATTTCCTATGGTACCTGTTAGAAATAGGAATTACTAAGAGGGGGATAAATTAGTAATTTATAAACTCTAGTCACCAACTGGATATTATTTATTACTTTGAACCATACATAAGAAAGTAATCAAGTAATGTTGAACAATAACAATAACCATGCATAAAGATAACTCATAATACCATATTTTGTTAACTAGGGGAACCCTGGCCAAGGGAAAACCTTGGTGGGGATGATACCCACTAGATAATATACTAATAGATATGTTCCTTGTTAGAGGATGGACCCTGTTAGGAGTCAATAAGAAAATTTAGTATAGAGAGTCCCTATTAGGAGACTTTGAATCCTTATTAGGAGATTCCAACCCTATTAGGAGTTGTAGTACACTAGATGCAAGAAGAGCTCACTGCCCAAACATGCACTTCTAATTACAAGAAGAGCTCACTACCCAAAAAAGTAATTATTCTTCTTGTATATAGGTGATTTAACTTCTTTCTTGACTGATCTCTAATATTTAGCTCGATCTTGGATCACAAAAATAGCTTCTCAAAACTTTGCATATATTGCTTTCACAAAAGTTTGCATACAATAAAAAATGTACACTACCTCACCACATTTTAATTCACAAGATGTCCTTTGCATAGATACCATGCCTTTACACATATTTTTTCTAGGTCAGCTAAGACCATAATATATTTCTCCAACTTAGAGTAAACATATAGAATGTCAGCCCTAATTGGTCAAGTAATTATTTTGAAAACAAAATAATTCCTTCCTTTAATTTCGTTGTTTTGTTTCACTGGTAAAACATGAATATCTCTTTTTCATGTAGTCCATACTAATTTTTGAGGTTATACATGTTATCATCAACATGTATACTATCTCCATCTAACTTTTCTAATCATAATATGATGTTAGTAACAAGTTACATACAAAACAATACACTATTGTAAACTAATTTCATATTTAGACAATTTTCTGAGTACCAAAAGCTAAGTATCTTTATTTTTTAGGTTTTCTTTAAGCATGTACATCATCTGTTACCATCAATGACAAAAATTACATATCTTCATTATCCAATTGTCAACAATCTCTCCCTTTGGCATTGATGGCAACAAAATAGGGAGAATTGGCTAAGTAACAAAAACTTGTCCAAAACATTACTGTAGCAATACATTAATCCATCTTACATATGCTTCCCCTTTTAATATGATTATATACCTTACCTTATTTTCATCTTCTCCATTACCTTATTTACAATTTTCTTATGCATCTTCTCCCCCTTTGACATCAATGACAAAGGTTAGAATGTCAAAAATTATTCATCTATCTTAAGTTGATAATATCTTCATGCAATTGTCAAAAATTTTGTTGAGACTGTTTAAACCTTTTACCCATGTATTCTTGGTTGTTTTAGTAGAGGTGAGAATTGCACATAGGACATATGATGCAATTTCAACTGCATTGAGATTAGAGTATAAGAAATTTGTATAGGTGTCCTTTGCTTTGACACACACCAATTGTCTCTCAATAGATGATATCTTTGGAGCAATAGACTCTTTGAATTCTAATATTCTCTTCAAAATTTGCTCTTTCTAAAGTTTTAGTTTCCTAATATCACTATGAACATTGGTCACTTTTCCTTCAAAGTCATCAACTTTGTTTGAAGGTCATTGTATTTTTCTTGATAGAGCTTCTAGCTCACTTAGCTTTCCTTCAATTTTACTGTCAAAATCCTTGGTCAACTTGTGAGGTAAGGTACACTTAATGTACAATACCTTTCCATCTTGTTGACATCTTTGAAGTTCCTTGATACAAGTATCAAGATTTAGCAAATCATTCTTGATATTCTAACAAATGGTGCTAAATAAATTAGCATCATGTGAAATTTGGGCCTTTGACGATGCCTACCACATTCAAAAAAATTGTAAATTCTTCATCAAAAGATTTTAACATTTTTTGTGCTCTTTGTCTAGGATCTGCCTCTATATGCTAGACTACAAGAGTACTGTGTAACCTATTAGTTATCTCTATTAAGGTTCTTTTTAGGCTCTTCACTATTCTATTCTTCTCAATTAGTTTTGTCAGAGATGAGATCAAGTTAGTTTGATCATCATCATCACTTCTTAGGCTAGCAAGTGAAATCAGAGTAGATGAACTAGATAGTTTAGATTCATCTTCCCTTTGCTTCTTCTCTACTACCTCTTTAACTCTTCTCTCTTCTTTCTCTTTCTCTTCCTTTTCTTTTCTTTCCTTCTCTTTCTTTTCTTCCTCCTCTATTCTTTTCTTCTCTTCCTCAACTCTTCTTTTCATTTCCTCCTCAACTCTTCTTTTTATCTCTTCTTCAAGCAATTTTTGCTTTACTTCTATTTTTCTCTTTTCTACTTCTAATAGCCTCTTTTCCTCTTCAATTTGTTTCAATTGATCTTGGATAACCTCAGCATGATATTCAGGTTGTTTGAAAGTCTCAAAAGGGTTAGTATCATTAATGTTAATAGTAACATTGGTCTAATCAATTTTCATAGTGTCACCACTTACTAATACTTTTGAAGTTCCAGTTGCTAGTGAAGGTGCTTCTTTAGAATTTGTCAACATCTGACTAATAATTGTGGTTGTTTCATTCCTTATTTTATCCTTCTCACCCACCATAAATAGAAATGGCCTCACCTTATTCCTCAAGTAAGGTTCTAGATTTTTCAACAATTTCTTGACTTCTTCCTCATCATCTATCTTTCATATGGTCCTTATCATGGACTTCCAAAGTTCTATGTCCTCTTCTCGAGCTAGTGCTTTCTTCTTTATAAATCTATCATATACTTTCTGATTTACTATGCCTTCAATATCCTTAAGTTTTAGATTGTTAGCAATTATATATCTCATAGTAGAGATATCAATCTGATCTTTCATAATATCATTACATAGATCATAAAATTTGTTCATCTAAGAAAAGTTCCCCTCATTTGTAATGGTTGAGTTTATCTTCTCAATCTTTGGCTTCTAGGGTTGCCTTGCTTTACTTGCTAATTGTTTAGAAATAATAAATTTCTTTGCCTATCTAACTTCTTGTTCTTCTTTGTCTTCTTCACTAGATTCCACAATTGTCAACAATGTATTCTATCTTTTACCTAGTCCAATGGCCCATTGCTTGACTCTTTTAGTCTTGGTAGACTCAACTTCCACTAATCTTTCTAATTTTCTTTGCAGCTCACTTGGTTGTTCACCTGATATTGCAACATATGGAATGCTCTATTATGAAGGTATCTCTACATTAGATACACTAGATGGTTGTCCAACTAATATTGGTTGCAAATACATTATTCCTTGCTTCATTATTTGCCTAATTTCCTATGAATCACTTTTTTTCATACAACCTTAGTTAGAGCTTTCTTCATTATTGTCTCAATCTTCTTGTGAGATGCTTTCTCTAAAGATGCTTGATGGTCTAACTGGGTAATTTCTTCATATGTCCCAACTTTGTACTCAGCTTGGTCCTTCTTGGAGTTCAACAATAGATTAATAAATCCAATTTCTATATCATCACTTAACTCATAACCTAAGGGATCAAGGAAAATTTCTTGAGGTTCTACTGCTTAAATATGAGTTAAATCTATATCAACCATAACACATATATCATCTTTGAATCTTTCTACTATTGTGGGTGCAATTCTAAATCTTTGTTTCATCCCATTATGAAATGTCTTCATGATCAAGTTTTCAATGTCTAAGATTTTATTTGTTAGATGTCTTGTACATACATCTATAATCTTTTCCATGGTACATCTCTCACTACTCATAATCTCTATAATTAATAAGTATGGAAATCTCTTAAATACATGAAAGAATATATAATTGATCAATGATATAAATAGAAACACACTATCCTTAGTCCTCTTGATCTTCTCTAAGTTTTCAAGGAGTTGCACTCTTAGAATTTCACTTAGATTAACTGGTTCTTTCTCAATACAAATCTTATACACTACATAGATGAATCTTGTTGACAATTCATCAATCTTAGAACTTGCACATATAAAGTAGGAAATGATTATACTTAGAAATCTTACATCATCTTGTTTAATGGTGCTGATCACCATATCCTTTCCATTATAAATTGCCTTTGTGTAGTTCTCAACCTCCTTCTTAACTAGTTTCTCACCTATAAGTACACTGCCTTGTTTACTAAGATCATTTACCTCATGAATAAGGTCAGTTGAAATGTCAACTACATTGTCTTCCATCCATAATTTTTCATCATGAATTCTACTTAGTATAATCTGTGTCCATTCCTTAGTATCATGTTCACGGTACAAATGATATTTGAAAAGGTCAAGTTCTTTCAAATGTTCAAATCTAGGCTTTACTAACATATCATGGTTAAAGACAACTTCCATATCTTTTTTCATATACTCACTCCCAATAGTTTCAAACTTTCTATTAAGATAACTTCCTATATCTTCCAAATGCACTATGTTGTCTAGAGTAATGGATAATGCTGAATTACGGTTCTATGGGTTTCACAGAAACAATCTTCAATTTTAGTCTCTCCTTATTCTCAACATTATGAACAAATGACATATCCATGATTCTATCAAATATAAATTTTATTGAAGAAATTCTGTAGAGAAACAATAAAATACATCTTTCTAAAAATAGGGTTTAGTTCAAAATCACCTTGTCAAGTCACTTTTGAGTGCTCTGTGCTCTTGATGTAATCACAATGAAGTGGCAATCAAGTCTGTACTCCATTTTGTTCATTCAATTTGAACTTGCATTAATTGCGTACTTTTCAAACATGAAAAAGTTGTCAGTGACATTCTAAAATCAAATAACTACTCAAAATCTTTGTTTGATCTAAACAAATGCTACCCAAAGTTTACCATAGCTTCCTTGCATCATGGCAATGCTCCAAGTAACTTTGCTCCACAAGATTCTTTGTAAAAACATAGTTTTCCTCTTTTGCTGTAGACTTAACTTTCTCTATCATAATAGTAACTCTTAATTCCTTTGTAACAAGTGTCGATAAGCTCTAAATTACAAGTGAGCTTAGCTACAATCTAAACTTATGTCGATACACCTTTTCCCAAGTTCACTATCTCTATTTTGATCTCTCCATGAAGTTTCAAATTCTAGTGTTGTGAACAAGCTTAATTCAACTTAGTTGATTCAAACTCAATTAATGACTCCCATCTTCTTGTCTCTGCATCATCTAACTTTTCTTTAGAAATATTCAATCCCTTCAAAAATGCCTTATTAAGTTCTTGAAGTTCATTGACTACATTCGTTTGTTCCTTATTACCCTTCTTAGTTTTGGAGTTCCTTTCATGGTTCCTTCCATCATTTCTAATGTTTCTTCCATTATTTCTTCTATTTTTGATGTTTCTTCCATTGTTCCTTCTATCTTCGAAGTTTCTATCCATTCTACATTACTTTGTTGTATGTCCAAAGTTGTTGCATAACTAACATACTGGGGTTCTGCTTCTAGGATTTTGTTGATCAATAGGTGGTTTCGGGCTATGTGTCCAAATTTGTTACACTTATAACACATGATCTACCTTCTTTCTTCATAAGGTGTTCCTTCTCTTGATATTTTCTCATTGGATCTTCTTCTATCTATAGGGTTAGTAGTTCCACACATTCTACTATTCCTTCTATCATTATCATATTTATATTTCCTACAATCAATTGCTCTATGGCCCATACCATGATAATTATGACAATAAAAATTTGTTACATGATTAAAATGACTTATTCGTACAATTTCTTTTCACATGACCTATTTCATTACATGAAAACACTTACCTCTAAATTCATATGTGGTTTCCTTAGGAGATTCAACTTGCTTTGCTTTGGTTCATCCAAAATCTCAACTTCCTTGTCTTAACCAACTTCTTTAGGTTTATCAAAAGATTGACTAGATTCAATCTTATCATCAGGTTTATCTTTTTCTTTTGGATATGATCTAATTTCAAGTTTCTTTATAGACATGTTAAATAGATAACTAAGACTAGTTTTATCATAAGTAGGTATCTATATTGACATTGAATCATCAAGCTTTTCATTTCTAGAATAAATCTTTTCAAGTTTTTGCTTGCACTAAGTTAGTTCACCTTCACAATAGTGTTGTACTTATGTAGTTCTTCATGATCTTCTTTCTATGTTTCAAACTCAGATGTCTTCTTTGCCAAACTTGCTCTAAGATTTGTGTATTTAGTCTTCAAATCAGATTCAACTTTGCTAGGATCACTCTTCAAATTCAACTTTATATTGGTAATCTTCAATTCATGCTTCAAGATCTTGTACTTTATCTTAAGTTTTGAATAATCATCATCACTAGTTTTAGATTTAGTAGATTCAAGTTTGTATTTGAGATGTTCAATCTTTTCCTACAATTATCCAATATATACTTTGGAGTCTTCATATCTATCCTTTAGCTTATCTCTTTCTTCAGTAAGGAGATCAATTTGTTCAAGTGCCTCTTCAAGGTTTTTCATTAGCTATTCCATATCCATAGGGATCTTACTCAAGTTGTTAAGCCTCTTCTGAGTGACTATGCTCTGATACCAATAATTAGAAACAGGAATCACCTTTTGGGGGGGGGGGTGAATTAGTAATTTACAAACTTTAGCCACCAACTGGATATTATTTATTACTTTGAACCATACATTAGAAATTAAACAAGTAATGTTGAACAATAACAGTAACCATCCACAAAGATAACTCATAACACCATATTTTGTTAATTAGGAAAAGCTTGGCCAAGGGAAAACCCCAGTGGGGATGATACGCACTAGATAATATACTAATATATATGTTCCTTGTTAGAGGATGGACCCAGTTAGGAGTCAATGAGAAAGTCTAGTATAGAGAGTCCCTATTAGGAGACTTTGAATCTCTGTTAGGAGATTCCAATCCTGTTAGGAATTGTAGTACACTAGATGCAAGAAGATCTCACTACCCAAACATGCACTTCCAATTACAACAAGAGCTCACTAACCAAACAAGTGATTATTCTTTTGGTATATAGGTGTTGTAACTTCTTTCTTGATTGTTCTCTGGTCTTTAGCTCTGTCTTAGATCACAAAAATAGCTTCTCAAAACTTCACATATATTGCTTTCACAAAAGTTTGCATACAATACAAAATGTACACTACTTCAGCACATTTTAATTTGCAAGATGTCCTTTGCATAAATACGATGCCTTTGCACAAATTTCTACTAGGTCAGCTAAGACCATAATATACTTTTCCAAGTTAGAGTAAACATCTAATATGTTGACCCTAATTGGTCAAGTAGTTATTTTGAAAGTAAAATAATTCCTTCCCTAATTCTACTATTTTGTTTCACTGGTAAAATGTGAATATCTCTTTTTTGTATAGCTCATACTAATTTTTGAGGTTATACGCATCATCATCAACATTTATACTATCTCCATCTAACTTCACTAATCATAATATGATGTCAGTAACAAGTTATGTACAAAACAATACACTGTTGTAAACCAATTTCATACTTAGACAATTTTTTGAGTACCAAAAGCTAAGTATCTTTATTTCCATGGTTTTGTTTAAGAATTTACATCATGTGTTTCCATAAATGACAATAATTACATATCTTCATTAGCCAATTGTCAACACTACCTCCATGATTGTTTCTTTATTTCTCTCGCAGTACTGCTGATATGTATTATGTCATGTTTCAAGCTAGGATGTGTCTTTACTAGTTAAATATTATTCAATATAAAGAGCTTATGTTTATTTAGAAGCATTGAGTATTGATCTTGTAGAATTTTACCCTACCTACCAATAAAAAAAAAAAAACAAGAGAGTATATGAGTCCAAATGCTCCCCAAAGGCAGGATTTTCAAATATAGGTAATTGAACTAGAGGAAAGCTTGCAGGTGTTATAACAGCTTGTCTCTACACATCTCATAGATGATGAAACAACATAATTAAATAAAAGACCTAAAATATAATCATGTCCACCTTTAATATCATGTATATGAATAATATGTTTAAGCTTTTTTTTAACTACAGAGGAAATCTTACGTACAGGAACATAACTCCTCAAGTGCTCTGAATATTTGGATTGAGGAACCTTGTACTATGTTGCATCAAGAATCTAGAGAATGTAAATGTGATTGTGTGCTCCTCCAGAATTTCCAATTGAGACAACCAAATTATCACCAATAGCACCAAGGTCGGAATCACTTCTACATCCTAGAGCACCATGGCTAGAAGAAGACTACACAAGATGCACTAGAGTCAGATTTTCATCTCTTGAAAGTTGACTAAATTATACCAAAGAACCTAGCCTTACAACTTGCATAAAACACTTGATTACTTCAAAACACCTTTGAAACAAATATTAAGTCTAATAACACACAGATTAATCTAAAAATTTGGATGCATTATATCTTATTATGATTTAATTTCCAGTATTTTTAATCTCAACTCAAACAATGAATAGGAATGTGTGCAAGGAGTTTATATGTCATTTAAATTTGGATATCATTTTAAAACATAACATAGATATGTGGTAGAATTCATTAGAGCATGACACACTATTAAGGTATATTTAAGTAGGTTGTAAATATTAGACAACATTTTTGTTGTGAAACAAACTATTTATAGTCATCTCCAAGATCAAAAATATTTCTATGGTATGTAGTAGCATTGGGATTAACTCTAGCTAATATAAATGTTTTATAACAAACTTCCTACCTGTGAATTATTTGTCACAAGTTTGCAGTAGTAAGACAAATGATAATCTTGATAAATCAATCAATATCTACTATACCCATTGAAAAATGGTGCATATGACCTTACCGATGTTTCTCCTTTTTCTCATGACTTCCAGTCTATTATTATATCCTCAAGCATTCTCTATCTAATAGAATTAGTTAAGCACACTGAACTCAAGCAATAGGCATCTGCTAGACTACTTCTATAGTTGCAACTTCGATGCAGATAATGAATTACCTTAGTCATTTTGGGTCTAGAAAATATTCTTCAAAAATTCAAGTTACTAGTTCCCAAAAGTATCAAATACTTTTGTTGAAGCATACAATTAATATGGATGTTGTAACTCATACTGTAGATGCTTGTGGAAAATATATTTATCTCTTAAAGAGAAAATCATGTTGCGTTGATGTTATCACTCAGCTTGGTGGGAAGAAAAGGATTGATTTTGATTATTATATGGGTCAAGAGTTAGGAAAAGGTAATTTGGCATTGTTGGATTATGAAAGAACAAGTCCACTAGAGAAGAGATGGCATGCAATATATTGCCCAAAAATGAGGAGGAAAATATTCACTAGGAAGTGGAAATTATGTAACACCTTTCTAACCATCCAAATATTGTAACACTGCATTTTTTCCATCAAGATGTAGAGCCTTTACATCTTTTCATGGAGTTCTACTCTAGAGGGTGCTTACTTAACTCAATGTCTAAGAATGGATTCTACTTAGAGAATTAAGCAAAAAATTTAGTCAAACAATTGGTTGTAGTGACTAAATACTTCAATGAAATGGAATTTTTTCATAGGGATATAAAACTTGAGAACATTCTTTTAACCAATGATAAATTCTTGAAGCTAGTTGATTGTGGTTAGTCTATGCATGTAGAAAATTGTAAAAATTTATCAAGTGTAGTGGGTATCCCTACATATTTTCTCCTGAAGTATTGGCTGACACATATTTAGAAAAGGTGGTTATGTGGGGAGTTGGTAACCTTCTTCATTCCCTCTTGATTGGTTTGTTATCATTTTAGGGACAATTTATTGAACCAATATTTGAGGCTGTAAAACATGTATAGCTAGATTTCCAAACTAAAAAGTAGAAGTTAGTTTATGGACCTATAAAGGATTTTCTATCAAGGATGCTTTCAAGGGATTTTGAAAAATATCCCTCTCCAAAGGAATTTTTTGAGGTATCCTTGGATAACATTCTATATAGAACCTGATGTTAAGTTTCAAGCAAGGGAACAAAAAAAAACATATGCCTCCTATCAATGGTGGTTGACTTAAACAATTAACAATATAAACATCTCCAAGTAAATCAAATAGTAAAGGAACAAGATGGTTGTGATCTAGTATATCTTCTTATTGCTACAATCTTATAGATAAGAATATTTTAGTCCAAGAGGGGTAGACTCTACATGCCTTCTTATATTTTACCCCAGGAGTGCTCATCTAATTTACAAACCACCTTGTTTACAACATTTTGATATAACTTTGACTGTGACAAACATATTGATTGTTGAAGAAATCCTGATTGTTGTTGACTCACACTAGTGATTCTTTACTAATTTGGTAGCTTGATGAATTTTAATACTATAGAGTAACTAATGGAAGCTTGGCGTTGGAAACTTACTAAATTTTAGTGAATAAAATTGGTTTGAATAGGAATTTGATCCTTTGTTAATATCACAGCTAACATGCACTATGCATTGGTGCTAAGTAATTACCAATGTTAATATGTGTACAACTCTAAAATAGATGACATTATGTGTATAGTTTTCTCAATGAAGGGATAAAAATATCCAAAAAAATAGTATTCCATATGCATGGTTAACCATTAGATTTTAGTTTGTATTGAACATGAAGTATGCTAATCACTCTTAAGGGAGTGAAGTATTTGTAGAGCCTCTGTTGACATAAAGGTGTATTATTGAAATAAAATAACATAATTTATTGGCTATAATTTTATATGTACAAGGAATGTTGTAAATAAATGTTTCTAAAGTCATCATTATGTAAATTCATTATTTTTCATGATAAATTAAAAATATGAAGGTTGTAGATGCTCGTGGAAAAGATATTTAGCATTTTTAACATATTTAAAGTTTAAGGAAACATCTACGAGACCATTGATTGAGATTCAACACCCCTGACTACACGGTCTTTCCTTATAAACTTAAAGGAATTTAAATCATATGAAAATCCCTATTTCTAAAATGGAAAACTGAGGTTCACCATGATAGTCTCAAAAATAATTGAACCATCATATCGTTAAAAAATATGGCCAACCCAAAAATAAACAAAAATGAATATCATTCAACAAACACTTACAATTGTATATGTGCTACTGTCATACATGACATTAACCTCTTGAATTTCACTAAATATAGTATGATCTAATGCAACAACAATGGAAATGGTAGTTGTAAGTGCTTTAACTTTCTTTTGTCGCACATGACTAAGTAATAAATTTGTACTCCAATCCTTTTCATTAAAAACTGGTCCTTATAGCTGGTGACTTCTTAAAGGTGAATCAAGTTGAATATTTGGAATCAGAGAGTGAAAACCATTTTGTCTAAAGTTTCTATTGTGAAATAGAAAGGAAAGCATTGATTACATTATTTTTTAGAGATTATATTACACGAAGAAATATACCATACCTGAGAGAATATTGGACTTACTTTGGGATCTATTTACTAATAAACTTTACCTTCCTGGTTATTCAAACTTAAAGCTAATGATATGTACCTATAGAGAGAAGGTATCCATACATTAGGGAACTTTATAGATTTCCACATATTTGGGTTGCCTCCAAAAAATTCTAAAAGAAGCCGTCAAGAACTGACATTAAACTTGGTTCCCAAATGTAAGCAATTTTAAAAAGTTCATATCATAAAAAGATTTCAATAACTTGCCTACTTGTGTGAAATGTTAGAAAGATGAGGTTCATTTAGAATAAATCCAAGGAAAGGGAGCATTATAGACGAGATGCAGAGTAATCCTAATGCTCATTGTGCACAGGCCATATCAAGTATTTTTATCTCTTCTAGAGTCCACTTCATAGAATTCATTCAATATTGAAATTGGATAATAGAAATGGGTCAACAGAATGACATTTTGATGCTTACAGATGAGTGGTTTGGTAGTACAAATATGCCTTCACAATAAAAATAGTAGAAGAAGAAGTAGCAAAGGCTTTAGAGTTTGTAGCCTAGTTAGTGTCAAAGTTCCCTTAGCCAAGGGCAAGGGCAGGTATAGGAACAACAGGTGTGAACTTTGATACAAAGAAAATGCAGTAGCAATATAGCTTTGATAAGAATTTATTGGAGTTCATAGAATGGCAATAATTTTTTGGGGGTACCACATCCATCACAAGATAATCAAGTAGTGGTTAGTGGAGGACAGGTATAGTAACATTAGCAAAATGGGTCTCAAATTAGCTTATTGAACTCTAAAATCATTAATTAACAACAAAATAAAAACATATCGTTAAACTAGTTAAAATATTGAAAGAAATATTCCAATGGAAAAATATATTAAATACTTAGAAAAGGAAGAGATCTTGTATCAAGTAAAAATTTCACCTCAATTTCAAAAGAGTTAAAAATACATTTCCTTCTCCAATTTCTTTCATATAAAATATATCTAGTTGGTTGTGGATTTTTCCACTTCATTGCAGACTATTAATATAAGAACTTTTTTTTTTTTATGACAAGGGCCTTTGTCAGGACATTGTAGAGATTCCTCAAACCAATAGGGATAAGGTATTAGGTTGTAAAAAAAATCTAATACATCAATCATCTCTATAGTTTTGAAACACAACAAAATTTAACTATCAACAAACCAATAAATATCTCAATCATGTATAACATGGTTGCTCATCCATTCACTAAAAGAAATTAAATCTACAAATAAAGATCAGGTTAGTGGCTCAATTATTTGGCAAGAAATCCAATTCTAATAGCCTGAGTTTAAAATTCCTCCAACTTGGGTCTCATCCTTGAATGACCTCGAAGATCCACAATGTGAACTAGTTTTATTTTTCCCTTCTATATACAAAAAAGAATAGGATCATGAAACCATTGTTATTTTGAGGCATTTTCACAAACAATTATCGTGCTTCATCTGCAATGCCACATTGTGGATATATGTATGTGCTTTCATCTGGTAGTGACTCTTGGGTTTCACTTGTGAAGCAATCCAAATTTCTATGTACCTTTTCTTTGAGGAATTTTGCTAAATAATTAACATGTGCCTAATATAGCACCATATTTTGTATCTCTATACAACAATAATCTCACCACTAGTATGCTAGAAAATATGTCAGGCCCCATATTTCTATGGTTACTAACTTATTTTGTAAGAATTTTACTAACTTCACCAAATCATTTTCTTTGTCTTCATCTTTTATCCTACCATGGGCATACACAACTTTTAGTTTAATGCACAACTGTAACACAACCATATCAAGTAAAATGAACTTATGTTTGAGAAACACATAAGCATTAGTCCATGTAACATAGTGATGCAAAATTGAACTCTATATTTTTTATGGTACTTCCCTTCTTGTGCCAAGGTCACACATCTTGAGGCATCACACTGATTGTTTCAAAAATATTAAGCCAAGTTTTTAACCATTTCCTAAGGATTCCCGTTCGGCAAAAATATTGGCACAAGATTATAAATACATATATTTAGGTGCAAGGGATGACCCCCTCCAAAGGCCTCCAAACATAATTTGAACCAAAATACCTCCTACATATCACAATAGCATCCTAATAACCTGCAACAATAATAACCATTTCTTGAGTCATGGTTCAATTGTAAAGTTTAAAATGCTTTAATTGGAACCATCCATACACAAACTTTGAATTAGTTTTTTCTACTCTCATTCCTAGCATACACAAAATTCAAATTAGTGGTTTGGGTTTTAACTTTTATAAGAATAGAAGATCTACCTTTGACTCTCTTGAGAATTGAAAAGAAATTGTAAAAATGCTCATTTTATGAGATTCTAAAGTTCTTTAGGTTCACTTTTTGAGCACAAGTGATTTTTAAAATTTTTTTTTGGATTAATTTTGAATTTGAGTGTTATGAATATATAGGTTTGTAACTTAACAATTTCAATCATGTTGAAGAGACCTATATAGGGGAAATAAGTCTATTGTCCATGTTTAAATGACTGACATGTCAAAAAGTTAAATTACCTCTCACAAGCAGTCTAAATGATAGCACATATACTAATAGTGATATAGCTATTAGGAATTAATTGTGTAGCTATTGAGTAAAACTCATTGACTAATGTTTCATGAGTAGTGATTCATTGACTCCATCTCTCATGATAATAAATCGAACATTTGGCACTCATTGGATCTAGGTGATGGTCATAGAGGTGAAGCACCAGGACTTCCAATGAGTGCTAAGTGTTCCATTTATTGTCATGAGAAATGGATTCGATGAATCACTACTCATGAAACATGAGTCAATAAGTTTGCATCAAAAACTACACAGTTAAATCCTGATAGCTATATCACTATTTGACTTGTTGTGGAAAATATCTCCTACTTAACATGTACTAATACTCGATCAGACATGTACTAGTAGTTACTCATTTTTAATCTTTCTTGGTTTTCCATTGATTAATTTGTGCAAAAATTACTCTTTTTTTGGTGACTAACTATTAAGGGTGAACATAATAGATTTCAGCACCTCATACTCTACAAGTTCTATGAAGAGTTGTGTAAATATGGAAAGCCAGTAGGTTAGCTTTAAGCTCTTCACTCACCTATGTAGGCTCACCAAAAAATTGATAAATAGCAATGCACAAAGTTGTTGAAATCTGATTGAAAAGATCATTATTGAAGAAGGGAGATTGTTGAAAAATAATATTTTCAATCATTGTTTTTTCACCGATGCCAAACCTACTATTTGCTGGAATGACAATTTTTGATAAGATCCAAGTACTATCGCTTAGTTGATTGATGAAGAGGATTTAATCAATAAGATGTAACAAAAGCACCTAAGGGAAAAGTTGAGTTATGGTTTTGTAATAAAGTACAAGGATCAGTTAAGGAAATGGTAAAATGATGTATTGATAATACACTTGAAGATACAGAGGTAGACTACACTTATAAACTCTAGAAGAATAAAACTCTCTGCAAAGCTTGACTAAATTCATTAGTGGGTAACGAGCAAGTTGGTTCATGTCAAGCAGATTATCAGTAAGTGCTGAGCAAATGTAAAATCTAGTGTGTGCCAAGTGAAAAAAAGGTGTCAAGCAAGATAAAATGTAATAGGTGTCAAGCATCAGTAAAGCTTAGTTGATGTCGAGTAAATCCACAGTAGGTGCCAAGTAACATAGTATGTGCCAAGCATCAAAAAGTCAATAGTTTCGAGCTGCTACATTATTTGAAAAGTCAAAGATTCACTAGATTTGAGCTAACAAGTTTGTTACCTTGAATTTTGTGAACTAGATGGAAGGTAAGAATGTTGAGCTGGTGGCATAGAATTCTAGATTAACTATTTTTAGGCAAATACAGGTCGATTCCACAAGATGTTTCTAGAACAACTAAGATAAGGGGAAGATACATCGTATCTTACCTAATCCATTCTAACCCAAAATAAGAGTGAGAAAGTTAGAGTGGGAAAAGTGTTCCAAACTTCTATTTAAGGAGTTATAGGTCAAGAAGCAAAAGGGGGGATTGGAGAGAGTGTGTGGTGTTAAGGAGAAGGCATTGAAAGGGAAAAATAGAGTATAGAGACTTTGCTTCAACAAGTGACCACAATAGTGATTGCATTGGCACAATGAGCATGGAGACTCAAGGAGACAAAGCTTGAATGGAGGACAAGTTGTTAGAGCTGTAAAGAGTGAAAGCCAAGAAAATTTGTGAACTAAATTGAGATTTGAATTCTGCAAGTTATGTTGTGAGTTATATCAGATGAAAAGCCCTTATTATTACTTTCTAGCAATTGTATCAATTAGAAAAAAAAATCCTATGGACTTAGGTTGGTTTAACAGCCATCTTCTAAAGTCCTTTAATCAGGCCCACTTTTAATAGGGTGGTTGAAATCCCTTAACCGGGTCACATTTAACAATGTGTTTTGTAGCCTTTAACAAGGTAGGCCTTTCATAGGGCATCACTTCAAAAGAGTGAGAAAGGAGTAGCATGTTACTGGTGGTTTTACCCAAATTGGGTTTCCACGTAAATCATTGTGTCATGTGTTGATTTTTCATGTCTTATTCCTGCATGTTGATTTATCAGTAACATGCTAAGAAGAATGTTTAGCTTGGATGCATGGATAGTTTAAATGGGCTCATTATACTTAGTGAAAAAGTTTTATTAGGACATTTAGACCTTGAATAACTGATTCACCCCCCCTTAGTTATTCTAAAGCATTTCTAACAAAAGTTAGCTTGGGTGACTATTGGGTTGTTTCCCCTAATGGTTCATTTTTTAAATTGTTGGAATTCTTAAAGTTATTAGTACTCAATTTTTGAGCATCAAATAACATATTTAGTTTTGAATGTTGAATTATGGAGCATTAACATTAGTTTTAAGTTATCCATACTTTTTTTTAGCATAAATAAATTTTTAGTTTTGCTTGTTCAAATTTAGAGAATCTTGAATTTCTTTTTATTGTGAATGCTCAGTTTTAAAGCATTTCTAACATTTAAGTTAGAATTCTGAATAACTTCAACCTTTTGCAACTTTTTGACCAATGGGGTACAACTTGGGAAAATTGATTTCATTTTTGAAGCTAGAATCATTTCAAAGGTAAGGACAAGGAGAATAATTAAATAATTAAAATTATTTTGAGAAATAAATTTAACTATTTAGTTTTATTAAAATTTGAATTATAATAATTTGATTGAAATTTTGGCTTGGAAAATTAAAAACTAGTTAAATAGAACAAGAGATAACAAAGAAGAAATATTTATAATATATATTATTTTCAATAATTAAAAATATATAATTACAATTGTGAATAATGTATATAATTAGATTAATAAACATTAGATGAATTGATAATGTTGGAATTACAAGTAGGAAAGATAAATTTCTAAGAGGGGGGGTGAATCAGTAGTTAAAACATGAACCTTTTCACCACTCATCCATCTCATGCATTTAATAGATAAACTGAAATAACATGTAAAGAACATACATCTAAATCATGTAAACATATAAGCAATTGCACATTTGACACCACTAGATATGATTACCTAGAAACCCTCCAAAGAGAAGGTAAAACTAGGGTGGGGATGACACCCACAAATCTTCACTACTATAGCAATAAAGCATAGCCAATTAAGGTTACAATGGTTTGACCATGAAACATGATCTATCCTATGAAAGGCCTACCCTATTAAAGGCTTACAATGACTGTTAAGTCCCACCTTATTAGAGGATTTCAACACCCTATTAAAAGTGTGTCTGGCTAAAGGACTTTAGAAAATCCCCTTGGAATGTCACCCTATTAAAGGATTTACAACAGTCTGTTAAGACTACTCTGCCTAGGAGATTTAACTAAAATCACCTATTAGGATGTTTCAACATAGATCTTGTGATTGGCTCTGGTTGTCTGATTAAAGATCAAATACATATAGTGTTCTTCTTGATCCTCTTTGATATGATGTAACAATTGTTTTATCTTTTTTTTCTTTATTCTCCTCCAACTGATTCTGCAATTCATTCTCTATAACTTCTAAGTCACCATGAATGCTCCGTTCTTGCATGAAAACTTCTATATTCTTTTCCTTTAATTACTTACACGCTCATATGAAGTTTAGGGTTTTGTCCTCCTTAAGAAGACTAGAAGGCTTAGGGTTAGGTATGAATCTACATTTGATATTCATCCTTTTTTCTACTTAATCCTTCCTATTTTGTGATTGGCTGCATGTAATTACATAGGGAATTTGCATATAGATTTGTCCTTATCTTCAAAAGATCATATTCTATCTTTTTTTGGCTGAAAAATGGTTTACATAGTTATTTGTCCAATCACAAACAAGTATGTCTAATATGTGTTACTCGGCACTTGAAGTTACTGATGGTTGACACATACCATAATTATGATTCTAAAGTGGCACCTAAACTGCTTGACATCTACTATTTACTTGGCACTTAAATCACTCAGCATGGTCTATCTACTTGACACTTGAGTGACTTGGCACATGAGTGACTTAGCACTCACTAGAACTCAACACAGTCTTGTATTTACATATCATACTCAGCATGCATTACTAGCTCGGCATGAACTTAGTAAATGACTTAAGTGTGTTGATACTCAATTGTCAAAACAAATATGAGACCAAGAATCTCCCCCTTTGAAATGAGTGTCAAAAACACTTAATTGTACATAATTATCTAATCTTCTTGAGTATAATATATTCACAACTTGACTCATATACAAAACACTCAATTGTCAAAACCAATCTGAGATCAACAATCTCCCCCTTTAACATGAGTGTCAAAAAAACTTAACTATACATAATTATCTAATCTTCTTGAGTATAATATATTCACAACTTGGCTTATATAAAAAAATTTAAAATTTCAAAATTTTGTAATAACCTATATACCTCAAAAAATTTGTAACTCCCCCTAAGTTAATGTGCCTGATTTGTATCAAAAATATGTTTTTAATTTTAAGTAGATTTGTCATTGCTGACTGATACTCTTTGCCTTCAATGTATTTTCAACTGATGCTCTATCATCTGATATGTGCTTTTCTTTGTGTCTATCTTTGTATCTATATTCTTCAAAATGTATATCACTGGGGTCAAAAACTGATTTAGCTCCCTCTTTCATTTCTTTTCTTTCTTTATCTACTTCTTTCCCTATTTGCTCCCTCTTTTCTCCCCCTTTGGTTTATCTCCCTTTTTTTTATCTCCCCCTTTTTATTTACTTGTATCTCCCCTTTTTATTCTTTTATATCTCCCCCTTTCTTATTTATCTCCACCTTTTTTGACACTTATGTCAAAGGGTCTGTACACTTAGAGTGTATTTGTCCAAAAAGGATTTGTGGACTTCCATGATTATTTTTAGAGTAGCATCCCAATTGTCACATGCAACATCCAATGACTTTATTTTCATTGCTATCTCTGCTGCAAGGTGAACTAGTCCATTTGATGTAGAAAGATTAGTATTTTTTCAACAAAGTTTCTACATATCCTAGTTCTTTATGGAGTATCTCCATATAGGGGGTAAGGGAGGCTCGGATATTAATCAAAATAGCTCTTATATTAGCCTCTTTTGCTATTAATACAACTAGTTTACTTTGTGATTGAAGCAATGAGTGAAAATGTTTCTCACTTTGAGCTAGGTTTTATGGTAATTGCATACCTGATACTTTTAAATTTCTCTCCAAACTTAGAATTCTATGGCTTGTTTCTTGAGTGAAGAGTGTGGGATCACACAATTTTCTGTATAATGAGAATATATTCTCAAGTACCTTCTTCACTTTCTCAATTTTTGTATCCAATTCAACTTGCATCAGTGCTATGTCACCAGACATCTTTTCACTTACTTTCCCTTGAAATTTCCTTTCAAGCCATTCCAAAAGTTTTGCATTAGTGTTATGGTCTTCATTGTTCACTTGTTCCACAATTTCTGATAAATGTTCCAATAGTGGATTTGATTCTTCAGGTGTTGGCAAGCTGAATACATCTAAGAAGATATCTTTGATTTCTTTTAATGCTTGCCTCTGTCTATACTCCTTTCTAAGTATTTCTTGATTTCTCTTCTTTTCCAAGGCTTGTTGCATTATGCCTATTTGTTCTAATGTTATGGTTGCATAATCATACTTAGATATCACTATTTATTCATCTAGAGTTACATCTCCATAGTGAATTACCTTAGCAACCTTGGAGGAACTTGAGCCATGTGCTGAGTTCTACAGTGGCACAGCTTCAGTTCTTGGCTCCTGAAGGACTTTTGTAGGAGTGCTAGATGTTGGTAATGTTACCAATGCTTGAATGGCCTCTTGTTCCTTCTCCTTTGGTATGTCCTTACTTTCTTCAGATTTTCTATGATCAATTACAATGATCTAACTTTCTCCTTGTGTTTATGCATTAGGTTGATCATTTGTTGTTTCTTTTTTCTCTTCTATTTCAGTCTATTGTTGTTCAACCAAATCAACTTTAATAGTTGTGTCAACCTTTCTGGATGTGTCTATTGATGCTTGTGTTAAATTTCGAGCACTAGTAGCTAAAGGGATGGAAGAAGGTGGTTCTTTTGTATTCATCTTATCCCTTGTAATGTCAGCTACTGCCTTTTAAAGTTCATCAACACTGACCAATACTAGATTTTCACACAATTTGGCCTATAGTGTGGATTGGTCAAGAATCTTCTTTAGATCTTCTACAGTTAAGGGATTGATGTTCTGAGCTAAATTATCAGGAACATCCTTAATAGTTATGGTTTCTATAGGAATTCTTGTGTCATTTGAAGGGCTCATTCTAGGAATTTGTGTGTCTTGCACATTTTATTCTTCCTACTGCTCTTCAGCTATAGCCATGTCATCTTTTTCCTTTTGTGTCTCCTCCATGATAGTGTTATCTTTTTTAGTTTCTTCCTCCTTGTCATCATCATTATTTCTTCCCTCAAAGGGGTCTTCTTCTCCTTCTTTAATAGTTGTCAATCCATAGATCAATTTCCACATTTGAGTAGATTTCTTGACAACATCTTCAATATTATTTTGAAGGATGATAAATGCTCGGTATTTTGGTGCAAACATTCCACCATATTTCTTATTTTCTCTAAAAATTTGTCCTTTTGTCAATTTTGGCATCACCTAGGCTAGTGTTGATTCTCTAATTTGTTTGTCCAAGTTTAAATAATAATGCCACTTATTTTCAACAATAGTATACAAATCCTTAGGCATTGTATTATCTAATTCAAGTGGAGTGTTCTTGAATTTAGACATCATTGATATATTGATTCCTCAATCAAATTTTGTTCTTCTCTACAAAGTTTCCCAAAATCAATATTTTTCAAATCTATCAAATCTGCATTATTCTTAACATTCTCACAGATATTTTCAAGATCAGATTTTGTTATGTGACTTACCACTCTAAACTGGCCTGTATCTTTAGATTCTATCCTTTCATCATTAGTCTCTAGCTGTGCAATGTATTTTCTCCTTTGCTTCTTCTACTCTAAGCCTTTTTGTTCAGTAGCCTTTGTCTTTTCTTTGGCTTGCTCTTTGGCTTTTTGTGTAGTGGCCCTTGTGTTTTCCCTAGTTGTTGGTGTTGTTGGCTTTGCTTGGCTTGGCTTAGCAATATTTTTAGCCTTTTTCTTTGCCACAGGCTATGCTTTGGCCTTTCTCTTCTTTGGTTCTTCCTGTTCTAGTGCTTTCTCTATTTCCTTGGCACCTTCTTCTTCAATGTCCTCACCCATGCCTTGGGTCAAAGTAAGAGGTTCTTTGGCTTGTTCCTACTCTTCCTCTTCAACCTCTTCATCATCTTCTTCTTCACCAAATTAGGCCTTTATTTTCTTTACCAATTTGTCTTTCTTCTTCAATGTGGAGGCTATCTTCAACTCCATTTCAGCTTTGGATTTCATAACATCATAGTTACCAAATATTTTAGTTGATTTATCAACTTCTTCAGTGAGGAGTGCAGTGATGGTAGCTGAGGCTTCATCAATATTGATTTCATAGCCTTGGGGTCTTAGCCATCTTACCCTAGGTACTACTACCTATATGTATGTGTAATTAATATCTACAAGAAAAAATATGTCATTGTAGTATTTTTCAACTAAGGAGATAGGTATCCTCAACCTCTACTTCAAAGACTTCTTGAAGTCTTCAAAATAGCTTGTCATAACTTTTTTAAAGTTCTCACCCATTTGTTGAATATATTCATTGATTTGTACAACCACTGATCTATTTGTCTTCCAACCTATTTTACCAAAGGATGGGAATTCATTCTATACATAAAAAAATATGCACACAAGTATTGATCCAAATTTGCATTGTGCACTCTTGATTTTCCTAACTACTCCTAAATTTTCTATCATTTGTTGTAATTGAAGCTCTACAAGATCATAAGTATGATCTTTCTTGATAGTTTTATAGCCAACATCGACTGCAATGCATGATAGACTATTTAACCTACTTGATTGATAAAATTTATGAAAAATAACCCTAACTAAAAAGTCAAGTAGTGGGTTTTTGATGGTATCTATTGCCATTCCTCACTTATTCCATTTTGCACCTGTGTTCTTCTCAATTGCCTCCTTTGAGTAACTTCGTAGGGTCTTTGTCAATCTAGGGTTGAAAAACCAGTCACCCTATGAAAAATTCTTTTTGAAATCTTGATTGTTCCTCCTTCCAACCATAGGCATCCATCGTGTATCCTATTTAACACTATCTTGATCCATTTTGTTTTGAACACTATGGGAAAATCTAGGGCACATGTCAAACCCTTTCTCTCTACAATTTAAAATTCTTCCTTCAAAATATCATTTTCACACAACTTATCATAAGCTTGCCTTATTTCCATATCACTTATACCTCCTACTTTGTAGTTGTAACATTTTCTTACGTCTTGGACCATTATGACCTTAGGTGGAATAATGGATAATGTACCTGACAGGTCATTTTATAGGCTATGTCTGGGATGGCTTTGAAATTTGGTTGTTTGACCTCATTATTGACTAATTGGACATCAAAAACTTCTTTCTCCTTCACATTCTTTGAACTGGAATGTAGGAGTTGATGAAATCCAACTCCGCAATCGCCAAGATCACCTACATGCAAATAGCTTGCTGAAGAGAAACCGAAAGAGCAAGAGCTTGAAGCAAACAATGCAAGAGAAAATATTTCACAATAGGAAAATGAAATTGCTATGTGAATGGATTGATTTACAATGAGAGAGAGACCATTTAAAAGGCCTCATGGAAGCTTGTAGAACAAGCTGGAAGGAGGTAGAGGACAAAAATGACAACTCAACACATATCCTCAAAAAGTGGAATATGCTAAAAAAGGAGAAAACTCCCGAGTTGTCAACAAAAACCACTACATGCATTAAATACTAAATATGCATTAACCTAAGTAAGCTTAAGTAATAGAATAAATAATTAATAATTAATTATTTACTCTAACACCCCCCCTTAAGTGCAACTTAGGGAAATGCCTTAAGCTCACAAAACTTAGATGAAATGCAAAATGGGTCCCGACAACGAGGCCATTTTAGGTACCCATGTACAATGCAACCTCTATAAATTGGAGAAAGAGGGAAAACCCTGTGGGAAAAACCCTCCTCCAAAAAGAGGTAAAAACAACATGCTAAAAAAACATGAAGTGAAGGAAGGAAGGCCTCAACCAATCCCCCTAAGGACAACTTCCGCTAGAAATGTTTCAAGAGACTCTCTCAAAACCATAAGTACAACCAGCCCCCCTATGAAAATAGACACCAAGGCCCCCCCATAATGATGGAGCTCCTGTAGAAATGATCGAACCAATGAAACTCCAATTCGGAAGGAACAAAGGCATGTAACAAGGAAATCCCTGCATGAGAGGAGCAACTGGAAAGCCTAGCTGATGTCCAGAAGAGAATGTATGAGGAACTGAAAAGGGAATCCCCAAGGCAGGTGTGATGACATTGTCATGAATGTCCACTGAAGTATCTGCAACAAGTGTACCTGGAGTCTCAATAAATGAAGCTAGAAGATCAAGTAGAGCAGAAGGAGAATTTTGTAGAGAAGAAAAGCGCTCAACTGGATGTGGCGTGGCAGTCAAAATAGGGATCTCAGGAACAATACAAAGGTTCAAGTATCCTGACTGCACCACATGATGCTCCTGCAAAGGAGAAGTAGTGTGTTCCAACAATGGAGATGGTGGACCAAAGTGTGAGAAGGTATAGAGATGAGTGGAAGGATCAACTGCCCCTGTAGCAATAAGATCTCCTGTAGCACGATCTCGAATGAAGACTGAATCAGTGGTGAACTCAACTATCTTCCCTAATCCACTGCGTGTAATCTGAGAAATTGAGAGAAGGTTGGCAGACAAAGATGGAACATACAATACATCATTGAATATACCATCTTGGATGGGAACTGAACCTTTCCCACAGACTGGTAATGCAGTGTTATTCCCCATGAGAATGTGAGGAATAGGAGAAGCCTCAAGAGTGGAGAAGACACCTTGAGAAGATGTCATATGGTGAGAAGCACCTGAATCCAGTATCCAAGGAACCTATGAAGAAGATGCAATGGAAGCCTGTAATGCATGACCCTTTCCAAGATCTGATGTAGATGTTGAAGAGGTGGAAGAAGCCTGAAAAGAAGACCCTTGTGAGGTAGAAGAGGATGGAGAGGAAATAGTGCTCTTCTGAAGGAGAGCGTGCAAATCAACAATCTGTTTCTCATAGCCATCACATCTCTTCTGAAAACAACGTGCCTCATCATGAGATCCTTTCCCACAATAGGAACAGGTAGGAGTTGCGGTCTTCTTTTTCTCCTTCTTGTTAGAAGATGATGAATTAGTAGAAGAGGGATCTGATAGCTGCTTCAACTTCTGTTCCTATGTATCCTTGGAAAGCAATGCCTATGACTGAGAACTTGAAAGTGAATCCATTTGAGTAATCTTCGACTCTTCACAGGTTAACCGATTACAAAATATCTCAAATGAAGGCATCCTATGTCTATCACCCAAGGCATCCATAGTGGAGTAGAAAGTGGAAGAGAAGATCTGATACTGTCCCTTTAACTTTGAGAGTATAAAAAAGATACACTCATCATCTGTTTTGTTCTTCCCACATCCCTGCAAAAGTGTACGTAGAGATTTGAACTTCATCAAGAAGTCCTCAATGGTGGGAAAGTGATCAGGTGTCAAAGAAGTCAATTCTGCATCTAGCTGAAGTGCCCGAAACTCATTCACTTGTCCAAACAAAGTCTGAAATCTCAGCCAATAAGCCCATGGAGTAGTCAAATCATCCAGGTGAAACAACAAGCTGTCTGAAATGTTGAGTGCAATAAGCCCCATGGCTTCATCCATCTTGTTCTTGTGCTGAAGAATCTCATAAGGTCGTTGGAGATTAGGCTGATGCTCATCCAGACAAGACCATAGTCCTCTTGACATTAGAAGTCTAGTCATTTGTGCCTTCCATGTGTGGTAGTTGTGTGGTGTGAGACGGGATATAGATGGATCCGCCATTGAGAGAAAGAAGAAGACGAAAGTAGAAGGGTCTTAACTGAAGTAAATTATAGAAAAGAAAGACACCCCCCCACAAATGTACAAAAATATCTCCCAAATACCAGAAAAAACAATTAAGGAAAGCAAAAAACTGGAAAGGAACCTGAATTTGTTGATGCAAAATAAGAGGAAACAGAAGCCTCTACTTTGAAACCAAAAATGGAAGCTCAAACAAACTCAAAATCATGCAAAACTAGCACCAATGTGTCCATCTCTAAGTCAGCTTTTCGACGCTTCTTTCGGATCGGAAAAAGACCTTCGTATGCTCAAGTTATAGCCAAAAAACCAACTGCTGCTCCAAAAAAGTACTTGCTGGAAAATTACAGACACTGGCATAAATTTGACGGCCGTATGCCCGTCACAAACCTGTCGCCGATAAAAAAATCCGTCAACGGCAAGGTGACGTCTGATGCCAGAAAAGTGATGTCGGCACGTCAAAAAATGACGTCAGCAAGTCGGAGTCAGGTGCCACGTAGCAGTCAATGATTGGTAGGAGGCAGCGCCACGTGTCGCCCGGTGGTTGGAGAGGCCGCAGGGCAGCGAAGCAATGAAAACTGCCAGTGGTGGTGGTGCCCAGGAGGAAAACCCGGTGGTGCCACTATCTGTGGTGGCGGAGGCAGCTGCACCAGCGCGGCGGGAGTTTTGGGTGGCGCCGCGGCGGGAGCCGCTTGCGGAGAGGCTCGGCGGAGGCGCGCGAGCGGAGATCGGGTGGCCCCGCGGTGGTGCGTTGGCGCTGCTGCGGTGGTGCCCGGTTTTATATTTTTTTTAATTTTTGCATTGTCGTGCGTCCGTACGATGGTACGGTCAGACCCTGAAACAAAAAAAAATTTGCCTTCCGGAGCTCTGTCTCCAAAAATGAAAAGTTTTATATGAATTTTGACTGTAAATGGCCTTTCGGATCCAATGGTGATGTTCGTTTGGGCTGAAAGTGCTCCAAAAATTCGCTCTACCCCTGATTTGAAGAAAAATTGCACAAACAAACTAGGGTTTGTGACTTCAAATCACGGCTTCAAAAATCCTTCAAACAAGAAGCAGCAGGGAGGCTCTGATACCATGTAGGAGTTGATGAAATCCAACTCCGTAGTCGCCAAGATCACCTACATGCAAATAGCTTGCTGAAGAGAAATCGAAAGAGCAAGAGCTTGAAGCAAACAATGCAAGAGAAAATATTTCACAATAGGAAAATGAAATTGCTATGTGAATGGATTGATTTACAATGAGAGAGAGACCATTTAAAAGGCCTCATGGAAGCTTGTAGAACAAGATGGAAGGAGGTAGAGGACAAAAATGACAACTCAGCACATATCCTCAAAAAGTGGAATATGCTAAAAAAGGAGAAAACTCCCGAGTTGTCAACAACAACCACTACATGCATTAAATACTAAATATGCATTAACCTAAGTAAGCTTAAGTAATAGAATAAATAATTAATTATTTACTCTAACATGGAAGCCATTCTATCAAACTAGGGTTTTACAAATTTTAAACTATGTAAGTCAACTTATGAAGAATACCTCAAAAATTTGATGAATTGGTGTTTGATCATTGCCAAGATCTTTGAAAATGCTTCAAACTAGATTGTGAATCACTTCTTTTCTCTGCTTGCTCTTACTTGAATTTGTAATGACGAAAAAAGGTGAAAATCAACCTTATACCCTTCAAAAATTTGCATTTAATGCTTGGTACTTGTACAACTGTAAACTCGACATCAACATGATTTCTATTCCACTTGGCATCTATAGAGACTTCCCTCACTCAACAACTACTGTAGGCTTAGCTCTAATTGTCTTTGACTAGTAGCTTAGCTCTAACTAGTATTTCACTTGGCATACACAAAAGACTTTTCATGCTTGGCAACAACATGAAAACTTCAAGATTTAACCTTGAATTTTCCACAACTTCTTGCATCTTAATTCATGCTAATGTAATCCTTTCAATGCTAATTTCTTTTCAAACTGATGTATAATGCAACACTTTAAGTATCAATCCCACATACCTCTTGTTTGCTTAGTTTGATGAAGTGTGACCACTTGATTCATTGGGTGAAGTGATCCCTTCTGCATTTGATGTACTGCCACCATCTTTCTTTTTCCCTATCTTGTTCATCTTTTTCCTATTGTGTTCAAAATTTTCCTTGCCTTTACCTTTATCAAATTCATAACTTGGTGCCTTGGACCTAGTTGGACAATGCTTACTTATGTGACCAGTCTTTTGATAGCTGAAACATGTGGTTTAACTCAACCATCTTTTGTAGTTACCAGTAAAGTGAGTCCTAATGTAGTTTTTAGATACATGTCCATATTCTTGACAATAGTGACAATTATATCTTGTATTGTAATCCCAATCATAAGAGTTTCCATAGCTTCTTACTTTTGTTGGCTTGCTTGATGACCACATTGACTTGGATCTGCATTCAAAGGCTCTATGTCCATACTTCTGACAATTGCAATAGTGTCCTTCAAATTTTGGTGCATGCATGGTTCTGGTTTTGCATTCATGTGCTTGATGACCTTGTTTGTTTTAGCTATGATAGTGATCATGTTCTTAGGCTTAACATTCTGATTTGTATTCTTGCTCCTGCACACATTAGAGGTATGTCCTTTTCTACCACAACTATGACAAGTAGGTTTGGAGTTGTTACCTCTATTGTTCCTTTCCTCAACAACTTTGGATGATTCTCCTTCTTTAGTGCTTGTGTATCCCAATCCTAATGTGTCTCTACTGGATCTAGGGGATTTTAGTAGTTTCTCAAAGTACTTGATGGCTTCATTTGGCTTGTTGGAACTTTCAACAAATTCCTTTTCTCTCTTCAAGTCATTTTTCTATTGTTCATTCTGCAACTTCAATGTAGTTATCTCAATATCCTTGACATTCAACTCATGATGAGCATTCATCATTTGGCTTAAGGTATGCAATTGAATATTTTAGATCGTAGATAGCTCTGTTGTCTTTTCTTCCAATATGTTTGCCAAAATTGTTTTGTCTTCTTTAATCATAGCCTTGTCTTCTATAGCCTTCTTCTTTTGTTCAGTCACCTCACATATCAGTATATCTTGTGATTCTTGCTCCAAATTGAGATTTCTAATTTCTTTAGCTTGTGCTCTATTCTTTTCCATTAGATCTACAATTTCTATATCAAATTTACTAGAGTTACCATCTGCAAATAGCTTTGTGGTGTCAATCTCTTTGTATTGTGTGTCTTTTTCTACTATCATAATCTCTTTCCTTCTCTTCAAGGAAGCAATAAAGTGTAGCCAATTAAGGTTACAATGGTTTGACCATGAAACATGATCTACCCTATGAAAGGTCTACCCTATTAAAGGCTTACAAGGACTATTAAGTCTCACCTTGTTAGAGGATTTCAAACCCCTGTTAAAAGTGTGCTTGGCTAAAGGACTTCAGAACATCCACTTGGAATGTCACCCTATTAAAGGATTTACAATAGTTTTTTAGGACTACTCCACCTAGGAGATTTAACTTAAATCACCAGTTAGGTTGTTTCAACATAGATCTTGTGATTGACTCTGGTTTCCTAATTAAAGATCAAATCCATACAATGTTATTCTTGATCCTCTCTAATTTGATGTAACAATTGTTGTATCCTTCTATTCTTTGTTCTCCTCCAACTGATTTTGCAATTCACTCTCTATAACTTCTAAGTCTCCATGAATGCTCTATTCTCACATGTAAACTTCTCTATTCTTTTCCTTTAATTCCTTACACACTCATATGAAGTTTAGGGTTTCATCCTCCTTAAGAAGACTAGAAGACTTAGGGTTAGGTATAAATCTACAACTAAGATTTATCCTTTTTGCCGCTTAATCCTTCCTATTTTTTGATTGGATGCATGTAATTGCATAGGGAATATGCATACAAATTCGTCTTTATCTTCAAAAGATCATATTCTATCCTTTGGTCTGCTAAAAAATGGTTTACATAGTTGTTTGTGCAATCACAAAAAAGTATGTCTAATCTATGTTACTTGGCACTTGAACTTATTGATGCTTGACACATACTATAATTCTAATTCTAACTCAATACTTGAAGTGCTTGACATCGACTACTTAGTTGGCACTTAAATCACTTGGTGTGGTCTATCTACTCAGCACATGAGTGACTCAACACTCATTGCAACTTGGCACAGTCTTGTATTTACATATCATACTCGGCATGCATTACTAGTTCAGTATGAACTTAGTAAATGACTTAAGTGTGTTGACACTCAATTATCAAAACCAATCTGAGATCAATAGATACGTCATTTAATAAATGATTTTATTTTAGAGAGTATTTATAATACATCAGATTTCATAACTAAATATATATAATTGCAATTGTAATATTCTATATTATAATAGTAATAAACATCATCTTAGATTTACTTCTTAACTATAACAATTTTATTTTTAAAATAATTATAATTATCTTTGTCATTAATCATAAAATCTTAGTTAATTTTGATTTCAATTATTTTTTCACCACATTATATTATGCTCAATTTTCATCGTAGTTTTTTTTCTTGATTAATTAGGATAACATATTAATTTAATAAGAAAAATAAGTAGTATATCTAAAGAAAATTAATCAAGCGATTTGGTCTTCAAAATTAACCAAGAAAGTTGTGACTACTATATATATACATATATGTATATATGTATGTATATGTATGTATATATATCTATATGTATGTATGTATACATACATACATACATATACATATAGACATATACACACAAACATATATATATATATATATATATATATATATATATATATATATATATATATATATATATATATATATATATATATATATATATATATATATATATATATATATATATATATATATGATATAAATTCCAAATATGTCTCACTTTGTCAAAAAATACCCAAAAAGTAACCATGAAATTGAAATTGGATTGCATATCTTCCACCTATATAGTCTAGTGTGGTTGTATTTAGTAAAGTCTATACTAATATAAAAAACCAACTAGAAAATGAAAGGAGATATTAAAATCATATAATTTTTATATTGTTGATCAACCAAATTATTATAATCAAAACCTAAAACAATTATATGTGTGTGTGAAATAAGATTTGAGAAAATCAATAGAAGATATAATTTTGAGTAAGCTTATTGCATAAAATAGGTTCCTACTTGTCAAGATCTTGAAAATAAATCTCATAGAATCGTTAGTTGAAATCCTAACTCTAAAGGTAACCAAAATTCCACTTATAGTGTAGAGCTTTCCACACAAGTGAAAAATGAAAGTGCTCTCTCTTTTTTTGGGGTTTGGTGAACGCATATTTGATGATCATCAAAAATTCCCTTATAAATTTTAAATATATTTTTTCTAAATGAATCCCCAAGGGTCATAATTGTAATATGAACATTATTTGTAAATTAATTTATGTTTAAATTATGTTTATTAAAATATTCCTTAATATTTTAAATCTTTATTATTAAATCTATTTATTTCAAGTTTTAATATTTATCAAATAGTGGTTCTGACTACTTACTAAATACTAAAACTTATTGAATATAATGAAAATAAAATAATAATATTATATTTTAATATGGTTATTACATAACATTAATGTAATTAATGATAATTATATGTTGAGATTATAAAATACTTAATTGATAATTGATCTTTTTAATATGTAGAGATATAATTGGAGTTTTTCTTTTTAGTACTTGGAGGGATTTTATTTTCTCCATGAGTTAATCAATAGATTTTGTAGAGTTTAAGTGCATACTGTGAGGCTTTTGAGTTGATTTTAAGTTCAATATTAGTTGATAGGACATTTGATGAAGTTAACTAATTATAATGTATTGATAGGATAAAAATGTCATCATTGAGTAATAAAAGTTATAAAAAGTTAAAGAATGTAATAATATGATTTAAAAAAATCAATTGATCATTCATTTAATCATTTGTTTGGGTGACCAATTCTTTAGTCATTTATTTGATCATTTATTTAGTCTCTTATCATTGTCTAACCTTGTGATTTTACCTAATAACCAATTTAGTCATTTATTAAGTCACTTATAAACTAAAAAATAGTACTAGAATTTGACCACTTTTAGTCACTTGACTAAATGTTTCAGTCTTGTGATTAAATCTTTTAGTCACATAGTCATTTATTTTCCAAAATTCTACTAGTGCTATAAGTATAGACCACTTACAAGATTGTACAAATTGTAGACCCAATAAGTCATCATACATATCCAAATCAAATAGTGATAACTATATCATGATGAGACCAATCTAAAATATAAGTTGAGCATACAATGACATCAAAATCCAAATTTCTAAAATATACAATGTCGTAAACTCACAATGTTACCACAGTCAATATATATCATAAATTATTCAGACTAATATATCACCAAACAAATCATGCCAAACTTGCACCAAATCTAAACCAATGTATAGATTACTCCAAGAGGTTTCTATTGACTACTCGAAGTCCAAAATGCAACTTTGTATCTCCAAGTTATTGCTAGAAAAAAGTAGTCAAAATAAACAACATCTAACTTTCGAGCTCTTAAAATCTGACAAATGTCAAAATCATAGAATCAAACCTACACCAATTTGTAGTGCTCTAAATTAGCTTTCCAAGAATAGTAAGAAGTCCAAAATCTGATATACTGAGTGAAAGTTATGGCCATTTTACCAATACAATATTTTTACCATTTTCACTACAAAAATTGTGATGGGATTAAATTTGACGATATCAGAGGCTGAACTAAAAACCTTTGTATTTTTCTATCAAAATGGGCAAACTAGGGCATATTATATATCAAAATTTATGGAAACATCAACTTGGATCCAACGGTGAGGAGGTCATTTCTGCAAGCTCCCCCCTAAAACCCTCATTTAAATGAAACATCTAAAAAAATCTTTTGACAAAAAATTTCACATGACCAAAATCTACCAACGTCCCATCATAATAGCAAACCCAAAACTCACAAATCTGCAATAAACAACCTATGAAATCAATATATCTTGCCCTTTCTTTTATCCTCTCATGCATTCCCATCAATTCAATCTAAGGTTATAACAACAAAACCATAGCTTTGATACAACTTGTAAGGAAACTGGAAACAAAAATATAATTGTTTCCACATAACCCATAATAGATCTAAAATAAATATGTAATTAAAATCCACATGCAAGTGAGTAGACAACATACTTGTTGACACAAAAGTTTGCACCCTTGCTTGAGGTATGATCCTCAAGTGACCTTGTGTAACATGGAAACAAGCTCCAAGTATGGGATTTGCACTCTAAGGTTTAAGCTTTAGAGAAGGTCGGCTTCCTTACAATCAGGATGCACCTAAACTACCACTTGAGAGGAAAAGGGAGAGAGAATACATTAAAAAAAATGTTGAAAGGAAAAGGGGGTGATGCAAAAGATTGAAACAATGGTTACAACCTTGCCCATGAATGCACTACACATCAATGAAATGCCAAACTACATAATTTTGAACTTAAATCTATCTCCAAAGAACTTGCATGTAGGTTAGAACTAATAAAATGTTGAAAGGAAAAAAAAATTACAACACAACACTTAACAATATAATAAACACAATATGTAAACTAAGAACATAGAAAAGAACATCTAACACAAGGAAATAATTTGCACAAGATAGTTAAATTGAAGAATAGGTAAAACAATGAATTTTATTAATGGAAGGCAAAAGAAATGCATTTACAGAACATAAAGTTGCTACAAAAATGCAAATAGAGAAGAACCCATAAAAAAAAATTTAAAATTCTTTTTAAAGATTTCAAGCATAACTCATATCTAAACTTGAAGTTCCAACCCCAATAAGACTAGAGTTAAGAGTAGTAGAGAGCAATAACTTAGAATCAAAAAGAAATTTGATCATGAAATGCAACTTGCTCATAGAAGTGACAGGAAGAGCCCATTAAATGCCCCTAGCCATAAAAGAGATCCAATCCAAAAGATTTGATCAAATTACAAGCAATAAGGAGGCATGGGAATACATTGGCACCATAAAACAAGACCCATGAAGTCACCCAACATTAAAGAACTAGCCTTGAAGACATGTGTTGGATGCAAGAGATTAAATTATGTCATTGTAAAAATAAAAATAAGAAGAGATAACATCCAACATTAACCCACCTGCATACACCTATAGAGTTGACTTGCCTAGAAAAGATCAGATCTACCCCAAAAAGTGGTGGACCATTGATGTAAATCTTTCCATTTAAAATGGATGGCCCAGATGTTGTAAAAATCTCCCAATGAATGATTAAAACATAATCATTAATGAAGAAACCTTCTAATTTGATGGTCAACACATTTCCCAATGCATGTTGGAAGGAACAACATACACTTTTGCTATTTCATAGACTGCCAAAAATGACCTCTGTGAAATAACACAATAGGATAACATGTAACTCGATAGAAGAAAAGACCAAACTACTCAACCAAAGAAGAGATTGAGCTAGTAACTGAGCTACTTGACAATATAATAGAATGAGTCACTTGGTCAAAGAACATTATGGAAAACATGCAAGTTAACTGCCAACTGACATGTTAACCCACCAAGGAATCCAACCCATTGAAGATCTCTTAGATTATTTATATGTGATGGGTTGAATGAGGGAAAAAATAGCCAACAATACCTAAAAATGTGACACTAGATATACCCTAGGAAACCCTCATCAAGGGAAAAGCATAGCCTCCAAAAGCATCCATCAGTATATATTATTCAACAAAACACCTTTGCAATAAAACCATAGAATCCTTGAAAGTCATAGCCACAACTCATAAATCCATGTGAACAAGCATGAATCCACACATCCCATGTCATGCTTCCAACCTTCACAAATTCTACCTTGTCTAACTTTTCAAGCCTTGTCTTCCTCGACTCTTCTCTTTTTCCTTTTTGTCTTATCTCTAGAGCTACCCTTGTGGCTGCTTATATAGTAGAAAGTCATACAAAACCACCAAGTGGTATTACATAAGCGATGGGCTAAAACCATGTGCTACCTAACCCATTGATCCCACATTTTATATTGGACATTTAATTATTTTCCCCAATATTAAATAACTACAACAAATATTATCACAATGTTACATTACAACTCATCAAGTATATCCCATGGGAATCTTTACATGTTGCATGTCCATTTAGGTGCTACTAGGTACACCATTACATAATAAAATAAATAATGCAATATAACAATATTATGCAATGTGTGCAACACACATAATCTCAACAAGATGGATATTATAATGAAGTCCCCTCAATGAACCAACAAATGAGTCGAATGTAGATTTGAATTTGTAAAGTGAGTTATATATTAACATACCAAACCTAGCTATTACTTTCTAACCATTATGGCATTGAAAATCCTTTAATCATGGTTGACCTAATAGTCATTTGTAAATCCTTTAATTAAAGTGACATTCTAATCGAATGATTTAATGATCGCTAGCTAGGCCACTCCTAATAGGGTGATTGAATCCTTTAATAGGGCCACACCTAAGAATGTATTTTGTAACCTTTAATAGTGTTGACTCTTAACCATGCTCACTTCAGAAGAGTGAAAAGTGGTAGCATGTTACTTGGTGGTTTTTCTAAAATTACATTTCCAAATTAAATCCTAGAGTCATATATGTTTGATGTATGCTACTTACTATTGTTTTAATTTTGTTGGTAACCATAACAATTGGTATCAGATCTTTTGGTGCTTGTAAGTAAAGTTTGAAGGGACTTAAGCTAAAGATCAAGATGTATGAGAGAGAGGTACCTAAGATGAACAAAGAGAACTTCCTAGCATAGAAAAGACTGATGAGATTGCATCTATATGGAGTTAGAGATTCTACATAGTACTACCTAGAAAATGAATACATTGAAGTTCCCAGACCCATGACTATTAAGAAAATAAAAGAGAAGCATGGGCATAATCAAATGATGATAGATCTAGCATCTTCCTTGAGTTATGATGAGTTTGACGATGTGAAGGAGTGCACTAATGCAAAGAAAATAAGGGATAAGATGGCTCAAATCCATGGAGGAGACAAAAATGTGTTAAGGGATAAAGTAAATAGTTTGAGAGGCAAGTTTGATGACATGAGAATGAAAGAAGGAGAAATTGTTGCATGGTATTGTGGTGGAATCAAGGAGGTTGTGAATGCTATTAGAGAAGTTGGACTAGATATATCTGATGCTACTATGATAACAAAGGTATTGAGGACTTTACTTCCTATTTATGCAATTAGAGTATCTGCAATTCAAAAATTGAGATGTACACCTAGTAATGAGTTGATAGTCTAATGGGTAGACTCTCTACATTTAAATTGTCAAATTTTGACAACTACACACCTTATAGTGTTGAATGTTCTTTCAAGTCTCAACTAACCCTTAATGGATCTAAAAGAAAGAAGAAGAGTAAGTTTGTAGATAGTAATAGTGAATCAAATGATGACCTTGATGAGTTAGAAGCATGTTAGGCATTCATTTTGCACAAGGTCAATGGTAGGAATCCATAGTGTAATTCCTCTCTTGAATAGTAAATATTTTTAAGGATCCACTCCAAGGTTTAGTATTTGTCTTGCGACATACCAAAATTCACTCAATAGAAGATAAATGTGAGTGTTCACAAGGAGGCCTTTGCTGGTTCTAAAAACTCTTTTATGTTGGAATCGAAGTAAAATCTATTTGCTGTCTCAAAATATCACACCAAAAGAACAATATTTTTTGTATTTTCTATTTTTCAATGAATGCAACTCTAGCAATGCAGCTACTATGAAGTCCTACTCTAGAAAGGGGTTAGCAAAGCAAATAATGAAACTGAAAGAAAATAACATGAAATCAAATAACTTGAAACTGAAATTCCTAAATGGACATAAGCTACAAAACACAACATGTTGCGAGTTAAACCTTCGAAGAAATTGGTAGGAAACCAATGAAAACAGGAGTAGCGCTTCCTAGAATCCACTGATGCAATCATTGGTGAGAATCTTTAACAAATTGAATGATGTTTCACTCTTCATCAAATCACAAGGCCATGGAAAGTGCGCTCATGCAAGATAAAAAGCTATGTAGACACAATCGGGTGATCTCTTCTCAAGCTCGTTATGTCAGTGGAATTCATATATCTGTAGCAAAAACTAGAATTAAAAGATCGCACATCTAGAAATAATGCAATAAACCTTTGGCTCAATCACAATCTCATGAATAAAATCCACAAAACAATGACAGATTCAGACAAGAATAACTACACTCTGAATGCTAGCACCAAAAGAATAACTTTATTGCATAATAATAGCGGCCATTTTTACATTTTATAGTGGGGTATTTATAAGAAATCATTTTCTCAATTTGTGTTGAGAGTGAGAGATATCTTGATGCAATAAAATGCTTTTAAAACATTAAAAAAAACTAAATATGTACAAACTAAAAATCTAGTTGGTGCTTAGAGGGACTCCATCCATATTTTATTCATTAATTGGATGCATGAGCCCTTTACATATCAAAAATAGAGAAAACATGAGAGAGAAAGTAGGAGGAGGCCATTACTCGAAGTGGAAGTGCATGGAGGCATCCAAAATGGAAACTGGCCCTTCACTAGGCATGTGTTGGAGTTAACTTGCCATCAAAATGTGCTCCCGTTGCATGGAAAGTGATATTTTTGGAACTAGCAGTCAACTATCGGTGCACCTCTGAATTGTAGAGCTACATGAAAATACGGACCTGTGGAGCTCAAAAATGGGGACTGCAGACATGCGTACCTGCAAACCTACGGACCTCAGAAGCTCAATTCGCCAAAAAATCAAAGCTCTCAATTTTGAAAACAATTTCTGGGTTTTTCTCAAATGGGGTTTTAGATCATTTTTTGTAAACATTCTTTACTCTTTTTTTGATGATTTACACCCTCTTTATAGCTAATCACTTTCATAAACTTGCACTCTTGCTTCTTCAATCTAAAATCCCAAGGCACTTGCATTGAATCTCATCATTAATAGCTGCATAAGATGAAGAGCCTATTCCACTTCATGTGTCCAACCTCTATATCTTCAACTTTTGTCTTCTCTCCAACTGCCCTATCCTTCTCGGCAAGAAACCAAGTGATCCAGGTGATCAAATGTTTGAAACTTTTTCATATTTTTTCGTAGATTTTTCTAGGCATTTTTAAATGGCTTTTTTGGAGGTCTCAAAATTTCAAGTTGAAACTTTCATCAATCCCTAAAATTGGGCAACTAAAGGCTCACTATTTTAGGGAGAGAAATTAGATCTTCAGTTCTTCTTTCCAATGGTGTAAGCAATTCTGAATTCCAAGCTCCGAGTCAAAAGTTATGACCCCGACAAGTTAAGGATACCTTTTTTACCTACAAAAAGAAGCAAACGTTAGTTTGTAGAGATGAAAAAATACTTAATTTAAGGCAAACCTTAATGACACTGGAACAAAAACTCCAAAAACTAGCTATTCAAACAAAATTGAAAGTGAATGGGCGATGTGGCGCACTCGTAGAGTGCGCAGGTGAGCATTTGGCACGTTATGGTGCATGCAGCCCTTTCTGGCATGTTATGGCACTTTGGCATGTGTGGCCCTTGAGAGCATGCATAGGATCTTTGTGGTGCCACTCGCGACACTTGGGTGTGTGCTACCCTTGGTGGTGTACAACCCTTTATGGCACGCACACACTCTAGGCATGCACGGCCCTTGGTGGCACTACCCTTGGTGGTGCCATGGGGTGCACGACCCTTGGTGGCACCATGCGTGGCACTCGGGCGCGCACTACCCTTGGCGGTGCCAATCACGACACTCGGGTGCGTGCTGCACTTAGTGGCGCGCAACTCTTTGTGGTGTGCGTGCGCTTTGGGCGAGCAGCCCTTTGTGGTGCGCGCATGCTTTGGGCGCATGCGGCTCTTGGTGGCACCACACGCAGCGCTAGGGTGCGCATTGCCCTTGGTGGCATGAGTGGCCCTTTGTGGTGCTGCGCGTGGCACTCGAGCGCACGTGCGGTGCTCGGGCGTATGCGGTGATGATTTTTTTTATTTTTTATTTTTTTAATTTATTATTATTATTATTTTTTGACTCTAAAATTCTAACTTCTAACCAAATTTTCTTCTCCCAACTCCCGAACTATGAGTTCGGGAGTCAAAAAAAGTAGGGGGTCCCCATTCCTAGCGAGGAATGGGGTGTGTGTTGTGGATACCACAACAAATAGCCCTGAAAAAATGAAGAAATGACCAAGGCATTTCTTCATCAGCAAACATTCCCGCGATGTGTGTCAAACACTAACCAAACTTTGAACATCCTGAGTGTCTTTCGGATGACTTTACAATCAAAATCTTAAAATTTGAAACCTTCAAGCTTAGTGTGTTCATTGTGTATTCATTCCTTTTGACATGTTAGAATGCATTCAATCAAGGTTTTTTGACAACTCGAAACAATCTTCCACTCCTCCTAGCTCATTCATTTGGAATCTCCATGACGACTCTTTATCAATCACTTGCTTGACCAGATGAGAGAATCAGTTCGAGGGCTCTTGGTGGGATGTCACGTTCTTTCAATTTTTAGCCTTTTGCATAATTGCTCCATGTTATTCAACATGTTACTTTTGAAACAATACTTTTGAATACAAGACACTTTTTTTTGCAACATATCTTTAGAATCCTTCAGACTTAACACTGTCTTTTCTCTTCTTCTTTTTTTTGCATTCTGTGTCCTGACTACACTTAGACTGTATAGCTAGAACATCAGTGTCATTTCTTGGATTTGATCTCTTATGAACATCCCTTGCATTCCTTTTTAAAACTTTTTAATAGACTCTCATGCCAAACAATGATCTCAACAACCTTTCAAGGAGACCCCTCCTGTTTGAACCAGTTGAAGTTTGGATCATCCCTTGTCACCTTTGACTTCAATTCAATAGCACCTAAAACAATCAAATCTTTAAATTTCACAAAGTGTTGAGAACTTGTTGGTCTAGGCTTCTGATTTCTAGACTGAAAGTCCCCTATTTCCACAGGAAATGTCAGTTGCTTGGTTGGCATAAGACACACAATTGTTCAAATGTTTTAACAAGAAATACCTCTTCCTAAAATTGAAACCAAAGAGTGGCTAGTAAAATCTTGAGAAACATCTCAAGTACACCTTACCCTCGGGACTGACATGACTTTGAAAGAAAACACACAACTAAAAGAAAAATAGAGAACAAAACCCAAACAAAAAGACTCGACTCAAAGCAAACTAACACCTAACTAGAAAGACTAAAAAAGACTAAGAAAAAGAAAAACAAATACAAAATAAAAAACTTATCTACAAAAAAATTGAAGAATAAGAATGTGGGGTAGTTGTCAGTAGATTTCTCATTATGTACAATAGCAATGAACCACCCCATATAGTTCTCAAAAATGCTGACTTGTCTTTGTACTCAGAAAAATAAAGTTTGGACAATCTTGGTTCAAATTTTGGGCACAAATCACACAAAATCAGAAGTTGTGGTAACTCTTTATGACCATGATTAATCCACAAACAAGTTCTCTTACCTTTAGCATCATATTCAAATTGAAAATCATCAAACTGAGAAGGATAATAGAAAGATATCACCTGATCCAGTGAATCCCCCAGCATAGGGGTACACTCACACGTCATAATTTGTCCTTTTGGTGATCTTATCTCATGGTTCACAACTCCACTCACACATGGAAACACTTTGGGTTTCTTTGGACTAGAAATATCAATCCCCATCCTTCCTTTTGAGTTAAAAGATTCATTCCTACCATTGATCAAAATGTTTTCTGCCTCATATCCCAAAGAAGTTTGTTCAAAATCATACTTTTCGTCCATTGCGATCTCCCAAGCTAACAAGAAATTGGGGCAACTTTCTTCTAAATGGAACCCAAATGGATGGATTCTACATGACTCAGTTATTGCATGGTTTGATATATGTGTAGAATACCCACAAATAGACATTTCCTCAGTTAAGCTTGAGACCAAATTTAACACTCTATCCATCTATTCTAATGACAAATCTTGTTTTGAGGGAGGTATCTTATCTTTATCAAATGGGCAATCAATATCACAGTAGGAAGAATTGGCATCTTTTTTTTGATGACTTTCTGATTCAAAAATCTCACCAACCTCAGGATCTTCTGCATTTCCATCACCTTTTGCAACTTCATGGAGTTTTGGAACTTCAAAATTTCTCGCACCGTCAAGATTTCTTAGCATATCCACACTTATTGTGACACAACACTTGGACGAATTTCTTCATTGAATGGGAATACAAACTTTTCTTGATCATCTTCATCAATTTTTTCTCCTGCAGACTTATCACGTGATTCAAACACCATTGCACTAAACTGTAGGGGTTGTTTCTCCATGATTTGGTGAGGCTGATCCAAAACATCATTTTTCCCATACCCATTTTCACTTAGACTCATACCTATAATATGATTATTCTCATTGTTGATGTTGTTGTAAAGGCCAAAATTTCTGCTCTGATTTTGAGAATAATTGTTCTGGGTAGAAAGTTGTCTTGGATGATTGCCTTGGTTTCTTGAGGAATGCAACTTTATTCTCACAAGTTCATTGGATAAAAGAGACATCGTCTCCTTCATGGCCTTAATCTCTCTAGCCATATTATTTTCTACTTCAATGGATGCAACTACCTTTTGCTTAAAGAAAGCAATCTTTTGAGACCCATATCCAAAATATGTAATTGTTGGCATTAGAGTAGCAGTAACCTGATTCATGAATGCAATAGCCTCTTAGAAGACCTTTTCAATAGTATCAATGTCTTTGGGTGGGAGCCTTCTTAGGAAAATAGAAGTTAATGAATCCATTGTTCCAAAATAGACTTGGATGGCAGCCTCTTGTGGTACAATGTAAGGAAACTCCATCCTTTGATATATCCTGTAGAAGCGATGATTAAACTGTGAAATAGTCTCATGGGGATCCCTCTTAATTGAGATGAATTGATGATATAGAAGAGCTAGATCAACATAGATCTTGAATTGTTCCAAAAACTTTCTCTCAAAGGAGTTCCAATCCATTATTGATGCTAGTGGTAGATTGAGGTACCAATTGAATGTCATTTCCCCCAAAGTGTAAAGAAAAAGGCGACATGCCACATCCATATGTTGAATTGTTGGAATATTCAAATAGGAAGAATACTTATGAGAGGAGAGGGGGGGGGGGGAGTGAATCAAAAGTATCACACTTTTAACCAATAAAACTTTTAGGTGGAAGTAAATTGCATGCATGTAAATACATCAAGTAAACATGAGACTAAGACATGCATCAACAACACATAACACTAGAATTTGGTAACCCAGAAACCCTCCAGGAATAAGAAGGTAAAACTGGGGTGGGGATGATACCCACAAAAATTACTGCAGCAATATTTTTCAACCACTTATGATGGTCTGCCCTGTTAAAGGCTTTACACTGTGTCAATAGTGACTTGGTTAGAGGATTTACAAACACTTTACATGAAGTGTCACCTTGTTAAAGGATTTAATCACCTATTTAAAGGATCTACGAAATAGCTATTAAGCTAACCTATCACCATAGGATTTTCATTCTAATACAATTGCTAGAAAGTATTAGGTACAATGAACCTGATAGATTATAATCCTTGATTGTTGAATGCAGGCACTTGTTCTGCTTTCTCTGATCTTGATCCTTTGTGATCTGATAACCCTTGTTCTGAAAGTAGATTTCCTTATACACCCTTGTATATCCACTCATATATTTTAAAATGAAATTTTTTCTTCCTTATAAAGACATTTGAGGATTTAGGGTTAGGTATGGATCTTTGATCCATATTCAATCTCTATTTTTCGCTCATTGTTTGTACTTCTTCCATTGGTTGCATGCCTTCATCATTTTTCTTATTGGCTGCATGTAGATTGCATAGGAAAGATAAAATATTTGATCTTATCATTTAATCCTTCAAGATTTACCTTATGTCGGCTAAAAAAATTGTTTGCATCATAGTTTGTGCAATTACAAACTCTTATGATGATATTCTGAGTTACTCAGCTCCTGAAGGATTACTGATGCTCGACACATGCTGTTTCCTGGATAACTTGGCACCTAAACAAAACTAGCTTACTCAGAACTTATTTTATTTTTGTATTACTCGGCATCATCTATGACTCGACAGTTGAATATACACTCGGCGCTTTATTCTGCTCAACACTTAAATTCATTCGGCACTTGAACTTTACTCAGCACATGATCTTCACTTGGCATCTAAAAACTACTCGGTACATGAAGATCACTTGACACCTAAAGTCTTTCCTAACTCAACTCCTTTTGTGGCTTGACATTCATGGTGTACTTGGCTCCAATATAGAAAGTAGGTAAGTGTATTGGCACTCAAGTGTTAAAAACCATTATGAAGTTAACAATCTCCCCCTTTGACATGAGTGACAAAAACACTTAACTGACCTTATGAGTACATTTACTAATATGTTTGGTATATACAGAGTTTAAAGAAAACTTGATCAAAATTTGTAACTTACAATATATACCTCAAAAATTTTGTAACTCCCCCTAAGTTGATTGTGCCATTATCTGTATATCATGCTCCTACTTTTATCTTTTCTCCCCCATTAATTCATCTTCATAATATCTATATCTCCCCCTATTATATCTCTTTTTCTTCTCCCCCTTTTTGACACTTATGTCAAAGAATGTTTAAGGGTTAAGACCATATTTAGCCAAAAATATGTTGTTTATCTCCATAATCATCCTGAGGGCTGCATCCCAATTGTTTAAAGAAATTTCTAGTGACTTATGCTAGATGGCAGTCTCTGCAGCAAGATGAATAAGTCCATCTGATGTAAAAAGATTATGGTCTTTCTTGAGAATAGTTTCAGCATAGACTTGCTCTTTATGGAGTATTTCTAAATGTGGGGTAATGGAGGATTGGAGTTGTATCAATTTTGTCTTGATATTGGCCTCTTTTGCTGTTAACACAGCTATTTCCTTTTGAGTGTGAAGCATCTGGGTAAAATGCTTCTCACTTTGAGCTAGATCTTTAGGTAGTTGCATGCTAGAAATATTTAAATTTCTTTCCAAGCTCATTGTCTTTTGGCTAGTCTCCTGTGTGAAGTATGAATAGTCACACAACTTTTTGTACAATGAGAATATATTCTCAAGTACCTTTTTCACTTTGTCAATTAGCTTTGCCAATTCAACTTGGGAAAGTGCAATTTGACTTGATATTTGCTCATTTACTTTTCCCTAAAATTTTCTTTTAGACCATTCCATAAGTTTTGCATTTGTCTCTTGGTCTTCATTTGTCACCTGGTCAACAATATGTGTCAATTGCTCCATGATATGCTTTGACTCATCTAGTGATTGCAAACTGAAGGCATGCATAAAGATGTCCTTAATCTCATGTAGTGTTTTCTTTTGTTTATACTCTTTCCTGAGTATCTCTTGTCTTTTTCTCCTATTCAGTGCTTCCTGCACCTCATTTATTTGATCAATGGTTATAGTTTTTGAGTCATAGCCTGGTATGACTATCTCCTCATCTAATTCAGGGTCTCCATAGTGAAGTACCCTTGCAACTTTTGTAGTACTAGATGTTGGTACAAATATTTGCAATGGCTGGTGTGAAGGAGTTCCTGAGGTAGGCAAATTTATCAATGTTTGTATTGCCTCCTGCTCTTTAGGGGTTTCCACTGTTTCCTCCTCCTGCTGTCTTCTATCTTGATCAATTATGGTAATCTTAAGAAGTGCACCTTGTGTTTGTGCTGTAGGATCATATGTAATAGTCTATCCTATTTGTTCTGTTTGTCTTGTTTGTTCTATTCCTTTTTCTACAACTACACTTGGCTTCTATATTGTAGTATCAACTATGCCTGTTGAGATAACTGTTGCTTTTGAAGTTGACTACTAGTAGCTATAGAGATGATGGAAGGTGGTTATTTTGGATTCACCTTATCTCTAACTGTGCTTTCTACTATTTTTTGCAATTCATCCATACTAACCAATACTGGATCTACACATAATATTGCTTGTTGTGTAGATTGGTCAAGGATTCTTTTGAGATCTTCCATAGTTAATGGATTGATATTCTAACCAAAAGTATCAGGAACATCAATAATAGTTACAGTTTCTGCAGGTGTGATGGATACTAGAGGGTGGCAATTGTGTGTCTTGCACACTCTGATCTAGTTGCTGCTCTTGCTCAGCTGTTGCTGTTATATCTTGTTTTTGTGTCTCTTCCTCCTCTCCATCTTTCTTTTCTTCTTCCTTCTTCTCTTCTTCTATCTTCTTTTCTTCTTCTGTCTTCTTTTCTTCTTCTACTTTCTTTTCTTCTTCTCCCTTCTCTACTAATGTCTTCACTTCTCTCCCTTTTCTCCTCTCTTCTAGTGGAGCAACAACTTCTTCCTTGTATTCTTCTTCAAGAAAATCTTCAATCTTCTTGTACAAGTTTTTACATGATTTCATTGTTCTTTGAACAATTTCTTCCATCTTGTTTTGGAGTATGAAGAATGCCCTGTATTTAGGTGTAAACCTATTATTCTGCCTTTTGACTGCTTTCTTTACTTGTTCCTTAGTCAAATTCAACAATCCACTTGCTAGGGTTGATTCCCTCATCTCCTTCTCCATTTTCAAACAAAAATGGCATCTGTCTTCTACAATTTTAGACAGTTCTTTTGGCAATTGTCCATCTAGTTCAAGTGGAGTGTACTTGAACTGTGCCATCATTCCATAGACTATTTCTTCTATCCTATTCTATTCTTCTTTGGTAAACTTATTGAAATCAACTTTATTTAAGTTGCTTAAATCACCATTTCCAATCTTTTTACATAAAATATCAACTGAAGAATGGCTTACCTTTTTAGATTGATCTTCTTCATTAGTATAAGGTTGAGCCACATATCTTCTTCTTTTCCTTGGCTCTTCCTGTGTTTCCTTGATTTGTTTCTTCTTTGTAACTTCCTCTTTAGCCTTTTGAGTGGAGTCTCTTGTTGCAGCTCATGTTGTAGGCTTTTGAGGTGATGGCATGGTAGATTTCTTTGGTTTTTGCGAGCTGGAGGTTGTTCTGTTGCCTTTCTTTTCTTTGAATCAGCTTCAGTTGGTGCTTCCTTGGCTTCTTTGTCTTCTGCACCTTCCTCCTTGTCTTCACCTTTTCCTTGAGTTAATTCCATTGGGCCTTGTTCTTGCTCATCTTCATCATCATTGTTATCTTCTTCTTCTTTTGCTTCAACCTCAATTTCTTCTTAATCTTCTTTAACAATTTGTCTTTCTTCTTTAATGTGGAAGCAGTCTTTAATTCCATGTTTATTTTTGACCTTACTACATAATAAGTGCCAAAATGTGGAGCACTTTTATCTGTTTCTTCTGCTAATAATGCAGTTATTGCTGCAGATGCCTCATCAACATTAATTTCATATCCAAATGGCCTTAGCCATCTCACTCTTGGAATTGTTGCTTGGATGTATGTGAAATCAATATCAACCAAGAAACATATATCATTAACATTTTCTTCTACTAAAGTAACTGGTATTCTCACCCTTTGTTTCATGGATTTCTTGAAATCTTCGAAATAGCTTGTCATCAGGGTATCAAAATTTTCTCCCATTTGTTCTATATATTTATTGATTTGGGCAATGATTGTTCTATCATTCCTCCATGTCACTTTGCCAAAAGAGAGAAACTCATTTTGCACATAGAAGAATATACAAACTAGAATTGCTCCAAATTTGCATTGAGTGCCCTTTGTCCTTCTTATGGCAGCTAGGTTTTCATTAATCTGTTGTAGTTGCAGTTCTAGAAGATCATAAGTATGATCCTTTTTCACCAATTTGTAGCCTACATCTACTGCAATACATGGTACACTGTTGAGTCTACTGGATTGGTAGAACTTATGGGCAATGACTCTAACAACAAATTCAACTAGAGGATCCTGTATGGTATGAATTGTCATTCCTCTCTTATTCCACTGAGCACCAGTGTTCTTTTCAATAACCTCCTTCGATTCACTTCTTAAGGTTTTGAACTGATCTAGGGTTGGGTACCCTGTTACTCTATGTATGATTTCTTTGGTTAATTTGATGGGAATATCTTCTAACCACATACTACCACCATGAATTCTGCTCAGCACAAGCCTAAACCATTCTGTCTTGAATACGGTGGGAAAGCTCAAAACTTAGGTCAAACCCTTTCTTTCAACAATTTTGAATTCATCTCTTAAGACTCCATCTACGCACAATTTCTCATAGGCTTGCCTTATTTCCATATCTCCTAGGGCACCTATCTTACAATTGTAGCATTTCCTAACATCTTGAACCATTACAACTTTTGGGGGTATTTGGGAGAGAGCTCCGACTGGGTCATTTTTGTATGCAACTTCAGGTATGGGATGAAAATCAAGTTGCTTGACCTCATTGGACACTAACTGAACTTCAAATGACTCTTTGTCCTCAGTTTTCTTGGAACTTGACGCCATTTATGCAAAATAGGGTTTCCTTTTTATGAAATATAAAATTGCGTAGCTCGGCATAAATGAAAAATACCTCAAGATCGATGAAAACACATTGGGAGAGGTTGCAGTCTACTTGAAATGCTGGATTCTTTGTTGTGAAGTTGCTCTGCTCTTTTTCTCTTCTTTGCTTCTTGATCGTGAAAAACTAATTAAAATCACGATAATATACCCTATTTTCATTGCATTAAATGCTCAACTACCAACTCGGCTTCTAAAAAAAAATTTGAACTAACTCGGCATAAGTTATCAACTCAGTCGCTATTAGGAGCTTGGCATGTGTTGGAGTTTAACTCGGCATCCAAAGATATCTTGGCAACATCATTTAGATTTTGTCTTGACATCTTGTCTCATGCAGATTTATACTTTGCATCGCTTCTTTGTCTTGGGACTGATGTGTGATATAGCTTTGTATATCAGTCCCGTATACTTCTCATGCTTAGTTTGATGAAGTGTGATCACTTGACCCATTGGGTGAAGTGATCCCTCCACTTGATGTGTTGCACTCATCTTTCTTTTTCCAAGTTTTATTCATTTGCCCTCTTATATTTTCGACATCAATCTTTTCTTTGCCCTTATTTTCTTCAGTCTTGGGTGCCTTTGACCTTGTAGGACAGTTTCTGCTGGTATGACCAATTTTCAAACAACTGAAACATGTGGTTTGGTTCAACCATCTCTTGTAGTTCCCTTTGAAATGTGTTCTTATGCAGTTCTGGGGCATATGTCCATATTCTTGACAATAATGACAGCTATACCTGGTGTTGTAATCCCAATGATAATGACTTCCATTCCCTTTTGATTTTGTTGGTTGATTTGATGTCCACATAGGTTTTGATCTGCATTCAGATGCCCTATGTCCATACTTTTTGCAATTATAACAATGTCCATCAAATCTTCGAGTCCTTGTGACATTGGATCTGCAATCTTGTGTCATATGTCCTTGCATGTTGCACTTGTGACAGAAGTTCTTACTCTTGGGTGTGTTTGATTGATTGAATCTTCTACTCCTGCAAACATTAGCTGTATGCCCCTTCTTATTGCAGTAATGACAAGTGGGTTTTGAATCCTTACCTTTGTCACTTCTTTGTTCAGCACTCTTTACTGATTCTCCAACTTCAGTGCTGTTGTATCCAAGTCCTGATGTATCATGGGCGAATCTTGGGAATTTCATCAATTGTTCAAAATACTTGATTGCTTCACTTGACTTGTTGAGATTCTATGGTACCTCTTTTTCTCTATTCAATTCATTCTATATTTGTTCATACTGCATCTTCAAAGTAGAGATCTCAATATCTTTCACATTAAGTTCATGGGGAAGGTTCACCATTTGGGCAAGTCTATCCATCTGCATGTTTTAGATCCTTTTCAATTTAGTACATTTTTCTTCAAGTCTATTTGCAAGATTTCTTTTGTCATTTTCCATCATGACTTTATCCTTGACTACTCTTTTCTTTTGTTCAGTAATTTCACATATCATTATGGCCTATGATTCATGTTCCATCTTGAGAGATCTTATCTCCTCTGCTTGAACTTTTTTTTTCTCCATTAGTTTTGCTATTGCTGCATCAAATTCTTTAGTGTCTCCATTGGCAAACACTAGTGTGGTATCAACCTCCTTGTAGTGTATATCATTTTCAACTATGGCTATCTCCTTTCTTCTCTTTAAAGATTTTCTTAATTCCACTCTTGCTTCTTCTACTTTTTGTAGAGAGAGATGCACATCAATCACCTGGTTTTCAATGATCTTTCCAAGTTTGAAAACTTCCATCTTTAGATCTTTTTCTCCAAGCTGTCAAAATTTTCCTTGTGAGAACCTGGATGCTCTGATACCAATTATTGGAATATTCAAATAGGAAGAATACTTATGAGAGGGGGGGGGTGGGTGAATCAGAAGTATCACACTTTTAACCAATAAAACTTTTAGGTGGAAGTAAATTGCATGCATGTAAATACATCAAGTAAACATGAAACTAAGACATGCATCAACAACACATAATACTGGAATTCGGTAACCCAGAAACCCTCCAGGAATAAGAAGGTAAAACTGGGGTGGGGATGATACTCACAAAAATTACTGCAGCAATATTGTTCAACCACTTATGATGGTCTGCCCTGTTAAAGGCCTACCCTATTAAAGGCTTTACACTGTGTCAATAGTGACCTGGTTAGAGGATTTACAAACACTTTACATGAAGTGTCACCCTGTTAAAGGATTTAATCACCTATTTAAAGGATCTACAAAATAGTTGTTAAGCTAACCTATCACCATAGGATTTTCATTCTAATACAATTGCTAGAAAGTATTAGGTACAATGAACCTGATAGATTACAATCCTTGATTGCTGAATGTAGGCACTTGTTCTGCTTTCTCTGATCTTGATCCTTTGTGACCTGATAACCCTTGTTCTGAAAGTAGATTTCCTTATACACCCTTGTATATCAGCTCGTATATTTTACAATGAAATTTCATCTTCCTTATAAATATATTTGAGGATTTAGGGTTAGGTATGGATCTTCGATCCATATTCAATCTCTATTTTCCACTCATTGTTTGTACTTCTTCCATTGGTTGCATGCCTTCATCATTTTTCTTATTGGCTGCATCTAGATTGCATAGGAAAGATAAAAGATTTGATCTTGTCATTTAATCCTTCGAGATTTACCTTATGTCGGCTACAAAAACTATTTGCATCATAGTTTGTGCAATTACAAACTCTTATGCTGATATTCTGAGTTACTCAGCTCCTGAAGCATTATTGATGCTCGGCACATGCTATTTCCTGGATAAATCGGCACCTAAACAAAACTAGCTTACTCGACACTTGTTTTATTTTTGTATTACTCAGCATCATCTATGACTCGGCACTTGAATATCACTTGACACTTTATTCTGCTTAGCACTTAAAGTCATTCGGCACTTGAACTTTACTCGGCACCTGATCTTCACTCGACATCTAAAAACTACTCGGCACATGAAGATCACTCAGCACCTGAAGTCTTTCCTAACTTGGCTCAAGTTGTGGCTCGGCATTCATGGTGTACTCGGATCCAATATAGAAAGTAGGTAAGTGTATTGGCACTCAAGTGTCAAAAACCATTATGAAGTTAATAGAATCTAGTTTCAATTACAAATCTCTTTAAAAATTTCAAGATGATCCTCTGTTGTTTGTGATTCTCCATAGATGAACCGTGGGCAAAACTTTTTAGGATTTTTGGGCAAGTCATCTAATGGTCTAGTTAGGTTCAAAGGTGAACTTTGGGCATTGAAGAAAGACATGGTGCATAATGATGGAAATGTGTGAAGTGGGATGTAAAGCGAACGATGATGATGAAATGTGTAATTTGAATGGGTGGAGTTCTTGGAATCCCTTTATCACTATGATGCTTGTGAAAGTGACTAAGTTCTAACAACTTGTGTTTATTCTAGAAAAGTAAACCTCTGGAGAAGCATGCTTTCTCAAAATAATGCACCACAAAATTTTGCGCACCTGCGGAGCTGCAGATCTGCGGACCTGCAAACTTTCAGATCTGTGGACCTGCGGACCTGTGTATCTGCAGAGTTGCGCACCTGAATTTTTGAAAAACTCAAATTTTTTTTTGAACTTGTGCAAAGTGAAAATTATTGGAGGAGTGTAAATTTTTGAAACTTTGTCAAATTTGTTCATTCCAAGGAGTGTAAAATGGTTCAGCCCTCCTTCTAGTGCCACTTCTATTGGGCGTTCATTTTGCATGAGGTCAACGATAGGAATCCATAGTGTAATTCCTCTCTTGAAAAGCAAATCTTTTTAAGCATCCACTCTAAGGTGGCATTGCGCATGGTGCTTGGGTGCATGCTACCCTTGGTGGCACATGCGACCCTTTGTGGTGCAACACGTGGCGCTTGGGCGCGCGTTGCCCTTTGTGGCGCAAACAGTGATGATTTTTTTATTTTTTAAATTTATTTATTATTATTATTATTTACTCTAAAATTCTAACTTCTAACCAAATTTTCTTCTCCCAACTCCTGAACTATGAGTCCGGGAGTCAAAAAAATTAGGGGGTCCCCATTCCTAGTGAGGAATGGGGCGTGTGTTATGGACACCACAACAAAGCATTATTGGTAAGAAGGCTACTAAGAGGAAAAGGAAAATATAAAGGTAAACTCCCTAATGTCTTTTTTACATGTAATAAAGTTAGTCATATTGTCACAAGATGTCCTGACAGAGATGAGAAGGAAGAAAGGAAAGACAAAAAATACCAAGGAAGGGGAGACAACAAAGATAACTGAGGTAATAAATACTACAAAGGAAAAGGTAAGAAATATTGTTACATTGCTAAAGAAAATGGTTCTGATAGTGATTCTAATGAAGAAGTTGTTTATGTTGTAATGAAAGATAAATTTGATGAAGATGAGAAAACTACTTAAATTTTACATGTGAATAAGAATGACAGATGGATAATTGATAGCAGTTGCTCACATCATATGATTAGCAATACAAGTAAGTTTGAAAAGCTAGAACATTATAATGGAAGTAGTGTTAAGTTTGGAAATGATGTATCATGTTATGTGAATGGTAAAGGATCAATTATACTGAATGAAAAGATCAAATGTGACAATGCATATTGGGTTGATGGATTAAAATATAGCTTGTTGAGTATGGCATAGTTGAGCAGTTCAGACTATCGAGTTGAATTCTAAAACAAGAAGACAAAGATCTACGATGCTATTTTTGAACTAATTGGAAGTAGAGATCAAACAAGAGGTAACTTTTTCTATATGGACCTATCTGAAGATACTTGTCTATTTGCACAATTTGAATATATTTGGTTATGGCATAAGAGGTTATGTCTTGTGAACTTTGGTAATCTAGTAAACATTAGTAAGATGAAAAGAGTAAGAGGGTTACAAATATTGAGGAAATACAATAAAGTGATGTGCAAACAATGTTAAATGGCAAAAATGGCAATGTCTAGTATCAAGATAAAAACCTATTGTTATGATGATATTTTGAGTTGTTCCATACTAATTTATGTGGTCCTATTGGAGTGAAAATATATTATGGTGACAAATATTTTATTATGTTTGTTGATGATTTCTCTAGAATGATGGTTGTGATGTTTCTTAAAGAAAAATACTATGCATTTCAAATGTTTAAGTGGTATTTAGGTAGAGTTGAAAAGGAAATAGGTAAGAGTCTAAAGTGCTTGAGATAAGATATAGGAGGTGAATTCATATAAGATGAGTTCAATATATTCTACAATGATAAATGAATCAAGAGATAAATAAATGCACCAAGGACTCCAACATAGAATGAAATAGTTGAAAGAAGGAATAGATCAATCGTGGAATGTGCAAGGACACTAATGATAGAAAAGAATATTTCACATAAGTATTGGAGAGAAGTTGTAAGTACTAAAGTTATACTCTGAACCAAGCTCAAGTTAAGAAAGTTACAAACAAAACCCCTTTTGAACTTTGGTGTGGCTATGCACCTAATGTAAATTCTTTTAAAGTTTTTTAAAGAAAATATCACACAATGAAAGATGAAAGGAAAGGAAAACTTGATGCGAAGAGTGATGAAGGTATATTATTAGGATTTTCCACTAAAAGAAATGGAAAGTGCAAATGTTAGATTTGATGAATTTGCAAAAAATAATGAAGAGGAATGTAAGAAAGAAGCTAAAGATTATAGAAACTTTGTCTACATCTATGGAGGAGAACCAAGTACATTATCTAAACAAGAGAATGAGGTTGTTGACCATTAGAAACTAGGCACTACTAAGGTTCACCTGAAAAACTCTACAAAGCATCAACATGTTGTTGAGCATCAAGTTGTAGATGTTTATTCATAGAAAGAAGAAGTCAAACATTAGAGAGAGGAAACTGAACAAAAGATAGACAATGTTGAGTTTCAGCCAGAGATACCTAAAGGAGATGAGAAAGAAGGTCCAAGTGAAATACCAATAGAAGAGAGAATACCTGGACCTATCTTAGAAAAATATGTAAGAAGGAACAATACATTTGATCAAATCGTTGGAGACAAAGATTCAAGAGTTATGACAAGAAGTAAATTGAGGAATGATCCATGTTTACTATGTGAGTTAGAACCTAAATCAGTTAAAGATGCACTTGATAATGAAAACTAGATTAAATAAATGAATGAAGAAATTGATCAAATAGATAAGAACAAGACATGTACATTGGTGCCCAAGCCAAAGGATAAGAATGAGATTAGAGCAAAATGAGTATTAAGAAACAAACTGAATGAGAAAGGTGAAGTCACAAGAAACAAAGCAATGCTAGCTTGTAAGGGATGTGCACAAGAGGAAGGAATTGACTATAGAGAGACATTTTCCCCAGTTGCAAGGTTGGAAGGAGTGAGAGAGTTTCTTGCATGTGTTTCTTACAAAGGTTTCAAGGTATATCAAATGGATGTCAAAACTGCATTCCTGAATGGAATCTTAGAAGAAGTCTATATTGAACAACTAGAAGGATTTTTTGATCCATGAAAGAAGAGTATGGTATGTAACCTACACAAAGCATTATATGGTTTGAAACAAACCCCTAGAGTATGGTATGAAAGGTTACATACTTATTTGGTGAAAATTGGTTTTGCAAGAACTAATGACAATAGAAATTTGTACTTGAAAAGTGAATTTGAGATCAAGATATTGCTAGCTTAAATTTTTGTTAATGATATCATATTTGGTGGACATGATATGTTGTGCAAGACATTTTATAATGAGATGAAGAAAAAATTTGAAATGTCAATGTTTGGAGAGATCAAATTTTTTGTTGGTTGCAAGTTTATCATATTAAGAAAGTGTTAGAGTAATAAAGTATTTTCTTATTAATTAAATCATATTGATTTAATAATTAAGTCACTTATTATCTCCAGTTTACTTAAGCTAATATTTGGGAATATAATAATGAATTCTTTTAATAATTATCACCACGCAACCTAGGTTAGTTTCCTTTTAGGATTATGATCTCCTTTTATAAGGATTGATCTCTCTTTGTAGCATTCATTCAGTAAATACAATTTGCATTTCTTTTTTTATCATTAAGAATGTCTCATCTTCTGTGGATCTCTAAATTTGGGTCTCCATAGCTTTTCCTTCTCTCTTTCTGTAATAGGTGTTTACATGTAGTGATTCTTGGGAGTTGTGGGGTTAAACTTTCATCAACTTTGACATGGTATCAAAGCTTCAAAATTTCATGCCCTTGTTGTCTCCATGAGAGGTTTGGTCTTTTTTTTTAAATCTTGTTTTTTAGAGTTTTCTTGTATTGGATCTGAGGGGTCACTTTTCTTGGTGCACTTTGAGCCCAAATGAACCTCACCATTGGATTCATAGCGCTGAATAATCCTTATTTCCATATAAAATTTGTCCAATTTGGACACAATTAACTAGTAAGAGAAAAATATTGCCCCCAAATTTAGCATGTTTCTTAAGGTGATAATTTTTTTAATTATTATTTTTTTTTAAAAATTAAATATAACGGGGTGTTGCTTTAAAAAAATTGAAAGGAAAATTGCTTTCTTTATTTAAAAAAAGGTGTTTTTAAAAAAATAATGTGATGTTGCATCATCAAAGTACGCTAACATTAGTAGGTACTAAAAAGCTACAAATTTTCTTACATCATTAGTACTTGGGTGTAGGTGCTAACATCAATATGTTTGAGCTGAAATTTGATGGCCTTCAAAGCATCATTTCTTTGATTTGTTTTGTCATAAAGACCTATTGATGGGTTTTTTTCCATATCTTTGTCATATGGAGGCACTTTTTTGACAAATATTATATCATCATTAAGCTCTTTCAAGTTTGTTGTGATGGTGCAAGTTATTTGGACTTTTGATGTTGTTTGGTTGTCTATTTATGTAGTCAAAGTCAAAGGTTCTATTTTTCATTCTAGGAGACATATCTTGAATACCATATCTCCAATTTGGGAATTCTTTATATCATTGGAAATGTAATTTAGAGCTCTTTCCAGTGATGCTAGTTGTTTTTCCATATTTTTCTCCAAGAAAAATCTATTCATTTTTATTTATTTTTTGCATTTTGGTGGATATCCTAGTTGTTTTAGGTCCGAGGATCAATTTTTTTACTTCAAATGATTTTTCATGGGTTTTACTATTTATTGTATCAACCTTATGTCTCTTCTAGTCTATTTAGACATCATTTGTATGAATTCTTGCAAACACACTAAGATATCATCATTCCTTATCTCTTTCTGTAACAAGTGTTTCCTATTGTTTGGCTTCCTTTGCCTATGACCCAACATCATTTATCTATTGCTCATCACCCATGGGTTTTTGATCAACAACTGGCTCTTGCAAATTGACATTCCCAGTCTACTGAGGATCTGTGGCTTTGATTTATTATTTATGTGGAGTACATATGAATGAACTATAATCTTCAAGTTTTGTCTTGCATTAAACTTCACTCTTCTTTATGTATTCATCAACTTTTAGATTTGCATTTTTCACAATTTGGTTAACGTTAGAGTTCAAACACTTATAAGGTTTACTCTTGGTGGAATATCCTAGGAATATGACTTCACCACTTTTAGCATCAAGTTTTCCATTCCTATTGTCATTAATTAAGTATGTAACATTTTCTTCCAAAGATTTTAAAATATTTTACTATAGGTGCATATCCATACCATAAATCAAAAGGTGTAGCATTTGTACCTTTCTTGACTTGTACTCTATTTAGAGTATAAATAGTTGTACTTAGAAGTTCTCTCTAGTATTTCTCATGACACATTTTTTCCCATCATCAGTGTTCCAACACAGTCCATAATTGATCTATTTCTCCTTTCAACTATTCCATTATGAGAAGGGGTCCTAGGTGAAAATATTTTTCTTTTAATTCCTCTATCATTGCATAATATGTTGAACTCATTGGAAATGAATTCACCACCTTTGCCATATCTCAAGTACTTCAGACTCTTCCCTACCTCCTTTTCAACTCTACCAACATACCACTTAAACAACTCAAAAGTGTCAAATTTTTCTTTAAGAAATATCACAGTCATCATTCTAGAGTAGTGAGCAAAAAATAGAATGAAATATTTGTCTCCATAGTAGCTTTGAACTTAAATAGGTCCACATAAGTCAATATAAACCAATTCCATAATTTCATTAGATGAATATGTTTTTTTTCTAATTGACATTGTTTACACATCATTGTCAAGTTTTCTCAGTTTTGGCAAACCTCGTACAATTTTAATTTTACTAATGCTAACCAAAATGTGAAAGCCTACATGACATAACCTTTTGTGCCACAACCAAATATCTTCATATTGTACAAACAAACATGTCTCAATAGATAAATCTAGGCAGAACAAATTAACTCTTTTTTATTACCACTTCCAATTAGTTTACCATCAACATTAAATATTTTGGCCTTTCTATGATGGAATTCAACTCTATAACCTTATTTTTTGAACTATGAAATACTCAACAGATTATAGTTAAGTCCTTCAACCCTGTAAACATATCACATTTGATCTTATCAGCTAGTTGAATTATCCCTTTACCTTCCACAAGATATGGAACATTGTTACCAAATTCTACACAACCACCTTTGTATGGTCCAATGTCCTTAAATTTACTTCTATCACTAATCATGTGATTAGAGTAACCACTATCAATTATCCATTTATCATTTTTGTTGACATAAAAGATTAAAGGAGATTTTTCATCTTCATCAAAATCTTCTTTCATAGCAACAAATACTACCTCTTCATCATTACCTTCAAATTCAGTATCAATTTCTTGCCTTTTCCTTGTAGTCCTTATTCTTCTTGAAGTCTCGGTCATCTCTTATTCCTTTGTACTTGCTCTACTTTCTTTCATCCTTGTCATATCTATTAGGACACCTTACAACAATATGACCAACCTTGTTGCATGAAAAATAGATTATGGGAAGTTTACCTTTGTATTTTCCTTTGCTTCTTCCAAATCTCCTAGCTATCATTGACTCAAGTTCATCAATTTCATCATCAGAAGTATCTATGTCATTTTTTAGATGTTTTCCTTTTCCTTTCTTGCTAAGAACTAGTTGTGATTTAAAAGAAGATTCAATAGTAGTAGGAGTGTAATTATTAGGGTGTTTTTTAGTAGTGAATATTCGTAATTTTGTGAATTTTAGATTTTTTTGCTAGTAATTTGGCTAATAATTTAAGATTTAATGCAACCTAAATCGTCACATTTTTATTAAGTTTAGTTCTAAAATATTTAAAATCGCTTGATAATTTATTTTATTAATAAATTTAAACTCAAATATTTGCCACAATATTTGATACATGATTAGATTTGATTTACCTAAATATTATACATTATTGAAGAAATTAAAATTAATTCAGCAATAATAATTATCAGTTACTTTAGGGATATTTTACTAATATTTACTTTTTACTATTGTTTTATAATATAACATAATTATCCTCATAATTTTCATGAGATAAAACATGTTCAATTTTGATTTGTAATATTCCATGATGATTAGTGAACTTCCTATTATTCTTGAGATTCACAAATATTTTCTACTCAAAAATTATGATTCCAAAATAATTGCCAATGTAAATAATATTTAAAATAAAAAATTGAGAGATTCACCGATGAAAACAATTTACTTTTTCAAAATAATGAAATATTTGCCAATAATTTATATCTTTTTTTGGAGGGGGGTTTCTTAAAGTTTACCCTAGTAATTATCAAAATTTGACATCTCAAAAGCAGTAAGCCTACCAATAAAACCTTCCAGAGTTAGGTTATTACCTAGTATACATTGTAGTTCTTATATTGCAGAAACCCTAATAGCATAAATATGAAGTAGATTTCTTAATACCTTGCTAATTATTATTTCATCTTCAATCTTTCGATTGGATCCCTTAATAGCATTGACAAGTTCTTTGATTCTTGTTTAATATTGGACAATGTTCTCACCTTCTATTGTTCTCATTTCATCAAACTTACTTTTTAGAATTTTTGATTGGGCTCTAAAGACATTATCATCTCCTATATAGGTGATCTTTAGTTTATGCCACATTTTCTCTAAATTCATACATTCCTTTATGTCATCAAACTCGACATAACTTAGAGATGAAGAAATCTCCAACATTGATTGATTATGTTTTTTCATTTATTTTAGTTGCTGAGAAGATAGAGGTGTTGGAAGTGTAGAGTAGACTAGGTGACTAAGAGAGGGGAAGGGAGGGTGAATTAGGAACCAATAAATTTTTTACTTCAATTCTCCAATTAATATTTTATGAACTAATCTGATTTAATTGCATGCATGAAAGACTAAAAGCAATAAAAACATTCATAACACTTGACACAATATTTTGTAACCCAAAAACCTTCCAAATAGAAAGTAAAATTGAGGTGGGGATGATACCTGCAAGCTTTAGTACTATAGTATAAAGTTAGCATGTTAAAGCTTATAATTGATCACTTCTAGTAATCTTCCCTATTAGGATTAATAAAGAATGTTATGTTCACCTTGTAAAAGGGTTATACAATATAATGAAGTATGTACTTAGTTAGGAGACTGTACATAAGACTGTTAAGTCTCCTTGTTAGAGGATTTGACTAATGCACTTGTTAGGATGAACTAGTAGTTGATCTCTACTTTGCAACTTGGTTTGCTGAATGAGATTCCTTTGATGTAAAATGACCACCTTAATGTGATGGATGAGACTCTTCTTTTCATTTTATAGTACTTGTAGCATTTACTCAATCTTCATGTGTATTTTTCATTTCTTCATTATACTTGCACTATGTAACACATTTGGATTTGACAAGATACCTTTCATTTATATCAATCCAAATAATTACCTTCTGAATTTAGCTACAATAGAATATTAAACAATACTTACCTAGTTGGCTTAGTGCTCATACTTGGGTTGTGAAGAACACTCATGTGGTATACTAATGCTTGGCAACATAGTGAACTCAACAAATTCTAGCACTTAGTTAACATTAGTGCTCAGTACAAATTGATCATTCCAGAGTAGGTGTGGAACTTAGTTAACATTGATGACTTGGAAAATGCTTTAGAGCTTGGTTGACACTACAATAACTCAGTTAGAATTGCAACTCAATTAACACTAAAATTCCCTCTGCAAGGTTAACATAGATAGCTTAGTTGACATTGACTTCTACTCTACTTGATTAACACTTCATGCTCGGTTGACACTGCCTACAAGGTTTACTTAGTGGTGCTTGATGATATTATAACCAACTAGATGACTAAATGTTTTAGCACTAATTAACAAATAGTCTGGCCATAAGGTCAACAATCTCCCCCTTTGGCGTTAGTGACAAAAACACATTTCATACCAAAAATTGTTAATACTCAAAATGATGATCCAAAACTCCCCTTATCAATGTACTTGGGTCTGTAGCTCAATTTCGACTACTGTGCTGATACTTGATAGACATTGACTTTATTTATGATTTTTCAAAAATGTTTTTTGATGTTTTCTATATACATATATTCCTTTTTATTTGTACAAAAACCTCCTCAAATGTTGTATTATATAGCTATATTTTACCCTTGGATTCCTTACAAGCTATATTCCTCCTTGTTTTTGAGACAAATGCCAGAAAAAATGAATATTTACAAGGTAATTGTTGACAATTGGCTATACATAGTTATGTAAATGTTGTCATTAATGGGAACACATGATGTACATGCTTGCAGAAAACCTCAGAAATAAAGATACTTAGCTTTTTGGTATTCAAAAAATTGTCTAAGTATAAAAATGGTTTACAATAGTGTATTATTTTATGTATAACTTGTTTATACAATGTTATTCTTGAGAGAGAAGATATATGGAGATAGTATACATGTTGATGATGATATTTATAACCTTGAACATCAGTATAGACAATACATAAAAATAATAATTAAGATTTATGGGACAATGGAATGAATGGTAAAAGAATTATTTTGTTTACAAAATAATTACTTGACCAATTAGGGATGATATCCTAGATGTTTACTCTATGTTGGGAAAGTTTATTTTGGTCCTAGCTAACCTAGCAAAAATTTGTGAAAAGGAATGGTATTTGTGCAAACACATCTTGTGGAATCATTTGGAAGATATATGCAAAAATTGTGAATGAAAAGTTTTGTATCATATATAGAAGTGAATTTTTTATAACATATTCTTGTGATCTAAGATCAAGCTAAGTTTAGAAATCAGTTAAAAGAAGGTGCAACATCTATATTTCTATGTTCAAAGAACTTAGAGGATAAATTACTTGTTTGGCCAGTGAGCTCTTCTTATAATTGAAAGTGCATGTTTGGGCAATGATATCTTCTTTCATCCATTGTACTACAACTCCTAACAGGGTTGGAATCTCCTAACATGGAGTCTTATGTACTAAATGTGTTTATAGACTCCTAATAGGGTCCATCCTTTAACAAGGAATATATATATCAGTATATCTTTATGGGCATCATTCCCACTTGGGTTTTCCCTAGTTAACAAAATATGGTGTTATGAGTTCTATTTGTGCATGGTTACTCTTACTATTCATAATTACCTATTTACTTTCTTATGCAGGGTTCAAAGTTATGAATAATATTCAATTGGTAACAAACAATTGTAGAATACTGATTTACCACCCCCCCCCGTCCCCCATATTCCCTATTTCTAACTGTAATACCAAAATGTAAGAGGAAATCACCATGTACCTATTGGAATTTACAAGTGGGAAGATTTACTTCTGAGAGGGGGGGTGAATCAAAAGTAACAAACTTTAACCTCTAAATTTTTTAACTAAGATCATTCACATGCATCTAACACATCTACTTAATATGAAAATAAAGACATGCATGAAAATAGATAACACAAGATTTTGGTCACCCAGAAACCCTCCAAAATGAGAAGGTAAAATTGGGGTGGGGATGACACCCACAAATTATCACTGTAGCAATATGTAACAAATTAAGGTTACAAAGTTTGACCACTTCCAATGGTCTTCCCTATGAAAGGCTTGCCCTATTAAAGGCTTTACACTCTGTTAAAAGTGACCTATCTAAAGGATTTACAAACACTCACTTGGAATGTTACCCTATTAAATGATTTACAACCCTATTAAGGATCTACAATATGGATGCTAAACCAACCTATCATCATAGGATTTTCATTCTCTTGATATAATGGTTAGAAATTATAGTAGATTGTCTTGATTTTATGACTTACAATCTTTAATTGTTTATTTTAGATCCTTGTTCTGCTCAACTTGTTCTAATCCTTCCTAATCTGATAACTTTCTGCTAGTATTGTTGATACTCTTTTCTGAACAACTTGATTCTATATAGTTGCTCTTCCTCTAAGTCCTTACACCCCTTTGAACTTCACTAGAATTCTCCCATAAACTCTCACTCACTTAAATTATAGGAAATCAACCTCCTTTTAAAGGTTTCAAAGACTTAGGGTTAGGTATGAATCCACGATCGATATTCATCCATATTTTCCTGCTCAAATCTTTACACTTTTCCTATTGGTTGCATGCTTTCTCCATTTTTCTAATTGGCTACATGTTAATTACATAGGGAATGTAATAGATTCATTCTTATCTTTAAGATCCTTTGAGATTCATCTTGAGTTGGCTCAAAAATGGTTTACATCAGAGTTTGTGAAGGCACAAACTCATATGTTGATTCTGTGTTACTTGACACTTACTAATTGCTGATGCTTGACACATATAGGATTCTATCTCATTCAGCTCCGATAGTAACTCTATATCACTAGGCATCTATACTTTTCTTTATACCTATAGTGACTCAACACCTGAAACTTGCTTGGCACCTGAAGTTTACTTGACAACTGTTGAATTTTTGGCTCAACACATACTATAGCTCAGCATTTATATCATACTCGACATCAACTTAGAATTTTCTTAAGTGTGTTGACACTCAATTGTCAAAACCAATCTAAGACCAACAGTACCTTCAAAATTAGAGACATGGTTTTGTCCCAATTTTCTTGCAAAAATTTAGAAGTATGCAAAGCTATCTAAACTTTAACTCTCCATCATATGATCAGTAATAGAAAATTTGTTATCATGGATTAATGTCTTTTCATGAATAATGTGTTCCTACATTACATCAATGTTTGGAATTATCAAACTTGGAGTTTTTGAGAGTGTAGCTCTAATTCTTGCTTCATCTCTCAATAGAGATCAAATACCTGATCTTGAAAAAATGTGTTGAGCTGGTACTTTGGTCAAGTGACAACTAGTTTGCACTTACCTTTAGATTAATATCAATCTTTGACAATTTGTCTTTGATTTCCTTCTTAAATTTATGGTATCACTTAATTTCACAAACAAGGAAACAACATTATTTATAGTTCTTTCAAAATAAATAAGAATACTAGTGGATAGTTCCACTTGGTTTATTGCAATATTTTGTGCCACATTTTCTAACACCTTATTTTCAAAATTTGTCTCTACCCTCTGTAGTAGTTTCTATTGACCATTTAAATCTTCATTGAACTCTTGAAATATGTCAATAAGTTAGTCCAAAATAGAGTTCTTTTCATCAACTTCAATACTCAATGCATCAAGAAATATACCTTTGATGTCTTCAAGCACTTGATTTCTTTTCTTCTTCTCTACTCTCAGCTTCTACTATTTGGCTCTTTTCTTCTAAAGTTCACCAAGTGTATCCATTTGATTAGGAGTGAGATTGGAGAGATTCCAATCTAGAATTACTACATCTACCTCTAGATCAATATCATCATTGGAGGTTTCTATCTCTTTTCCTTTATCCTTTGAAATAGGTGAAGGACTAATTTCCTTACCTTTAATCTTATCATCCATGCTCGGTTGAGGCTTGGATTCAACTATCATTGAACTTGTTGTGGAGTCACTTGCAATAGTGGCAACATGACTAATTTAAGAAAGAACAATAATATCATGAGTACATACAATGCCTTGTTGTGACTTGGTTTGACTTGATGCTGAGATGAGTGGAGTCTATTGTTTAGTAGATGGAGTAGTGATAAAAATACTCATCTCGATACTTAGTAAGACAAATCCAGTAATCAATTGAGTGCTTTGTTGAGTAGTGTTTAACCTAATGGTTTGTGACTCAATTGGAGCCTTCTCTGAGTTGGATGTCACTACTACTTTTCTTGGAGAGTTAGGGAGGGAGGCCATTACCTCTATTGCAATCTTTTTATGGATTTGAATCTTCAATATGTTAAATCTTAGGTAGATCCTTACTGACTATTTGATCTTCCCTATCCTCTTCATCATCTTTCTCATCATCTACTTGAACTACTTCCTCATTGTCCTTTGAAACATGCAATCCATAATTGTTTCCCATGCAATTGTATTGGATTGCACAACATATTCAATATCTTTTGAAAGAATTAAGAATTCATTGAACTTGTGAGTTAATATTTGTTCATATTATATCAATTCTTCCTTCACTTCCTTGTCAAAAAAGCTTTGGCATTAAATTCCTTAAGGTTTGATCATAAATTTCCTTGGAAATCAATACTAAATTATCCCAATGACGTGATATTTCCTTAAGTAGAATACCAAGAACTTGTCCTCCAAACTCACTTGGAGAATATTTCCACTTTTCTATCTTTTCCACTAAGGCTTCTTCTATCTGCATATGCTCTTTCTTATGTCTTGTTTCATATTTAATAAATTTAAAATCTTCCATACTTTCACCTTATTTGAGTCAAATTTGTCTTTCTTCAAAGGTTAGAGTTGGCCATTTGAATGATAAATGTTGCTCTTCTTCTTCATCATCTTCTTCTTCTTGAAGTTTGAGCTTCTTTCTTGACTTGGTAGGTTTTCTGGTGGTAAAGGTAGGTGAGGACCTTGTAGCTCTCCTTGTTATTGTTTTCCCCTTTTTCTTAGGTTCTTTTTTTTCTTCCTCTTCATCATGTTCCTCTTCTTCTTTTGCCTCTAAAATGTTGTCACCCTTACCTTCTATGAGAACAAGAGGGGAATTAGATTTATCATTCTCCGTTTGAATCTTTTGTACCTTCTTCCTTTCTTTCTTTAGAATTTGAGGAATTTGGACTTTAGTTAAATCCAAGTTTTGGCTTCATCATATGTTCCAAAATAGGGTACCTAAGGGTCCATAGGCTCTTTGACAAGAGCTTCAATGATGTCCTTAGTATCATCAATATTTACCTCATAGAAAGAGGTCTTACTCATGCAACTCTATGTATGACTTCCTAAATATGTACCTTATCATAGTCTACAAGGAAACATATGTCCTATTCATAGTCCTCTGCTAGATGCTAAGGAATTCTTAATCTACTCTATATTATTTCCTTGAAAATTTCAAAATATACATCCATGATGCCTTCAAAGGTGTCTTTCATTTCAGCTATGTACTCATTGATTTTATATACAATGGGTTTGTCCTTCTTCCAAACTACATTACCAAACTTACATGGATTTTTCTTTAATGCCCAGATTCTTTCCACATACTTTCTCAATTGGTTTAGCTACAACTCAGAAAGGTCAAAAGAAATATTTTTTTTGACTACTTTGTACAACAAGTCCATAGCTTCACAAGGTACACTATTTGGTTAGATATAACTATATATCTTATGTGTAATTACATGAATAAAAAACTTAATCTCCATATAAATGACACCATTTAGATTCATTCCTCTTCCATCCCACTTGGAAAGAGTCTTCTTTGCTAACTCAACCTAACCTAGTGTTTTAGTTGTCTTAAGTGTATCAAGAATGGGAAATCTAGTAACCCTTTGAATCATTTTCTTTTTGATTTTTTTGTGTTGGCCAAGCTAGAATTGCATGTCATGAGCATGACTCAAGATATACCTAATCCATTTGATTTGAAAATTCTTTGGTATGTGCACAATATGGGTTAAATCCTTTAATTCCAAGTGCCTATGCTTGGGTTTTAGGTTTTCATCCATACATAGTGCCTCATATGCTTGATTCAACTCTAGAGTCCCTAATTATTTAATTGAACACTAATAGAAAGATAATATCTTATAATAATAGTACCTTTAATGGAATTTGTGAATGCACACTGATTGGGTCCAATTCTTTCACAATCATAAGGAAGCTTGAACTTTAGAGCTTTGCACACATCATTCCTAACCAACATCTCAAATCCCTGCTTAACCTTGTCGTTGGATGAGGATTCCATAATTCTCGATAATAGAAGAATAATATTTGACAAATTTTCTCTAAATTTCTTGGGGGCTCAAGGTTTCTTTGCTCTTTTTTCTCTTGAACTCATGGCAAAAAATGAAAAACATTTGATTCTTCCTTTTAATCAAAATTTGTCTTTAAGTTTCCATTAATGCATCGTACAATGGATAACTTGATGAAAACCTATTTAGATTGGGAGACATTAGATGCTCAGCTAATACCTATAGTCTTCAACTTGGTAAGCACAAGCTTGGTTAGGTCATGCAACCTAACTTTTGCTTAGTTATTTCTAAGTTACTTGGTTGAAATTGATATTCAACTCGATGATCCCAATGCATCTAAAATTCTAATTTGGATCTTATTGCTTGCTTGACTAGAATTGATACAAGATGTTTCTTTTGAGTCATATTTCTAGTGATTTCCATGGATAATTAGTTTGAAGTGGTTGAATCACCCAACTCATTGACTTGGGTGTCAATGCTTTCAAGAATTTGACTTGTATTCTCTGCAAACTTCTTTATCCATTGCTACCTCATTTGATTTATGATATTGTTAGTATTTTCTTTCTTTCCATCTTTAACTATAGGTTGGTTCATACAATTCTTGGCTAGATGACCAAGTTCTTTACATACAAACCATATCCTTGTAGGGTCTCTCTTCCTCATGTGAGTTCTTATGCAATTTTCTCCAATGTGTCCATGCTCACCACACAAGTAACATCTGCACCATGTGTTATAATCCCAACCAGAGATAACTTTCACAATTTGTTCTGTTGGATTCTATTTCTTGGTTTTGCATTCTATAGATTTGTGCCCTTGTTTGTTGCATTTGAAACATAATCCTTCAAACTTGATTTTCTCTATGCATTCAATATCTTTGTGTCTCTGTTTGTTACAACTACAAAAATTTTGACTAAATTTTGATTTACCATTTCTCCAAAGCTTGTTTGATGTATGCCTTGGTTTTTCACAATGATTACATGTAGGCCTTTTGTTCTTCTGAGCTCCTTGTTGTGATGATTTACCTTCATCTATATAGCCTAATCTAGCTTTTCCTTTGTGTTTGAATTGAATTTTCTTGTCTAATTGATTCATTCCTTCTTGAGATTTCATTATCATTTTATTGGCTTGTCTTTCTATGCTAAGATCATCCTACAATCTTGCATTATCTGTCCTTAAGTTAACAAGTTCTCAATTTGTGCAATTGAGTAGATTCATCAAATCTACTTATTGAAGAGATAAGTGATGAATGTCATTATCCTTTTCTTCTATCTTTTCATTTAGAAATACTTTCTCTTCTTTTTCCATGTCCTTTTGTTCCATGTTTTCACACATTCTGACTAATTGAATTTCTTGTTATCTTTTTAGTTTTATGAATTCTTCATGTAGAGTGAGATTATTTTCAAGTAGATCTTTTATTTCTATATTAGCTTTATGTGAACTTCTATCTTGGCAAATGTCTTCAATTATTTCTTCTATGTAAACATTTTCATTCATTTGTTTTTCTAGTTCTTTCCTTCTTTGCAAGGATTTAGAGAGTTTCTCCTTTATTTTCTTGAATTGATCCATGGCTATTTGTAGATCCAACTTTTCATTTTCAATAGATTTCTCCTGTCTGTATACTTCCATTTCCTATGATCTTTTCTCAAGTTTCTAAACTTCTAATGTGAGAACCATGAGCTCTGATACCAATTTTTTAAAGTGGAGAGTAGACTAGGTGATTGAGAGCGGGGGGGGGGGGGGGGGAGTGAATCAAGAACCAATAATTTTTTTACTTCAATTCTCCCATTAATCCTTTATGAACTAATCTGATTTGATTGCATGCATGAAAGATTGAAAGAAATTTTAAAAAATCATAACACTTGACACAATATTTGGTAACCTAGAAACCTTCCAAATAGAAAAAACAACTAGGGTGGGGATGATAACCATAAGCTTTAGTACTACAGTATAAAGTTAGCCTGTTAAAGCTTACAATTGATCACTTTTGGTGATTTACCCTATTAGAAGCAATAAGGACCGTTAGTTCCTGGTAAAAGCATTTATACAATACAATGAAGTATGTACTTCGTTAGGAGATTTTGCATAAGACTATTAAATAAACCTTGTTAGAGGATTTGATTGATGCACTTGTTAAGATGAAGAAATAGTTGATCTCTGCTCTACAACTTGGTTTTCTAAATGAGATTCCTTTGATGTAAAATGATCACCTTAATGTGATGGATGATACTCTTCTTTATCTTTTATACTGCTTATATAATTTACTCAATCTTTATGTGTATTTCACATTTCTTCATTATACTTGCACACTTTATTACATTTAGATTTGACAAGACATCTTTCATTTATACCAATCCAAATAATTACCTTCTAAAGTCAGTAACAATACTATATTAAACAAACTTTACCTAGTCAGATAAGTGTTCATACCTAAATTTTGAAGACCACTCAGGTGATATACTAATACTAAAAAAGATAGTGAACTCTGAAAACTCTGACACTTAGTTAACACTGGTACTTAGTGCACATTGATCACTAGAGAGTATGCATGGAACTCGGTTACCACTGATGACTTGGAAAATGTTGTAGAGCTCAGTTGATATTGCAAAAGCTCGATTAGAATTATAGCTCGATTAACACTATAATTTCCTCTACTCACTTAACATGGATAGCTAAGTTGAGATAGACTTCTACTCTATTTGATGAACATTTCATGCTCGATTGATACTATTTACAAGGTTTACTAGGTGATGCTTAATGACAATGTAAGCAACTAGATGACTAAGTTTTTTGGCACTAATTGACAAATAGTATAGACATAAGGTCAATAAGAGAGATTGTTGTTATGTCCAAATATGCATTGTCCAAAAAATCCAATTCAACATCACCAATACTAGCTATATGTAGCCTCATCATCTCTTGTATGCCATGATCTTTAGCTTTGAGAACCTTCAAACTTCTCTCTTCAAGCACCAATGCTGTAATACCAATTGTTAAAATCTTTAGAGTAACTTGGGGGGGGAGAGGTGAATCAGTTATTTGAGATTCTTATATAAAAATTGAACAAAAAAGTACTTAAACAATTTTAAATCTTTTCATTCCATTTCTCAGCCTCTACTATAAACTATTTGCAACATTAACTGGTTGTCCATTAGTCTAAACAAAGTAGACCTGTAGAATGTAAACTGTTGGTTCCTGAATTAATAGCTTTTGAATAACCCAATGATACAAAAAAATACATCTAGGGGTAGCTAATTCCCATGTTCAACATACCTATTCAGACATTAGGTCCAGCTATAAGGATATACCACCTCTTCTTCTTCCTCTACAAGACCTAGGTAGGTGAAACTCAGATTCAAACATATATTTGAATCTAGATAAAGAAGATGAAAACCCCTAAATCTTCTATGCTTAATGCAAATAACATAGACATGAAACAACTTGTAACATTACCTATGAACTTGACAAGTTATGTGAGGGAAAATCCTTTCAACTCTTCAACATAAAAGGGAAAATACTTTGAATAATTTGTTGATTTCAACATAACCAAGAAATCAACTAAAAAAACATATGGATCCTATAGCTGATCAATGCCTTATCTATTGGGAAATTACATAAACCACAAACATACATCCTTGGATATCAATGATATGTCTCATATATCAAGACTCTAGATCCATCCTATCACTTTGTGAATCAAACATCTACATCAAGACTGAATCTCATACTCGACCTATCCCTTTATGAAATCTGCTACCCCATTATGGTAAATCAAGCATGTACACAACTCCTTGAATCATAAGAAAAATATACCAAAACATACAACCTAAAATAGATTATAACTAGATTTGTATTGTTTATTCATAAACCACAGAAAATTAAAAACATCATAAATAGGAGACAAGAATCAGACTGAAGATAAACTCATTGTTGCATTTTATTCATTTGCTTGAAATGAATACATAAGGGATGCATGATAATAACTCATGAAACAACTAAATAGATTAGAACCATATCTATAACTTCATTAATGTTGTTCATATATATAGAGATATGTTGGGCATGAATGGTGGGATCACAGTTAGATCTATGCTTAATAGTCTAGAAAACAACCAACCATCAACCCTAAAGAAAGAGAAGAGAAGAGACTAAATATAGCAGAAGAAATCCCAGATCTACTATGATGCTTCCATTTGTCCACTTGAAGAACCTCCACCTACTAATGTAGAACCTCTCTCTTCTCTCCTTCTTCAATTGAAAATAATATCCCATCATTCTATTTGAAAAATATCCTTAGGAATGTCTTCAAAATGATGGATTCATATAACTAATTTGCAAGAAGACACAAATGTCACTAAAAATCATGCCAAAACACGTGCTAAAAGTTTTTAGAGGAAAAAAAATACTCTTAGGAAAATTTCCCTCAAATCTGGAGCCAAAAAACTTCTTTATTTTCTTTCCAACCCAATCCGGAGCTGTATAATGAAAAACACTTGTTTTGTTGAGTATTCCCCTAATTTTACAAATCTTCTTATAACTTCTACTACTAATGACATGCACATATTCCAACTATAGATTTAGAAAATCCATCTTCTCCCATTTCCAATGGTATATTACACTTCATATTTTGGCAAAAAATGAGGCCCTAGTGTGCATTTGAAAATTCTAGCCCTTGGCCATGAATAGATCATTTAAAAGTCAAATTTTTTAACTTTTTAATAAAATCTGAAATTTACATTATGTCCCAAATTTATTTTATAAATTTCAAATTTCAGAATGCATGTCCATGTTGATGATAGTATTTTAAATTTTTTAATATTTCAAACTTTACATTTATCTTCAACTCTACCTTGGGCAAACCTCTAGTTGACTCCATTTAGGTGCCACGAGGAAAACTATGATTGGTTTGGATTTTCCACGTCATCTCCATGTGGGATAAAAAAGATCCCTACTAAAAAATGCAGGGTGGGATAACATGCACATTATCCCACTCGCATACACCTGTATAATTGACCTACATAGGAAAAATCTTATTTGCCCCCCAAAAATGAATTATTGATATAAATCATCCATTTGAAATGGATGACCCAGGTGTTGCAAAATATCTCCCAATTAATGGTTGAACCACAACCATTGATGAAGGAATCTTTGAAATCTGATGACTGGTGTGAATTTCAATAAATGGTGGAAGAACAACATACAATTTCACTATTTTGCCGACTACCAAAAAGTGCTTTTTCAAAATGGTGAAATTGGATAACGTGTAAATTTTCCCATTGTCATGTGGCACAAACCCATTTTTTGTAAATTGATTTCACTATTTCATGAAGTAAGAAAAGAGACCTTCCAAAATAGTGAATTTTTCTATTTTAGAATGTACATGAAAGTGCCTTTCCAAAATAGCAAAAATGGATAACATGCATGTTAACCGCTACCCAAATGTGTGTTTACCTATAGTAAAGAATACAACATATTGAAGGTCTCTCAAATTGGTTATCAGTAATGGGCTGAATGGGGGCCAAAATGGCCAGAAGAAACTTATCATCATTGTATGAAAGCATATGTTGAATGAAAGGTTTGAAACACATGAAACACATCATAGGCCTCAAAATGATGGTAGGGTACATATGCATGAAAATATCTTATAGGTGCTTAATTTGACTTGGTTTTTTGAATGGTACTCAAAATTAGGGCTTCAATTTTGAGTCTTAACATAAAATTTAATCAATAAAACATCATAATAACATACACACAAGTTTAACACTAGGATTTTGTGTGGAAACCCAATTTGGGAATAACCACCAACAATATGTCACCAATTTTCACTCTTCTAAAGTGATCCCTATTAAGAGCCAACCCTATTAAAGGTTACATACACATTACTTAATGAGAACTTGTTAATGAATTTAATCACCTTGTTAGGAGTGGCCTTGCTAGAGGACTTCAAAACATTCTATTAGAATGTCATCTGGTTGAAGGATCTATATAGAATGTTAAGTCCTTCTAGTTAGGTCAACCTTGATTAAAGGATTTTAAATACTATTCACAATGGTTAGAAAGTAACAATAGGCTTGACCTATTAAGTATAATATCCTAATACTAATTTATTATCTAGCCTCTATTGTCATCTCAATCTCAAATTCACTTGGAAACCCTTCAAGAAATCACCCTTCACTTCCTCTTAACTCAATTAAGCCTTCTACTTAAATTCATCAGTCAACAACATCATTAACATCTCCAAATCTCTAGAACTCCACATGTATACATCTACTCTGCACTCTACTCTCTTCCATATATGCATCCTTAAAGTTCACCTCTATACCTCCTTAAATAGGCAGTTTTGATATTTTTCTACATGATCAACACCATAGATCTTAGGGTTCACATTTGATCCATCAGATACAATGTATCGAATCTCCATTCTTTTTATCTCCTCTTTTCTAGAAACTTCTCCTTGAATTGATCCCTTAGGTTTTTTACCTAGTCCTCTCCTAGAATTATATGATCCAAGTCATTGATCCTTATCTCTAACATGTTTTCCATATCCCAAGAAATCAACTTAGTCGGATTGAAATTATAATTACTCACAAATAGTTAAAATGTTGTTTCTCGGCCAACACTATGTTGTGACAATCGGTCATCACTGAATAACTTGGTTACTATAAAATTCTTGCTCAACATCAACACTATCACTCAGTTGATACTAATTCTCAGTCAATACTAGATTCTTTTGACACTTACTGTAGCTCAATTAACACTACCATCACTCGGTATGTTCTTCAAAATTTCTTATTCTTCTACTCTGTTTATCATTCAAGCCTACACAAGTGATCTATCTTGACTCACACCTTCAACACTTGAACATTACTATCTTCTCCTCTATCAACATGATTTAAACAATCACTTTGTCTTGTCAAAGTCTAACTATTGAAATGCCAATTTGTAGTTTCCTATTCTTCATAACTCAATATTTTCTCTAGATTCTTTTGTTATGAACAACTTCTCAAATCCTCTTCATCAATAAGATAGATATGACATTTAGATCAAATAGAAAACTATCTCACCAATAGATTTGACATCAATGACAACACAACAATTGTTTCAATTGTAGTTTCCAATAATATTTTGGTTTATGGATTATTCCAAACCTAGATAAACTAGGACTGAGTTCAACAAGCCCAAAAATCTTGTGACAGACTCTTTATTTTATTTTTATTTTTTCTTTACTCTTTTCTAGCCTGCAACAAATCCTAGTAGCTCTAAATTGTGGATTGTGGGGGGGGGGGGTGTTTTTTCTCTATTTGCTAGGTTTTACCACTTCACTTCTTCACTCTTTTTCTTCTTAACTATATTTGAAATGGGTTTTTGGTAACTACATAAACATAATAGAAATAAATACTATTCTAGAAGACAACACATTAAACCACAATAGCATTAAACCATTTAGTGTTCAAATGAATATAATGCTTTCTAGTGAGACGTAGTCTTGTTTTAAAACCATATTCCACAAAAAAGTGGTGATATGTGAAGACTAATTTTCTATTATTTTATATACATAGTTCAAATTGGTAGTCATAGTAATGGAGTTATCTATTCTTCTAATTCTTCTTTAGGCTCTGTTTCTTCAACAATGTTTGAAGTAGTTTTGATGAGACTATGGACTCTGTTGTACTCAATAGTTATCTCCTTATAAAGGGTTGGAGCATTGTGTCCATAGCTAAAAGGGAAATCTCTATTGGTTGAGGGTTATCTCTTAAAATTATTAGTCTCAATTTTCTTGGAAACCTTTAGACATTGGATTGCTTGAGCCAATTTCCTTTTTTTTTAGTTTTAGGAAATTGATGACTTGTGCAAGCTACTTGGTATCCAAATTGGGTTCTTCTTCTACTTTTTTCTTTGTGGAAGCAATTCCTTTAGATCCTCTTGCTTCAATGTGTGGGTTGCATGACTAAGTAGTGATCTTTCTGATGCAAGGAGGGCATAGAAAAACTAGGGCCAAAGGAACACCCAACAATATAAACCAACCTTGTAGAGTTAACACAAAGGAAGCAAACATACAAAGAGAACAATAGAGAGAGAGAGAGAGAGAGAGAGAGAGAGAGAGAGAGAGAGAGAGAGAGAGAGAGAGAGAGAGAGAGAGAGAGAGAGAGAGAACAATATTCTTTTATTGATTCAAGCAATAATCAACATACATGCCGAGTTGTAAGGCCTTCTAGGTTACAACTAGATACAAAATACATTCAAGATATAAGATCCAACTTCAAATTCACACTTTCCAATTTTCCTCTAAACTCTCAAAATCTTTGCTTAACTCTAAGCCTAGAGACCCTATTTATACTTGCCAAAATAACTTACAAAACATTCTAGATAATTACATAATAGAAAGGCCAACCCAAAAATAGTTTGGACACATCCCAAGATAAGATCTTATCATAAATGTCATGATCAGAATTAATCCCATAAGTTAGCTCACACCAAAAACATCCAAAATACTAATGCTTGGCATCAACAAGAAAACTTAGCACATGAAGGATCACTCAACATATACTGGATAACTCAACACATGAAGGATAGCTCAAAAAACACTATAGAACTTAGCATACAATATAGAGTGATATGGGATAACATGTAACTTGAGTGATAACATGACATGGGATAACTTCAACTTGGCTTATATTGCAAAATTGTTGCCACTCAACAATTTTTGCAACTCATAAATGACTATAACTTGGCAACAACTAGCAGAATGAACATAAATGAGCATGATAACACATCAACCCAGGATGCTCCTACATCAGACAACTAGGGTAGAAATAAAACATTCTCCTAAATCATTGAGATGTCACAACCTAAGCTGAATGTAACATAGATTAAGAAATCCATGTAGCATCTTCAACTGGTCAGTTCTTCCACTTCACCAAATATTCACAATACTCTTTTCCTCTTGTACTTTTACCAACTCTCTGATCCAATTTCTATTCAACCTCTTCAATCTACTTCTTTGGATAATCATCAAGTACAAAAACTTCATCATCTAACTCATGATACTTAGACAGATCAACAACATTGAATATAAGAGATATATCCATATCATCAAGTAACTCAACTTCATAAGCATTTCTACTATCAAAATTCTTTAAGATCTTACAAGGTCCAAATATCTTCATCTTTAGCTTATTATATGTTCCAACCAAAACTCTTTCTTTCTTCAAATGAACCATCACCTCATCACCAACCTTAAAAATATGATGTCTTCTAGACTTATCGTCATTCTCCTTGTACTTCTGATTACTTTGTTCTATTTTCAGCTTCACTTCCTTATGCAAAGACTCCATAAATTTAGCAAATTCTTCTCTTGCAACACTTCTCTATTCTTCACCAGCAACATCCCTTAAATTTGATACTCTGGGCTTCATTCCAGTAACAATCTCAAAAGGTTTCTTCCTTGTACTTCTATTCATAGAATTATTATATGCAAACTCAGCTTGTGCCAATACCATCTCCAAATTATGTGTTTCATCTCCAACTAAGCATCTCAACAAATTACCCAAGCTTCTATTTACAACCTCTCTATGTCCATCAGTCTGCAGATGGAATGTAGAACTAAACTTCAGCTCAGTACCCATTTTCTTCCACAAAGTCTTCCAAAAATAACCAACAAGCTTACTATCTTTGTTAGAAATAATACTTCCTTGTAATCCATGCAATCTAACAATCTCTTTGAAGAAAATTTTAGCAACATGCTCAACATCTGATGTCTTCTTACATGGTATAAAATGATCCATTTTTGAAAATCTATCCACAACAACGAATCATAACCCTTTGTTGTTTTAGGCAATCCAAGAAAAAAATCCATATTAATGTCACTCTAAGGTTGCTCATGAATAAAAATAGGTGTACACAATCTAGTATTCTGACTTACTCCTTTTGTAACTTGACAAACTCCACAACTCTTCACAAATTTCTAAACATCCTTATACATCTGTGGCCAATAATACTTCTCTTTTAGCAAACTCAATGTCTTATCAATTCCAAAATGTCTAGCCAATCCACCACTATGCTTTTCCTTAATCAAATTCAACCTCATAAAACTTCTAGGGATAGACAACTGGATACCTTTTAACAACATACCTTCTTAAATGAAATATTCATCATACAAACTAATATGATCTATTAGATTTGGTGCTTTACACTCTCTCCACACCTCATAAAAATCAAGATCAGTATCATACAACTCTTTCATCTCATCAAAAGCAAGAACTTCAACCTTCATTTTATTCAAAAAAATGTCTTCTACTCAATGCATCAACAACTCTATTAGTAACTCCACTCATATTCTTAATCATAAATATAAAACTATGCAAATACTCAACCCACTTCATATGTCTCTGGTTCAATTTATGTTGACTTCCCATGTACTGTAAAGCTTTATGATCAATATACAACACAAACTCCTTAGGAATCAAATAATGTATCCACTTCTTCAAAGCTTGAACAATAGCATAAAACTCTTGACCATACACATAATACTTCCTTTTAGCATCATTCAACTTCTCACTAAAGAAAGCAACAGGTTTACCTTCTTTACTCAATACAGCTCCTATTGCACTACCAATTGCATCACATTCAACTTGAGATACCTTATTTAAATTAGGCAAAGCTAATATAGGTAACTCAACAACCTTTTGTTTTAAAATCTCAAAAATCTTATCAGCTCCATCTATCCATTTGAATTCCTTTTTACCTCCTCTCATTGTCTTAGTCATGACATTGCAAAAAATACTGAAATTCTTTATAAACTTCTTATAGAAACTAGAAAAACCATTAAATGATCTTACCTCACCCACATTCTTAGGTGTAGATCATTCCAAAATTGCTTTAACCTTCTCAAGATCCATTCTCAAACCATCACCTGAAACTACAAATCCTAAATACATGATCTCCTCTTGCATAAAAGAAAACTTTGTTAGATTAATCATCAACTTTTCTTCTTTCAATCCTTGCAATACTTGTCTAACATGCTCAAGATGTTCTTCCTTAGTCTTACTAAATATTAGAATATCATGCCTATAAACAATCACAAACTTACCCAAAAATCTTTTCAAAATTTATTCATCAACTTCATGAAAGTACTAGGTGCATTAGTCAAACCAAAAGGCATAACCAACCATTCATACAAACCATATTTTGTCTTGAAAATAGTCTTCCATTCATCACCTTCTTTGATTCTGATATGATGATAGCCACTCTTCAAATAAATCTTGGTAAAATACTTTGCTCCACTTAAACAATCCATTATGTCATCCATCCTTGGCATACAAAACCTATATTTCACTATGATCTTGTTAATAGCTCTGGAATCAGTACACATTCTCCATTCTCCATTCTTTTTAGGTGCTAATATAGTAGGTACAACACAAGGACTCAAAATTTCTTTGATTAATCCCTTCCGCAGCAATTCATGCACTTGTTTGTTAAGTCCATCATTCTCTCTAGGTGTCAATCTATATGGTGCTTTGTTTGGTAAACTAGCTCTAGGAATCAGATCCATATAATGAGTTATACTTCTTAGTAGTTGTAAACCATCAATAATATCTTTAGCAACAATATCCTTATACTCATTCAACAATTCTATAATTTTTTCTGGTACTAAGCTACCACTATTTTCTATCATTTGGTCATTGCTAACTTTTTCTACTTGGTCATTACTACCAACACTTAGTCCTCTAGGAATTATAGCAAAACAAACTTGATTCTTCTTCACTTCTTTTTCAAATTGATTTCCATTAACCATGCAAAATTTTATTGTAGTACAATTAACCTCATCTAGACTTTCAATCAAAGGCAGCAATATTTTCTTCTTCCCATTCACCCAAAGAGTATATTGATTTAATCTTCCATCATGTACAACATATCTATCATATTGCCAAGGTCTACCCAAAAAAATATGGCAACAATCCATAGGCATAATATTACACAACACTTCATCAAGGTAATGTCCAATCTTGAACTTCACAACACATTGCTCACTTACCAATATCTTATGCTCATCTTTAACCCATGAAACATGATAGGGTTTGGAATGTTTCAGCCTCTACAACAACAACTTTGTAACCAACTCTTCTAATGCCAAATTTGTAGAACTTCCACTATTAATGATCACCTTGCAGCATTTTCCATCCATCTTACATCTGTTCTTGAAAAGACTTCTTCTAAAGATAGGTTCCTTGTAACTTCCCTTATTACATAAGGTTCTTCTCACCATCAAATTTTCTCCAACCTCAGGTCCACTCAATGAACTCTTAATGTCTCTTTGAATCACAACATTTTTGTTACATTGCCTAATTTCAGAGGATCTACATTCAAAGGATCTATGCCCTTATTTACCACATCTGAAACAATTACTAGGAAAACCACCTCTAGAATAAGAATTACCTCTTCCTTGGTATAAACTACCACCTTTCCACTTGGTCTTGTCTTTTTCATTATTTTTCCATTTAGATTTTCTTTTATGCTGCACAAAACTATCAGATCTGCCAACTTCACTGTAAGATCTACCTCTTCCTCTCTCAAATCTACCACCTCTACCTATTTGTCTTTGTTCATGCTTCTTTATCAAGATCTCCTCAGCTTTCAATGGATATTGAAATTCTTCTTCCATGCTTTCCAATTTCACAAAACTTATTTCATCTTGAATTCCATACCTCAATCCATATAGATCTCTTGCAATTTTCTCAAATCATCATTCACATGTCTAGATCTGATGTCCAATCTATAGAATTCCTTAGTATAATCTTTCACAGTCATGTCTCTTTGTCTCAAACTTTGCATCTTTCTCAACAAGATAACTTGGTAATCAATAGGAAGGAATTTGTTCTTTACCTTGTTCTCCATTTTCAGCCAAGTCTTGATCTTCTCCTTTCCTCTCCCTTATCTATCAGTTTACAAATGCTCCCACCACAATGAAGCATGACCTTTCAAACCAGTAAATACAATATTTACCTTCCTATTATCAAGAGTGTCTTCATACTCAAAGTACTTCTCCATATTAGAGATCCAATCCAACATAGCATTGGTGTCCAACTTTTCATCATAAGGAACAACTTCTACAAAGGGCTTCGAATGTGCCCTAGACAATACTCTCAATGATATTTCCTCATGTTGTTCTTCTTCTAGTTTTGAATTAAGGTTTGGTGCTACTACTTCATCATCACTCACATCCTTAAGATGTGTTCCTCTCCTCTGGGCTTTCTCCACAACATCTAATCTAGCTATAATTTGTCTCACTGTATCCAATATGGCATTATTGGCATTTCCTATGCCATGAACCATCTTTACAAATTACTTTCCTATAAGATTGTAACCCTCTACAAGTTATAGTTCAAATATACATATTTTCAACCCTATAAGCAAATCTAAATTAGGGTTCTACACAATCCAAGGTCTTGGTACAAACTGCCTCACACTTCTGTGATCTGCCTGTACACACTAGTACATTTGGTAGACATTTTTGACCAAAGGCCATATTGGCCTATCATTTCATGTTTTTTAAAGCTTTTATCCTCGTGTTGGTCAAAATTTAGACCAAACTAGGGTTTTATGCCCGAGTTTGTCAAAATTTTGACCAACTCGGGTTCATAACAAAAAAAATGAGAAAATTTCCGCAGGAGGTTTTAGAGGTAAAATGTTTGAACACTAAATTTTTGTAGTGGCTAAGCAGGGAACAAAGATAATGCTTCAGGGATGCTCAATGTGCTTTTTTTTGCATTCACCCACCAAAACCTACCCTCTATGCATTCATGTACCAAGACCTACCCCCTGCGCATTCACTCGCCCTCTGTGAGTGTTCACTATTGCTGATTGGGGAGGAGGGATAGGTGAAAGGGGTATGGTCTCCTATTCCTGAAGGAACTTTTCAAGAAATTCCTTCTGATATTTTTGATGATCAGGTAGCTATAATGAATCTTTTGAGATTTTCTCATGTAAACATTTTTTGTTTGCTTTCTTTTAAATGAATTATTATAGTTTTGAAATTTTTTCTACTCTTTTCTAAAGTTCTTATGTTTAGCATTGGGTGTGATGTTAAATGTTTTTGGTTTTTCTATGGGCAGTTGTGAGGTCGTAGACTGACACTTAAAAGTTGTGTTGGGAATGTTACTAATGCTCTAATGTAGATTTTTATTATCATTGAGAAACTGATCCAGACTCAACTAAAATCATCCAAAATTTCATCAAAATCACTTAAAACTTAAAATTAGGTTTCCATGTAGCAAATCATGCTGCAACTTGGATGATTTTGTTCTTTCAGTAAGAGATTTGAATGTAGTTCATATTCTTACAAGTCTTTCTAGCTAGTTGTTATTTTGTGCAATACATTGAAAGCAATTTACAAACCAAGTGATACCTATCTTTGGTTGATGATCTTATTCAACCGTGGGAAAAAATTTATTGCTATTACTCCACAACCCTTTTTAAATTAATAGATTATGGGTACACCAAAGCTAGACACATGTGGGTCTGGAGTTAGGGAAGCCCTTATAAGGTAAGGGTTTTGAACCTAGTTCATGCTCTGATTAGTGTTTCTAGCTTGGGGTGGTTGTCATTTGATGTTATACATGTCAATAAATTTACAAACTAATTGGTATTTCTTTCAAGTTGAGTATTTTTTTCAACTACAGGATAATTTTTCATTATTTATAACCCTGAACCCTTTCTAAAAATATAGCATTATGAGCCTCGAGTTGGGGCTGTCCTATTCAAGTAAGGAATTTGAATCTATCTCATGCTCTTATTAGCATTTCTAGCTTGAGATGGTTTCCATTTGATGTAACGCATTGCAAACAGTTTACAGACCAAGTGGTCTCTCCCTCTAGTTGAGTTTCTCATTCAACTACAGAACAGACTTTTCATTATTATTATTATTTAATTATTATTATCCTTAAATCCTTTCAAAATTTAAAGACTATGGGTACACCACAATGTAGTTACATGTTAGCTATAGTCACATATTAGCCCTAAGGCTACTTTATTCAGGGAAGGAATTTGAACCTAGGTTATGACCTTATGAGCATTTCTAGCGTGTGGTAGTTGTCATTTGATTTAAATTATTAATACATTGCAAGCAGTTTATAAATCAAATGGTGTCTCTTTTTATTTGAGGCTCTCATTCAATTATAGGACAACTTTTCATTATTGTTACTCCACAACCCTTTGTAAAAGTTAGAAACTTTTGTGTTTCTTTTAGACATTTGAATATCTTATTTGCTCTAAACATTGCTAGCTAGCTTGAGAGTACTATTGGTCTTCCATATTTGATTACTTTACTAATCATTTGATGTACAAAGAGTTTTTTGGATATATTTACAACAATGCATAGTGGGGTCAAATCCAGGGGGCTTCCATAGGATTTGAACATTTTTTAAATAGTCTAGGTGGAGAAGATTCTTACAATTTCTTTTAAATTTTAACTTTCAAGTAGAGGTCCCACTAATTGAGGCATATAACAGATGTTCCTTAGTTAACAGACATTAACTTTGCATGCTTTGCATAGCCACAGAGACACACACATACATGAATATACAGAGAGAGAGAGAGAGAGAGAGAGAGAGAGAGAGAGAGAGAGAGAGATACATACATATCTATGCACATAGAGATATAAACATAGAGAGATCTACATACTTTTCATACACACACAAACACATAGATACACACACAGACACATATACATACTTCACATACACACAGACACAGATACATACTTTGCACACACACACAGACACACAGACACACACACAAACACACACACAGAGATACACACCTATCCAACTTCACTGAATCATGGAATGTTAACTTCTGTGCCTACTTTTCCATGTCACATTAGCAAAGGGCTTTTATTGAATGATTTTTTAACATTAGTTTTTTTAGTCGCAGGTTTCTCACTGTACTCTTGGATTACAGCTTGATAGATTATATTCTAGGAATATGTTTATTATTCCATATTAAAGATTATTTCCTTTCACAGGAGTGCTTCCAAAGTTCCAAAGTTACCTGGTTTGAAATCTTAATTTTTTTGGGATGTCAAGAAGACTTGGAAATCCATAATTTAGAAAAATTTGCTGAAATTTATATAGGAATTGAAAAGTTTGGCTTGACATAGGTAAATCTGGATAGTCTAAGCCATTTGGAGCTAGCGAGATTTAGCTCAAAAAATGTTTCCAACCAACACATATCCTCATCCTTTTATATCCTATATATCTATTGAAGCTATGCTAATGAAGAGCTTTTGTTAGTTTTGGCAAAAATTTGCTTATTCTTTCTCACTTGTCTACATTTTCATTTGTAATCCTTATTGTCTTTTCATTTCTCTATTTTCACTTGTACCCTTCTTTTTTATATTCAGATTGTGTTATATCAATTGGCATTAGAGACTTCTTTTGCTTCCATCCCTTTCTCTTTGACTCCACATATTGCTTTGGTTTGTGACTGTTGCAATGTATTTCGAGTCTTCTTCTTTTAATTATCCTTATTCAAAAGCATTTCAAAGGATCTGCCTGTGCGTTATTGTCCAGACATTTATATGTAAAACTGTGGGGTCTCAGTAATTCTAGTTCTTTCTAGCTTTGGATTACATATGCAACAGTATTAATCTACTAGTGTTCTCTCTCCATGCTGTATGACACTATGATTTAAAAATCAGAAATCCTTGTTAGGTTGACTTCTTGGGGTTTGCTTGACCAGTCAGCTCACAGAGTTTGGTGGATTGTCTTTCTAGGCCCATGCCACTTGCTTCACTTTTTACCTCACTTGTTGCTTTCAATGATCACTTTCATTTAGATTTGGACACTTAATATGAATTTTGTGAAAACAAATTACTAGATCTTTTTTCTGTGGAAGATGACACTCTTATCACCATCTAATTTCACTTTGGGGAATTAAGGTAAGTAAAGATAGAGAAAAATGATTCCAATGTTTAGTAACTGATTAAGTTCAAATTTTAAGACTACTCATGAAATATCCATATTGGGATGATATTTTGCAACAAACAAATGTTGTTTGGAAAGGGGTGCAATGATACTTCAGGGAAGCAATTTTTTAAGGTCAATAATGTACATGTTGATCAAAGTTGAACCATGCCCTCCTTTTCACTTTTGTTATCTAGATGGGCTTTAATTCTTCATAACCTAGAATTTTACTGCTAGAGTATATCTATTCTTTGTCTCTTTGTTTTTGGTGGTTTAACACAGTGGACTTTATTTTACCTTTCCCTTTGTTTTCATTTGACAAAAAGGTGCTAAAGAAACCAAAAAGAAAAAGAAAAAGAAAAGTCTTTTTTGGTGCTGGTGTGCTTTATTTTTAGTTTTTGCACAAATTTTTTTCATTACAAAACATATTTCCATGGGTGTTTTTAGCAATCCTTTTTTTTTTTGTTGTGTGATTAGAACCTTCATATAAAGCAAACCAATGGCAACATCAAATTGAATTTTGTTTCAATTTATGCAGTAGTTGACAATTAGAATGATAGTCTAGCCCTTCACCATCTCCTTAATGATTTCTCTTCCCCAAAAACCAATTGATTTCAATAGTAATGATAATTCCAGGGCATATGCAGATCAATGTGGTAACTTGGCTCTGACTAGGCAACTAGGGATGTGGTCTTCACATTCTACAAGTGTGAGGATATTGACAATTACTCTTTGCTATAAATAGATACTGAAGCAATGTTGTTTCTTCAATATTCTCTTATTGCTTCCAATCTAAATGATCATATGCCACCAAAACAATGCTCTTCACAAGTAAAATATTGGTTTTTTTTATGGATAAACATTAGTTTGAGCCACTGTTGTGTCCAAATCTTGTATCTTGATATTAATGAAAATATGAACTTAAAATAGGAACGAGACAATCCCACCTACAAAGTGATTGCAAGATGTCTAGCATAATCATTTGATTCACAACACTCTCTCTCTCTCTCTCTCTCTCTCTCTCTCTCTCTCTCTCTCTCTCTCTCTCTCTCTATATATATATATATATATATATATATATATATATATATATATATATATATATATATATATATATATATATATATATATATATATATATATTGATTCTTAAAATTGCAAGAAGTTGATACTAAATCCCTAGGCATCACCTAGAGGCTAGAGAGCATGTGCTAGACTAAAAAAATTTCAGTCAACTCAGAATTTGAGCTCCTATGCCACTCTTCCAAAGAAATTGGGGTGATATATCTGATCTGTATATCCATCCTTCAATGTGACCAACTTTTTTTTACAAAATATGCAATGGTATCTTAACAAGTGTAGAAGAATCAAATAAGATATTTAAAATGGAAGATCTCCTTTCACAATATAGAAGTGTATTGAATAAAAAAAGACACCTTCAGGTTTCTGTGCCATCAAATATGATAATTCTTTGCCAAAAAATGTTTTGTCAACCCCTTAAAGTTGTTTACCATCCTTTGCTCCAAGAATATGGATGCAAGCTTGCTTGGATCTTGGAAGTTAGTTCATATATTGAATTATGGGAGCTATGAAAAGGAAAGAACATATATCTCATGAGATCCACTAATGGCTTCCAAAAAAGAGCATCAATTTGCAAAATTTCCATGTTTAGGTTTCATCCAATCTACAATTTTTGGATGAGCAAATGTTGACTTCGTGAGGTGTCATCTCCTATTTCCTAATGCCTATTAGTATGTTTTAAAATGCAGACAAATTTTTGTGAACTATACCTCAAAGTTGTTCTTAACTGTAGAGAAAGACCTCCAAAGGCACTATCTGAAGCTTTTCAACTACTTTTCAAATAGATGGGGCATGAGGATTTTGGAAAAATAGTGGTGCCAACAGTTGTAAAGATGTTGAAGTGCAATCTAGAGCTTTCCCTTGAGGCTGTTGGTGTCCTCCTAAAATCAATAAATCTTGACTTGAGAAAATATGCTGGTGATTTTCTACTCATTTATGGACTCATTGGACACATCTTATCGCTGAACAATGCAAAATATAATAAGTTTTTCTAATGAAATTTAAGCAATTTTTTCAAGTTGCAGAGTTTTTACTGAATTTTTGGCTAGTTACATTTTTTGGGCTTGCAGAGTCCATATTTTTCAACTCTTTGTAAAACAATCTGGGAAAATATGCTATTTAGTGGATTTTAGCTCTGATAAATTACTGAATTGAAGTCATTAGTTTGAGAGCAGACTTAGTATGCTTTAACAACATGAACATGGAAGTACTCTTGAATTTGAACAAATGTTTTTCAATTTTTAAATTTTTTTATTAATGGGATACATGCTAATGGCTCTTGGAATCAGTATTGTCTGCTTTGCCCACATTTTTTGTCATCATCTTTTGTGTTGTTTGCTGCTGATGTATTTCATATCTGAGCATATTCACTAACCATTTGACTGTACATTAATCCCTCCTCATGTAGTGGTCTAATTTCTTTTTGTATATTACACCTTTTAAATTTCGCAGGAGCCTCGTCACCTACTTTACTAGTGACATTTGGTGGCGTAGAGTGCTTTGGTGTGGGTCAGGGTGCAAAGGGAGGTAATTTATTAGGAGCTAGATCTCAACTACCTTGGACTTCTTTAAGAATGGGTGGAGGAGGATCATCAACGACATTATCAAAACCTTCATGTAGACCTTGGGAGTGAGCAGATTTAGAAAAAAGGCTTGCTACCTACAAACCTGCAAATTGGTCTGGAAAACCCAAGGTTTGTTGTGTCAAACTGATGTCTGGCCATTTGAATGATGATTTATCATAAACATGGACTAATAACCTAGAGTCTATTTAACCACTTTTATGTTTGTACTTACCATTTTAATCTTGGATTAGTTTCTGTACTCTGTGCCCACTGCTTCAATTCTTGTGTTTAAGATCTTTTCCCATACAGATTAAAAATTTAAAACAATGATTTAAGAACTGATTCTTATCAGTCAAGATTGAACTATTATTTATCCTAATATTGGGGACATAAGTTTTCTAAATGGAAAATTTAAGCTAAATGTCAGATGTTGTGAAGCTGATATTTCTGTTTACATGGATTGCCTCTGCTTGAGTTTGTAGTTTGCCAGCTTGTTGGCATGTGCAAGGAAGGGTTGGGTCAATGTGGATGTTGATACAATTGCATGTGAAGCATGTGGTTGGCATCTCAATTTTCCTATGTCCTCATTCTGGACAGGTGATGAAGGTATATAATTTTATGGTTATCTATTATATTTTTAAATTTTTTTCTTTAGTAATTGACATTTATATTATCTCATGGGAAGAGGCCCTACAAATATAATGAAGAGATGGATCCAAGATGGGTGCACCTGGTTAGCCTAACATTTGCATTGAAAATTTTTCTATTCATTGTAAACAGGTTGGCCATCGGCATTGGAATCTCAATATATATCTAAGGCTTAAGTAGAAAGGATATTATAGCTGCAGTTAATCATAGATTAATAAAAAATGATCTTTCCCCAACTAATGTTCTGGGTGTCCTAGGGACTTGGAAGGAATGTTTCCTCTTGTCCCTCCTTTTTTGGAAATTTTGGGATGTCCCCTAGACACCCTATAAAAAGAGACTTGGAGGGGACATCCTCTCTCCATCCCTCTTATTTTGGTAGGTTTAAAAAAGAAGAAGGAACATCTCAGTTGTTTTTTCTCTTTGTTGGAACATTCTTATGTCTTCTTGTTGTTCTCTGAATTTACTGACATTCCCTGGCTGTCCCAAAGATTTCAAAGTATCTTCCACATCAAATGTGTAAATTTTTTAAAATAACAAAAAATCTATATAAATTTCAAAACATTCTAGAACAACTAAAGCTTGAAAGGGGGCCCCTCCAAGGTTGTAAACTCAATATGATTTTTCAAACTCACCTCACTACTGTTTTACATTCACCAAAAGAGAAGAAGGAAAGGGAGGATAAAAAGTGGAAGAGGAAAATAGAGAGAGGTGCAATTTTGAGATATCAATCTGGCAATGACTCTAATTTCTGGGTTTATAGCTCAATGTACCTATGATCTCTATTCATGATGCAACATTTATTTTAACCTCCAATAGAATTATGTCCATCTGCATGACTATCTTCAAGAATAATATCATTTTGAACCTCATAAATAATGTTGTTTTCTAATCCTTGATTTGTTTTATGATAATCATTGTTTTTTGCCATATTTGGAATACGTTGAAAATCTGGAAGATTCTGAGAAGGCCCAACTTGCAAGGAACTTTCATAAACTTCAATTGATTGTTCAACTCCTCTAGATAAATTTTCTTTAATTTCACCATTTTCAATATGTTTATCTTACTATTCCTCCATAGAATCATTTTCAACTTGCTTGCAGTCTTCCATGTAAGAGTCTTCTTGTGTTGATTCCCCATCTTGCATATTATTTTTAGTGGTCATATCATTGAGGCATGAATCAGATTCTTCCTTAGCCTCATCTGAACCTTCAGGCTCATCCACCTCCATATCATCATTAAGTTTGAATTCCTCCTCCACATTGGGTTTTATCCTTGTAGGTTTTGAATATGCATCATCTTTGTTCATGGTTAACTCCTCAAGAATGTCAGTCACATCAGCACCTGAATCATCATGAATTTCCATGTCATCATTTTCAGCACCTTCCTTGTCATCCTTATTTTGTTGACCTATTTCAGCATCATCCATATCCTCCTTTTCTCTAAGCTCCACAGAATCTACACCCATCTGTTGCACAGAAGATCCTCTTTCATACTGCTCTTTTTTATTTTGTGGCTGAACATCATCCTCTTTGTTCCATAGTTGTTCATCAACCACCTCATCATCCTTGCCTATCTCCCCCATAGCTGAATCTAGATTTACATCCTCATCATTCTCCCCACTGTCATCCCTTGAATCCTCACTGACATTGTGCATATCACTTGCAAAAAGGTCTTGCTCCATTTCTATGCCTTTATCATGTTCACTAGGACCTTTCACAGATGTAGAACATTCCTCACTTGGCTAAGACATGAAATACAAAGGATGGTAATTAAAAATTGTATAGGCTAAATGAATGGACCATAAAAATGAAACCTCAGAGATATGTGACAAAACTGAGCATAGCAATAAAAACCAATGTGTATAATAAATACCTTGTCAAAACTTCCAAGAAGTTGATCCTCATCTTGGATCTAATCACTTACATCCTTGGCACCTTCACCCTCTCCCATGCCTATTCTAGTAGCATCTTCAAACTTGAGATTATCTCCCTCATTCTCAGGATCTTCTTTAGTTACACAAAAACCATCAATATACAATGCTACAAAGATGTTTGAGAGGATATAATCCATTTTTGCTATCTACATAAACACAAATTAGAGGTGTAATATATGATCAAAGGCATAATATATGAAATTATAGACATGCCATAAAAAATAAATAAAAAATTGAAAATCTAGAAAATCTAGAAGGTCAAATCATAATCCCTTCTGAAAATAGTTGGCTAATTAAGGACCAGCAAACTGAATAGAATGCCTTTCAAGGAACAAAAAAGAACTTACTATCTTATGCATGTTTACAAAAATAAAAAAGGACTATCTTTCTAGCACTTATGATCATATGCACAAATAAATATAAACTTCCTAACATTTTTTCTATGGAGATACAAAGATCCTTTTTATCCTGAGCTCCATAGTTGATGAGTTTAACTTCTCGAGGCACCTACTTTAATTCAAATCCTAACCCACACATAAAAAGCCATAAGATTTAAATTAAAATAGGTGCCTCAAGAAAGGATGACTCTTGGCATATTATATAATATACATAATCTAGTTATGAAAACTATTGAACTCCTAAATATTAGATCAATTTGAAGGGAGAGAAAGCAATCCAACTTATTGAGTCATCCAAATCATTGAATGAATGAATTAAATATTTTAATTAAAATTTTATGATCTGATAGATGTAATTAAAAGCAATCATTCAATTCCTTACTCTATCAAAGAAATTCAAAGCAAGAGGTGGCAACCAGCATGCTCATCTAACTCACTCATGTGATCTGTTAAGCCCCACAATCCATTTAAGGACACCCTGCCTCATAACTATCACCAATGCTTAAATCAAAGCACTCTTCATTGTCTAGTTGGCTTGCTCCAATAGTCCCTACATTTTGCATCCTGGAAACAACAACAATGTCAACACCTCTGCTAAGGCCAACTTCTCACCTTATAGTAGATATTTTCCTAGCTAGGTTCCCACTATTCGATTCACTAATGGAAAACTCACTTCAGATTATCTTGGTATGCTTCACTTATCAGTAGTAAAAATATTGGATTTTAGTGTTCTAGATCATAAACTATATTCATGTTTGAAAAATAAATGATCTTTATATCTTGTACATGAATTGTGTGAAAAAATAGATGTTTATTTAATGCATATCAACTATCTTAAAACTCCAATATTTATTTCTTGCACATTAAGTGTTGTAAAAAGCTCAATCTTTATTTCTTGCACGTGAAGTTCTTTACAAGTCCAATCTTTGAAGACTTTGTAATATGTATATGATAATGCCTCCAAATGTTTTGGCCTCTACATATGCTCAGCATATGTTATGCCTAAAAGATTATTTTTTCATGACACTACAATGATTTTTTTGTTCTACTTGGGTTTACCTTTTTAGCTCTTCTTGAAATGATTCAACTCACTACCAACAAATATATCAAATTTTAGTGTTTAAATCTATAGATCATTTAATAATCAACATCCTTTAATTTCTTTCACATTATCTATTTTCAAAGTCTAATATATGTAAAGTCTGTAATATGTACTATTTGCATGACGCTCCAAATTGTTTTGTTCTCCATATATGTTCAGCAAATGACAATGGCTGAAAGAATTTATTTTTTAGGTCCTCAAATGCTTTATATAGTCTACTTTAACTTTTAAATGAAAAATAATTTGACCGAGTGTGCGAAGGAGCAGGAGGATGGTTAAGGTTTAGTTTTAATTTGCGAATGGATTCCCTAGGAGGTTGTTATTTTGTCACCAGCAGAAGGAGGTTTTGTCAGTGTGTGTGCAAATCTAGAGGCAGCTAGGTGGATGGAGAAGAGAGATGTTTTTAGTGGAAGATTAAATCTCTCTTCACAATGAAATTCTTCATTGATGGGCCATATAGGCAGTAGGCATTGAACTCCTCATAACTAATTTGAGAATGCTTATGACTCTTGGGTTCTAGTTTGTTACAAATCTCATCTGGCATGTGGGCCTAAGCATTAGATCTAAATATTCAAAGATTAGGCATGTGTGTTTCCCCCATGCTAAACCTTCACACAAAGCATGCAAATGGTAAACCTTCAAAGATGGACTTAGCATCAAATTCATGAAAAACATCCATGTGTCATCCTTCTTTGGTGTAAAAATAAGGAAATTTTATATGACAATGCAATAGGTCTAGTATTTTCTTTCTCAAGTTCCTCGATTCAACATAAAATATCATTATTCTCCAAGATGGACTTATCCTTATTATCCATATGCTTAGAATGAACAATATATTTGGCTATTTCTATAATGGCATGATTCTTCTGCCTGCCAACTCCATTCTCTTGTGCAATGTAGCGAACTATACACTGACATGTAATACATTAGTCAATAAGAAATCATTTAAAATCTCTAATAACATACTCCCCCATCCCTCCTCTATTAGTCTAAAGTTGCTTGATCTTCCTCTCAAGCTGATTCTCCACAAGAGTTTTAAGCTCTTTAATATTGTGGCATGATTCATCCTCTCATATGATCTGATAGATTGAACGGTTCAAGAATGCTCAACAATGAAGATGAGAAGCACCTGGCTCCTAGAAGTTTGGGCTTTTGCATGGGTCTATTTCTAGAGGCCAAGGGTTTAACCTTCACTTTAGAGACATATGTCCACCAGACACAAGTTTTCTTGAGTTTGATCTCATTTCACAAGAGGCTTAGGAACTTCAAATTTGGTGCAAAATGATTGGAGTTCTTAATTCTATCCCTGTGATGTAGTTTTGATCACCTCATGAACAACAGGATCAAGAGTGTTTGAATATAGATAAATCAATTAAAGGTGCATGTAGAAAGGAATAACAAAGGGATTGTGAAAATGAATCAAATACTTGCTATCTTTTATATTTTTCTCTTATCACTTCTAATGCATATCCCAAGATGCATCCAAAACATACTAATTGCTAAATTAGCATATTATTTTTTAGGTAATCGTATAAGAAAAGAGAAATAATCTGATCTACAGAACTAAAAGAGCATAATAAGTGGGAAATATAATGAGAAAGAACATAGAAATCTATCAACATTCATTCATCCTTATAAATAATATCTACGTATAATGAAAGTTCTGCAAAGAGATAAGATGAACTAAGAATAGAAAATCTAAACGTAGGAGAATTTCAAACTAGCCATCCACATGGGTAGACAAGATACATAACATACAATGCAAGGAGTTGGAATAACTCAACTCAAACCACTTAAAGCTTACGAGTGAGATTCTCAATAAGCTAATTTTGGTATCAGTGTTGGACCCAGAAGAATTTTTTTTTGCAAATCTTGGCATTAATTTAATCATTTTTCATACTATTTTATTAACAATTCTTTTTAATGTGTTTTTAATCTTTGTTTTTGCAAAAACCAATGAATCTGCCTAAAAGACTCACAAGTCCTAACAGGGAGGCTCATCCAAGCCTCTGATGTAGTGCAACTTGACTCATCAACATTGTTTGGCATGAAAGCTTGCAAGTGCTCACAGATCCTCACTAAGTCTCCTTTCTTTCGTTACAAGAATATGTAACTATTGTTGTTGCATGGTACCATGCAGACACATTTTTGACATCTCAAAACTTGTTGCTAAGGGATGATGATAGAATTAGTGTTGTTTAGCTGATAGATAAGGCTTGATCTACATTACGGTTGGTATAAAACTTAAATGTAACCAAACATTGTATGTCTGGCAACAAATAGTATTATTGTTTAGATGGGTGGATGGATACTTACTAATCATGTGCCATATTTTGTAAATTAAGATTGTTATATCAATTGCTATAATTTATTATATGATTGCAATTCAATTTAGAGAAAATTGTATCAAGGATTTATGATCATTATACAAATGATAGCATTATTTAGACTTGCACAATACACCAAATTTTTCTTTGCTTCAAGCAACTTGGAGGGGTGACTTGATGAGATGACTTGGCGAGCTGACATGGCGAGTGAACTTGGTAAGCGAACTTAAAGAGTTAACTTGGTGAGGTGACTTGGTGAGCATACTTGAATAGTTGACTCAGTGAGTCAACTTTGGGAATAGACCTAGCAAGCCGACATTGTCAGGGGCCTTAAAGAGGCAACTTGGTGGGGCAGATTGGCGAGCCTACATAGAGAGCCTCACTTGGTGAGACGAGATGGTGAGTCAACTTTGTGAGACGAATTGGAGAGCTAACTTGGTGAGCAAAATTAAGGAGTCAACTCATTGAGGCAACTTGATGAGTGAACTCAAAGTCAACTTGATGAGCATACTTGAACAATCGACTTGTTGACATGACTTGGTGGGGTGAGTTGACGAGCCCACCTGGCAAGCATACTTGAACAGTCGACTTGGTGAGCCAAAAAAGTGAGTTGACATGGTGAGCATGCTTAGAGAAGAAACTCAATGGGGCAACTTGGCAAGCACACATAATGAGCCAACTTGCTGAAGCAAGGTGGTAAAACCACTAGGTGAGCTGACTTAAAGAATTGACTCATTGAGGTGACTAGGTGGGGGTGACTTGGTGAGCTAACTTAGGGGGCCAACTTGGTGAGCAAACATAAAGAGTTGACTTGGTGAGCATACTTGAATTGTCATCTTGGTGAGCTAACTAGGGGAGTCAGCTTGGTGAGCTAACATGGCGAGTTGACTTAAAGTGGTGAGTTGGTGGGGCAAGTGGGGGTGACTTAGTGAGCTGACCTAGAGAGTTGGCCTAGGGGGTGGACTTGGTGAGCGAACTTAGAGAGTTGACTTAGTGAGCATACTTCAATTGTCAACTTGGCGAGCTGACTTGGGGAGCCAGCTTGAAAATCTAACATGGTGAGTAGGCTTAAAGTGGAAACTTAGTGGGGCAAGTTGGCAAGCCGACTTAGCAAGGCCACTTAGAGATGTGACATGGAGAGCTGACTTGGTGAGCAAGCTTGATGAGCGGACCTAAAGATTGACCTTGATGAGGCACTTTGGTGGGGTGCCTTAATGACTAAACTCAAAGAGTCAACTTGGCGAGCATACTTGAATAGTCAACTTGGTGGGGCAAGTTGCCGAGCCAACTTAGTGAGTCCAATCAATTAAGAGGAAATAGTTGAGAGCTTAGAGTGACACAATTTTCAGATGATCATATGAAATGAAATGGGCGTGTGAGTAGAAAGAAACTAGAAAGACATTGTGTACAGATGAAGGCATGAAATGGATGGTTTTGGAGCACTCAGCACAGACACTCAACATTCAGTACATATCATCATTTGAGATCAAATGGGTGTATGGGATTATATGCATAATGAATAATAAAGGAGGGAATTGAACCCTCCCTGAGGCTCATAGTTGTTGACGTCCACTTCAGCAATGGCCCTTCCAATGAAATTTCCATCTAAAACCTTTCTAATGAGATAATGTGTTATGAGCTCTTCATCAGTGGGATGGAATGTGAATCTAGGAGGCAGTTGTGCATCACCCATATCCTAAACCATGTTATGGGTGATGCACAACTGCCTCCTAGATTCACATTCCATCCCACTGATGAAGAGCTCATAACACATTATCTCATTATAAAGGTTTTAGATGGAAATTTCACAGGAAGGGCCATTGCTGAAGTGGACCTCAATAACTGTGAGCCTTAAAAAAAATTTGACCAAGCATTGGTCAAAATTTTGACCAATGCCTAACAGTTTTCTACAAAGCATTGGTCAAAATTTTGACCAATGCCCAGTAGTTTTCTACCAAGCATTGGTTGAACTTTCGACCAATGCCCTACAGTTTTCTACCAAGCATTGGTCAAAATTTTGACCAATGCCTTGCAGTTTTCTACCAAGCATTGGTCAAAATTTCAACCAACGCCCTGCAGTTTTCTACCAAGCATTGGTCAAAATTTTGACCAATGCTTGGCATAAAATGTGCTAGCAATTTCAACAGTTTTCAACCAATTTATTGGTCAAAATTTTGACCAACCAGTAGGATGGCAAAAATTTTTTGACCAATGTGTTGGTCGAATTTGGTCGAAGTTTGGTCAAAAACTGTGTCAAAATTTTGACCAATAAAGGTCAAAAAATGAGCCCAAATGTACTAGTGACACTTAGGAACAACTGCTCTCTGATACCACCTGACGCAAGGAGAGCATAGAAAAACTAGGGCCAAGGCACACCCAACAAACCAAACCAACCTTGCAGAGTTAACACAATGGAAGCAAACACACAAAGAGAATAACACTACAAAGAGACAAAAAAATATTATTTTATTAATTCATGCAATAATCAGCATACATGCCTAGTTGTAAGGCCTTCTGGGTTACAACCAGATACAAAATAGATTCAAGATCTAAGATCCAACTTCAAATTTTCCCTTTCCAATTCTGCTCTAAACTCTCCCAAAATTTCTACTTAACTCTAAGCCTATACAACCTATTTATACTTGCCAAAATGGCTTACAAAACATTTTAGATCATTATGTAATAGAAAGGCTGACCCAACAATAGTCTGGACACATTCCAAGATAAGATCTTATCATAAATGTCACGATCAAAATTAATCATGCAAGTCAACTCGCACCAAAAACATAGAAAACACATCTAAAATGTTGACACTTGGCATCAATAGGAAAAATCAACACATGAAGGATCACTCAGCATATATTGGATAGCTCGACACATGAAGGATAGCTTGACACACACTGTAGAGCTTGAGACATATTGTAGAGTGAGATGGGATAACACGCTAACCTCAGCATTAACATGACATGGGATAACTTCAACTCGGTAATTGCTACAACTTGGCAATGACTATAACTCGTCAACAACTAGCAAAATGAATAAAAATGAGAAGGATAACACATCAACCCAAAGTGCTCCTACATCACTTTCTATTTCTTTTTTGTTCTTGTGTCATGGTTCACTACATAAAAAATGCATGCAATTGGTATTAGCATAAGGTAGAACAAATTTCTTGGTCCTAATATTTAAATCCTTGTTCAAACATATTTCTAATGCATAATTGCTACTATAAATGAGTATACAATCAAATGTAGACTAGATGCAATGCACACACACCTATAAACAAGCACATAGACCAAAAGAATCTAAGGAGTTAAAGATACACTTAGTAGTATATATGTTCACCACTCTTCCTAATAGGATTGTAATAGAATACTTACAACAACAAAAATATGGATACAACATCTCATTTAATTTATGAATGACATTGGAACGATTTTCAATAAGTATCTTAGGAAAAGAAAATCATGATTAATTTTTCCACATACAGTAAGTTGTGTGATTTTTTCCTATCTGATATGGCTCTAACATGAAAGGACATGAGAAAAACTAATAAATTGTGGATTTGTAATCAATTTATAGAATATAGTAAACTATTGGAAGCCCTTTGCACACAGATAATTAACTAGCAAGGTAAATTCATTTTTTCATATTTTGTTTCTTTCATTCATTCTCAATAGTCCATGCTTTGGGGAGTGAAAGGGAATTCCTCCCATGTAAGAGATTCATATTGTTAACAACTTGAGTCCTCCATATATTTGATGTATAACATTAAGTATTAATATAATTTTTAGCAGAAACCTTTTCAAGCTTCTAAATTGGATGCAACACGTGCAAGCAATCAATCTCATCAAAGAACAAATTAGCAAGCTTACTTGCTATTATCAAAACTTCAAAGAGTGAGGATGAGGATTTGATCCCTAAAAGGATTAAATAATCCTTTCAAAATATATTGTTAACACAATTAATTCAAGCATAAAATTTTGAGGATGAATTTTATATGGATTGGATGTTGATCCCTCAAAATTAATTCTAGGTCATCAAATAAACCTTAATAACCAATTTAGTCTACTTTAATTTGTCTATTCCAAGAATGGATTAATTAGCATGATACAAGCCTCATCATAAGTAATTTTATTTTCTCCGAATGGGGATCTATAGTCATTGATCAAATTTCTCAGTGATCATATTGATCCTTTGAGTTGTGATTACTATTTCCAAAAATCTATTATACACTGTTCCTCTAAATATTTTTTGTTGAGTTAAGAACTCATTTCAACCTGTATTCTGTAGTTTGTAATAATTTTAGTGATAATCATTGTACTTGGGAGATTCAATTTCTCGAAGGGTCCATTACTATATAAATGCTTGGAAATTGATATTTTTCAATGAGCATTCTAGAAAACTAGGAAAAATGAAAATTTATGTATTGTACTCTCTCTCTCTCTCTCTCTCTCTCTCTATATATATATATATATATATATATATATAGAGAGAGAGAGAGAGAGAGAGAGAGTACAATACATAAATTTTCATTTTTCCTAGTTTTCTAGAATGCTCATTGAAAAATATCAATTTCCAAGCATTTATATAGTAATGGACCCTTCGAGAAATTGAATCTCCCAAGTACAATGATTATATATATATATATATATAACTAACTTCACCTAGTGTTATTTTAGATTTTGAAATTATGCTTCTAAATAAAACATATCACCTAAGGAAAATTTAATTATATTTCTCAATAAATATTTTTCTCTTTGTATGTGATATGTGCTACACACATACACTAAAAACAATCATACTCTTAGAGCATGTATTCTATCTCTATTAGACTAGCTTTGGTTGATTGAAAATAATTTTTAGCTTATATTTTCCTTAAAGAGAAATTTTGGGACAACGCATCTTCTTCTTGGGAGGAATTGTGAGGAAGGAAAAATATCCCAATAACTATGTCGGTGGAGAAGTGGTTAACTAATAAAGAATATAGTTATACACACATAGCTGGAAAATTTTATAAGGTATTTGAGAAAACATGTTAAAAAATTTCAAGTCTAAAAGGCATCATGTCTATGAACAAAAGGTTATGAATTTCAATAAAAATATTATTTGGGGCTCACTTTGACACAATTTTTTTGTGAATATATTAAAAAATAATCTCATAAAAGAATAAACTTATGTAGTCCATGAACTATGCTTTCATCTATAAACATCCACAATCATGTTGTGGGTCACCTGTAATGAGAATGAACCTCTGAAAAGGGATTGCACCCTTGGAATATTTTAAAGATAAGTTATTCTAATGTTCTTCTAAGAAAAGAGTAAGAAATACTTTGGACACATACATATAACTACCTAATTGATGCACCAAATTTGATATTTCAAGTCAACACTGAGTATTTTACATATAATATTCTAACTCAACTTGACTATTATATTGATTCCCACACCAACATTTTGCATGGAGGTATTGAATTTTCTATAATATAAAGAGTTAATTTACACAACTAAGATTAATTTCACTCTACACAATAAGAAACCTGCATAAATGAGTTTATTCCTTATCCTAAGATGCTGCAAGCAAGACATATACTTAAGGATTTTCCAAGATCACAGAGGAGTATACATCTGACATGAGTTTGCACACATAGGGGAGAAATTAAAAAACAAGATAATCACCCATTTTCTTTTTAAGGATTTGATGAGAACAAATTCATAGATCTATAGAACACCTACATGCAAGAACCTATCATAGAGAAGAAAAAGACAAGAAATGGCAAGGGTGTGGCTCTAAAAATATGGAAGAATATATTATCAGATTGAAAGAATGAATTGAATTTTACAATTGATCAATCCTTATAGAAGGAGATCATAAAACCTAAAAGGGAAACCCTAAGAGGTAAATGACATTTAATAATTAATATTTGATTATTAATTGAGAATGCATGTGCATAAAGAAAAATCTTAAGAAGGGAGTATAGGTAATTTAATAAAATGAAATAAAATTAATCCTATACACTAAAAACCCCCTTAAGATGAGCAAAAATATAACTAAAAATAATGCATGAAATAAAAAGGAAACATCAATGCTCAAAGAAAACTTGGGTCCCAATAACAAGGCCTAATGAGTTACCTAATCACAACTAAATTTCTATGAAATAGAGAAATAGAGAAAACACATTGAGAAAAAGCCCTACTCCAAAAAGAGATAAAAAGGAAAATACAAATGATATGTCTCAAGAGACTAAGAGACTCTCTCAAAACCATAAGTAAAATGAAACCCCCCATGATAGAGGATCGTGACTCCATAGCTCTCACAAAACGGGAGAACTCTTGTGTCGATGAACAAACCAATGTGGCTCAAATATGAAAGAAACAAAGGAACTAGAAAAGGAGGATGAAACACTTGAATGTAAGGTGAAGCTGGAAGTCCTAACTAATGCTCAAAGGAGAATGCATGCAAATCCTAAAATGGAATCTCCAATGGAGGTGGGATAACAAGTGTGCTAAATCTTTAATCTGAGAGGAGATGTATGTCCTTTGATATATCCTCAACAACTGCACTAGGTGGCCCAATGACTGGAGCTACAATGTTAGGTAATGTTGAAGAGTAATATGTGCAATAGATGGAATCTGAATAAGAGGTGGAGGTGTAGAAGTCACAACACTAGTCTCAAGAAAAACACATAAGTTAAAGTGCCCTGACTTCACCTCAGTAGTCTCTCATGAAGAAGGACAGTGAGTATCTGATAGTGGAGATGGGGGACCAAAATGAGAGAAAGAGTATAAGTGGGAAGAATGATCAACAATCCCTATAGCAATAACTTATCCTATCTCACTATATCTAATGTGCACTAAATCTTATGCAAACTCAATTGTCTTCCCTATTCCACTGTGTGTAATCTGATAAATAGAGAGAAAGTTAGAGGACAAAGATGAAACACATAGTACATCATGAAATATATCATCATCTATGTAAATAGAACCTTTGTTACATATAGTCATAATAAATTTGTTCTCCATCAAAATGTGTGGAATGGGAGAAGCTTCAAAAGAAGAGAACAAATCCTGAGAAGATTCCATATGGTGTGAAGCACCTAAATCCAGTAACCATCTAGAAGAATGTGGACTACTAGTTGCAAATAGTGCATGACCCTTTCATATGTCTTTACCATCTGATTGAAATGATGAAGAAGAAGAAGATCTATGAGAAGTAGAAGGAATATCAATGTTGCTCTTCTGAAGGAGAGCTATCAAATCATAAACATGTTTGGCATAGCCATCTAATTTCTTCTCATAATAATGGGACTCATCATGATTGGGCTTATTATAATAAACACACTTCATTCTATCTAGCTTTGATTTATCTCCCTTAGGAGGAGGTGATCTTGATGATATATGAGGGCTAGAATCAATTTGGAACTCTATACGATATGACTTTTTTTTTTTCTCCTTCTTTCCAAAAAATGTCTAAGCTACCAATGCATAAGATTGTGAGCCTGTGAGAGAATATAACTAAGAGAGCTTAACTTTCTCTTGAGTAAAATGATCACAAAAAACTTCAAAGGATGGCATGATAAATCTAGTACCCAAAGAATCCATGGTGGAATGGAAGGTAGAAGCAAAAATATGAAAGTTTCCACAAAGCTTAGAAAGAATCAGGCAAATGTCTCAATCTAAAGTGCCCCAAACTCATTCACTGTACCAAAACACCATTAATCTTGGTCCACATAGCTAGAGGGGAATAACATCCATCAAGATGAAACTATAGATTGTTAGATACCTATAAAGAAATCAACCCCATTGCCTTATCCATCTTTTTCCTATGCCACATGGCCTCAAAAGGCCTTTGTAGAATTGGTTGCACTGCGTCTAAATAAGAACACAACCCTTTTGACCAAAGAAGCCATGTCATCAGGGACTTCCATTTGTGATAGTTATGAGGGGTCAGAAGTTCTAGATAAGGAAACATCTTGCCCATTGTTTTAGGTGTTATATTTGTATTTTTTTAGTTTATTGATGTAAATTACAGAATAATAATATAAAACACCCCCCATAATGTGAAAAATTGAACCCCAAATGCTAGAAAGAATACACATATACAAGAAAAGAGAAAAAAAACTTCATTTTGAGAGTCACATGTACCTTTGAAAATACTGATGAAAATAACATAGAATATAGAAAGTGTTGAAGAAGAGATTTCCAACACTTCTTTTAGATTGGAAAATGGAGCTAAAATAAGCAAGTTATGCCCCTGGAATGCAAAAAGAATCATCAGACTTTGACTAAAATTATAGGTACGAAACTAGAAAAAATTTCAAAAAAGACCTTTGCCATTAGATCCATCTCAAAATCAGCTTTTTGACAATGTCTTGTTTTCCCAAAAAAGCCTCTATATGCTCAAGTTAGAGCCAAAAAACCAACAGGGCCTCTAGAAGTGCCAAAAACATGCAAAGAAGGCACTTAGCCCCAAAAAACTAGCCCTTAGTCATGGTTTGATCATGGGCTACGGCATAGTAGTGCTGGTGGCAATGTGGTGGCATGCAAGTGACACAAGTTGGTAGGGACACTAGTGGAGGTGATTGGAGGATGGTAGAGGTGGTTGGAGAGCGGTGGTGTGCAGGTGCCAGAAAAAGGTAAACGCAACCCCAAAAACATAGGTGTGGCTATTGTGAAGAACACCATTGGTGGTGGTTTGTGGTAGCCACAATGGTGGTTTATTAAAATGTCATGCAATTAGAGAATATTGTGGTAATTAAGGTAACCACTTGAGATCAAATTAATGCTTTTTAATTCTTTTTGTGATTTTCTATTTCTTTTTGTGTTCCAAGGGACTTACAACCCTGGTAGGCAAATATTTTTGCCTTCAAATACTAAGTTGGCCAAAATAGATATGGGGTTTGATGTCCTCTAAATTCAACCATGAGGTCTGTTTGGCCTCAGAGTGCTCCATATTTTAGAAACTCATATTTTCACAAAAAAAAACATACTTCAAAACAACCAAATATGTTATGTCAAAACCTCATTCCTCTATTTCTCCAAATTAGAACAAGCTATAGTAGATCTAGCTTTGATACAATGAATGATTTGATGAGAACAAATCCACAGATCTAGGAGAACACCTACATGCAAGAACTTATCATAAAGATGAAAAGGACAAAAGGAGGAAATGATTTGGTTTTGAAAATATGGAGGAATATATTATTAGACTAAAGAATGAATTGAAATTTATAATTGATCAATCCTTATAGAAGGAGATCGTAAAACCTAAAAGGGAAAAACTAGGAGGTAAATGACATTTAGTAACTAATTATTAATTGTTAAATGGGAATGCATGTGCATAAAGGGAAATCTTAAGAAGGGAGTAAAAGAAATTTAAGAAAATGAAATGAAATTTATCCTTTACTCTAATAGCTTTTTATTATAATTTTCCTTTGAAAAATCTTGTTTGCCTCATATTGTGAATTGAGTTACCTAACACAAGTAATCCTCTCCCTATTGGATTCAACAATAGGGAAAGTAAAGTCTTGGGGGGATGGTGAATCAGCACTTACAAACTTTAACCATAAAAATATTCACCACACATCCATCTCACAATTTGCATCTAAACTGAAATAGCTAGCTAAACATGTTCATCCATAAAATGAAAGAAAATAACACATATGAAACAATATATTTGGTTACCTAGAAACCCTCTAATGAGAAGGTAAAACTAGGGTGGTGATGACACCTACAAATCTTCACTACTATAGTTGTAAAGTGTACCCAATTAAGGTTATAACGTTTGATGACAAATTATGATCTACCTTGTGAAAGGTCTCTTCCCTATTAAAGGATTACAAAGACTGTTAGGTCTTACCCTATTAAAGGACTTCAACACCCTGCTAAAAGTGTGTCTGGTTAAAGGAATTCAACTTATAATAAAGTAAGCACCCTGTTAAAGGATTTTCAAAATCCTGCTAGGACCACTCGATTAAGAGATATTTACTGATTCACCTATTAGAATGTTTTAGCCTTGATCCTTCCTTTGGTTAGACTGGTCTGCTAGATATCAGATCTTCTCTTTACTTGTGTATACTTGATCCTCCTAATTAGATGTATCACTTATGTCTTCTCTTTTCTTTCCTCTATTCCCTCTAACTGATTCTACAATTCAATCCTTTGTCACAACTCCTTAGTCACCATGGATGCTTTGTCTATGCATGCAAACTTTTATCTTCACACTTAAATTCTTTAGGGTTTTTGCTACTTAAGAAGATTTAGCTGACCTAAGGTAAGGTAGGAATCAATGGTTGTGATTCACTAATTTTTCCACTTAGAATATCCTTCAATCTGATTGGTTGCATGTACTACATAGAGATTCATAACATACCTACACATATATCTTCTAGAATCACAAAAAACATGCTTAAGTCAACCCAAACATAGTTTACATAGGAGTTTTTTCCATTACAAACAACTATGTACAAAACTGTTTACTTGGCACTTGAAGCCTCTGATGCTCGACATCGAGTGCATCTTCAATGTTGTAACTCATCCTCTGAATGGCTCAACACTAATTATTTTCTCGGCACATAATAGTTCTTAGCACATACTATATATTATGCTTAGCATGCTTTTTCTAACAACTTCTTCTTGACATGTACTACTTACATGGCATGCACTTTATGAATATTACTCAATGTGTAGTCACTAATATGTCAAAACCAATCTAAGATCAACAATCTCCCCCTTTGACATGAGTGGCAAAAACACTTTGTCATGCATATATAATTTTAACTTATGAGCATAACTTAGATAATCTATATTGATGCAAGAGCATCCTTGGTTGACATGTTATCCTACACATTTGTGTTCATTCTGCCAGTTGTTTCTTAGTTGTAGTCATTGCCAAGTTGCAACAATTGTTGAGTGCTAGTAATTTTGTAGTATAAGCTAAGTTGAAGTTATCCCACATCATGTTAACACTTGGATTAGTGTATTATCCCATCTCACTCTATAGTGTGTGTTGAGTTTTGTAGTGTGTGCCGAGTTCTTAGTGGGTACCAAGTTATCTAGTGTGTACTGAGCATTCCTTCATGTGTTGAGTGTTAGCATTTTAGATGAGTTTTTTGTGTATGTTTCTAGTTTGAGCTGACCTAGCACATATTTAATTTCATGATGGGTATTTAATATTTGTTGAGAGCCAACTTGTGGCTTGGTTATGCATTTAATGTAAGGGTTTGTTTATTTGGTAATTTGTAATAGGCCGACTTCTGATCATGCAAGTATTCAAAGGGGTCTTGGGTAGAATCTTAGGCATTATGATTTGATCATGGATTATTGTTCAAGCATGGAGATATAGAGAAGTTGGAAGTTAGAGGTTCATATTTGTGTTTGGAGATCTGTTCTTCTTTGAAAGATGTATTCTTCTTTGTAGTGGATGTAACCTAGAAGGTCATATAGTTGGGCATGTTGGATGTAAACTTCTTGATTTGAATATATGAAATATTGTCTCTCTAGATTTGAATCTCACTCCTCTTGTTCATTTTCAGTTGTGTATTAATTTGCTAGTTTCTAAATCACCTCATTTTGGGGTACATCCAGATTAGCACTGCATCAAGTGGTACCAAATCTTGAGGTTCATCCTTGTGAAGATTGGATCATGTAGAACCCTAATTCAAATTTGGTTGTGGGGTTATAGATCTTTAGATTTGACCTATAACTTGTAGAGGGTTGCAATCTTGTAGGAACCTAATTTGTAAAGATGGTTCATGGTAGAGGAAATGTTGATAATATTGTGTTGGATACATTCAGACAAATTGTAGCCAGATTAGATGCTATGGAGATAGCCTAGATGAGAGGAGTGCATCTTGATGATGTCAGTAATAATGAAGCAGTAGCACCAAACCCTAATCTAGAATCAGAAGAAGATCAAGATGAGGGAAGATTGCTAAGAGTATTTTCTAAGGAAAATTCGAAGCCTACTATAGAAGTTGTTCCTTATGATGGAAATTTAGACACCAATGTTGTGTTGGATTGGATCTCATATGGAGAAGTTCTTTGAGTATGAAAACACTCTTGATAGTGGGAAGGTGAAGATTGTAGTTACTAGGTTGAAAGGTCATGCTTCACTATGGTGGGAGCATTTGAAAATTGATAGACAAAGGAGAGGAAAGGAAAAGATCAAAAATTGGGTGAAAATGATGAGCAAGGTAAAGAAAAAATTCCTTCCTACTGATTAAAAAGTTAGATTGCTAAGAAAGATGCAAAATTTGAGGCAAAGAGACATGATTGTGAAAGAGTATACTAAGGAATTCTATAGATTGGACATCAAATATGGACATGTGGATGATGATGTTGAGAAAAATACAAGATATCTAAATGGATTGAGATCAAGAATTCAAGATGAAATAAGTTTTTTGAAATTGGAAAGTGTAGAAGAAGCATATCAATATACCTTAAAAGATGAGGAGATCTTGACAAAGAAGCATGAAGAAAGACAAAGAGGTAGAGGTGGTAAATTCCAAAGAGGCAGAGATAGATCTTATGATGAATGTGGTAAATCTGACAATTTTGTGTAGGATAAAGGAAAATATGAATGAAAGAATGATGATAAAGACAAGGCCGAGTGGAAAGGTGGTAGTTCTTATTGAGCTGGTACTAGTTCTTACTGAGGAAGAGGTAATTATTATTCTAGAGATGGATTTTGTGGTAATTGTTTCAGATATGGTAAAGAAGGGCATAAATCTTTTAAATGTAGATCTTCTAAAAGTGGGCAAGGTAATAGAAATGTTGTGATTCAAGGAGACATTGATGGATCTGAGGCTAGAGAAAATCTAATGGTGAGAAGAAACTTATTTAATAAGGAAAGTGATGAGGAACCTATCCTTAGAAGAAGTCTTTTCAAGACTAGATGTAAGATGGTTGGAAAATGTTGCAAGGTGATCATTGATAGTAGAAGTTCTAGTACAAACTTGGCATTAGAAGAGCTAGTTACAAAGTTATAGTTGCAGAGGTTGAAGCATCCTAAACCCTATCATGCTTCATGGATCAAAGATGAGTATGAGACATTGGTAAGTGAGTAATGCATTGTGAAGTTCAAGTTTGGACATTATTTTGATGAAGTGTTGTGTGATATTATGCCTATGGATTTTTGTCATATTCTATTGGGTAGACCTTGGCAATATGATAGATATGTTGTACATGATAGAAGTTTGTATCAATATACTCTTTGGATAAATGGGAAGAAGCAAATATTGCTGCCTTTAATTGAAAGTCCATATGAGGTTAATTGTATTGCAATTAAATTTTGCATACTTAATGGAAAGAAATTCGAAAAAGAAGTGAACAAGAATCAAGTCTATTTTTCCATAATTCCCAGAGGACCAAGTTTGGTTAGTAATGACTAAGTGATAGCATAAGTTGGTAATGAATGAGTGACAATAGATAATGGTAGCTAAATACTAGAAGAAATTGCAAAATTGTTGAATGAGTTGTAACAACGGGATTTTCTACAACTAATTCCATCATTATACTAACTGCTTCGCATGACATATACATCAAAATAAATGTTTTTAAAACTAAATTGTCTTTCTATTAACTATTACTTAACATAAGCAACTGAAATTAAAATTATAAGTTATTTGTTGAAATGTAAATGTAAAGAAAATTCTATGATTAACTAACTATCATCTATCTTCTTCATAAAAGAAACTTTCAACTAGAAAGGGAAAATGCTAACTTGAAAGTTAATTAGAACATACAGATTTAATTGAGAGGCTTTCCAAACTGGTTGTCCAAGCTCTAACTTTGTTGAGAGGAGAAGTATTAACATAGGCTTACCCTCCCAACCACAGACCTTTTTACTTATCCCCACATGTTCTAATTTAATAGAATGACCCTCCCTACCCTGAGGTCGGGCATGGGACTTCATTGGTCTAGTCATCAGAGTATTCAGGTGGGTTGACGTCTTAACAGCTATTCATTAGAATAATTGAAGCATCAAGACAACAACATGATCAAATTGTTGTGGCAGATTTGCCTATATACCACCTTGGCCAAGGTTTTTGAGATGTGGGATTATATCCCAATCTCCACCACTCAACTTGACAACTAATTTCAAAAATGGAATTCACATGAGCTATATGAATTTACTTTTATTAATGTAGTATGAGAAACTAACTTCATTCTTATTTTTCATTTAACAGGTTCATCTACACCTCATCACCTTTATTCGAACCATCAAACCAGTGATTCTTTGGTGCCTGAACATTTATTCTTATCACACCTTCATCAACTCATTCTGGTTTAAACTAGGTGATATCCTTGGTGCTCCTTTTACTGTTACCAGATGCTATGACATATTTTCAAGAAGGGTGAAATAAAGTTACAAAAGAAAGATTTCAAATATTTATTCAAAAGATTGACAAATTATGGATTTACTTTCCCATGACAGTAAACTATTATGAAAATATTACTAAAATCCACATTATTATTTGACTATATACATGTTACAGAATTTAAGAGGATGTGGGCAATCTTATGATGTTATTTATAGCAAGGGAAAGATAACCTATTTCTTATTGATCAGTTATCATGAATTTGAAACTTAAGAGAATATTTATGACTCTGTCATTTCGAATTGAGAAAGAAGGAAAATAAATATAAATTGATTTGAACATGACTTCCTTACGTGGTTGACTACCCTATGGATGATTGCCTAACATTGGGCTCTATCTCCTTCTTCAGGTTCCACGAGAACAATTACTTGAAGTAGCAGAGATGCATCACTCTATTTTCAAAAAGAATATTTCTGTATGCACAACCGAATGTGTTATGGATGCAATGATATATGAGCTCTGATTACAATATGTATGGGATAAATGAAATGGTGTATGGATTTTCTAATAGCAAACACATAAACAGAGGAAAAGATGTATATGTATATATTCTAAGGCTATGGCACCGTAGCAGATTAAAGGAAAGAAAAGGTATGCTCTAATTGTCCTGAGTGAACATGACAAGCCAATATAAGCTTAACGAGGGACCTTACAACTTCCTATCGTTACAAGACTATTCAAAGTCTTTAATTCAATTAATAAGGAAGAATTCGAAAAGGAGGAGGAAAAAATGAAAAGAAAAGGGATGATGAAAAGATGAAGAGTTAAATCAATAATATTATTTTATATTATTCTTACTTTCTTGGTTAATCTTATAATTAAGTATTTGCAAAGTGGCATTATTAGATTAATAATGCTAATGTAATGGTGCCATTTTGTTTTTATTTTATTATGATTTTAATAGAGAGTAAAAATAACATTAAGTAATATTATTAATTGACATTTTTAACAAAGGTAAGAACTTTATTTATTTATTTTATTTAATTTTTTTTTTTTAGTTTTAGCTCATGCAGATTCCACCAAGAAATTTGTTGTCAAGTCCTATTAAACTTGCCAAGGTGATTTTAGGTCAAACCTGTCATACCCAATAATTGAATCTTATAATCATCCCATTTTGATGACCTCATTTCGTAATGCTTCCCCTCTTTCTCTGATCTTCATCCTGCAACCTTTAAAGCAACATTCTCACCAAAACATCAACTCATGATTCATAATTTATTAGATAAAATTGTTAGGAAATTTCATCTTAAATACTAACTGATTCATCATAAATATACAATGACTAAATTTAACTGTCTTTATTTCACATGAACACAACGGCTAGATTTTAACTATTTCAATTTCACAAAACATGAATAAATATCACAATAGCTATAACTACCATGATAAAACAACGGCTATTATGAGTTAATTTCACTTGAACATGAAAAATTATTTTGGTTCAACGGTTATATCTAGCTTAACAATTTTAGGGAAAAAATTGGGATGTAACATGAGTATAGAGAGATTATTGCTGAGGATACTCCTGATGGTTTACCACCAGTGAGAAGTATAAGTCATTATATGGATCTAATTCCTAGAGCTTGTTTTCCAAACAAAGCACCATATAGATTGATGTCTACCAAGAATGAAGAACTTAATAGACAAGTGCATGAATTGCTATAGAAGGGATTAATCAAAGAAAGTTTCAGTCCATGTGTTGTACTCATTGTATTAGCACCAAAAAAAGAATGGAATGTGTACTGACTCTAGAGCTATTAACAAGATCATTGTGAAATACAAGTTTCCTATGCCAAGGATGGATGGCATAGTGGATTGTTTGAGTGGAGCAAAGTATTTTACCAAGATTGATTTGAAGAGTGGCTATCATTAGATTAGAATCAGAGAAGGTGATGAATGGAAGACTACTTTTAAGACAAAAGATGGTTTGTATGAATAGTTGGTAATGCCTTTTGGTTTCACTAATGCACCTAGTACTTTCATGAGGTTGATGAATGAATTTCTAAAAAGATTTTTGGGCAAGTTTGTGATTATTAATTTGGATGATATTCTGATAGTCAATAAGACTAAGAAAGAACATCTTGATCATGTTAGAAAAGTGTTGCAGAGATTGAAAAAGGAGAAGTTGATGATTAATCTAAAAAAGTGTTCTTTTATGAAAGAGGAGATTATGTATTTGGGATTTGTGATTTCAGTTGATGGTTTGGGAATGGATCCTTAGAAGGTTAAATCAATTTTGGAATGTCCTACACCTGAGAATGTGGGTGAGGTAAGATTATTTCATGGTTTGGCTAGTTTTTATAGGAAGTTTATAAAAAAATCAATGTTGTTTGTAATGCTATGACTGAGACAATGAGAGGAGATAAAAAGGAATTCAAGTGGACACACGGAGCTAATAAGAGGTTTAGACTTTGAAACAAAAGGTTGTTCAGTTACCTGTATTGGCTTTTCTTGATTTTAATAAGGTATTTCAAGTTGAATATGATGCAAGTGGTAGTGCAATAGGATTTGTATTGAGTCAAGAAGGTAATCATGTTGCTTTCTTTAGTGAGAATTTGAATGATGCTTAAAGGAGGTATTCTATGTATGATCAAGAGTTTTATGCTATTGTTCAAGCATTGAAAAAGTGGAGACATTGTTTTATTCCTAAGGAGTTTGTGTTGTATAATGATCATAAAGCTTTACAGTACTTGGGAAGTCAACATAAATTGAATCAAAGACATATGAAGTGGGTTGAGTATAAGTGGAGTTAGTAATAGAGTTGTTGATGCATTGAGCAAAAGATGTTCTTTGTTGACTGAAATGAAGGTTAAAGTTCTTGTTTTTGATGACACGAAAGAGTTGTATAATATTGATCTTGATTTTTCTAAGGCATGGAGAGAGTGCAAAGCACCAAATATAATAGATCACATCAGTAAGTATGATGAATATTTTATTCAAGAAGGTATGTTGTTCAAAGTAATTTAGTTGTGTATCCCTAGAACTTCCATGAGGTTGAATTTGATTAAGGAAGAGCATAGTAGTGGATTGGTTGGACATTTTGGAATTAATAAGACATTGAGTTTGCTAAAAGAGATGTATTATTGACCACAGATGTATAAGGATGTTCAAAAATTTGTGAAAATTTGTAGAGTTTATCAAGTTGCAAAAGGAGTAAGTTAGAATATTAGATTTTATACACCTTTTTTAATTCCTGAGAAACCTTGGAGTGACATCAATATGGATTTTATTCTTGGATTTCCTAAGACAACAAAGGGGTATGATTCTATATTTGTTGTTATGGATCAATTTTTGAAAATGGCTCATTTTATACCATGTAAGAAGACATCAAATGCTAATAATGTTACTGAAATTATATTCAAAGAGATTTTGAGATTGCATGGATTACCAAGAAGTATTATTTATGATAGAGGTAATAAGTTTGTTGGATATTTTTGGAGAACTTTGTGGAAGAAGATGGGTATTGAGTTGAAGTTTAGTTTTACATTCCATCCACAAACTAATGGAAAGATAGAGGTTGTGAATAGAAGCTTGGGTAATTTTTTGATATATTTAGTTGGAGATAAACCACATAATTGGGAGATGGTATTGGCACAAGATGAGTTTGCAGATATAATTATGTGAATAGGAGTAGAGCGAAGACACCCTTTGAGATTGTTACTAGAATAAAGCCTAGAGGAGTATTAGGTTTAAGGGATGTTGTTGGTGAAGAGAAGAGAAGTGCTATAGGAGAAGAATTTGTTGATTTTATGGAGTCTTTACATAAGGAAGTGAAGCCAAAGTTGGAACAAAGTATTTAGAAGTGCAAAGAGAATGTTGATAAATCTAGAAGACATCATGTTTTTGAAGTTGGTGATGAGGTGATGGTTCATTTGAAGAAAGAAAATTTTTTTGGTTGGAACATACAGTAAGTTGAAGATGAAGAAGTTTGGACTTTGTAAGATCTTGAAGAAGTTTGACAATGAAAATGCTTATGAAGTTGAGTTACCTACTGACATCAATATATCTCCTATATTCAATGTTACTAATATATATAAGTATCATGAGATAGATGATGAAGTTGTTGCACCTAATGATTATCCTAAGAAGTAGATTGAAGAGGTTGAACAGATATTGGATCAGAGATTTGATAAAAGCACAAGAGGAAAAAGACTACTATTAATATTTGGTGAAGTGGAAAAAAAAACCAGTTGAAGATGCTACATGAATTTCTCAATTTGAGTTGGATTCAACTCAGGTTGCGACACTTGCATGATTTAGGAGAATCATTTCTTTCTACCATATTTGTCTAATGTAGGAGCATCCTGGGTTGACATGTTATCCTAATCATTTGTGTTGATTCTACTAGTTGTTGCCTAGTTGCGGTTATTGCTGAGTTGTAGCAATTGCTAAGTGCTAATAATTTTGTAGTATAAGCCAAGTTGAAGTTATCCCATGTCATGTTAACACTCAAATTATCTTGTTATACCATCTCACTCTACAATGTGTGCCAAGTTTTGTAGTGTGTGTCGAGTTCTTTAGTGTGTGTCGAGTTATCTAGTGTGTGTTGAGCATTCCTTCATGTACCAAGTAAACCAGTTGATGCTGAGTGTCAGCATTTTAGATGAGTTTTTTGTGTCTATTTCTAGTTTGAGCCAACCTAGCACATATTTAATTTCATGATGGGTATTTAATATTTGTTGAGAGCTAACTTATGGCTTGGTTATGCATTTAATGTAAGGGCTTATTTATTTGGTAATTTGTAATAGGTTGACTTGTGGTCATGCAAGTATTCAAAGGGGTCTTTGGTAGAGTCTTAGGCATTATGATTTGATGATGGATTATTTTTTAAGCATGGATATATAGAGAAGCTTGGAAGTGAGAAGTATTAGCATGGAGTAGTTGGAAGTTAGAAGTTTGTATTTGAGTTTGGAGATATGTTCTTCTTTGAAAGATGTATTCTTCCTTGTAATGGTTGTAACCTAGAAGGTCGCACAATCGGGCATGTTTGATGTAAACTTCTTGATTCTCATCCAATATATAAAATATTATCTCTATAGATCTGAATCTCTCAACTCTTGTCCATTTTCTACTATGTATTAATTTGCTAGTTTCTAGATCACCTCATTTTGTGGTACATCTGGATTAGTGTTGCATCATATATACTTTACTTGGCTCGCATACAAAATTTTAAAATGTCAAAATCTTACAAAACCTATGAATTATTAGTCATACCCCAAAACTTCATAACTCCCCCTAAGTTTATTATTCTTTTTTGTATCTAAATCTGATACTCCTACTAAGTAAATATGCTAAATTGATTACATCCTCTATTTTTGCATTTACTCCTCCTTTTTGTATGCTATGTTTTTGTCACAATTCCCCTTTTCTTCATTATCCTCACTTTTTGACACTTATGTCATGGGTGGTACATGAATAGTGTGTTTGTTCAAAAATGTTTTATAGACCTCCATTATAATATTAAGTGTTGCATCTCAATTGTTGCATGCTACCTCTAGATAATGAAATTGAACATCTAGCTCAACAACAAGGTCTACTAAGCCTTCATGATTAGAAACATGAGAATATTTCTTCATTATAGTTTTTGCAAAGGCTAGTTTCTTATGCAACACCTCCATGTGTGTGGTCAACATGGATTGAATACTTATCAAGGTAGCCTGAATGTTGGCATCTTGTGCATCTAATGCAACTAGCTGACCTTGAATAGATAGAAGTTTTTGAAAATGTGGTTGACTTTGATCAAGAGATGATTTTAAGGTTTTACTTATAATGTTTAGATCTCCCTCCAGTTGGTCTATATATCTTAATACCTCTTGTGTGAAAAGATTTACATCACACAAATTTGTCTATAGAGAAAAGATATTCTCTAACACCTTCCTCACATATATTATCTTGGTTGCAAGCTCAACTTTTCTTAGTGCAATGGCACTAGAAATATTTTCATTTACCTTTGATTGCAACTTCTTCTCAAAGCATTCTAGTATTTTTGTGTTTATCTCTAGGTCTACATCGCTAATTTTTTCAACAATAGTCACCAGTTGCTCAATAATGGATTTTTCCTCATTAGGTGCTTAACTCTTGGTGATTCTTCCTTGCTGGAGCTTCCTACAATATGTTCATTTGTTCTATGGTGATTATTATCATATCAAAATTTGGAAGTTTAATCACCTCATCTAGGTTGACATCTCCATAAGATGTGCCTTTACCAACCTTAGATGTTTCAAGACTAGGTCTTGATGATTGTAATGGTGTAGCATCTACACTCAGCCTATGAAGAGTTTGACTAGGAATAGGGGTTACAAAGATTGGTATGGTAACCAATGTCTTAATTGCTATTTGTTCCTCTAGTTTTGTAGTCAAAACTTTCTCTTCTATCCTATTAGCTTCCTTCTCTCTTTTTTCACCTTGTGCCTATGACATAGGTGTAGGACTCCCTTCCTGACCTATATGGACTTGTGTCCCATCTTATTCAATTGTTAAAATTTCTTGCACTGAAGAATTTGGCACTAATGTGCCAACATTTGATGTCATTAAGTCCCTTCTTCGATATAACACTATGGGAATTGAAACATTTGTATCAGTGATGACACTTTGTTGTCCTTATGTACCTTTTGACTTTGTAGATTCTAGGGGCACACTAGATATGTTAGTTTCCTTCTCTCCTACTGATGTTTTGTCAATCTCATATGTTCTTACCAATATAGGGTTAGTGCATAATGTTGCAACTAAAGTAAAATCCTATAGTATCTTGCTCAAATCATCCTCTTTCAAAGGATTGATATTCTAAACTATGTTATTAGAAACACCCTTTATCTTTATTGTTTCTTGTTGACTTGCTTGGTCCACATGAGGGGGACTAGCACTCGACATATGTACCTTAGGTATGTTCTAATATTGTTGATGCTCTTCTTCATCTATTGCCTCCTCATCTGCCTTCTATTTTGTGTCTCCCTCATTTCCATCCTTGATAGATACATCCATAATTTCAACTACCCCTTGACCATCTTTGTCTGTACCTACCGCTTTAGATGCTTGTTCAATTTCCTTTTTTATTGTCAACCCATATATTATTTTCCATATTTGGGTGCTCTACTTGACAACCTCCTCAATATTATTCTACAAAATGTTAAAGGATTTGTGTTTTGGATAAAATCTTCCCATATACTTATTTATGGCCTTAGTCATTGACGACTTATCCAATTCTAGCATTACTCTATCTAGAGTAGTCTCCCTTATTTATTTTTTAGTTGTTAAATTGTATTGCCACCTTTTCTCAACTCTCTCATATAGACATTTGGGTAAAATGTTGGCAATCTCAATAGGTTTCTTCTTGAATGTGGCCATTATCTTATATACAGATTCTTCAACCTTACTCATTTTTACCTTTCCAAGTTTTTCAAACTCAACATGTGTGAACCCTAAAAAATCTACATTATTCCCAATGTTATCACACAAATTGTCTAAATCAGAAGAGGGACTATGGCTTACCACTTGGAATCGACTGTTGTCATCTAATTTTTTCCTCTCCTTGTCTGATTTAGCTGGAGCTACAAACTTTCTCCTCTTTCTCTTCTCAAGCTCATCTTCCTTTGTAGCTACAATAGCTCTTTTGCCTTTAGGCTTATCAGCTTCTTAAGTCTTCTTTTTAGTAGCCCTTGTGCTAGCCTTGGTAATAGGTATTGATGGCTTTTGTTGTGTGGGTTTCACAACTTTCTTTGGTTTTATCAATGTTTTCTCCTTGGCTTTCCTTTTCTTCTTTTCTATAGGCTTAGGTGTTTCGTTGGCTTCTTCTTACTCAGCACCTTCATCATGTTCTACTTCCTCTTTTTGCTCCTCTCCTTGACCTTGTGTAAGTGAGAATGGGGCTTGAGCTGGGTGATCTTCTTCATCATCCTCATCCTCATCCTCATCATCTTCTTATTCTTCTCCTTCCCCAAATCTTTCCTTTAACTTCTTCACAATTTTGTTTTTCTTTCTCACCATAGAAGTTGTCTTCAAATCTATTGTGATTTTTGATTTGGCTTCCTCATAATTGCCAAATGAGGTTGAACCTTTGTCAATTTCTTCTGCCAATAGTATTATGATTGATGCAAATGCCTCATCCACGTTGATTTCATAAGGTAATGGCCTAAGCCATCTGACCCTTGGAATAACTACTTGTACATATGTGTGATCAACATCAACTAAGAAGTAAACATCATCATAACAATTATCCACTAGTGATACCAGAATCCTCATTCTTTGCTTCATAGACTTCTTAAAGTATTCAAAATAGCTAGTCATAACTGACTCAAAATTGTCTCCAAGTTGTTTTATCAGTTTTCAAATCTACAATGTTACTGGCCTATTTGTTTTCCAAACCACATTACCAAATGTGGGAAATGTGTTCTGCACATAGAAAACTATACAAACTAGTAATGAACCAAATTTTCATTGTGCACTCTTTTTTTTCCTTATGGCTCCCAATTTTTTTGATAATAGTTGTAGTTGCAACTCAGAAAGGTCATAAGTATGGTCCTTCTTTACTATCTTTTAGCCTAAATCAACTACCATACATAACACACTGTTCAATCTGCTAGATTGAAAGAACTTGTGAGTAATCACTCTCACTACAAATGTAATTAAGGGATCTAAAATTGTGTCTATGGTCATTCCTCTTTTATTCCATACAACCCCTATATTCTTATCAATTATCTACTTTGCATCACTTTGCATCTTCTTTAAACAGACTTAACCATTCAACCAAAGTAAACAACAACCATAATAAGATGCACATAGATAATTACACAAGATATGTTGACTAGGGAAACCCTTGAACAGAGGGAAAACCCCAGTGGGAATGATGCCCAAAAGATGAAGTACTAATATAAATATTTCTTGTTAGAGGATGGACCCTATTAGGAGTCTATTTCAACATTTAGTACATAGAGTCCTTGTTATGAGACTTTGAATCCCTGTTAGGAGATTCCAACCCTGTTAGGAGTTATGCCAACCCTATTAGGAGTTTTAGTACAATGTATGCAAGAAGAGCCCACTGCCCAAACATGCAATTTCAACTACAAGAAGAGCTCACTACTCAAACATGCAGTTTACTGTTATGTTCTTCTTTCCTTTGTTCTGTCAACCAAACCAATCACTTTCAAACCTTATAGACTAGGCCACAAACCTTGGATCCAAAAATCAAATCCAAGAACACTCAACAAAACCTCAGTTATGAAATTTCCTTCACTTTCACAATTCTCTACTCAACTTCACATTCCACTCTTACTGTTGCCTATCATCAATTATAAAAACCAAGCCACAATAAAGGAAAATATCATTCCTTTATACTGAGTCCACAAAAAAATTCCATGAGTCAGCTATTAGACCTTCTCAATTAATTATTATAGGACCAGACTAAGAACACATTACACTTAGCAATAACATTAATCTTTAGCCTTGCAACTTGAAAAAAAATTTGTACACACAATACCATGATGAGCGAGCTTAGAAACTATTAGAAATAGATAATATTGAGAGGGGCGATGAATCAGTGTTTTCAATCTATTTGCCCACAATTGGATATTATTAATTACTTTAATACATGCATAAGGAAGTAAACCAATTATGCTAAACAGTATAAACAACCATACATAAAGAGAGCTCATAACACCATATTTTGTTAACTAGGGAAAGCTTGGCCAAGGGAAAACCTTGGTGGGGATGAAACACACAAGATGATTCACTATATATAAGAATCCAGTTAAGGATATTGACCTTGTTAGGAGTCTATGAAGAATGTATAGTGTCTTGAGTCCCTATTAGGAGACTAGGCCTTGTTAGAAGGCTCAACCCTATTAGGAGTTGGTGGATCATATAGAAATGTGTACAAGAAGAGCCCACTACCCTAACATGAAACTATACAATAATTTCTTCAAAAGAAGAGATATACATAAAATACTGGATCACTTTTTGTACTTCACAATTTGTCTAATTGTCTATTTTTCATACAAGGAGTGACTACACATATATTAATTTGCAACATATCTCACATTATCATGTCACATAACATTACATCACATGCTAACTTTTCAATTGAAGTGCTTTACTTATATCAATCATATTAATAAATTCTTCCTTAGTCGACTCACATATCATCCTTAGAGTCACCTCATCAAGATTTAGTAATCAAAACAATTTTGTAGGTCGTACAACTCAATTTGCTGATATGCTCTATTTTGCACTATGAAGTAACTGCATAGGTATTTTCTTCATAACTTGAACTTGGTTGCTCGTACAGACATGTGCATTGGTATACATCATCAAATTGACATCATGCGTCTATGGTTAATTGTGCAAGAGAATACCCCAAGGGAATATTATGCTATCAATAAATCTCATCATGTTGTTGTAACATTGTCCAATACTTAGACAATTTTCCTTCACAAATAATCACAATTAAACTACAAAACATATGTTTCCATAAATGGAAACCACATATCTCACCTAATTTGACTGATTGGTCATATTACCAACAATCTACCCCTTTGGAATTGATTACAAAGCTTTCTTAAGGAAAATCTTACCACTATATGTCAAAGTACAACTATATAACTTATAATTACATTTTTCTTTATTTCTCACTCTTTGACATCAATAAAAAAGGTGTCAAAATCTAAAAGCTACATCAAAATCTAGAAAAACAATCACTAAAGTTAGTCTTCAACTACTCAAGATGTTTCTTCCAAATTTCTTTTAGTGCATCTGACACACTTATTAGAGCACATAAAGCATATGCGGATAACTCTAATATATTCAATTTTGTAGCCACAAACTTGTCATATGAGGTCTTAGCTACCAAGCATTCCTCCAACTAATTTTGTAATAATGTAATATGTGGGGATAAATAGTCCCTCAAAAGAGTAAATCTTTTTAGAGCTTTCTCCTTTTCTGCTTATATATCTCGGACACTATCATGAAGTGCTTGCATTGTATGCTCAAAGGTTATTCTATTTTAGAAAGTTATCAGTGAGCATCTAAAGCATAGTTATGTTCTCTTTGATTTTCTCATCAAAACTATGAAGGTGGAGGTATGCCAAGTTGCACTTAGCATATATCTATTTCCCTTCTTCCATACTATGCCTCAATACCTTAATGCATTTCTATATCATTTATTATATTTTTACGCATAGTATTAAGAATTTTACCATCATGCTCAGTCTGTGCTTGAATTGTAGCAACATTGGTAAGCATTTTAAACTCATTATCAAAGGTTTTGTACACAATTGCTACTCTCTACTAAATGTCTATAGATGTATCAATAGATCTTACTATCTTCTCCAATCTGTCCAAAACTGAAGTTAAAGTCTTCTTAATTGACTTAACTAATTTCTTTTTTTCAAGGAATTTACTTAAAGAAGATATAAGATTTTGTACTTCATCTTCATCATCTGACTATATTGTTGAGGTGATCACTGCCACTTGTGAAGGTGGTGTAGATGGTTTCATTGTGGTTGTTGCTAAGGGTGCACTTGTAGTAGCTGCCTCAATCATAGTTTCAAATTTATTTTCAAAAATTACATCTTCTTTACTTTTCTCTTGCTCTTCTTCTTTATCAGAAGAGCTATTGTAGTCAATAATATTTCCAATAATGACAAAGCCAAAATCTTTGAATGGATCTTCAGTCTATCCACTATTACATTGGTGTTATCTGCTTGCATAGATTCACTGTCAATGGTAATGTGTGGTGAATCACTTGGAATTGAAGTTTTAGCTGGCTGCTTAGAACTGTGAGGTGGACTAACTACTACCACAATAGGGCTTGTCTTCTCTCACTACACACTCTCCTTAGACTCCTTAGGCATAGTAGACATGTATGTGACTATTGCCTCTTGAGTTTCTAGATTCACTTTTTCATAATTTCCTCCCATAAGAAGAATAAATCTCTTCTTATTTCTCAATAATGGTGCTATTCCTTTCAGAATTTCCTTTATTTATTCCTTATTATTTACTATACATAGATTTTTCACCATATTCATCCTTATTTGTTTATCCTCCTTAATTACTCTACTTTTCCTATTTCTTAGTCTATTGTACAAATCTTTAGGTATTTGACCTTTTATGTTATCTAACCTTTTATCTTTTAGAATCATATTTCTAACTACAACATTTTCTAGCTTTCTCCTATCCATATTATTGTACAAATCATAATATTTATTTAATTACACAAAGTTGTCATCATTAATAATTTGCATATTGAGATTTTCTACCTTTGGCTTCCATGCTTTTCTTTGTACTGAAGTCTTTTCTTCCTGATCTGCTGACTCTACTAGTCTGTCACCAGTTTCTTCTTTAGATTCTAAGGAAATGATTTGCAAGGCTCTTCTCCTCTTACTTGGTCCACTTGTTGTTTTCTTGACTCTCTTCTCAGGAGGTAGTTTAGTTTTCTCAAACCTTGTGGACTTTCTTGGTGCTAATGCTTCATCTATTTTCTTTGGTTTCCTCAAGGGTAGTTGTTGCAAAACTACTACATATAAAACTATAGGTGATTGTGTACTTTTCTTTGCAACTATGACCTCTTCAGTAGGTCTGGCCATTTTAATAGGTGTAGGGGTCAATAGTTCAATTTGACCACTAGCCTTCATTTCTAAGGCTATCCCTTTTACCTCTTCAAATTCCTTTCTAGACATCCCTAAATCTTTTAAGATGGAATCAATCACTTTGTCTACTTTCTTCTTGATATCCTTGTCCATTATATTTGTTTTGACTTCTTTCATCTTTTTAGCATATGCACCCTATCTAGGGCATCCATAATCAACTTCAGAGTGTAGAATTATTTGTGCATAGCCTTCAATTAGTTCAGCACTCATTTCATAACCCATAGGTTTAATGAACTTCACTCAAGGAAATACTACCTCCATGCATGTGAAGTCTATTTCTACCATGAAACATAGTTCATCCTTGTATTTTTCTATCAGTGCAGGAGGTATCCTATACCTTTGTTTCATTTTAGCTTGGAATGATTTCATCATTCCATCAATATCATTATCCCATATTGTTTCTAATTTAAATCTGTAAGCATGAGGGATAGTTTGCATTATGCACTTGTTTCCATCCCAATTTGAAATACCAGGAAATTTCTTTGTTGTATAGAAGAATATACGAGTCAATAGGGACTCAAACCTAAAGACTACACTCCTAGACTTCTCTATTTTTGATATGTTATCCAACAACTTAGTTTAGATAATATCACATAGATTAACCTTTTCACCCTTTACTGCCATCACATAAGCTGCATGAAGAAATCCAACAAGGATTGAATCTATACTAGATCCATGGTTGAACTTATATCCCAACATTTTATTGATAAGTCTCACTCCATCATCTTGAATGGTGTTGATCTTCATGTTTCTACCATCAAAACTTGTGTTGAGATTTGTTTCAACTAATCTGCGCACACTATTTATGTTCACAAGATTGCATCCTTCATTGCTCAAACTCGTGACTTTGTGACATAGGTCATTATTGATGATATAATTGAATCTCCCAACCATAGAAGGTCATCATGAACTCTACTCAGAATGATTCTTGTCCATTCATGGTTATCAAATTTTGTATAGAACATATGATTAACTAGGTTAAGTTGTTCTAGATATGCATATTCTAGTTTCAATGACAAATCATTGTTGTGCATTCTCTCCAATTCCTTATGAATCTTAGTATCTCCTATGCTTTCTATTTTATAGTGAATGTAACTTCTTATGTCTTCAACATTTAGAACATTTTTTGGTAATTGCAAAAATGCTCCAATGGGGTCATCAAGTAAGGAAACAAATGGGTGTTTCTTGAAGTTATATCTAGGTCTATCATTGATATTAAACACTCCTTATGTTGCCATTACTTAAAATATGCTCAACGAATTCAATAAATACCTCAATTTCACATTTTAGGGTTTTCATTGGTCACACATATCTGTAAACTTCTTTAGGACTTCAAATCCCTCTTCAATCTTGCACTTAAGATTCCACACAAGCAAATTATGTTCGCAAATCAATTTGCATCCTTTAAATCTTTTGCAATATGTAATTCACATTAAATGTGTATCTACCACCAATTTAAAATATTATCTCTATATAATAGAGAGGTTATTTTTCTTACATAAACTTATACCAGTCATATTAAGCAATGTGCACTTCATTGTAGACTCCTCTCAATGTCAAGTATATATTGTTAACTATGTAGCTTGTGATATTTTTTCTAACATCAGTTGCTATTAACTAATGCACTATTTTATTGAGAATGCTTAATGCAAGTAAGATGGGTCACAAATAATAAGTGACTTTACTATCTTGTCAAGTTGATGTGGTTCTTCTTCCTAAACTATATGAGAACTTCCAATTTCTTTTTCCTTTACAAATGTTTCCTTAAATTCTTTTGTCAGCTCCTTCATTTCTCCCTTCAGATTATCATCATTTCTTCTATTGTTCCTTCTATAGTTCTAATTCTTATTAAGGTTTCATCTATCCATTCTACAAAGCTTTTTTGAGTCCAAAGTTATTACATAATTGACATACAATTACATTCCTTCTTTGTTCATTATTCTGGTTGTTAGGTGCTCTACAATTCCTTCTGATGTGTCCAAGATTGTTGCATCTATAACAAACAATTTGTCCCCTTTCTCCACTTTCATTGTTGTGAGATCTTTTGTTACCTACATGGTTAGTGTTCTTTAGCATTCTACTACTTGCATTCTCATTATCAAATTTAGGTTTCTTACAATCTACTACATGATGTTCATATCCATGACAATTATGACAATAAAAATTTGAAATAGGTTTAAAAGACTTATCTTTAAAATCATCTCTAGTATGTTCAAGTTCATTACATCTGGCATGAGATTCCTTTCTTCTATTATCCTCATCTTGATTAGATTCTTTAGATTTCTTAGAGTGAGTAACGTTCTCCTTGTCTTTAGATGTATCATTTATTTTGCTTATGTTTAGATCCTTTTTGACTTCTGAAGTATCAGGTTCTTTTCTCTCAATATATTTCTTGGTGGATTGTCTAAGGAAGAATCCAAGTCTAGTCTTTTCATAACTAGGTCTCTATACAAATATTTGTTCTTCAATATTTTCACCGCTATTATATAATTTCTCAAGTTGTTGTTTGGTTTGCACCAATTCACCTTTCAAAATAGTGTTGTATTTCTCTAATTTTGCATGCTCCAACTTGATAGATTCTAATTTAGATGTTACTTTTCTTAATTCGGATCTTAGATCTACATTTTTAGCTTTTATTTCAAAGTCATTCTTTCCTCCATTTTTCTTAAGATTTAGCTTGAGTTCAACTATTTTTAACTCATGTTTTAAGATCTCATTTTCCTTCTTTAGGTCTTCAATATTATCATCACTAGTTTTCTCACTAGGTTCTTTTTGCTTCAGGTCATCTATCTTGTCCTTTAGTTCACCAATGCAAGCTTTTGCATCTTTATATCTGTCTTTTAGGCCATCCCATTCAACAATAAGGAGATCAATTTGTTCAAGAGATTCTTCTTCAATTTTTCCATATTCATAGGGATCTTATTCAAGCTATTAAGCCTCTTATGAATAAGAAGGCTCTGATACCAATTGTTAGAAATAGATTATAATGAGAAGGGGGGTGAATCAGTATTTTCAATCCTTTTGCCCACAACTAGATATTATTAATTACTTTAATACATGCATAAGGAAGTAAACCAATAATTCTAAATAGTATAAACAACCATACATAAAGAGAGTTCATAACACCATATTTTGTTAACTAGAGAAACCCTAGCCAAGGGAAAGCCTTGGTGGGGATGAAATCCACAAGATGATTCACTATATATAAGAATATGGTTAAGGATATTAACCCTATTAGGAGTCTATGAATAATTTATAGTGTCTCGAGTCCCTATTAGGAGTTTCTTCAACCCTATTAGAAGTTGGTGGATCATATAAAAATTTGTGCAAGAAGAGCCCACTGCCCTAACATGCAACTATACAATAAGTTCTTCAAGAGAATAGATATACATAAAATAATGGATCACTTGTTGTACTTTGCAATTCTTTTAATTGTCAACTCTTCATACAAGGAGTGACTATGCATAAAGAAATTTTCTTTATATCTCGCATTATCATGTCACATAACATTACTTCGCATCACATATCATAACATCACATTGCATACTAAATTCACAATTGAAGTTCTTTACTTATATCAATCATATTAATAAATTCTTCCTTAGTTGGCTCACATATCATCCTTAGAGTTAGCTCATCAAGATTTAGTAATCAAAACAATTTTGTAAGTCATACAACTCAATTTGCTAGCATGCTTTGTTTTGCACTGTAAAGTAACTACATAGGTATTTCCTTCATAACTTGAACTTGGTTGCTCGTATAGACATGTGCACTAGTATGCATCATTAGAGTGACATCATACATCTATGGGTAACTATAGAAGAGAATATTCCAAGGGAATATTTTGCTATCAATAAATCTCATCATGTTGTTGTAACATTGTCTAATACTTAGACAATTTTCCTTCACAAATATCACAATTAAACTACAAAACATATGTTGCCATAAATGACAACCACATATCTCACCTAATTTGACTGATTGGTCATATTTCCAATAGAAACATCATCACCAATATGTCTTCTTCATGTCCTCAACCTTAATTCTCAAAATAATAACTCTGCTAAGAGATATAACAAGTTTACTAGAACATGCCTCTATAAACTCTATCTCAGAACAAACATCACCAAAACTTACATAACTTCTTCTATACTTACCATTTGTACTTCTAATGTTAAGTGCACATACCAGATACTCATAAGTATCTCTCATAACCTCAAATAGTGATAATACTCAACTAACCATTGGTACCATCTCGATCTTTCTGCTTTTCTTCTCTCAGATACCATAGAAAACTACTATTTTGACAATAATGAAAAACTCAATCATGAATGTAACATATCATCATAGTAACATATCTACAATACTCCTCCATAGCAATATCATCAGCATTCATGCTTCCAACAATCTCCTTTTTTGGCATTGATGGAAACATAGATGAAAAACATCTAGTTCCAAGAATACCAACAAAAGATTGTTCATCTTACTTTTCAAATCCTCTTCATCGATCATTCTCCCCCATTGATATACCTCAATGTACTTTCTATCAAACTATTATTCCATGTTATATTTATGCCAAACATTTCCAACTATTATGCGTACTATTTTTCCATGTTTTTCATGTCAAACTTCTCCCCCATTAACATCTCTGTCAAACGTTTACTATATCAAACTCTACAACAACTGATTCTTACTAGCTCAAGTGTCAAAAGATACTGCTCACAACAATATCCAACAAGATTCCTAGATGACTCTGTCCATAACAGATACTCCCCCATTTGGGAAGCATCAATATTCAGTCTGGACAACAATAGCTCTCTATTACACTGGACTAATGGATTCTTTCATCTTCTACTCTGATGTAGGAAGGGGCATAACCCCAAGCATACCTCGTAAATACTCAAATGTCTCTTTGGGAAGAGGCTTAGTGAATATATCTACAATTTTTTCTTTAGTGTTCACATACTCCAATCTAATTTCCTTATCTGCAACTTTCTCTCTCAACATGTGATGCTTAATAGAAATGTGCTTAGTCTTTGAATGCAATACTAGATTCTTAGACATATTTACCATGCTTGTGTTGTCATGATGTATAACAACAAGTTCACTTATTTCTATCTTTATATCCTTCAACATCTACTTCATCCAAAAAACTTGATTGCAATTGTTTTCTACTACAATATAATCTACTTTCAGTGTACTTAGTGATGTATGGTCCTGCTTCTTGCTTAACCAAGAAATCAATCTTCCTCCAAGAAAGAAGGCTCCACCACTAGTGTTCTTTCTATAATCCATACTACCTTCTCAATCTACATCAATTTTAGCACTTAGAGTAAAATCATTAGATCTATCATACCACAATCTGAACTCTAATGTTCCCTTAAGATATCCAAATATGCTTTTTATTGCTACATAATGTGCTTCTCTTGGATCATCTTGGAATCTTGCAACAATTCCAACTATATTTGCTATATCTAGCCTTATGTGAGCCAAATATTGCAATCCTCCAATCATAGATCTGTACTTTTTTTGTTCAATAGTAGGTGTCTCATCCTTTATAGATAACTTGTGTCTAGTTACCATAGGTGTTCTAATAGCTTTTCATTTTTCCAAACCAAACCTTTTTAGTAAATCCTTTAAGTACTTAGTCTAAGAAATAAAGATTGCTTCTTTATTCTGCACAATCTTTAATCCTAGAAAATATTTCATTTCTCCTATCATACTCTTTTCAAATTCTTTCTTCATCTCTTAAGCAAACTTCTTGCTTTCCTCATCATTACCTCCAAATATAATATCATTAACAAATATTACCAAAATCATCAAACCATCATTAGTTTCTTTCCAATATAGATTACTATCTATCATACCTTTTCTATATCCAAGCTTTATCAAATGCTTGTCTAACCTTGCATATCAAGTTCTGGGTGCTTGCTTTAGACCATACAATGTTTTTCTCAATCTACATACTATGTCCTTGTTATCTATCAAAGGACATCCTTTAGACTAATCAATGCATACTTCTTCTTCTAGTTCTACATTCAAAAATGCTGACTTGACATCCATCTAATATACTTTGAATTTCTTTTGTACTATATAGGCTAAGAATAATCTTACTACTTCTATTCTAGCCATTGGAGCATTAGTTTCTTCATAGTCTATTCCTTCTTGCTATGAGTAACCTTTACATACCAATCTTTCTTTGTTCCCTACAACTTCCCCTTGCTCATTCATCTTGTTCCTAAATACCCATTTAGTTCCTATCACATTCTTGTCTACTAGTCTGGGGACCAATTTCCATGTCTCATTTTTTACTATTTTGTCCAATTCCTCTTCATAGCTTGTTTCAAGTAATCATATTTACATGCTTCATCTACATTATTAGGTTCAACTTGAGATATCAAACATATTTCTTCATTGACTCTGCTTCTTGTCATCACACCTTTGTCTTTGCTTCCGATGATTTGTTCAAATGGGTGATTCTTTGTCATATTCTTTCCTGAAGTAGGAGTTTCTATCCCAACTATTGGCTCTACCGAAGGTTTTGAGCTTTGTTCCTTCCTTGGCTCTCCTTCATTTTGAAAATCATTGTTAGTATCAAGAAACATTTTATTATTCCTTGGCTTAGTAACAACATCATCATCTAAATTATAATCAACTATTCTCTCTTTTATCTTGAATTTCTCATCAATTCTTACATTTTCACTTTCCATAATAGTCTTAGTTCTCTAATTATAACATCTATAAGCCTTGCTTTTTAGTGAATAACCAAGAAACCTACTTTCATCACTTCTAGCACCAAACTTACCAATATCACTATCTCTTTTGATATAACACTTTCTCCTAAAAATTATGAAATACTTAACTATAGGTGGGTGTCCAAACCATAGTTCATAAGTGATCTTGTTTGTGTCTTTCCTAACTTGCACTCTATTCATAGTATAGACTATTGTATTCATAGCTTCTCTCCAAAATGTCTCAGATACATCATTCTCAGCTAACATGTCCTCAACCTTGATTCTCATAATAACAACTTTTCTAAGAGATATAAAAAGTTTACCAGAACATGCCTCTATTTACTCTATCTCAAAACAAAATCACCAAAACTTACATAACTTCTTCTAGACTTATCATTTGTACTTTTGACATTAACTTCATATAACCAAATGCTCATAAGTATCTCTCCTAACCTCAGATAGTGATAATACTCAAATAAGCATCCATACCATCTTGATCTTTCTATTGTTATTTTGTCAAATACCACAAAAAACTGATATGTTGACATCAATGACAACCTTAGTCATGAATGTAACATATCTACAATACTCCCCCATAGGAATATCATCAGCATTCATGCTTTCAAAAATCTTGCAACAGTTACTTGGTTAATAATTCTTTATGTAATCCTAGTAGGGCCATCTTCCAACCATATGTAGTGATCATGTATTCTACTAAGTACAATCTTAATCCATTCTAGTTTGAATACATTTGGAAAATCTAGGGCATGAGTTAACCCTTTTCTCTCTATGATTTTGTTCTCCTCCTTCAATACTCCATGAACACATAGTTGTCTATAAAAATCTCTAATTTCCATGACTCTAAAACTTCTAACCTTATAGGTGTAACAATATCTAACATCCTATATTATCAAAACCTCCGGTGGTATCATAGATAACACACTAGACAGGTCTCCCTTGTATGATATGTTAGGAATAGCTTGGAAGGATGGTTGTTTAACATCATTTTTTATCAATTGAACACTCAAAACTTTTTTTCCTTCCTTCCTAATAGTAGTAGAAGAACTAGACACCATTTAAAATAACTAGGTTTTGCAATAACTCAAAAAACATAGCTCGACACATGATAAATACCTTGTGAATCTAATGATTGGTGGTGAGTAGCAGCTGGATCTAGTTTATAAATGTTTGAATCCTTCTCTTCAGTTTGTGTTGAGTTGTTTGTGCTCTCTTCAACCTCAAATGAATGTAAATGAGTCAAAAATTGACTATATAACCCTTAAAACTCAACAATAAATGCTTAGTGCTTACACAACTATAAGCTTGACTATCATAGCAATTTCAAATCACTCGTATTACACATAACTCCTACTTCAATCAAAAACCACAATGAACTTGACCAATACTATCACCTTTAATAGCTTGACACCAACTGAAATTTCATTTTCACTTAGTAGTAACTATGAAACTAACAAAACTTATAGATTTCTTCTAGATTATAACCAATACATTGCATCTTGATTCATGCATATATAATATTTTTAGAACATAGGTTCTTGGAACCAATGTAAAATGTATCATTGAAATATCAATCCCACATACCTTTAGATTTCCTAGTTGGGGGTGATGTGGTCACCTAATCCATTGGATAAAGTGATCTCATCAGAACTTGATGTACTACAATATACTCTTGTCTTTGATGTCTTGTTCATCTGCACTTTGACTTTATCAACATCAATATTCTCTTTGCCTTTATTGAATTCACTATTTGGTACCTTCGACCTAGTTGGAAAATTTCTACTAATATGACTAGTCTTCAAATAGCTAAAGTATGTAGTTTGACTCAACCATCTATTGTAATCACTCTAAAATGTGTTCTAATGCAATTTTTAGCAACATATCCATACTCTTGACAACAGTGACAACTATACCTTGTATTGTAATCCCAATTATAAGAGTTATAAGCATGATTTACCTTTGCTTTCTTGTTTGATGACCAATTAGGCTTGGATCTACACTCATATGCTTTGTGTCCATACTTCTTATAGTTGTAGCAATAACCTTGAAATCTTTGTGTGCTTGAAATCTTGGTCTTGCATTCATGTGTCTGATGTCCTTGGTTGTTGCACTTATGCCAATTCCCCCTAAATTTCTTCTTGGGGTTATGACTTGCATTGTTGCTCCTGCAAACATTTTTAATAGGGCCTAGCTTTTCACAATTGTGACAAGTGGATTTTTAGTTCTTACCTTTGGTATTTCTTTGTTCACCACTTTTAGATGATTCTCCTTCTTCAGTGCTGGTGGATCCCAATCTAGTAGTATCTATTGGAAATATAAGAGGAGTAAATGAGAGGGGAGGGGTGAATCAGTTACCACAAAAATAAATCTAAGATCCCTTAGATGTCAGTACAAAATAAACTCTAAAAACTGAATTATGTTGATGCACGGTAAACACACAGAAAAATGTTGTAACCCAGTAAATACTAAGAATGCTTGGCAAACACTTAACATGAAAATCTTAAGATGTTATTTGTGATTACTTATTAATTTAACTTAGTGGAAAACACATAAGAAAAATAGCATTAACACATTTGATAGCAAGATTTAATAAGGAAACCCAATTTGGGAAAAACCACCAATTGTAACTTGTTACTGATTTTCACTCTTGTAAAATAAGCTGTGTTAGGAGCCAACCCTATTAAAGGTTACAAAACACACTATTATTTGTGAACCTGTTGGAGGATTTAATCACCTTGTTAGGTGTAGCCTTGTTAGAGGTCTTTAGGTAATTCTATAGAACTGCCACCTTGTTAAAGGATTTACAAATAATTGTTAAGCCAACTCTGTTAAGAGATTTAGATCACTGCTATAATGGTTAGAGAGCAACAATGACATTACTTGATTTAGATGCAACCAAATTTCTAATTAAAGATCTCATTTTTGGATTATACTTCATCCTTCCTGATCAAATATATCTTTACAGCTTCTCAAGGATATTCTACTTATCCTTCTAATTTGCTTCTCCTAGCATATTAGATCTTCAAAACTCTTCCATGCACTTACACTTCATTTTTTCTAACCCTCAACTTGACCTTTTACTAATATCTTTCACATTGTCAAGTTGGCTTAAATACAACTTAGAATAATTAATATTCATCTTTTCAATTGGATAGAACCAACAGATAAATAAATTGAACTCAATATGCCAAAACAAGAAAATCCTTTATTAGCCGACCTTGCTCGGTACACACTAACTCAAAAATGATTTCCCTATGTTAACCAAGTGAACTTAGTTAACACTACATACTTGCTAAGTTCCTTTGATAACCAAGTGAGCTCAGTTAGCATTAGTTTCATCCAACATTTTGGTCATTAACCAAGTGAGCTTAGTTAACACTAATCTTTCATAGACTTTCCTTTGGTGCCCAAGTGAACTCAGTAGACATTGCCTTCTGAACTAGGAAAACTCTAGATCACTCAGTAGACACGGAAAACTATCTTCAATGCCCGAGTGAGTCAGCATGCACTGACTGGTAATGGTATGAAATTTTGTGTAATATTAAAGATAATACACAATTAATCAATTGTTCTAACAATCTCTCTTTGGCATTGATGGCAACACAACATGTCATAACATAATGAAATTTTTTAAATAAGGAATTATCCTTAGTTTCATTATAATTCTTATCCATGAGAACTCTCTCTTTCAATGTGAACTCATTTTTCCTTTAGTTTCTGCCTCTATAGAAAGCTTCTTCTAATAGCAAACTCTACCAAGTTCATTCTCCCTTATTGACAACTCTTTCTCTTTACAAAATTTCTATGACAAGAAACTTCTCCACAAAAATTTTATGAGATATGACAGCATATGACAAAAAACTTCTCCCTCTTTGACATCTCATGCCAAAGAAAATGTTTAGTGAATATTAATGTACCTCAAGTACTGATTCATTTACAATATACCCTTGTCAATATTGCACCAACTAATTGATCTTCAACAATGTTTTGGTTGATGCATCACTAAATTTCATTTAGTGAACTTTAGATAGGGGAATGACCCCTAGCTTACCTCTTAGATATAGAAATGCATCCTTAAGTAATGTCTTGGTGAATATGTCTACAATTTGTTCTTTTGTATTTACATATTCCAATATGACTTCTTTATCTTACACCAATTCTCTCAAGAAATGATATTTTATGGCAATGTGTTTTTTTTTGGTATGCATCACTGGATCCTTTGATATATTAATTGCACTAGTTTTATCATTGTATATGACTACTAGATCCTTGATTTATATTTTCATACCTATCAATAGCTTTTTGAACCAAACAATATAAGAACAATTGACTACTACTACCACATATTTGGCCTCTGTTGTAGACTAAGAGATATAATTATGTTTCTTGTTTGTCCAAGATGTCTCTTATCAAGAAAGAATGCTCCAACGCTGGTTTTTTTTCTATCATCAATACTTTCTACCCAATCAGCATCTGTGCATGCTTTTAAGTCCAAATTGCCTCCTATTTTGTAATATAAGCCATATTTTTTAGTACCTTTCAGATATCTCATAATTCTTTTGACTGCCATCATGTGATTTTCTTTAGGATTTACTGAGAATCTTGCCACCATACCGATTACCAATGCAATACCAGACATTGTGTGCACTACATACTACAATTTTCTAATCATTGATATGTATGTGGTCTAATCTATCTCATTGGAATCATCATTTTTGGAAATTTTATGTCTAGTAGTCATAGGGCTTCCAACTGGTCTTGATTTTTTCTTCAACTATACTCTATTCAAAATATGAAATGTAGTGCTAATAGCTACCTTCCAAAATTTGATTGCAACATTCTTTTCTATCATCAATATTCTTGCACAATCCATGATGGATCTATTCCTTCTTTCATCTATGTCATTCTGCTCTAGTGTACCAAGGCTTGATACTTGTTTTTTAGTTCCTTTTTAAATGAAATATTCATTGAACTCGTTAGAGATGAATTCACCACCTCTGTCTAATCTCAAACATTTCAATTTCTTTCTAGTTTCTTTTTCTACTATTGCTAGATACCATTTGAATTTTTGAAAAGCTTCTAATTTTTCTTTTAGATACATTATAGTCATCATTCTAGAATAATCACCAACAAAAAGAATGAAAAACTTATCTCCACTGTAACTCTCTGTTCCAATAGGTCCACATAAGACTGTATGCACAAGCTCTAAGATTTCTTCAAAATGATAGTTCTTGCTTTTGAAACTAGTCCCTCCCATTTTACAATTTAGCAATTTTCGCATAGACCCATATCAAGTTTCTTCAAGCTAGGAATACCTCTTACTCTTTTATGTTTGCTTATCTTAACCAGATTATCAAAGTTTACATGACATAATCTTTTGTGTCATAACCAACTTTCTTCTACTTGAGCAATAAAGTATGAACTTTCATTGAGATCAAGATAAAATAGATTACCTTTTGTTTGTTTGCTAGATCCAACTAGATTTTCTTTTCCATCCAATAGTTTGGCCTTCCCATTCATAAATGCTACCTTGAATCCAATTTTATTCAACTATGCCACACTCAGTAGATTATGCTTTAGTTCTTCAACCCAATAAGCATTATCACATATAAGTTCATTGGTGAAAGAAATACATCCTCTTCCTTTTATGAAACAAGGTTCATTATTTCCAAATCTCACACTACCACCATCATAATATTCCACGTGCTCAAACTTTGTTTTGTCTCTAGTCATATGATGTGAGTAGCCACTATCAGTTATCCATGTATCATTTTTGCTAACATGAAAGCTAAGTTCCATATCATCACTTTCATCATCAGATTCATCTTTTATAGCAGAATATACCATTTCATCTTCACTATTATCAGAATCTTTAGCCATAAAAGAAGATTTCTTACCTTTGTCCTTGTAGTTCTTGAATTCCTTCTTACCTTTGTACTTATTTCTTTTCTTCTCATCCTTGTTCTCTCTATTTGGACACCTAACAGCAATGTGACCAATTTCTTCACAAGAAAAATAGATTAAAGGAATCTTGCCTTTGTATGTTCCTCTACCTTTGGAATATTTCTTTGCAAGTAGGGCTTCAACAACTTCAAAATCACTATCAAAACTTTCTTTTGTTTCTTCTTCACTTCTTGATTGATTGGTCTTTGATTTCTTAATTTTTTTCTTGAGTGAGAGTTTGGCTTCAAATGCAGACTCAATACCTTTGGAATTAGGAACATAGTTACCATAGTTATCCAACTCAAAAACTATCAATCTTTCAACTAGAGCATCTAAAGATTTTTTTTTATTTGGATCGCATCTCATCTCTTGAATAGAAACCATTCTAATTGCATAGATAGGAAGAAGGCTTTTGAATACCTTGCTTACAACTATCTTGTCATCAATATCTCCTCTAGATGCTTTGATTGCACTCACACTTGCTTTGATTATTTCCACATATTTTGCAATGTTTTCATCTTCTCTCATTTTCATCTGATCAAATTGACCTCTAAGACTTTCTATTTTGGATCTTCTTGCATTTTCATCTCCTCCATAAATGTCTTTTATTTTGGTCCACATTGCATGAGCATATTTTTAGTCTTTTACTTCATCAAATTTAGCATAACTAAGAGCAGATGCAATATTAATCATCATGATGTTATGATTCTTCTTTTCAGCAATGTCTTCAACTAATAATGTTCCAATAGGAGTCTTTTATTTAGTATCAAGATACTTACAACCTAAATCACTGATGGTTGCCAAATGTAATCTCATAAGTCCTTTCCATGTTGCAAAGTTGTCTCAGTTCAACTTGGGAATCTCTCTTTTGTAAGACATCATGATCTTTAGCTTAGGTCCTTGAAACCTTCTTTGCAAGCACCAAAAGCTCTGATACCATTTTTTGGAAATGTAGGAGGAGTAATTGAGGGGGGAAGGGTGAATCAATTACCACAAAAATAAATCCTAGATCCATTAGATGTTAGTACAAGATAAACTCTATAAATTAAATTCTGTTAATGCTCAATAAACACACATAAAAATGTTGTAACTTAGTAAATATTGGGAATGCTCAGCAAATACTTAACATGAAAATATTAAGATGTTATTTGTGATTACTTTTTACTTCAACTTAGTGGAAAACACATAAAAAAAATAGCATGAACATATTTGACACCAAGATTATCGTGGAAACCAAATTTGGGAAAAGCCATCAATAGTAACTACTATTAATTTTCAGCCTTCTGAAGCGAGCTCTATTAGGAGCCAACCCTATTAAAGGTTACAAAACACACTATTAGGGATGAACCTATTAGAGGATTTAATCACCCTATTAAGAGTGGCTTTGTCAAAGATCTTTAGACAATTCTATAGAACTACCACCTTGTTAGAGGATTTACAAATAGTTGTTAAGTCAACTCAATTAAGAGATTTAGATCACTGCTACAATGGTTAGAGAGAAAAAATGACATGACATGATTTAGATGCAACTAAATTATTGATTACAAATCTTACTTCTGGCTTTTATTTGATCCTTTGTAATTGAATACATCTTTATAGCTTCTCAAGGATATTTTGCTTATCCTTCTAATTCACTTCATCTTAGCATCATTAGATCTTCAAAACTCTTCCATGACTTACACTTCATATATTATAACCCTCAACTTGACATTTTATTTGTATCTTTCACATTTTTAAATTGGCTCAAATACAACTTAGAATAATTAATATCCATCTTCTCAGTCAGCTAGAACTAACATATAAATCAATTGAACTCAATATGCCAAAATAAGAAAATCCTTTACTAGCTGACCCTGCTCGATAGATATTAACTCATAAATGATTTTCTTGTGTTAACCAAGTGAACTTGGTTAACACTGCATACTTGCTAAGTTCCTTTAGTAATTGAGTGAGCTTGGTTAGCATTGGTTCCATCCAACATTTCCTTCATTAACTGAGTGAGCTTAGTTAACACTCATCTTTTGCAAAATTTCCTTTGGCACCTAAGTGAACTTGGTAGACACTGCCTTTTGAACTAGGCAAACTCTGGATCACTCGATAGACATAGAAGACTGTCTTCAATGCCCAAGTGAGCTTGGCATGCACTAATTGGTAATGGTATGCCATTTTGTGTAACATCAAAGACAATACACAATTAATCAATTATTCGAACAGTATCACCATTAGATCTAGGAGATCTCATCATTTTTTCAAAGTACTTGATGGCTTCACTTGGTTTGTTGAAACTTTTAGCAAATTCCTTTTTTCTTTTCAATTCATTCTTTAGTTGTTCATTCTATAACTTTAGGGTTGTGATCTCAATGTCCTTTCCATTCAATTCATGATTTGCAGTCATCATTTGATTCATTGTTTCTAGTTGTATTTGAGCAATCCTATTCACCTTTGATGTCTTCTCTTCTAGTCTTTAGGTCAGTATCCTTTTGTCATCTTCAATCAATACTTTGTCTTCCTCAGCATTATTTTTCTTCTTAGTCACCTCACATAGAAACACTAATTGGACTTCTTGTTCTATCTTAAGATTTCTGATCTCTTTAGTTAGAGTGCCATTTTTTTCCATCAGATCTCCAACTACTACATCAAATTGTCTTGAGTTTCCATTCTCAAACAATCCAATAGTGACCTCCTCTTGGTAATGAGTGTTAGTTTGTTCAATGGTTATCTCTTTTCTTCTCTTCAATAAGCTAGTTAAACTAAAATCTCTTTCCATCTCACAATTTGCATCTAATTAGAAATAGCTAGCTAAACATGTTCATCCATGGCACGAAATACAATAACACATATGACATAAGATATTTGGTTACCTATAAACCCTTTAATGAGAAGGTAAAAATAGGGTAGGGATGACACCCACAAATCTTCACTACAATATTGTAAAGTGTACCCAATTAAGGTTACAATGTTTGATAACAAACTATGATCTACCATGTGAAAGTTCTACCCTGTTAAAGGCTTACAGAGACTGTAAGGTCTTACTCTATTAAAGGATTTCAACACCCTACTAAAAGTGTGCTTGGTTAAAGGAATTCAACTTAAAATAAAATAAGCAACCTATTAAAGGATTTACAAAAGTCTGCTAGGACTACTTGGTTAGGAGATTTTTACTAATTCACCTATTAGAATATTTTAGCCTTGATCCTTCAGTTATCATTGGTCTACTAGATATCATATCTTCTCTTTACTAGTCTATACTTGATCCTCCTGATCAAATGCATCACTTATGTCCTCTCTCTTCTTTCCATTGTTCTCTCTAGCTAATTCTGCAATTTAATCCTTTCTCACAACTCCTTAGTCACTATGAATGCTCTGTCTACACATGCAAAGTTCTCTCTTCACACTTAAACTCTTTAGGGTTTTCCCTCCTTAAGAAGACTTAGGTGACCTAAGGTTAGGTAGGAATCAATGATTGTAATTCACCCATTTTTCCACTTAAAACATACCTCAATTTGATCAGTTGCATGTACTGCATAGGGATTCATAATATAACTATGCATATATCTTCTAGAATTGCAAAATAACCCTTATGTAAGCCCTAAAATGGTTTACATAGGATTTTGTGCCATTACAAAAATATATTTTAAAAATAGTTTACTCAGCACATCAAGCCTCTGATGCTCGGCATCCACTACATCTTCAATGTTGTAACTTGCCTTCTAAATGACTCGACACTAACTATTTGCTTGGTACATATTGGTGCTCGACACATAGTATATATTATGCCTGGCATGTACTACTTACTTGACATGAACTTTATGAATATGAAAAAGTGTGTAATCACACATATGTCAAAACCAATCTAAGATTAACACTCCCTGAGGCTTGCAGATTTAATGAAAGTCTAGTATCTTGTAAACACAATATCATGCACAATTTTCAAATTATGGGAATGAGTTAATACTCTAGACGCAATGGCTAAACCTCACAAGGGCAATAATAGTGGTTGTATTACACATGACAAGAAGGATTATCATGAAGACACAAAAGGAACAAACATTTATATATTTATATGTGGGGAACTCCCCTTGGAACGTTCATATCTACTATGTTGAACTCTCTCTAGAATGGCCCTTTCTAAATAAGAAATTTCTAAACCTACAATTTATGTGTGCTTCATCTCCACTAGAACTTGTCTAGGCAACTTTTTCATCATAAAAGAATTTAGGGTTGGAGAATAATGGAAATGTACAAGTCCTCATACTTGTTGAAAGAGAATCTATATAATTTCATGGTAGAAAAAATGATTAAAGTTGAAAAAAGTTCCTACAAACCCTCTTCAATTTTGATGACAAAGAAAATTAAAATCTAGAATGCTCCAATGAAAATGTCAGAAGAAAATTGAAGGTAATTTAGGGTTTCACCATGTTTTTCAAAAAATGGATAAAAAGACCAAACTAAAAGACAATTTTATGATTTGTAGTCATCAGTTGGAAGATCATCACCACTCTAAGAAGTAATGAAAAATAGAAGGCTTGTAGAAGATGATACCTAACCTCTAACTATGACCAAATCACTACTCCACGGGATGTAAACCTCTCCAAAATATCTTATTAGCCTGCAATGAAAATTAAATTAAACTATCTTTCAATTTTCACAAAATGTTATAAGAAATTATTCTTACTCAAAAGAAAATTAAAAAAATTCTTTAAACTTCATATAGCACACAACTTCACTTGGTGACAAAGATCCAAGTGATTCTTTATTGAAATTTTCCAACTTATAATGTTTTGTATGATTCTTTTTTGGTTGGCACAAAGATCTAGGTGAAAAACTCTTTAGAAATACTACAACTCATTGTTGAAAACAATTGATCAATTGTATATTGCCTTTGATGTTACACAAAGTATCATACATTCACCAGATAGTGTCTTTCAAGCTCACTTAGGTAATGAAGATAGTTCCTTGTGTCTATCAAGCATTCTTGTGTATGCTAAGTTTAGAAGTCAGTGTCTATCGAGTTCACTTGGAAGACAAAGGAAAGTTGGAAGATAACGATTTTAATAAAGATCACTCAGTTACCAAAGAGAATTCATAAAAGGTAGTGTCTACCGAGTTCACTTGGGAGACAAAGCAATTTGGCATGAGAACCAGTGTTAACCAGCTCACTTGGTTAGTGAAGGAAAATTTGTTTTGATTAGTGTCTACCAAGAAAGGTCAGCTAACGAAGGATTTTCTTGTTTTGGCATACTGAGTTCAATTGATTTGTTTGTTGGTTCTAGCTAACCGAAGAGATGAATCTTAAGTATTCTAAGTTGTATTGAATCCAACTTGACAATGTGTAAGATATAAATATAAGGTCAAGATAAGGATTGAAAGTGTGCAAGTAATATAAGATTTGAAGATGCCAAGAGGAAGAGAATTTGAAGACCGAAGAGATGAATCTTAAGTATTCTAAGTTGTATTCAATCCAACTTGACAATGTGTAAGATATAAATATAAGGTCAAGATAAGGATTGAAAGTGTGCAAGTAATATAAGATTTGAAGATGCCAAGAGGAAGAGAATTTGAAGGATAAGAAGAATGTCATTGTGGAGCTGCAAATATACATTCAATCAATAAGGATCAAGTATTAAAGCTAGAATTGAGATCTATAATCAACAATTTAGTTGCATCAGAAATCAAGTCATCTCACTGTTAGTTTCTAACCATTGTAGCAGTGATCTAAATCTCTTAACAAAGTTGGCTTAATAACTATTTGTAAATCCTCTAACAAGGTGGCATTTCTATTTGAAGTGTCTTGAATACCTCTAACAAGACCACTCCTGATAGGGTGATTTGTTGGAATTACAATAGGAAAGGAAAATTTCTAGGGGGGTTGAATTAGTAGTTTAACCTTGAACCCATAAAACTTTCACCACACACCCATCTTACACATTCAATGAGTAAACTGAAATAACGTGCAAAGTATATACATCTAAATCATGTAAACATGTAAGTGTTCACACACATAACACCATATATGATTACCCAAAAACCCTCCAAGTGAGAAGGTAAAACTGGGGTGGGGATGACACCCACAAATCTTCACTACTACAGTAATAAAGTGTATCCAATGAAGGTTGCAATGTTTTGATCATGAGTCATGATCTACCCTATGAAAGGTCTACCCTATTAAAGGCTTACAAAGACTATTAGGTCTCACCTTGTTAGAGGATTTCAACACCCTGTTAGAAGTGTGCCTTGTTAAAGGACTTTAACTTACAATTAAGTAAGCATCCTATTAAAGGATTTCATATAGCCTGTTAGGACTACTTTGTTAAGAGATTTTGACTAAAATCACCTGTTATAATGTCTCAGCTCTAATCCTATAGTTAGCACTTGCTTTCCTGATAAAAGATCACCTCTAAACACTTCTCTTCTTGATCCTTCTCGATTAGATGTCTCTATGTTGTATACTCTTCGCTATCCTCTATTCTGCTCTAACTGATTTTGCAATTCAATCTCACTTCATAACTTCTAAGCCACCATGAATGCTCTATTTTCACATGAAAACTTCTCTCTTTTCACCTTCAATTCCTTACACACTCACTCATAGAGATTTTAAGGTTTCATCCTCCTTAAGAAGACTTAGTGACTTAGGGTTAGGTATGAATCTATAGCTGAGATTCATCCATTTTGCCGCTTAATCCTTCCCATCTTCTCATTAGCTGCATATAATTGCATAGGAAATCTAACCAAAGATTTTTCCTTATCTCCAAAATATTGAAATTAAATCTTAAGTTGGCTCAAAAATGGTTTACATAGTTGTTTGTTCCATTACAAACAAAAATATCAAGACTATGTCACTCGGCATCTGAAGTCTCTGATGCTTAGCATGCATTAATCTTTATGTTGTGACTCAACACCGGCATTGCTCAACATCTAATTTTTACTTAGCTCTTGTGTCACTTGGCATACACTATCTACTCGACACTTGAGTGACTCAACACATGAGTGGCTTGACACTCACTATGCCTCAACATGGTCTATGGTTTTCTCAACATATGTTACTTGTTAGTCATGAACTAAGTAAATAACTTAAGTATATTGAAACTCACTTGTCAAAACCAATCTGAGATCAACAATCTCCCCCTTTGACATGAGTGTCAAAAACACTTGATTATACATTATCATCCTTAATCTTATGAGCATAACATGTCTCAACTGGGCTTATATACAAAACTTCAAAATTCCAAAATTTTGCAATAACTTAGATACCTTAAAGTTTGATAACTCCTCCTAAGTTGATATGTCTATTCTATATCCAAATTGGGTACTCCTATTGAGTAAATGAGTCTCTACTAATACACATTGACTTCATGTTGATTCGCTTTCTTCTGATACTTCTTGTATTTTGATGCTTACTCTCCCTTAGTTGATTCTGGCTTTTCTCTGCTCCTCTTATGTCATTTTCATTTTCATTCTCAAAAATATGTCTACCCCTTTATCTTATTCTCCCCCTTTTTCTTTCTCTCCCTAATTTTCATTTTCATTCTCAAAAATATGTCTCCCCCTTTATTTTATTCTCCCCCCTTTTTGACACTTATGTCAATGTGCTATACACTGATTGTGTGTTTGTCCAGAAAAGATTTATGGATGTCTAATATCATCTTAAGAGCCGCATCCCGTTTCTGACATGCTATATCCAATGACTTGATTTGGATTGCAAGCTTGGCAACAAGGTGAACTATACAATCTAAGGTAGAAAGATTGGGGTCTTTCTTCATTAGTGTTTTAGCATAGCCTGGCTCCTTGTGCAATATTTCCATAAGGGGGGTGAGGGTTGCTTGGATTCTAGTCAATTTGTCCCTTATGTTGGCCTCATCTACTATCAATACAGCTAATTGACTCTATATTTGAAGAAATTTCCTAAATTACTTCTCACTCTAAGTTAGATTCATTGGTAGTCTTGGACCTGATGAAAAAATTTGGTTGTCTATATTTAGAATGTGACTTCTAGTCACTTGGGTGAAGAGTGTTGGATTGCATAATTTTGTGTACAATGAGAATATGTTCTCAAGTACCTTCTTCACATCCTCAACCTTAGTTGCCAATGCAACTTCTGTTAGTGTTATATCAGTAGATATTTTCTCATTCACTTTGTTTTGGAACTTCTTTTCTGACCATTCAAGTAATTTGACATTTGTATCCAAGTCTTCATTACCGACCTTCTCCACTATATTTGTTAGTTGATCCATTAGTGTCTTGGTCTCATTTAGAGTTGGCAGACTAAATGCATCTAAAATGATGTCTTTGATGTCTGGAAGTGTTTACATCTACCTATGCTCCCTTCTAATCATTTCCTAATTCTTTTTCCTTGCTAGGGCCTATTGCAATATACCCATTTGTTCTATTGTCATGGTATCAAAATCAGACTGGTAAAATTATCTCTTCATCAAGTCTCACATCTCCATATTGAATTATTTCTTCAATATTTGATGAACTCAACCTCAGCATTGAGATCTACAATGGAGTAACATCTATGCTCAACTTCTAAAGAGTATGACTTGATGGAGTGCTAGATACTAGTAAGCTTACTAGGGCTTGGATGGCAGTTTGCTCCTTCAGTTTTGGTGGCATCTCACTCTATTTAGGCTTGTCTTTTTCCACCACAATGACCCAACTTGCAACTTGTCCTTGTGTAGTAGGTGCAGATAAGTCTATCTGACCTATTTCTATAGTAGCAACTTGTGCTTCCATTGTACTCTTTTCTAGAATATCAATCTTGGCAATTGTATCAACCTTATTTGATATAGCTTTTGGAATATTTACCAAACATTTTACATTGGTGACTAGAGGGATGATGGAAGGTGATTCTTGTGGATTAACCTTTTCCCTTGCAACATCAATCATTGATTTCTGTAGCTCATCCACATTGACCAAAATAGGATTGATACAAAGTTTAGCCTAAAGTGTAGATTGATCTAAGATCTTCTTCAAATCATCTTTAGTAAGTGGATTAGTGTTCTAAGTTGATAGATCAAAAACATCCTTGGCAGTTATTGTCTTAGAAGTTTCACTTGTGACATGTGGAGGACTAACATTTAGTAATTGTGTGTCTTGCACACTCTATTCTTCTAGCTACTCAGGCTCATTTGTTGCCTTGTCAGCTTCTTCTTCATCCTTTACTTCAATGGATTCTTCTTCTTCTTCCCTTACTATTGTTAACCCATAAGTAAGTTTCCACATCTGAGTGGTCTTCTTGACAACATCCTCAATGTTGTTTTGCAAAATTTGGAAGGCTTTGTATTTAGGTAGAAACCTAACTGCATACTTCTTCACAGCCTTAGCAATTTGTGCCTATGTTAATTCTATCATCACTTGGGCTAAAGATGTTTCTCTTATTTTTTCCTCCAAGTTTAGAGAATAGTGCCATTTTTTCTCAACTCTGTCATATTGACTCTTAGGCATTGAGTTGGAAATCTCTTGTGGAGTTGTCTTGAATTTTTCCATCATGGCATATATGGCCTCCTCCACTTGATTTTTCTCTACTTTACCCAATTTATTAAAATTAACATGACCAAATCCTAATAGGTATGCACTATTTCTAAAATTTTCACATAGATTATCAAGATTTGAAAGAGGATTATGAATGACCACCATAAATTGGTTGTTGTCATCTAATTATATTTTCTCTTCATTAGACTCTTCTTGTGCCACATACTTTCTTCTTGGTCTCTTTTTCCCTTGACCTCCTTGTTCAATTTGTTTTGTATTTTCCTTGGCCTTTTGTGTAGTTGCATATGTGTTGGCTCTTGTAGTAGGTGTAGTGGGCTTAGCTTGGCTTGGTTTAAATTTTTCTTTTTCCTTGCCATAGGTTGTGCCTTGGCCTTCCTCTTCTTTGGCTCAGTAGGAATAGGTGCTTCCTCAACTTCTTCTCCCTTGGCACCTTTAGTCTCCTCTTCTTATTGATCTTATCCCATGCCTTGTGTCAAAGCTAGAGGTGCTTGTGCTTGGGTTTCTTCTTCCTCTTCATCCTCCTCCTCTTCTTCTTCTTCCTCCTTAGTACCCTCTCTGAACATAGCTTTCAACTTCTTTACTAGCTTCTCATTTTTCTTCAAAGTTGAAGAAGTCTTCAATTTCATGGTAATTTTGGACTTTACCATCTCATAGTTTCCAAATACCTTTGCATTTTTATCTACCTCTTCTGATAGTAAAGCTATGATGGTTGTAGAGGCTTCATCCACATTTATTTCATAACCAAGTGACCTCAACCATCTTACTCTTGGTGAAGCAGCTGGCACAAATGAATAGTCAACATCCACAAGAAGACAAATTTTATCATAGTGTTTTTCAACTAAGGATACTAGTATTCTTAATCTTTCCTCCATTGACTTCTTGAAGTCTTCAAAATAGCTTGTCATTAGAGATTCAAAATTCTCCTAGTTGCTCAATATACTCACCAATCTACAATGCTACTAATCTATTGGTTTTCCATCCCACAGTGACAAATGAGGGAATGTGTTTTACACATAAAAGAATATACAAATCAAAATTTAACCAAATTTGCACTATGTGCTCTTAGTTTTCTTGATTAGTCTAAGGTTTTCCATCAATTTTTGCAATTGTAGCTCTGCTAGATCATATGTATGACCTTTCTTTACAATATTATATCCCACATCCATAGCTATACATGCACACTGTTTAATCTACTAGATTGATGGAACTTGTGTGATATTACTCTTACAGCAAAATCAATCAATGGAACGATGATTGTATTTATTGTCATGCCTCTATTATTCTAGACAGCTCCAATGTTCTTCTCAATCACCTCCTTAGAATCACTTCTCAATGTCTTAGGGCGATCTAGGGTTGGGCAACCAGTAACCCTATGGATTATTCTCTTAGTTATTTTAATAGGTCCATTGCATAGCCATAATGAATTGTCATGGATTTGACTAAGCACTATCCTAATCCACTCTATCTTGAATACATATGGAAAATCTAGGGCTCGTGTTAATCCTTTTCTCTCAATGATTTTAAACTCTTCCTTCAAAACACCATTATCAAAAAGTTTTTAATATGCCTCCCTAATCTCCATGTCACCAATACTACAAATCTTGCAGTTGTAGCATTTTCTTACATCATGCACCATTATTATATTCGACAAAATCATCAATAATGCACCAAAAGGGTATTGCTTATATGAAATGTTAGGAATGGCTTTGAAAATGGGTTGATTGACCTCATTACTTACTAACTGAACATTCAAAACTTCCTTCCCTTCTACATTCTTCAAACTAGATGCCATAATAAGAAACTAGTGTTAACAAAATTTAAAACTATGTATTTTGACTCTTGATAAATGCCTTATGAAATCTAATGAATTGACATAGAATTGTTGCCTAGATCTTTCTACAACTACTTGGACGTGTTTCTAGATTGCCTTCTACTTTGCTCACTCTTTCTCAAATTCAAAATGATGAAAAGTGAGCTAAAATTGATCAAATGGTCTTGGTTCTACATTCATGTGCCTGATGACCTTACTTGTTACACTTATGGCAATGAACCATGCTCTTATGATTGACATTCTAATTTGTAGTCTTGCTCCTACATACATTAGTAGTACGTCCTTTCTTACCACAATTATGATAACTAGGTTTGGAGTTCTTACCTTTGTTGTTTCTTTCTTCTGCACTTTTGAATGGCTCTCCTCCTTTAGTACTTGTGTCTCACAGTCCAGATGTATTATTAGTGGATCTAGGGGATCTCAACAATTGCTCAAAGTATTTGATGGCTTCATTTGGTTTGTTGAAACTTTTAGCAAATTCCTTTTCCCTCTTTAGGCCACTCAATAATTTTTCATTCTACAACTTCAATGTAGTTATCTTAATGTCCTTGACATTCAATTCGTAGTTGGCATTTATCATTTGACTTAGAGTATCCAATTTCATGGTGGAAAGATGATTTCTCTTCTAGTTTGTTGGCCAAAACCTTTTTTGTCTTCTTCAATCATGGTTTTGTCTTCCATGGCTTTCTTCTTTTGTTCAACCACTTCATATAGCAATATAGCTTGTGATTCTTGCTCTAATTTGAGATTTCTAATTTCCTCAGCTTAGGCTCTATTCTTTTCCATTAGATCTACAACTACTGCATCAAATTCATTTGATTCTCTATCTACAAATAGATTAGTAGTGTCTATCTCTTTGTATTGTGTGTCATTCTCTGCAATGGCAATTTATTTCCTTTTCTTCAAAGAATTCTTTAGATCTTCTCTCACTTGATTCAGTTGATGTAGTATGAGATGTATTTCAATCTCCTGGTTCTCAATAGTCTTTCCCAACTTGTAGACTTCCATTTCAAGATCTTTCCTCAAAGTTGTAAATCTTCTCATTCAGATAACAAGGCTTTGATACCAATTGTTGGAATTACAATAGGAAAGGCAAACTTCTGGGGGGAGGTGAATTAATAGTTTAACCTTGAACCCATAAAACTTTCACCACACATTCATCTCATACATTCAATGAGTAAACTAAAATAACATGCAAAGCATATACATATAAATCATGTAAGCATTCACACACATAACACCATATATGATTACCTAGAAACCCTCCAAGTGAGAATGTAAAACTGGGGTAGGGATGACACCCACAAATATTCACTACTACAAAAATAAAGTGTATCCAATGAAGGTTACAATGTTTTGATCACAAGTCATGATCTACCTTGTGAAAGGTCAACCTTGTTAAAGGCTTAAAAAGACTATTAGGTCTCACCTTCTTAGAGGATTTCAACACCTTGTTAGAAGTGTGCCTTGTTAAAGGACTTTAACTTACTACTAAGTAAGCACCCTATTAAAGGATTTCATACAGCCTGCTAGGACTACTCTGTTAAGAGATTTCAACTAAAATTGTTGTAATACTTTAGAATAACTTGGGGGGGGGGGGGTGTGAATCAGTTATCCAAGGTCCACAAGTATAAATAAAACTTTTTACATCTTAGTGAACTCATAAAACATTAATATCCATGCATGCATCCATAAGATTATGCAATCACTAAAACTTGTAGGTTACTATCAAATTAACTTGCAAAAATGTAAAGAATGAAACATAATAGATTCATCAACACACTTGACACAATGATTCATGTGGAAACCCAATTTGGAAAAACCCACTAGTAACATGCTACTCCTTTTCACTCTTCTGAAGTGATGCCCTATGAAGGGCCAACCCTAAGAAAGGTTTCAATACACACTACTAAATGTGACCCAGTTAAGGAATTTCAATCACCCTATTAGAAGTGAGCCTTGTTAGAGGACTTTAGGCCATTCACTTGAAATGCCACCCAGTTAAAGAATTTATAAATGACTATTAGGTCAACCTTAATCCAAAGGGTTTACCCTCAACTGATACAATTTTTAGAGAGTAATAGTAGAGCTTTGATTTGATACAACTTACAACTTCTCTTGCAAATTATAGATCTTTGTTTAGTCCTCAATTTTGCTTGGCTTTCATACTTTGCAGCTCTGATAGCTTGTTCACCCTTGAAGAATTAATCTCCTTAAGCCTTCTTGCTTAGCATGTCATTGCAAACTCTTCTCCTAGGTCACTTGATGAAGAAAAACCCTTGACTCCTTCTCTTCCTTAGGTTCTCACACATGACATCTTTGCTTCATGACCAGAAATTCCTATAAATAGGAAAATTAGGATATTTTTCTCGCTCATTTTCCATCATCAAAATTTAGGGTTTGGATGGATTAGGTAGGATACAATGTATCTACCCCATATCTCATATCTCTTCTAGAAACTTCTTCTTCTAGAATATATTTGAATTTTCCTAAAAATGGTCTACATCAAATTCTGTGCCACTAGTTCATCATTCTTATCTTCCTCCTAGTTTACAAAATTCAAGAAAATAAACTTGTTGGATCAGATTTAGTGAATTTGTGATCTTTTAAATAATGAAGCAGCTCGACATTATCAACCTTTTGATGCTCAACACATACTGCATTGCTCGGCATCAACTATGAAATAACTTAGCATCTACTAAAGTCTACTAATGCTTGGCATCAACTAAACTTTGCTTGACATCAACTATGCTCAAATTGCACTGACTTTTCTCAGCACCTACTATCAACTCAGTCAAGCTTGGCAAACAAACTTTGTGTAACTTGTTCTTCTAAAAAATTCCAAGTGTAACCAGCTTTTGTAACCTTAAGTAGATTATCAATACATCATGTCATCATTGTCATTACTGATCCTTGTACTTCACTACATAATCATAACTCAACCTTCCCTCTAAGTGCTATTGATACCTCTTATTTATCAAATCCTCTTCATCAATCAACTAATTGATAGTACTTGAATCTTATAAGCAGTTGTCTTACCAACAAATTGCAAGTTTGACATCAGTGACAAAATAATGATTGAAACACATAGTCTTCTTCAACAATATTTCTTAACAATCTCCCTTTTTGATTAACTTCTTCAATCCATTCTCAAAAGTCTTTCTCTTTGGCATTGATGGAAAACCAAAATGATCAACTAAGTCAATCAAATGATGAACATCTTGTTCAACCAAACTGACTAGGTTAAAACAGTAAGACAATACCAAAAAGAAAACTTGTATCAAAATTTCTTCCTCTATCAACAAGTTTCATCTTCTGATTAGGTTACAAAACTCCTTATAACTCCCTCTGAGTTCCTTCTTGTATCAAAATCTCTCCCTCTTCCTTACATTATTCTCTATCTTTTTCATCATACATAAGCAATTATCTCCCTCTAAGATCAGTAACACTCTCTAGCTCTTTGACAACAATCTCTTGATATCTCCCTTTGATATACTTTCTCTGATAATGATCAATTTAATGTTCTTTTCTTCCTCTTTGACAATAATTCCAAAGATATATCATCTTTTCATCTTAAACATGTAGATATAGGCTTTTTTAGTTTCTTTAGTTTCTCCCTCTGTCACCTTGCTTGTGACTAGTTTGAAGTTTCAACACTTTGATTACTTCAGGCAACTCCTAAAGTAAGATCCTCTGTATCAAAGTGTAACATATGAATATCAGCTTGTTTGATGCAAGGCAATCCTCTTGTTACTTAGATATCCTTTGATAGGGGTATCACCCCTAGTTTACCTCTTAGATACTCATGATCATCCTTAGGTAATGGTTTTGTGAAGATATCAGCAATTTTCTCCCTCATGTTAACATATTCCATCTTCACCTCTCTATCTTGAACTAACTCTCTTAAGTAATGATTGCAATTTTCTTTGTCTTTGTGTGCATTGCTAGATTCTTTGATATATTGATAGCACTTGTATTATCACAATAAAGTATCACTGGTTCTATGACTTCTTCCTTCATTCCTTTGAGTAGTTATTTGATCCATACAATGTTTGTGCAATTTACAACAACAGCAATAGATTCAGCTTCAACAATAGATTGTGAAGTACAACTTTGTTTCTTGCTAGTCCATGTAACTAGTCTCTTGCTTAAGAAAAATGCTCCTCCACTGGTGCTCTTTCTGTCATCTATGTTTCTAGCCTAATTAGCATTAGTTTAGGCTCTCAATTTAAACCTTTCATTCTTCTTATAGTATAGACCAAACTCTTCTATTCTTTTTAGATATCTCATTATTATCTTCATAGCCATTAAATGATTCTCCCTGGGATTAGCAAAAAATATTGCAACTATCCCTACATATAATGCAATATCAGGTATGTTATGTCCTACACATTGCAATTTTCCAATCATAGACCTATGCTTTGTTTGGTTCACCTTAGTAGAATCATCATTCTTTGATAACTTGTGTCTTGTCACCATAGGTGTACTTACTAGTTTGAAATCCTATAATCCAAAAGTTTTCAATATTTCCTTGACATATTTTTACTGACTGATTTATATACCATATTTCATTTGATATGGTTGCAAATCCACAAAAAATTTGATCTCTCCAAACATAGACATTTCAAATTCTTGATTCATCAGATTTTCAAAATCCTTACATAAAGCATTTTGACCTCCAAATATGATATCATCAACAAATCTTTTAGATTACAAAATACCTTTTCCTTTTTCCTATTTTTATGTACATATTATTTTTATCATCAGTCCTTTCAAATCCAATCTTCACAAGATAAGTCTGAAGTCTCGCATACCATGCTCTTGGTGCTTGTTTCAAACCATATAGAGCTTTGTATAGTCTACATACCATGTTCTTATTGTTAACATCAACAAAACCTTCTGGTTGTTCTATGTAAACTTCTTCCTCTAATATGCCATTCATAAATGTAGATTTAACATCCATCTAATAAACTTTGAATCCTTTGTATGCAGCATAAGCAAGTAGAGTTCTTACTCCTTCCAATCTAGCAATAGGGGAAAATGTCTCTCCATAGTCAATTCCTTCTTGTGCATATCCCTTGTAAACTAATCTTGATTTGTTTCTTTTGACTTCACCATTTTCATCTAGCTTGTTTCTGAATACCCACTTGGTACCAATCACATTTTTGTCTTCTGGTCTAGGTACTAGACTTCATATTTTGTTCTTCTCTATTTGTTCAATCTCTTTTTCCATAGCTTTGTACTAGTCAACATCTTCTAGTGCATCTTTTACTATTTTGGGTTCCTTCAAGCTTAGTAAACATGATTCACTTCTCAATTTTTTTCTTGTTGTTGTGCTAGCATCTTTATCTCCAATGATTTAAGCAACAGGGTGATGTCTTTTGACATACTTAGACAATCTTGGTTCAGCTCTTGTTTCTTCATTTTGTTCTTCAACTTCAAAATCACTATGTATATCTCTATCATGTATCTTAGCATCTCTTTCATGTGTACTAATCTCAGAGTCAAAATGTGCATCTACTTCATTATGCAACTTGACATCTAAATGCAGCTCGATTCCTGAATGCAACTCGGCATTCATAGGGTGTGACTTGGTAGTCACTGTAGCTTGCTATTGATTTGTAACTTGATTTGTAACATCTTCTTCAATGGGCATTCCTTCATAAAAGTATACAAATAATTTGTATTCTTATGGCCTTTTCATGGGTTCAGCCTCATGTACTTCTGTATATTCATCAAAGTTCACATTTGCACTTTTCACAATTTTGTTAATGTTAGTATTCAAACACTCATAAGATTTACTTTTTGTGGAGTATCCTACGAATATACCTTCTTCACTTTTTGCATCAAGCTTGACATTCCTAACATCTTTAAGAATGTAACACTTACTTCGAAATACCTTAAAGTATTTTACATTGGGTAGATATCCATACCATAGTTCAAAAGGTGTTGAATGAGTACCTTTCTTGATTTGCACACGGTTCAAGGTATATACAATAGTACTTACAACTTATCTCTAGTATTTCAAAGCAACATTCTTCTCCATCATTAGTGTTCTAGCACAATCCATTATAGATATCTTTCTTCTTTCAGCTATTCCATTTTGTGGAGGGGTTCTAGGGGCATATGTCTATCTTTTGATTACTCTGTCATTACAGAACAACTCAAGATTCCTGAATGCAACTTGGCATTCATAGGGTGTGACTTGGTAGTCATTGTAGCTTGCTATTAATTTGTAACTTGATTTGCAACATCTTCTTCAGTAGGCATTCCTTCATAAAATTATACAAATGATTTGTATTCTTCTAACCTTTTCATGGGTTCAGCCTCATGTACTTCTATATATTCATCAAAGTTCACATTTGCACTTTTCACAATTTTGTTAGTGTTAGAATTCAAACACTCATAAGCTTTACTTCTTGTGAAGTATCCTAGGAATATACCTTCTTCACTTTTTGCATCAAGCTTGCCATTTCTAACATCTTTAAGAATGTAACACTTACTTTTAAATACCTTAAAGTATTTTACATTGGGTGGATATCCATACCATTGTTCAAAAGGTGTTGAATGAGTACCTTTCTTGATTTGCACATAGTTCAAGGTATATACAATAGTACTTATAGCTTTTTTTTAGTATATCAGAGCAACATTCTTCTCCATCATTAGTGTTCTAGCACAATCCATTATAGATATGTTTCTTCTTTCAGCTATTCCATTTTGTGGAGGGGTTCTAGGGGCATATGTTTGTCTTTTGATTCCTCTATCATTACAGAACATCTCAAATTCACTTGATGTGAATTCTCCTCCTCTATCTGATCTCAAACATTTCAGACTCTTACCTATTTCTTTCTCAACTTTTGCTAAGTACCACTTAAACATTTGAAAAGCATCATATTTATGTTTTAGAAACATAATTGTAATCATCCTAGAGTAGTTATCAACAAATAGCATTATGTACTTATCTCCTTTGTAGCTTTGCACTTCAATTGGCCCACACAAGTCACTTTGAAAAATCCATAGTATTCTTTTAGAGGTATAAGTTTTACTCTTAAAATGTGACTTTGTCATTTTGCCTAACTGACATTGTTTGTGCATTACATTATCAAGCTTCTTCAACTTAGGAAAATCTCTAACTTTCATCATGTTACTGATACTAACCAAGTTATCAAAATTAATATGACATAACCTTTTCTGTCATAGCCATACATCATCAAATTTTACAATAAGACAAGCAGCATCCTCTATATCAAGATAGAATAAATTACTTCTAGTTTGATAACCTTTTCTAATCAATTTCCCATTTGTGTCATATATATTTAGCAATCTTGTTTTCAAATTCAACCTTGCATCCCAAGTTGTTCAGTTGTGACACGCAACAAATTGTAGTTTAGTCCTTCAACATAGTAAGAATTGTCACATGAAATCTTATCTATGAGTTTGATAGAACTTTTTCCTTTTATCAAACATGGTGCATCATTACCCAATCTTACACTATTTCCATCATAACAATTTAAGGTAATGAACTTACTTTTGTCTCTAGTCATATGATGTGAGCATCCACTATCAATAATCCATCTATCATTTTTGTTCACACAAGTCACAAGTGCAGTTGCCTCATCTTCATCATATTCATCCTTCATTGCAACATGCACCACTTCATCATCATGTTCATCAGAATCATCCCTTGTTTCCTCTTCAGCAATGTAGCATGACTTCTTTCCTCTATCTTTGTAATCTTTGCTATCATCTTCTCTTTTGATCTTGTACTTGTCACCACCTCTGTAGTTCTTCTTCTGTGTAAATCTTACAGCAATATGACCAACCTCATTGCAATTGAAACAAATGATGGGCAACTTACCTTTGATCTTGCCTTTATCTCTATGGAATCTTTTTGCTAGTAGTGCTTCCAGTTTTTCAACATATTCCTCATCTATATCACTGTTCTTAGACACATATTTTATCTTTCTCTTCTTCTTATGCTTATTCTTAGCAAAATCCTTCAATAACAACTTAGCTTTGAAAGAAGATTTAAGACTCTCAGGTTTGTAATTATCAAAGTTATATAGCTCAAGAGCAGTGAGTCTACCTACCAGACCTTCAAGGGTTAGATTATTTCCTAGAATACATCTCAGTTCTTGAATTGCAAAAACTCTAATAGCATAAATAGGTAGTGATGTTCTCAAGACTTTGCTTAGCACAGTATCATCATCTATTTAACCAGTAGCTCCTTTTATTGCACTAACAACTTCTTTTATTCTAGCAACATATTGAGCAATATCCTCACCTTCTTCCATTCTCATATCATCAAACTTACCTCTGAGACTCTCAAATTTGGCTCTTTGAACATTTTTGTCTCCTTCATAGATGGTTGCTAGGGTATCCCACACTTTCTTTGCATTGTCAAGACCTTTGATATCATCAAATTTGGCATAGCTTAGGGTAGAGGCAATCTCCAACATCACCTTATTGTGTTCTTTCTTCTTCTTCATATCTTCAGTAGTTAGAACTCTAGTTAGATCAATATGTTCCACAAAAATGGTAGATTGTGCATGATCTCCAAGTCTTTCAAGGTGTAGCTTTATCAGACTTTTCCATGCAGGAAAGTTATCTCTATTGAGCTTGGGTACTTCTCTTTTAGACATATCGATCTTTGTGCTTCTAGTACCTTCAAACTAGTCCTCTTAAGCAAATGGATCTGATACCAATTGTTGGAATATTTTAGAATAACTGAGAGGGGGGGGGGGGGGGTGTGAATCAATTATCCAAGGTCCATATGTATAAATAAAAAATTTCACAGCTTAGTGAACCCATAAAACATTCATATCCATGCATGCATTCATAAGATTATGCAATCACTAAACCTTGTAGTTTACTATCAAATCAACTTGCATAAATGTAAAGCATGAAACATAATAGATTCATCAACACACTTGACACAATGATTTACGTGGAAACCCAATTTGAAAAAAACCACTAGTAATATGCTACTCCTTTTCACTCTTCTAAAGTGATGCCCTATGGAAGGCCAACCATGTCAAAGGTTACAACACACACTATTAAATTGACCTGGTTAAGAGATTTCAATCACCCTATTAGATGTGAGCCTTGTTAGAGGGATTTAGGCTATTCACTTGGAATGCCACCCAGTTAAAGAATTTACAAATGACTATTAGGTCAACCTTAATCCAAAGATTTACCCTAGACTAATACAATTGTTAGAGAGTAATAGTAGAGATTTAATCTAATACAACTTACAACTTCTCTTGTAGATTATAGATCTCTATTCAATCCTCAATTATGCTTGGTTTTCATACTTTGTAGCTCTAATAGCTTGTTCACCCTTCAAGCATTAATCTCCTTAAGCCTTCTTGCTTAACATGCCATTACAAACTCTTCTCCTAGGTCACTTGATGAAGCAAAACCCTTGACTCCTTCTCTTCCTTAGGTTCTTGCACATGACATCTTTGCTTCATGACCAAACATTCCTATAAATAGGAAATTAAGATATTTTTCCTACTCATTTTCCATCATCAAAATTTAGGGTTTGGATGGATTAGATAGGATAAAATGTATCTACTCCATATCTCATATCTCTTCTAGAAAATTCTTCTTCTATAATCCATTTGAATTCACCTAAAAATGGTTTACATTAAATTTTGTGCACCAGCTCATCAACCTTATCTTCCTCTTGGTTCACAAAATTTAAGAAAAAAAACTTGTCGGCTCAGATTTAGCAAATTTTTTATCTTTTAAATAATGCAGTAGCTCGGCATTATCAACCTTTTGATGCTTGGCACATACTGCGTTGCTTGAAATTAACTATGAAATCACTCGGCATCAACTAAAGCTTATTGATGCTCAACATCAACTAAACTTTTCTTGGCATCAACTATCTTGCTCAGCATCCACTAGAATTTTTTTTTACTTGGCTCTAACTAATTTTTTGCTCGATTTGCACTGACTTTTCTCGGTACCTACTATCGACTCAGTCAAGCTTGGTAGACAAACTTTGTGTAACTTGTTCTTCTAAAAATTTCCCAAGTGTAACCAACTTTTGTAACCTTAAGTAGATTATCAATACATCATGTCATCACTGTCTTAACTAATCCTTATACTGTATTACATAATCATAACTCAACCTTCCCTCTAGGTGCTATTGTTATGTCTTATTGATCAAATCCTCTTCATCAATCAACTAAGTTGATAGTACTTGAATCTTATAAGCAATTGTCTTACAAGAAAATAAAAATTTTGACATCACTGACAAAATAATGATTGAAACACATACTCTTCTTCAACAATCTTTCTTAACAATCTCCCTCTTTGATTAACTTCTTTAATCCATTCTCAACAAAAATCACCTATTAGAATGCCTTAGCTTTGATCCTACAATTAGTACTTGCTTGCCTGATAACGGATCACCTTTAAACACTTCTCTTCTTGATCCTTCTTGATCAAATGTCTCTATGTTGTATACTCTTCTCCATCTTATGTTCTGCTCTAACTGATTTTACAATTCAATCTCACTTTATAACTTCTAAGCCACCATGAATGCTCTATTTGTGCATGCAAAATTCTCTCTTTTCTCCTTTAATTACTTATACACTCACTCATAGAGAGTTTATGGTTTTGTCCTCCTTAAGAAGACTTAGTGACTTAGTGTTAGGTATGAATCTATGGCTAAGATTCATCCATTTTTCCATTTAATCCTTCCCATTTTTTGATTGGCTACATGTAATTGCATAGGGAACCCAACTAGAGATTCATCCTTATCTAAAAAATATCAAAATTCAATCTTAAGTTGGCTTTAAAATGGTTTACATCTATTGTTTGTGCCATTACAAAAAAATATGTCAAGACTGTGTTACTCAGCATCTGAAGTCTTTGATGCTCGACATGCATTAATCTTTCTTCTATGACTCAACACCTGCATTTCTTAGCATCCAATGTTTACTCGGTTGTTGTGTCACTTGACATATACTATCTACTCGGCACGTGAGTGACTCAACATATGAGTGGCTTGGCACTCATTATGAGTCAGCATGGTCTATGGTTTGCTCAGCATATGTTACTTGTTTAGCATGAACTAAGTTAATAACTTAAGTGTGTTGACACTCAAGTGTCAAAACCAATCTGAGATCAACATGATTAAATCCTCTAATAGGGTCACACCTAACAGTGTGTTTTGTAAGCTCTAACAGGTTTGGATCCTAAGAGGGCTCACTTCAGAACAGTGAAAATAGTAACTAGTTGCAATTGGTGGTTTTCCCAAATTGGGTTTCCACGTTAATTCTTGGTGTCACTTGTGTTCATGCTATTTCTTTATGTGTTTGAAACTAAGCTAATTTTAAGGTTAATCATAGTTAATCACATTGAGATGAGTATATTTAGTTATTGCTAAGTTATAGTTGAGTATTAGAGTTTGTTGAGTTGCAATTGCAGTATTTATGAGTGTTAACCGAGTGCCCATGTGTTTGCTGATTAGGGTAAAGGCACAAACCTATGTCACCCTTTTGTAAAGGAAAAAGCTAACAAAAGTATAAATGTTCACCTTCAATGATATAAAATTAGTATTTATTATTTTGAATTTGGAAATGAAGTAAACTAATGAAATGTGTAGAAATGGATGAAGTTTAGGATTATAATTTTCAATAATTATTTGGAATAATAATTGATATATGTTCCTAATTTTTATAGATAATTTTTTAGTTGTTGAATAATGTTGAAAAATAGAGGTCTAGTTCCCACCACAAGACTATATGGAAATAAATTTATTTCCCTTTGATCTCAGACTATGTTATAGATAACATATATAGCTAGAACAATCAAAAATAAAAATTAGCTTTAGATTTATATTTTTTCTTTTATAATGATTCAAATATCAACTCACTTGAAATCAATAGTTTTCATCTCCAACCACATTTTTCAAAACAAATCTATTCTGACCTAGAGAAAAAATATACTTTCTAGAAGAGGACTATCTCCTCTAAAACGTTATATAATTTTTAATCTTTTTTTATATGATTTAATATTTTTTTCTTTCTTAAACTTGACATCTTTTCAAGTATTAAAATATGTGTTTGTAAAAAAATTTAATTATAGTATACTATATCTAATTAAAATACTATAAACTCTACATGAGAATATTCTTGACTTTGATCTCTATAAAATGGTAAGAGTTATTGAAACACTACTTTTCTGAAATAATTTTATTTCTTTAGTAATTGGATATATAAACTAGTATAAAACATGTATTTAATAGACATTTCCAATTGGAAAAGTGCAGACCATATATATAACTTAGCTAGAATGAATTTATCTAGATCATGTGTTTGAACAAAATTAATTTTTAGATAGAAATACTTAAATTTAGTTGTTTGGATATGTTAGCCTGAAAGGTGACATAGCTTTGTACTTTTACACAGTAACAACAAAATACAGTTTAATAAAAGTTTAGGTTTTGATTTGTATTGACATCGAAGGAATCTGAGATTTATTTTTGTAGTAACTAATTCACCCCTCTCCTCTCATTTACTCCTCTTATATTTCCAACAATTGGTATCAGAGCTTTTGGTGATTGCAAAGAAGGTTTCAAGGACCTAAGTTAAAGTTCATGATGTCTTGCAAAAGAGAGATTCCCAAGTTGAAAAAAGACAACTTTGAAGCATGTAGGAACTTATGAAGTTGCACTTGGAAACCATTAGTGATTCAGGCTTGAAAAACTTGGAAAAATCTTACAAAGCTCCTACTAGAACATTGAATATGGAATATATTACTAAAAATAAAAATCATAACATCATGATGATTGTTATTGCATCAGCTCTTAATTATGATGAATTTGATGAGGTCAAAGATTGCACTACTGCTCATGAAAATGTGAACCAAACTAAAAGACATCTATGGAGGTGGTGTAAATATAAGGAGAGCCAAAGAAGAAAATCTTAGAAGCTAGTTTGATCAAATGAAGATGAGAGAGGATGAAAACATTGTAAAATATATTGAGCAAATTAAAGCAAGTGTAAGTGAAATCAAAGCATTTGGAGTAGACATTGATGAAAAAATAATTGTAAGCAAGGTACTTAGAACCCTTCTTCCTATCTATGAAATTAGAGTGTCTCCTATTGAAGAGATGATATGTGATCCAAATAATAAGATAAATATGGATGTTTTAGTGGGAAGATTGACAACTTTTGAGTTGGATAACTATGATAACTATGTCCCAAGTTCTAAAGGTATTGAGTCTGCATTTGAAGCCAAGCTTTCACTCAAGAAAAAAGGTGAAAAATCAAAAGGCAAACAATCAGAAAGTGAAGAAGAGAAAGAAAGTTCAAAAAGTGATCTTGAAGTTGTTGAAGCCCTATTTGCAATGAAATATTTCAAAGGCATAGGAAAGTAAAAAGGTAAGATTCCTCTACCTATTTTTCATGTGAAGAAGTTGGCCACATCACTGCAAGATATCCCAACAAAGAAGGAAAAGATGAAAAGAAAAGCAATAAATTAAAAAGGAAAGAAGGAATTCAAGAGTTACAAGGACTACAAGGACAAAGGTAAGAAATCTTGTTTTACGACTAAAGATTTAGATAGTAGTGAAGATGATAAAATGATATATAGTTGTAAAAGATGAATCAAATGATGGGTCAAATAAAATAGCACTTATTTATCATGTTAGTAAGAATGATACATGGATTATTGATAATGGCTTCTCTCATCATATGACTCGTGACAAATCAAATTTTTAACATATGGAACATTATGATGGTAGAAGTGTTAGATTTGGAAATAATAAACCTTGTTGCATAGAAGGAAAAGGTTGTATCTCACTAACCAATGAACTGAGATGTGATAATTCTTATTAGGTTGAAGGATTAAAGCATAATCTATTAAGTGTGGCATAGTTGAATAACATTGGGTTCAAGGTAGAATTCATGAATGAGAAGGCCAAACTACTAGATGGAAAAGGAAATCTGGTTGGTTCTAGCAAAAAGAATAACTTGATAACCTATTCTACCTAGATCTCAGTGAAAGTTCAAGTTCTGTTGCTCAAGTAGAATAAAACTAGTTATGGCATAAAAGGTTGTGTCATGTGAACTTTGACAATCTGGTCAAGATAAGCAAGAAGAAAAGAGTAAGAGGTATTCCTAGTTTGAGGAAACCTGATATGGGTCTATACAAAAATTTTCAAATTGGTAAAATGGGAAAGACAAGTTTCAAAAGTAAGGACTATCATTTTGAAGAAGTCCTGGAGCTAGTTCATATAGACTTACATGGACCTATTGGAATAGAGAGTTACAGTGAAAATAAGTATTTTATTCTTTTTGTTGATGATTATTCTAGAATGATGATTGTAATGTATCTAAAAGAAAAATATGAAGCCTTTCAAAAATTTAAGTGGTATCTGGCAAGAGTAGAAAGAGAAACTGGAAAGAAGCTGAAGTGTTTGAGATCAAATAGAGGTGGTGAATTCATTTACAATGAGTTGAATGAATTCTGAATTGAAAGATGAATTAAGAGACAAGTATCAACCCTTGGTACACCACATCAAAATGGTATAGCTGAAAGAAGGAATGGATCTATCATGGATTGTGCAAGAACCTTGATGATAGAAAAGAATTTTACAATCAAATATTGAAAGGAAGCAATCAGTACTGTAGTGCATACCTTCAACTGAGTACAGCTAAAGAAAGACTCAACTCAAACTCCTAATGAACAATGGTATGGCTACAAACCTACTTTAAGTTACTTGGAAGTATTTGGTAGAAAACATTATATCTTGAAGGAATCTATGAAAGGTAAATTTGATGTCAATAGTGATGAAGGAATATTCCTAGGACACTCCTGTAGAAGTAAAGCATACAAGTGTTTGAATCTAAATACTCATAAAATCATAGAAAGTGAACATGTGAGAGTTGATGAGTTTACAGAAAAGAGTGAAGAAGAAAGTAACAAAGAACCTAAGGATTAAAAAAGATTTGTGTACTATGAACCTGATACATTCCCAAATCAAATTGTAAGTCAACAAACTTCACCTTCTAGTCCCCAAACTCTCCAAACGCTACTGAGTTACAACCAATGCAAAATGGGTCACAATTTGAAGGACTTGATCATAGTCAAAAGCTACCAAGCTATTGCTAGAGGAAATAGGGTCTAATGGACCCAAGTCATAGATAGTGGGACCCGAGCTTGATAGAAAAGATCATAGTGAGGTTAGTGGAACAAATTCTAAATCCATAGTGCCTATGTTAGAAAGATATGTTAGAAGGTACCATGCACCTAATCAAATCATTGGAGACAAGTTAGATGGAACAATGATAAGAAACAAATTGAAAGGTACATGTTTTCTTACTGAATTTGAACCTAGATTAGTAAAAAATTCTTTGCATAATGAAAGTTGGATTGAAGCTATGAATAAAGAAATAGAGTAGATAAAGAGGAATAAGACTTGGACTCTTGTTCCTACACCCAAGGATAGAAATGTAATTTCAACACTAAGTGGGTTTTTAGAAATAAGTTGAATGAAGATTGCGAAGTTTCCAGAAAAAAATCAAGGTTAGTATGCAAAGGTTATTCTCAAGAAGAAGTTATTGACTACGGTGAAACTTTTTCTCTTGTTACAAGATTAGAAGGTGTTAGGACTTTACTAGCATATGCAACACATAAAGGTTTCAAAGTTTATTATATGGATTTAAAATCTACATTCTTGAATGAAATTCTTGAAAAAGAAGTTTACATAGAACAACCAGAAGGTTTTATCGATCCTAGCAAAAAGGATATGGTTTGTAAATTGCATAAATCATTGTATGGTCTTTAGCAAACTCCTAGAGCATGGTATGAAAGACTTCATAACTACTTGATAAAGATTGGTTTTCAAAGAAAAAATGATAACAACAACCTATATATCAAAGAAGGACTAAAAAAGAAGATTGTATTTGAAGAAATCTTTGTGGATGACACATTATTTATTGGAAATGATGACTTGTGCAAATAATTTTTTGAAGAGATGATACAGAACTTGAGATGTCCATGTTTGGAAAGATAAAATTATTTTTGGATTGTAGATCCAACAAAAGAAAGAAGGTATCTACATTACTCAATCTAAATATATCAAGGAGATATAAAGAAATTTGGGATAGAGGATTCAAAACCACTTGGAACACCTATGTCTACTAGACATAAGCTTTCCAAAAATGATAATTCAAAAGAGGTAAATCAAACCACATACAGATCAATTGTAGTGCCTCTCATTTTTGCAATCTATACCTTGTCTATTTGATTCGAGAGATACTTGATAATCTTATTTTGTACCTTATGTTGACCCGAGGGTCAAATGTTATACTTTGATTTAGTACCATAGATGCTTTCCTTCTATACTATTTAGTTTATCATATTTGCATGTTGATGCTATTTTGAGAGGATAGTAGATCTATAATGATATCTGGTTATATGATGTATTGGACATATTTGTTGATTATGTTATGAGATGGATTTTATGCTATGGGTATTTACTTCATTTTATGTTCTTTACGCTTTCTACAAACGTGAGTGATGTAAATGGATTAATTAGTTAATTAATGTTTAAATTACTTCGGCTATTATATTATATGCAATTGCACGTGATCATGTGTTTTAGTGTGCAAGAATTATATCCCTGGCAGTGACCTATGGAGTTAGTGATTCAGGTGTTCATAATTACCAATATCATCCCTATATGGTCGACGTATCCTTATTTAATTGTTCTAATTAAAACCTTTCGATGATTAGTAAATCCAAACTCATCTGCATTATGTGATTAGACTAGTGAACATGTCTATGCATTTAGAAGTTCACATTTGTCGTGAAAGTGTTAAATGATTTTCTGTGATTTTGAGTTTTTGGGTCTTTAATCTTTTTGGATTTAATTTTTGACAACTTTGCCTTAGGTGAATTTCCATTACGGATAATAACCTATTTTTGTTTGGGTCGATTCAGAGTTTAACTACTCCAGCTAGCTATTTTTGATAATCAACTATTCACTCAAAATGAATAAATATTGGAAAAGTGATTTCATTAATCACTTCTCACATTTTGGAAATTGTATTTGGAGAGAAAATTTGGAAATCCTCTTCTGAAGGATTATTGTTTTGTTCGTTGTGGGAGCTGTGAACGTGGGATCTTTGTGAGGTTGGTTTGTTGGATTTAGCTCGAGGAGTTCTTGCTTTGCCGTCAGTTTCAGTAGTTTCGACGGATTATTTATTTTATTCTACGGGTTTCAGTTTCGGCCCCTTTTGCTATCAGGTAGGGCCTTCCCATTTTACTATTTTTGATCTGTTTCTGCTTTCATTTCTTGTAGCAATATGTTAGGAGGTTGAGAACTAGTGTTCCCCTCTGTTTCTGTTTGCTAGTTCTGCCTAGTTGGTCGAGTATGAACATTTTCCCTATTTTTGGGATGGGGGTTTGAGATTTTGAGCTGTTATGCTGGCCATTTTTGCATACGATGTCCGATTTTTTTTATTTTTAGATTTTTAGGGTTTTTGCACCCAAAGGCCAAATGGGTTTTAATTTTCAAACTTTTCCAAAATTTGAGGTTTTTACCTCATTTTGCATGTCACCCTATTTTCTCGAGTTTTTCAGCACATTGTGGTTCATGGACCTAGATGATCCATTTGGATAACAGTCAGACCACTTTTGCATTTTTTTTTGCATTGGGATGCGTGATGCACCCATCCTCTTGATTATGTTTTGATTGAGGGATTTTTTTCTTTGTGTTCTCATCCAGTCCTTTGGTATGATCTTCGTGATGGTGGTGCACCACACACGAGTACATTTTTTAGGTGACCTGCGGGGCTCAATCTTCCATGGTACTTCTGAAAGTTGTGATCATTTGGGATGGGTTGGGAATTTGCATGCCTAAGGGCACTCATCGTTGGATGAGCATGGGTAGGGTAGGGTAGCATATGGAGGGGGCTTCTACCTCGCAGCCTGGTGATCATTGTGCCCCGAGGGTTGGCAAAGGAAGCTTTAATTAAGTAATAATTAAATAAAATATTGGGTTGTAATAATCTTAAGATAATAAAATGATTGGGGTACTAGAGCATTTCCGTTGAGGGATGTTGAATCTACAAAAGTCCTAGCTTGGGCTTTTGATGCCAAGCGACTCTCCATGATGTTATTCCCTACATAGTAGCCCATTGAGATGTCTAACTAGGACCTATAGTTATGCATTGTTGATGTCTTAGATTCAGTCATCATATTGTCTGGCGTGAGTGTTAGCCATGGATGTTCGTTTCGCATGTCTGTGTGGTTGGATCATTATCTCCATCAACACGGTGGGTGTGGACCTACAAGTGCCATGTGATTGGGAGGTGTAGCTACCTTTACCACTGCTAGGGACTAGCGTACAGAGACGGTCTTGTATCCTAGTGCAACCGTTGTTGGATGTGTCACTTGGTACTTTGGTTTAAAGAGTATGATTTCTTGTGACTTATGCTTTCATTGGAATGTTGTTTATCATGTTTAATTGATGTAGATTTAATGCATTCCTTATTATGATTTTTAGCATGTGGTAGGTGATGTTATCTGCTTGCATATTTATCTTATGCTTACTACTAGCATGTTAGATTTTCTTTGTTGTATTGTAGCATGTTTAGTAGTGGCATCCCTATCACGATAGCACCAATGATCTGATCAATGGCTTGCAATGTTAGGCGCGGGGGATGGCTAGGGCCCATGATGGTCTTATGATGCCATTGACAGTTGGGAGGAACCGCGTACCTAGTTTGGTTTTTTCGTTTATTGCTATCTTATTTATGCTTAAACATGATGTGGTTGTTTTCAGATTACTACAATGTTCCTTGTTCATTCTTCCCTTTGCTATTGATTAGATGGTTAGACTTTGCTTCTAGTTTTTTGTCTGTTAGCTTTGATTTGAGTGTTCTTGCCTTGAAATGTGGATCTGGTACTCCCTGTTGTGAAGGAACTTTGTTTCGTAGTTTCCTTAGCCTTTTATTGTTTTTTTTGTGTGTGTGTGTTGATTTGTGTTCTCGCACGAGATTGCACTTTTTCGCGAGAGGATGCAAGTCTTCACGTGAGGATGGAAGTCTTCGCTCAAAGAAATGTAAGTCTTCGCATGAGCTGGCACTTCTTTGCACGAGTCTGTGCACTTCTTCGCATGAGAAGGAACTTCTTCATGCAAAATTCTACAGTCTTGTATTTTTGCACGAAAAAATAGGGGCTATTTAAGCTTGTTGGGAAAAAGTTTGGAAGTTGGTTTTGGATACCCTTTTGGGTTTTTTATCTTCCTAGTTCAAAATAGATTTCCTAAGGGGTTTAAAATGTATTTTCGCGGGAAAAAATAGGGGCTATTTAGGCTTGTCAGAAAAAAGTTTGGAAGTTGGTTTTGGATACCCTTTTGGGTTTGTTATCTTCCTAGTTCAAAAAAAAATTCCTAAGGGGTTTTAAATATATCATTTAAGTTTTCTTATACTTAAGATATATTTTAATATATGCGATGATTCATTTGAGATGGGTTCCAGACCTCTACGAGCTAAGATAAAGATTCTAGGAAATTTCAGGGCTTCAGGATTTTAGACTTAGCCCATCCTTTTCAAGAGTCAACTTTTGTCTTTAACTTGATTGATCTCATATGTTTTGTTTGGTAGTGGCGTTTGGAGATCCTTTGGTGTGAGGTTGTTTGTCGTCTTTCATTGCGATCTTATTGATCTGTGTAAGTTGTTATCATGTGCACTTACACTTGGTTAAAGAAAAAAATATATTCTTTCTTGTATTTCATCCTTGTTTCCAAGGATCTCCAGGCGGGACATTACATCAATGATTGGAAAATTACAATATGTGGTGCACAGAAGGCCTGATATTGCATTAACAGTTGGTATGATGGAAAGATTCTCAACAAATCCTAAAGAAAATCATATGGTGGCAATCAAGAGAATTATGAGGTATCTGAAAGGTACTAAAGATTATGGATTATGATACATGAAAGGATGCAACCTAGAGTTACAAGCATTCACTGATGTTGATTGGGTAGGAAGCATTGATGACAAAAAGAGCACCAATGGTGTGGTATTCTTTCTTGGTAAAAGACTAGTGTCTTGGACAAGCAAGAAGCAGAATTGTATTTCTCAGTCTACAACAAAGGCAAAATATGTGGCAGTAGTAGTTACTTGTCCTGATGTTGTTTGGTTCATGCAACTGTTGGCAAGTATGAAAATAGAAATCAAGGATTCAGTGGTTATCTTCTATGATAACACCAGTGCAATCAACATGTCAAAGAATCTAGTGATGCATACCAAAACCAAAAACATTGCTATAAAATATCACTTTTTGAGAAAATTGGTATAAGATAAAGAGGTAAGATTGGAATATATGAATACTAAAGAACAAATTGTAGACATATTCTCTAAGTCATTACCTAAGGATGCATTTTTGTATCTAAGAGGTAAGTTAGGGGTCATCCCCCTATTTGAAGCTCACAAGATGAAGTTTAGTGATGCATCAACCAGAGCATGTTGAATATCAGTTAGTTGATGCAATATTGAAAAGGGCACATTGCATATGAATCAATACATAAGGTACACTGATATTCTTTGAATATTATCTTTGGCATGAGATGTCAAAGAGGGAGAGTTTTCTATCATATAACAAAAATTTTTATCAAGAGGAAGAGTATGCATTTCATAGAAATTTTGTTTAAAGAAAGGAGATGAACTTGGTTTGATATCATAAAGGGAGAGTTTACTATCAGAAGAAGATGTTGAAGACAAAGTTTTGCTAATAGAGGCAGAAAACTGAAGACATTGGGTGTTCACACTAATAGAGGGAGTCCTCATGGATGAGAATCATAATAAAACTAAGGATATATTCCTTACTTTATTCTTGCTCTAAAATTTCACTGTATTATGATATTTTGTGTTGTCATCAATGCCAAAGAGAGAGATTATTAAAAATAATTGATCAATTTATATTGTCTTGATGTTACACAAAATATCATACATTCACCAGATAAAATCTGCCAAGCTCACTTAGGCAATGAAGACAATTCCCTATGTTTGTCAAGCATTCCTGTGTATGCCAAGTTTAGAAGTTAGTGTCTACGGATTTCACTAGAGAGACAAAGGAAAGTTGGAAGATAACGAGTGTTAAGCGAGCTCACTTGGTTACCAAAGAGAATTCCCAAAAGGTAGTGTCTATCGAGTTTACTCGAGAGACAAAGCAAGTTGGCATGAGAACCAATGTTAATCGAGCTCACTTGGTTAACGAAGAAAAATCTATTTTGGTTAGTGTGTACCAAGAAGGGTTGACTAGCGAAGGATTTTCTTGTTTTGGCATATTGAGTTCAATTGAACTGTTTGTTGGTTCTAGTTGACTGATGAGATGAATATTAAGTATTCTAAGTTGTATTCAAGATGACTTAACAATGTGTAAGATGTAAATATAAGGTCAAGATAAGGAATGAAAGTGTGCAAGTAATAGAAGATTTAAAGATGCGAACAGGAAGAAAATTTGAAGGATAAGTAGAATATCCTTATGGAGCTGCAAAGATACATTTGATCAGTAAGGATCAAGTATTAAAGCTAGAATTGACATCTATAATCAAAAATTTAGTTGCATCTGAAATTAGGTCATCTCATTGTTACTTTCTAACCATTGTAGCAATGATCTAAATCTCTTAACTGATTTGGCTTAACAACTATTTGTAAATCCTCGAACAAGGTGGCATTTCTATTTGAAGTGTCTTGAAGACCTCTAACAAGACCACTCCTAAGAGGGTGATTAAATCCTCTAATAGGGTCACACCTAACAGTATTTTTGTAACCTTTAACAAAGTTGGCTCCTAATAGCCTGCTCACTTCAGAAGAGTGAAAACAAAAGCTAGTTGCAATTGGTGGTTTTTCCCAAATTGAGTTTCTATGTTAAATCTTGGTGTCACTTGTGTTCATGTTATTTCTTTTATGCATATGCAGCTAAGTTAAGTTTAAGGTTAATCACATTGAGATCAGTATATTCAATTATTGCTAAGTTACAGCTGATTCTCAGTGCTTGTTGAGTTGTAGTATTTGCTAATGTTTACCAAGTGTCTGTGTGTTTGTCAAGTAATAGTAGAATATAGTTTAATCAAAGTTTATGTTTTGATTTGTATTGACATCTAAGGGATTTGGGATTTATTTTTGTAGTAACTGATTCACCCCTCCTCTCTCAGTTACTCTTTATATTTCCAACACTCATTACATGCAAAGAATATCTATTGAACAAGTTTTTCTCTCTCCATCTTTTGTGTATTTAGAAAATTTCAACAATAGACATGTAGCATTCTTGAAAAATTGAAAGTTTCCATGTTCAAATATTTCACATAATATTTGTACAACAAAAAAAAAAGACCACTGGTAAAAATAAGAAAAGCCAATGTGAAAAAAATAATTTTCATTTTTGATATCAAATCATTTCATTATATCTTACAAACTATAGCCTAAAATGTTATAATCTAAAAAGGCACATTCTCCAATCAATAAGCTAATACTTAAGAAAAGGTTGAAAACTTTAGTCTCCTCCCTTGTGCCAAGGACTAAAAACTCAACATTGAAGAAAAATATAATTGTGCTTTTAAAACAACCAAGTAATAAATTTATATAGCACAAGGACACTTGTAGTTTACTTATACAAATCATGTAATATTTCATCCTCAAATAACAATAATAATATTTCAAACCACAAGTCATAAGTGGCTTACTGAAAAGATGCATAGAAACAATGACCCAAAATTATGCCATGATTGTCCAAAATCAAAGAGCCACATTGGTCCAAGTCCCACTTACCAAGACAAAAAAAATGCTCTTATGTATATCCTGATCTTTCATAGTTAAATGCTTGATTTGGATTCTTTAAATTTTCACATTTAGATCATTAAAATATTCCTTGTGATCCAATACATCTATTTGAGCATTTATATGACATTTGCATGGTTGGATCTAGAAAATCCAAACATAAAATTTATAACATTTCCACATCTTAGTCAATTTCATTTCTAAATGCCCTTAGAGCATTTCTCCCACTTAAAGTCTATGACATCCTTCACTAATTTTGGTTTTAGTTCCAATCATATATTTGAGTGTACTTCCCAATGTATTTGAAACAACTTTAGTTTGTATCAACCAACTACAAATATTACCCCCCCCCCCCCCCCCCAGTTGAAGCACCAGAAATAATTAATAGAGGAAGGAAATGCATCACTTGTGATTTATCATGCTTGAGTTCACTAGGTGAATAGGTTTGCAAATATTTAGTTCAATCCTAACTTGTTTTTCTTATTCCAAGTACATATTGGACAATACATATTATAGTTATGTACATTTTTTCTCTTAATTGTTTGTTGCCATTAATTTTTTTATTTAATAATTATATATTATGTATACCCCATACTAATGTTTTAAAATTAAATACTTTTATTTACAATATTTGTAAAAATGTATAATTATTTATTTTATTTCATTCAATTATACTTTAAGTTTATTAAAAAAGAGGCTAGTTATAATTATAATTTCTTATTTTAAAAACTTTGAAAGCCTAATTATAATGTTAATTTATCAATAAAAGATTAGAATATTTTTAAATAAATTAATAACACAGTTTAGCGTATTTAAATTAAAATTTTAAGTAGATCACTTTTGTAATAGCATTGACTATTCCATGAACAGCGTAGGCCCTTTTTACCATATAAACAAGTATATATGGGAACACTCGGTCTAAAAATAAATAACCGAAGTCTACATCTAAATGGTTAGTTATAACTTCAGAAATAAAATATCTGTAGAGAAATTCTCACACAAATTAGGCTGCATCTGGAACTGAATCAATGAACTGCGGCTACCATACCTCTATCTGAATGTTGGGATTTCGAGATTTGAGTGTTTTCCAGTCATCCCCTCCTTCCTTTAACCTCTCCTTCCATTCATCGCTTGGCTCATCAACCCTTATCTTCTTTAGTCTCCTCAACCGCTCCAATCCCTCTGGAACTTTTTTCACCCGCGGACAATTACTTATCTCTAACGATTCAAGGCATTGCATCGCTCCTTCCTCCAACGCCGGCAACTCCTCCAAAAGAGAAAATTTACAAAGAGACAGCCTGACCAATTTAGGAAATCCTCCACCCTCTCCAAACTTCTCTGGCAATTCTTTGTATCTCGAATCCTCAACCAGCACCAGTGATCGTAAGTTGGCAATCTTTTGAAGCGATGGATAACCGCTGCACCGAGACAATGAAAGTTCTGTGAGATTGACCATACCACATATCCAACTTGGTACGGAGAAACGGTGCAGTCCAAGTTGTTGAAGATCTGTGAATACACTCATATTCTCTGGGAATGCCGGAAGATTGCATTCTTCTACATCGACCTCCCTTGCAGGAATGACATTTCCTACCATAAGAATTCTCATTTTCACCAGATGCTGAAGGGCACCATCTTCTAAACTTGTCAACACACCGCCGTCTGCAAGTAGAAAGCTGATTTCCTCAAGATTGGTCAAACGACCGACGCTTTGAACATCTAAGATTTCATTCTCTTCACTACTCAGTGGGAAGGGATCTGATCTCAGAGTCCTCAGATTGGAGAGCTTTGATATCTCCTTGGGCATATGACTATCAACTTCTGTTGAGCAGCCACTTGTATCGAGATGGGAAAGAGATTGAACCTCGCCTATCCAGTCAGGTAGACGTTGTATGCCCTTGCATCCAGACACATCAAGATATTCAAGACTCTTCAGTTTTCTAACACAATCCGGCACCTCCGTAATCTCTGTTTGAGATAGATTCAAAACCTTCAGAAGCTTCAATTTGCCAACACATTCTGGTAGCATGGAGATGGCAGAGCTGCTCAAGTCGAGAATACGGAGCACTTTCAAATGATCAAACAAGTGTTCTGGAATGCCCGTAATTTCTTGATTCTGAGAGAGTGAAAGAGTGCGAAGCAGTCCCTGGCAATGAACACGTCCAGCTGAAATTGCATCATTGGCTATACCTTTCTTACCCAACAGTAACCGGCGGTAGGTTGTTTCTTGTAAGGGAAGATGAAATTCACACTTATGTTCTCTACTTATGTTAATAGCCAGATCATGCAACAAGTCGTGCACAGTGTAACAGGAAAGAGCTGTGTTTACTTCCAGCAAACGTAGATCTACAAGTTGGTGTAGGTAATTCAACCCAACGTTCCACCGTCCTTGCGGGATAAAACCTTCCGCCATCCACAAATATATCAAATAGTCTTGATGTATCCATTCCGTTTTCTTAATCCTAGAAAAATAGATCTGTGTATCCTCTGGAAAGAAAGAAAAGTAAGCAAAACAAGATTTAAGAGAGGAAGGAAGAGAGTCGTAACTCAGCTTCAAGATCTGCATCGTAGAGCCCTCTTCCCCTACATCAACATCTTTCAATTTCCCCAGTTTTGTCTTCCAGTCTTCTAAGCCCAGAGATCTTCCTGCCATGGATGCCGCAACTGTTTTGACAGTCAATGGCAGCATGCCGCATTTCTTGACAATTTGACGAGCCAAACTCTTCAGGTGCTCGGGCGGCCTATTTCCCTCAATACAAGGAAAGGCAAAGAGGCAAAACAGATTCCAACTGTCTTCCTCCGAGAGAAGTTGCATCTCATAGACATAGTGAGCTCTCATGTGTTCAGCTACAACTTTATCTCTAGTAGTAGCCACAACTTTACATTGGTCGTTAGTGCCAGTGGGAAGGCCAAGCCTCTGTATCAAGTTGCCTTGTACACTCCGCCTCCACACGTCATCGAGAACAATCAAACATTTCTTATCCTCTAAATACCCATGTATCAACTGAGCTACCAGCACATCACTTATGCCACCCTCTATTTGCAACTTAATCTGCTTGGCTATGTCACCTAGCAATGTTCTAAGAGAACAAGTTTTTGATACAGAGATCCAGGCAGAACACTCATACCTTTGTTTGATTCTGTCATAGACATTCTGCAGAAGCAAAGTCTTCCCCTGGCCGCCCATACCCACAATGACAATAACAGCATATTGTTCTAATAATCCCTCTATTTCCTCCACCTTGTCCTCCATAGCCACAATTCGTGAGTCGGTCTCTAATATACTTCCTCTCTTCAACTCTGCTCCTCTTTCCGAAGTACTGATTGATGGGTGTCTTGAATTCAACATCTGACGAACAAGATTGAGCTCCCCTGCCTTTTGCATAGCAGAGCTCAACCTCCCTTTCAGATCTTTGATCCTCTTCCCCATCTTATATCGAAATCCCAATTGACTGCAATTGTAAACACAGGAATATTGTCTGGGCTTCCTATACAAATGGTCGACATCGCACTCATCAACAACATCTTCTGCATCAAGAGCAATGTCGCTCACTTCTGATAGCCATCGCTTGACAGAAGCACTGTGCGCGGTTTGGTCTTCAGCAGCTTGCAGATAACCAGAAATGTCAATGAGCTTCGTCTGCAACCAATGGAAGTCATCTCTGAAGTAGATCACCAGCGACGCCTCATTCAATACTTGCTGAGCCACAATCTCGCCAAGCTTTCCAAGCACGCCGTTGGCAAATGCGAGAGCAAGTCCTTCAGCCATCTTTGATTTTTTTCAGGTTTTGGACTTGAAAGAGAATAGAATTGAATAACAAATACAGTTCAGATTTGGTTGAGTGCGAGTATAAAGACTTACAAATCTCTAAATTTATAAGAAAATGAGACTTCTCGCCAATATAATGTTACGGTTTTCTTGGTAACATTTTAAGTGGGAATGGAGTTTACATCAATAATGCAATAATCATCTTTCATTAAGAGCGGATTCCCTTGATTTGGAATGATGCCCAGTCTTCATTGGAGGAAGAGGGTGGAAGATCTCAAACAACGGAGGGCCCTTGTTAGAGACATTATGTTGAATTGCTTGCGTCTGGATAAGCCTGGCTGATGCTTTCATTTTATTTTTTCGATTGTATCCGTTGATCTGGAATTGTAATCTTTATTTTCCTGTCACACTCCTCCCATGCGATGATATAGAAAGGAAACATTATTTAAATGCTGAAACTTCATCATTCTAGATGTGCTCATCTGTCCGGGTTCCATTTTACGCTTCTTTTCACTTTCTCCCCTCTTTCGTGTTGACCTCTATTTTGAAATTATTAGGGGAAACCCCGAAACCTTAGATTCTTCCAGCATGTAAGCCATGCTGTCTAAATGTCTATAGTAGAAAGAATAATAAGTGGCCTATGCAAAACCTGTAAGAAAAAAAAAGTAAGTGGGTTTTATAGTCCACGACACTATTCTATTGTTTTTGGGTTTACATATGGTGCCAGTGATATGGGACTACCTCGTACTCTTTTTCGAAAGGCGCTTGGCACTACAAACGAGGCATACATACCCTACCCCACCCAGTGGGATTTGAACTTGTGACCTCTCTTTCAAGAGTACAAGTTCTCCACCACTAGGCCAACTCAAGTCCCTTATTATTATATATTTAAGGCAGACCTGTTCATGGAATCTTCTAGATCAAATTTAGGATTTTGTAATTTTTTAACGATATGATTTGCAAGTTGAGACAAATATTTAGTGGCAACAATTACAAGTGGGACTAGAGGCATGATGCTTATGACTCAATCTAAAGTGTTCACATTTCTTTGAGTAAGCACATTCACTCTTGCACATGTTGTCTATACAACATACAAATCATAATATTTATTGCTAACAATCACATCTTAGTGTGCAATGAATACACCATAGAGGTGGGGAAGGTTAACTAAATTTTGTTTAGTTGTGTGTCTCTCCTTCTCATCATCTCTTTACCTCTTCGTCACTTTATACCAATTTTAAATATGATCAGTCACCATTGCTACTATTTTTGTTGCTTCATCAGTTAAACTCTCACTACCCTGCTCTTAAAATCATATGTTAGTTCTAGCACACTCAAAGCTGAGTGACCAATGTAGTTTGTATTGATGTTGCTTTTGCTAATAGTAACTACCCATCATAGTAACTCTCATTCAGAGTACCTACTTACTGATTTTAATTTTCATAATCGTTTCTCCCACCCACCATTTTTCCATAGGAATATTTTTGACTAGGTTCTTTTCAATTGGTTGCCCATATCCAAGTTATCCAAAATTTAGTGTTTGTAGAACTAGTATAGACTTCCATCAAAATGATCACTCTTGTCAAATATTATGGTTTTAAATTACAAATATATAGAAGGAAAACTATAGATGCAAACTATTTCGTAAAATATTTTTCATAAATGTATTGTCATAATTGTTTGTCTATAGGATATGAAAAAAAATGTTGAAAAGAATTTGTAAACTTTCAGTAATACAATGCATAAATTTACAACCAAATTTTGTACCGCTAAAGCATGTGAAAAAGTGGGAGCTTTGCAAACATTAACATAGACATACATCATATAAAGATAAGGTGTAACACTAATTGGCTCACCCCATTCATTCTACTTTAGGCCTTGCAAACACTATGTGCTTAGTGCTAGGTAAATGCATATCTCCTAGCAAGTTATGATAATATGAATGAAACTAATTGTGTAGGATGTGTTATGCAAGTCTTTTAGGAGTTTATTTGTTTCTAATTTAATTGTATATTGTTTTTCTTATTAGTCTCACTAACTTCTAGTAAAATGTTTTGAAAATATAAACCTTATATCATCACAAAAATTGTTTATATTTACCATTCTTTCATATGTAAAAGAGTTAGTAGACCCTTAATTAAAAATTAGGAAAAGTGTATAGACCATTTTTCAATTTCCTAAAATTCAATATTCATTTATCATACAGATAATTATAAATTGTTAATGGTTGTACATTTTTTTTAATATACCGAACAAGTGATATTAATTTGAGGTTTGGAGAATATAGAGATACCATATGGAGAAGAAATTATATTTGATGCATATTTGATAATGAAAAAAGCTTGTTAGTATAATCAATATAACATATAGTTTTTTTATTAGTGGACTTATTGTCAATTTATTATAAAAGTTATTATTTTTTTATCAAACGAGGGTGTTCTTTTGTTGTAAAAGGAAGATTTGGTCGTCTTGCTAAATTTTTTATGTTATGATTCCCAAACTATTTTATCAATCAAGATTTAACTTCTTGAGTCAAAATATAGAAATATTATTTTATAATAAATCTATAAGAAATAAACATGGATGTTTAAACAAGAGTGTTTTTTTTATCAACATCCATCTTCATCTAGAGTATGTGACTTGAGAAGATAAATGTATCACATTAAAAATGGAACAAAATCATCCATCTTAGATCATGAAAAAGTTCGTGTATTTGAAAATGTTGATGCATTTTTTCAAGTCCATAAATAGATTACTTGAAGCCAAGAATCATAATAAACCTTATTCAAATACTTAATATATTAGACTTTGAAAACACCCATCTAAGAATGCACTCTTTCACATTTGTGAGGTGCATTTTGTTCTAATTTTGGTTCAACAAAAATTATAGAATGTTTAAGAATTTGATTGAATTCCATGGGTGGGCTTAATATTTTAGCCCTTCTTCACACCATTATGCGATGACAAGTGAGAACATAAGATAGCTATATCTACCTTCACCCAAGCTAAAAGATCTATTAAGTTCATTAATAGTGGTTTGTTGTCATAGTTAAATTGTTTTTTTGTTGTTCTTTCATATTTTCACTATGTCTAAAATTTTGGTGTACTTTACTATAATTTCATTCAACTAGAGACAATTTTCTAAAATTCATGAAAGTAGTAAAGATATAATGTTCACTCAAGAGTGTGCTCTCTTCTAGGATTTAAAAGTACTATCTTTTTTTCTTTTTAAATCCATTTTAAGATTTAAGAATAATTTAACAATCAATTAGTATTAAAAAGATAAATCACTATTGTTCATTTTTTAAATTTACATTTAAATATTATATCTATATAGTAGCTAATCAATATTAATATATCAATCATAAAATTTAAATAAATAAACTATCTATGAGTTCCAAAATATTGTCTTCAAATTCTAGTTATTGCAAGTCTTTCGAAACCCATATTATCTTAACCTGAAGAGAAATTTTATTTCATAGGGGGCTTTTACTAGAATAGAGGAAGAAAAAAAAGATTGGGGTTAAATGGTAACAAAGGTTTAACGAAAGAGAAGCTAAATGCGCCAGATTTCTCCATCAGTTGAAAGGACTAATGGTAATCTAGCTCAACATAACCAAGCATTCAATGTGGTGTAGTTGATGTTACATGCACCAGCTTGGACAGACCAAGATCTAAGACCTTCACTTTCAAACTAGGAGAATATTAATTTGATGGTCATAATGACTTCTATGGTCATTGACACCTCTTCCATGTTTTGAACCATGGGATTGAAATTTTAGCTCTTGCATTACATGTAGGCAAACACCTATGGCATAATTAGTCCCTACCTTTTAAGGTGGGGACTATAGTTTTCAATGCACTAATTGGTATTAATACATTCTTTGATAATCATGCGCACTCCTTAATTTCTCAATTAACCTATGGTCAAATCAAATATTTATATCAAATAGAATTATTTACATTTTACTTATAGTGGGTGATCCCACAATATTGGATTCCACTTTTTGACCAATTTTGACACTGAAATCAATATTTTTGAAACAAACCTCACGTTCGAGTGACTATATCTCTAAAACTATGAATAATTTCAAGATGACATAAAATAGTGATTTCTAGTATTCTATTCCTACTTTGTAACCATATTTTTTAATTTTAAAAAAAAGTTATTTATGTCAATTTTTTCTTCTCCTCTGAAAAGTGGTACACATTAAAATTCAATATTTTTAAAGATTGACAATCCGTTTGACACACACAACTTTTTTTCTAGAAAAGATAATGAGGTAATTCTTTTGGCGTTGGATTTGTAACATCAATATCTAGAGGATGCATTTGGTTTGATTCAATTTGGTTGAATATTGTATAGTTTATGAAGTTTTGAAGTGACACCAATCGTATTTCAGACATACGTTCATTTTGACAAAGATAAATTGAACTCAATTTATCATAAATCTAAAAAAAAAAATTATGAATAGAAAGCTATCTTGACAACTTAATTCCTAGATATTTTTCAAAAAAAAATTGACCTAATTTACTAATTTTCCTGAAGTGTCGAAGTCAATTGATGTTCAATCGGTAATGAACCTATAATGAATTAAACTCATATTTGAAAGTCTTAATGAATATAATATGTATTACAATTATAGTCATTGGAAAGCTTGCTTCGAGTAGCACAAATTGGCATTTTTAATTTTATAGTAGGAGATCAATCATTTTCAATTTTGGGTGTCAAAATAGCCAAAAAAAAAAAAAAGAGGGTCAAAAATTTGTAATTTGACATGTTCGCTACAAATATATTATTCACAGCAAACATATTGTTCACAACAAACATACTATTCACAGTGAACATACATAATGAGTTCACTATGAACATGTATTTGTGTGAGCACACACCTCTAAGTTTTCTTACTGTCGTAAATTCAATTAAACATGTTCGCCCAAACATGTCAAACTATTAATGTTCATGCGAACATTCAAAAATGTTGACGTCACCTGCAGACAGGTCAGTTTTAAAATAATGAAGTCATACTGTGAAGCCATACTGTGACATTTTTATATAGTTATTGCGCAAAATTTATCTTGAGGCAAGGGGTAAAAAAAAATTTGATGATTTTATAATAAGAAACAAGAAAGGAAGGCAAAACAAATATGCAAGGAAGAGATCTGATGAAGCAGAACAAAGAAATCTTTAGAAGATTGTTGCACGTTATCATCAAATTAAACAAGGTATGTAATTATATATATTAATTTTTTTTTATGGTATTAAATTTAATTATGTTTCAATCTTTTTTTTTATCTAATTTGATTTATTTATAAATTTGTTGCAGAAAATCAACAAGGTGAAGGAAATGTTGAAGAAGGCTCAATAGAAGTAGAAGAAGTGCATATGGGAGAAAGGTTAGGAACACTCCGTACGGAATCTAAAACAATGAATGTTGAAGAAGGTTCAAGATCACTCCCTACAGGGGTTCAAATAACACAGGTTGGAGAATGGTCAGAATCTTTCCCTACAGAATCTCAAACAATGAATGTTGGAGAAGGCTCAAGATCACTCCCTATAGAAATTCTAGTAACAGAAGTCAGAGAAGGGTTGGGATCAGGTGTAGGAACTGGTATGGATGAACTCCCAAATATTGCCCAATTTGTAAAGAATGGTATTTCTCATAAAAAATTAGATCATTTACTTAAAATGGATGTGTATAAACTGAGAAGACTTGCAGCTACTATTCAACCCTTAAGTTTTTCTAAGAAAAGGTCAATGAATAAGAAGATAAGAGAAATTATGACTAAATTTGATAACACTGAAACACTTGAACAAGCTCAGTTGCTTTCACTTTTGCTTACACAAAAGAAGTTGCAAGAGGCATTGAAATTGTTAGGTGTAGACACAACATCAAAGAAGAGAAGATTTTCTAGCATGCAAACTGATGTGATTGAAAATGTAAACAAGGTTTGAGAAACATAGGAAAACATTCTTGAACTAAAGATAAGTTCGTGGTAAGAAAAGTGATGTTGATGTCTGTTTTAAATTAGAATATGACCCAAAATAGACAAATATCTTCAATTTTGTCTAAAATGGATTTTAGTAGGAAAACAATGAGAGAATATGTTAAGAGAAGATTAATTTTGGATGAAAGTATTTTGGAGAGCAATTGGGCAATCACGTGTAGAGCACCTCATTCTAATAGAATTGAAGAGTTCTTAAAAAAATTAGTCATATCATTTTGGATTGATAACACTTATCCTTCATCAAATAGTAGAGATGTTATCAGGCATAGGATTGCATTTGGTCAATATGAACATCATACAAAACATTGGTTGGACACAATACAGCATGAGTTATATGTGTCATTTTGTAGTGAACATCCTTATGTAAAATTTAGGCAAATGTTGTTTCAAAAATTGAAGCCATACTTTGTGAGGTCAAACAAATTGTTTGAAACATCATGTTGTCGTCATCATATTGAGTTTGATCTCCACTATTAGGTATTTCAAAATTTTGTAGAAGACACATATGGTTTTCATGTTGCTCCTCCTAGTACGAGAAGTGAGTTTATATCATCCATTCTATGTGACAAAATAGATGATCCAACTACTTAAATAAATTGCATCAAAGAATTATGTGAAACTTATGGTGAATTAGCTCTATTTCCTTTTAAAATTGAAAATATTAATGTAGCAAAAAAAATTGAATTGCAAAAGTTACAAGTATGTGAAGAATGAAACAAAGTTGGGGAAATAGACAAAAAGGTTGGAATATGTTGAAGAGCAGTTACCTATTCTAACATTTATGGACAAATTTAAGAATGCGATTCAACCCTATATTTGTTACACATTTTTTGCAAAGTGACAAGCACAATAATTTCAAACTTTGAGAGATAATTTCCCACTTGGAACGATTGTATCAGTTGTTGACTTTGCAGAGAACTATTCCTTTGTTCATCATAAAGAAATTCAAGTAGATTATTTCTTTTCTAAGCAAGTCACTATTATGGTACATATCTATTATAAACATGCACAATTAGATTTGGATGGTGTTCAGAGTACAGTTCAAGCACGAGTAATTAAAAAGGAATATCATTTTTATATAAGAGATGATAAAGAACATGACATTCACTATGTAGAACATTGCTTCAATATGTTTTTTCTTATTTGAAAGAAAGGGACATAAATGTTGATAAACATTATGTTTGGTCTGATGGATGTGATGCACAGTTCAAATCATCTAGACCATTTTATGCATTATGTAGATATCATTGCAATGAGAATATAAAACACATATGGAATTTCTTCAAGAGTGGCCATGGAAAAGGTGAACATGATGGTGTTGGAGCTTGCATCAAACATGCTCTGCGAAAGTATTAAATGAATTATTAGGGAGTTTGTGTAAATGATGCACATGTTGTTGAATGAATTATGGTACATATCTGTTATAGACATGCACAGTTAGATTTGGATGGTATTCAAAGTACAGTTCAAGCATGAGTAATTAAAAAGGAATATCATTTTTATATAAGTGATGATAAAGAACATGACATTCACTTTGTAGAACATTGCTTCAATATGTTCTTTTCTTATTTGAAAGAAAGAGACATAAATGTTGATAAATATTATGTTTGGTCTGATGGATGTGATGCACAGTTCAAATCATCTAGACCATTTTATGCATTATGTAGATATCATTGCAATGAGAATATAAAACACATATGGAATTTCTTCAAGAGTGGCCATGGAAAAGGTGAACATGATGGTGCTGGAGCTTGCATCAAACGTGCTCTGTGAAAGTATTAAATGAATTATCAGGGAGTTTGTGTAAATGATGCACATGATGTTGTTGAATGAATTATGGTACATATCTGTTATAGACATGCACAGTTAGATTTGGATGGTATTCAAAGTACAGTTCAAGCACGAGTAATTAAAAAGGAATATCATTTTTATATAAGTGATGATAAAGAACATGACATTCACTTTGTAGAACATTGCTTCAATATGTTCTTTTCTTATTTGAATGAAAGAGACATAAATGTTGATAAATATTATGTTTGGTCTGATGGATGTGATGCACAGTTCAAATCATCTAGACCATTTTATGCATTATGTAGATATCATTGCAATGAGAATATAAAACACATATGGAATTTCTTCAAGAGTGGCCATGGAAAAGGTGAACATGATGGTGTTGGGGCTTACATCAAATGTCACTAGTACATTTGGGTTCATTTTTTGACCTTTATTGGTCAAATTTTTGACTCAGTTTTTGACCAAATTCGACCAACCCATTGGTCGATATTTTTTTGGTCAAAATTTTGACCAATCTATTGGTCGAAAACCTACCAAAGCCATTGTCTACATTCATGCAGCAATTGGTCAAAATTTTGACCAATGAAGGTCAAAATTTTGACCAACAAAGGTAGAAAAAAATTTAGGCATTGGTGGAAATTTCAACCAATGAAGGTGGAAATTTTGACCAACAAAGGTAGAAAAAAATTTAGGCGTTGGTGGAAATTTCAACCAATGAAGGTGGAAATTTCGACCAACAAAGGTAGAAAAAATTCAGGCATTGGTGGAAATTTTGACCAATGAAGGTGGAAATTTTGACCAACAAAGGTAGATTAATTAGGCATTGGTGGAAATTTCGACCAATGAAGGTGGAAATTTCGATCAACAAAGGTAGAAAAAAATTTAGGCGTTGGTGGAAATTTCAACCAATGAAGGTGGAAATTTCCACCAACAGCTAGGTGTAAATTTTTTATAGGCATTCTATAAAACAGTTCACATGTCTTGCCTATGATATGACATTTTACATGCATCCTAAACTCTCTCATCTGGCTAATGATGGATTACGCAGTGATCTGAAACCATGATTCTAAAAAATACACACAATCAAATCCAAAATGAACTTGCACTACAAATGGATTGTGGAAATCTAATATTGTTAATTTTGCATGCATCTCTACCAAGACAAATATATGATTAAGTTGTGATTGTCCTGGTAGACATGCATACAATTTTACCAATATCAGATTTCCACAATCCATTTGTAGTGCAAGTTCATTTTGGATTTGATTGTGTGTTTTTTAGTATCATGGTTTCAGATCACTCTACGTAATCCATCATTAGCCGGTTGAGAGAGAGTGCAAGATGCATGCAAAATGTCATATCATATGCAAGGCATGTGAACTGTTTTATAGAATACCTGAAAAACACCGACAGTAACTAATATGAAGAATATATAATTAGTTATATGATTGAGACAAATCATGTACCAGTGAGTTGGTCAAAATTTTGACCAAAAAATTTTCGACCAATGGGTTGGTTGAATTTGGTCAAAATTTGGTCAAAATTTGGGTCAAAATTTTGACCAATAAAGGTCAAAAAATGAACCCAAATGTACTAGTGCAAGTATGCTCACCAAGTTGACTCTTTGAGTTTGGTCATTAAGTCACCCCACCAAAGTGCCTCATCAAGGTCAGTCTTTATGTCCACTCATCGAACTTGCTCAACAAGTCAGCTCGCCATGTCGCATCTCTAAGTGGCCTCGCTAAGTTAGCTCGCCAACTTGCCCCACCAAGTTGCCATTTTAAGCCCACTCACCATGTTAGATCGCCAGGCCGACTCCCCAAGTCAGCTTGCCAAGCTGACAATTGAAGTACGCTCGCCAAGTTGACTGTTCAAGTGTGCTCACCAAGTTGACTCAGAGTTTGTTCATCAAGTCGCCCCACCAAAGTGCCTCATCAAGGTCAGTCCTTAAATCTGCTCACCAAGTCAGCTCGCCAAGTCAGCTCATCCACATGTCCCACCAAGTCCCCAAGTCCACTCACCAAGTCGATAATTTAAGTGCGCTCACCAAGTCGACTCTTTAAGTTTTCTCACCAAGCCCATCCCCTAGGTCAACTCTCTAGGTCATCTCACCAAGTCACTCCCACCTAGTCACCTCAATGAGTCGACTCTTTTAGTCAGCTCACCAAGTCATGTCACCAAGTTGACTGTTCAAGTACGCTCACAAAGTTTACTCTTTAAGTTCGCTCATCAAGTCACCCCACCAAAGTGCCTCATCAAGGTAAGTCTTTAAGTCAGCTCACCAAGTTAGCTCACCAAGTTGTCGCACCAAGTCAACTCACCATCTCACCTCACCAAGTGGACTCACTAAGTTGGCTCGCCAACTTGCCCCACCAAGTCAACTATTCAAGTATGCTCGCCAAGTTGACTCTTTGAGTTCAGTCATCAAGTCACCCCACCAAATTGCCTCATCAAGGTCAATCTTTAGGTATACTCATCGAGCTTGCTCACCAAGTCAACTTGCCATGTCGCGTCTCTAAGTGGCCTTGCTAAGTTGGCTTGCCAACTTGCCCCACCAAGTTGCCACTTTAAGGCCACTCACCATGTTAGATCGTCAGGTCAACTCCCCAAGTCAGCTCTCCAAGCTGACAATTGAAGTACACTCACCAAGTCAACTCTCTAAGTTCGCTCACCAAGTCTACCCCCTAGGCCAACTCTCTAGGTCAGCTCACCAAGTCATCCCCACTTGCCCCACCAACTCACCACATTAAGTCGACTCGCCATGTCATCTCGCCAAGCCGACAATTCAAGTATGCTCACCAAGTTGACTCTTTATGTTCGCTCACCAAGTTTTCCCCCTAAGTCAACTCACCAAGTCACCCCCACCCAGTAATCGTCACCTCAACGAGTCGACTCTTTAAGTTAGCTCACCTGGTGGTTTTACCACCTTGCCTCGGCAAGTTGGCTCGTTATGTGTGCTTTCCAAGTTGCCCCACTAAGTTGCTTCTCTAAGCCCACTCACAATGTCAGCTCACTTGTTCGGCTCACCAAGTCAACTATTCAAGTACGCTCGCCAGATGGGCTCACCAAGTCACCCCACCAAGTCATGTCAACAAGTCAATTGTTCAAGTACGCTCGCCACGTTGACTCTAAGTTCGCTCATCAAGTCACCCCACCAAAGCGCCTCATCAAGGTCAATCTTTGAGTCAGCTCACCAAGTCAACTCTCCAAGTGGCCTTGCTAAGTCAGCTCACTACCTTGCCCCACCAAGTCACCACTTTAAGCCCACTCACCATGTCAAATCGCCAGGCCGGCTCCCCAAGTGAACTTGCCAAGCTGACAATTCAAGTACGCTCACCAAGTCAACTCTTTAAGTTTGTTCACCAAGTTTGCCCCCTAGGTCAACTCTCTAGGTCATCTCGCCAAGTCACCCCCACCCAGTCACCTCAATAAGTTGAATCTTTAAGGTAGCTCACCAAGTTAGCTCACCCAATCATTTTACCACCTTGCCTCAACAAGTGGGCTCACTATGTGTGCTTGCAAAGTTGCCCCACTGAGTCGCTTCTCTAAGCCCACTCACCATGTCAACTCACTTGGTCAGCTCACCAAGTCTACTGTTCAAGTACATTCACCAAGTTAGCTCACCAAGTCACCCCACCAAGTCATGTCACCAAGTCAACTTTTCAAGTATGCTCACCAAGTTGACTCTTTATGTTCACTCATCAAGTCACCCCACCAAAGCACCTCATCCAGGTTAGTCTTTACCAAGTCGCCTCAAAAAGTGGACTCACCATCTCACCTCACCAAGTGGACTCGCTCACCAAGTTTTCCCCCTAGGTTGACTCCCCCAAATTGACTCACTAAGTGGGCTCGCGAAGTCACCACCCCACCATGTTGCCTCAATGAGCCGATTCTTTTAGTCCACCCACCAAGTCATCTCACTGAGTCGCCTCAATGAGTTGACTCCTTAAGTCTACTCACCAATTTAGCTCTTAAAGTCATCTCACCAAGTCGACTCACCATCTCGTCTCACCAAGTGGGGCTCTCTACATAGGCTCACCAATCTACCCTACCAAGTTGCCTCTTTAAGGCTACTGACAATGTTGGCTTGCTAGGTCTATTCCCAAAGTTGACTCACTGAGTCAACTGTTCAAGTATGCTCACCAAGTCACCTCACCAAGTTGACTCTTTAAGTTCATTCACCAAGTCCGCTCGCCATGTCGGCTCGCCAAGTCAGCTCACCAAGTCACCCCTCCAAGTCGCTTGAAGCAAAGAAAAATTTGGTGTATTGTGCAAGTCTAAATAATGCTATCATTTTATATTTATAAAAACACTTACTTGGAAAAATAACGAAGTGTTCTCCCCTTAGATTACTTCCCATTTTAAAAACCAAGGAAAATGCAATAGACATATTTATCAACAAACAAATAACATCAATGAGAGTAACCATGCCATCTCTTAGCATTCTCAGTATTGCCATTGGCACATAAAGAACTGGGCTACACTTCACAATGCCAAAACCTTGAGCAGAATTCACTGTGGGAAGAAGCAAGTTATGTTTCCTTAGCAAGTGTTAGCTAGCAATCATTTCATATAACATCTTATAAAAGAATTCCTAAAGCTAACCACATTTTGAAATGAGATAACAATTGATATATATCATTTCAAACTCAATTTATTCCTATTTGTGCATAACATTAGCAAGTTAGTGTTATGCCAAGAGAATGGAATTTATGTATCCTCTTGACTCTAACAAAGACAAAGGGCCATTCTTGTCACTCTTTAGAGGTAAACCATAAACTCTGAAGAGACACTAAGCCAAAATTATTGGGCACACAAAGGTCAAAAAACATGGCAAATGTATAGGACAAATACAGTCAACTTTTATGAAAATGATAAATATCTCCCAGCAACAATTGAGAAAGGTTCAAAGCACATGCCTCCTCATACAACTTTAATAGCATTTCTGGACGAGATGTTATCACAGCAGACAAACACTTAGTTGCTGCCCTCTGAACCTTCCAGCTAATATCCTCATCATCACTATATTCATTAGCACTCTCTCTACATCAACAGAATAGTATTCACATGTTGGTCATAAAATTCATAATTACATGAAAATAAAAGACACCATTGTGCAAAAATTAAATTTTCTCAAGAAAATAATTCTCTTAAGCAATTTTAGCATACTCATCCTCATCTCCATTACTCTCTTCTGTATCTTCTTCCATATTATCAGTGTAGTTTGGATCATAGCTTATGTAGTCCAGAGCAAGTTCCAAAATCGTATCACAATAAATAGCCACATCTCTGGTACAACATAGGACAAAACTCTCCAATGCCTACAAATTGCATCTTTAAGGTGATTATTTACAGATTTTTGAATAATCAGGGTTTTCTATTTGAAGAATGAAATCTGAAGATGCATTTCACAAAACATACATATACTTTCAATATAGATGATATGAACTTTTAAAATGGAACCACTAACGTTAACAAATAGTGTGAGATGAAAATACATAATTTCTCTACAACCAAACTCTTTTAACACCTGCAAGCTATATTCTCTTAGCTCCTCATCAACTTCAGATGCACTTTTACAATAGTTAATAAGCAGGAGAATAGTTTCATTTAGATGCAGTCCAAACCTGTACCCAATAGCTCAACTGCAAGGGGAAAGGACATATATTAGAATAAGACTATAGCTTATATAGCTAAAGGCCATTGATGATACATTGATGAACACATGGACTACAAGATTAAAAATGGAAACAAAATATAGAATCGCATTTTTAAGTAACATAAAATTTCACAAATATAATATTGTTTTTATATTTTCTATATCAATTACAATATTCAATTATTTTTCAAAAGGCCTTCACTTTTTTAGCTTCTAAAACCATTTTTCCCATAATAACCAACCATTAACTACCCAACAAGGCAATATATTATTAGTAAGTAGGAGATATTTTCCACAGCAAGTCAAATTATGATATTGCTATGTGGATTCAACTTTGTAGATTTTAAGTCAAACTCATTGACCCATGTTTCATGAGTAATAGTTCACAAGGACTCATCTCTCATCATAATGAATGGAACACTTAGCACTCATTGCAATTAGATAATGCTCATAGGTGGTGGATAAGCTAATATTATAATTTATTAACTATAAACTAACACTATGGATCATAAACAAACAAAAGACTAGTAGACTGAAAATGTGTTCTTAGCAACAATAGTTGTCTATTCATTTAATGTGAAAAGAATGTATTTAGAGCCATGCATGAGAATCTCAAAAGAAGTTCAACCTTCACTGTTTGACTGTCATGCCTATACTAGGATAACTGTGGTACAAGGGGTGAATTGATAAATTTGTCCCTACAATTGGGACTGACAATAGCAACAAATAAATAAGCAATATTTGAGAGAGATTTGAACAACATAGATCACCTAGAAGGCTCTTAAGGTTGGTGCCAGATGACAAAATCAAAGGTTTGAAAAGCATAGTTGAATTACTAGTCACAATGGGAAATAGAGGCTTGTTGCCTACCGCTTAGAGAGCTAATGTGGATCTAGAACTATAACATTTCTCGTTCCTATACATGTGATTTGAGATATAGGGTATGTGCAGGATCATGGTCAACCAAACTATGCCCTTAAGTGGCAATAAAAAATCAAAAAATCAAGGTTATGTCAACTTAAAGTGCAATTTTCTACTTGTTATTAACTTTATATCAAAAAGTTGAGAGAAAAGAATCTCTAGAAAACTGAATCTAGTTTCTAAACTACTAGGACTTATCTCAAAAAAAAAAAATTGATTGGTCAAAATTTTGAATTTTAATGCAATATTATAAAAATTTCAGAACAAAAAACCAAGTAGACGTATGTCTGACCACCTTAATCAAAATCAAATGATAATATTTTTCAATAATATTCTAGATATAAGTAGTAGACTCATGCTTGGATATGACACATATTTTTTGGTATTTTTACTCTAAAAAAAAATTAATAATTAATTTTTGACTTTAGTATTTTTGGAATAAAAAGACTCTCATGTCTGACCACCTTAACTAATTCAAAACTCTGTAAAATTCAATTTTTTTATTTTTTTTCTTATAGTACAAGAAACATAGAATGTGATGCATCTTTTGAATTTAATTTTTTTTGTACCATTTGAAAGTTATAGTTGTTTTTCAAGTAGTGTGTTAGTCATCACTTTATACATAACTCCATTAGAAAATAAGTAATAATTACTAAACTCATAATTTGACAAACCTTACATTTATGAAAAGATAAGAACATTCTTAAGAAACACTTTTCATTTCATTAAATATGGGTGAAAAAGAAGTTTTCAACTACATGTTTGAAGTAAAAATCACATAAAAACAGGCCAAAAGCACATTTTTAGGATGTTTCTAAAGTTGACCATATAGGTTTGGTATCAAAAAATATAGTAGACCTTACAAAGATATTAATTTTTTTCATTTAGTATCATGGATGGTGGGAAAAAAGTTGGAATAGATTTTGAAATGGTTTGAGATATTTTAGAACTACAGCTTTTTTAGATCGCCACTTTTGGGCACACCGTGATCCTGCACATACCCTATAACAATGCCTTAATATTGACTATGAAACTCAATCTTTGATTCTTTATAGTTAGTTCTACAATTTATATTGCCAAAGCATTGATGAGAAATATCATTCAGTGTGAATCTGTAATCTGCTCAAGTAATCTGGTTCCAGATGTTTGGTGTAACAGGATCACAATGTACTAGTCATTTGAGTTCTTAGTTTTCAATATTGGAATCAAATTACAGTGTCATTCAAACTTACCATATCTGAAGGGATATAATGGCTGAAAGTGCATATTAGATTTGTGGCACTGAATATGATGGCTAGAAATTGCATATCAAACCTGTGTAGGATAATATCAGTCTTTCTGTTGCAGATCATACTTCATATCATACCTTAAAGTGGTAATTTACTAGTCCAAAAGTGGTCTACAAAAGCCTACAATAGCTAGCTAACATATGGATGTGATACATGTTGATTATATGGCATTAAAACCTATGTATTGAATTGTTACAGTTTGATTTGTGACTGATAATAGGTTTGTAATCTCTCTTTTCAATCTTAGCAGTAAACAATAAACTCATATTTTGCCATATCATTTAGCTGTACATATTTTGATTCATTGCATAGTCATTTCCTTTAATCATTCATAATGTATTATCATAAACAAGCATCAAAGTGAACTCAACCAAAGTCGTATCAAAATTGCTGAACTCAAAAACATCACCATTCTAGGGAGTCCAAAACATACATCAAACCAAACAAAATGGAAAAATTGGATCGAGTTTGGGTGGGGATCTTTCACAATTACTTATTGATGCTTAATCTATCTTGTGGTCTTGAGGATTTGCAAAACCTCGTGGAGTTTGGTAAGAGATGACAGCATTTGGATCCATGATTGTACCATGCATTGTCTTATCTTCCCAAAGGTTCTTTCTCTTCTTTCTCCTAGTACTTGATGGACATTAACTTCACTATCTTATTCTTATCCTTTCCGTGCTTTCTTTCCAAGGTAAAACATAATATCACAATTTTACTTGCTATGCAAAATAGTTAAGAACCAAGATTGATGTACAACAATTAAAAAATACAGATAAAGTGTGCTTTGCATGTTGAGGTATAAGTGGCATATGCTACTACTGTTGTTGTTGTTAAATGGGTGTAGCTCTAGACTGCCTAACATTAGATCATTGTCCTTGTTGTGGCTAAACCAGAGGAAGATAGAAATTTGGAATAGGTGCATTTCCTAGCCTAATACCAGAGATAAGTTGCTGCTGATAACCAAATCTACCAGCCTATGACAAAATTGGCATTAGATCATAAACTACCAACGAAAACAATGCTAAATGAAGAACTTGCAAAATTTTGGAATGGTTTTCCAAGCATGACATGCTAAAAAAGGCAATTTTTTCTTATATAAGAACATAACAAATAAAAGCTTATGAACATTGAGCTTTTCATTTTAGATCAGTCACAAAACAAAAGTTGACACATCCTTTTCTTCAAGACAAGCATAGAGCCATTTGCAAGGTATCAAAATTAACTTTGAATTGATTAGCACATATTAACAACATCAGCAACAAATATATCAAAAAATATGAATATATATCGTATTTACTTGAGGTGGCATGAGTGTGGGTGGCCCCTATCCACAAAACATTGGTTGGCTTAGACCTGGACCTCCAGGAGGGTATATAGGAAGATTATGCATCTGAGAGAACTAAAGAGAGACTTGCAATTTAATTTAAGTTATGGTATTTAGCATTCCAACTGATAGATTGGACTTGTGAAGATATACTAGTAATATGATCCAAGGTATCTAATGTTTCAAAGATTTTTAATAAAACTTGACTGAACATTTTGATTTAAGCTTGACTCATCATCTCTAGTGGGCATCTGTTCAATGGGATTTCAACTTGCACACTTTGGTACTCAAAGAGAAATAGATGTAAATGGAGAGGGCATGTTCTAAAATTTATGGTCATCCAATTTTAATATCAGTCTTTGCAATTTTGCACAATACCTTTACAGGGAAGGAAACCCTCAAGCTAGTTGGATAGTTTAGACGCAAATGTCAATAGTCCTTGGTTTAGTTACTATTTCGGGAATTGAGTTGAACTTGTTAATTTCATATTTGTGGTTGTGAAGGAAATTGATAAAACTTTTCTGGTACCAACAAACCCATTTATACCACCTAATTTTGCATTGAGGAAACCCTCAATCACCTTTTGATGAGTAAGGTGTTGAGGAAGATTAGGACTATAATCAAGAGCTGATTTTCAAGCCCCTGTTGTAAATTGCAAACTTATAATTATATAAAAACTAGGCATTGCAATCAAATTTAATAACAATCCATTGTAAGAGGCTAGCCCCTACTAAGAAAGGAAAAAGGGCAGATGCTAGTTTGAAAGGTTGAGTAAAATTCTAACAAGGGCCAACTACAACTAAATGGTACATTAATGCTAGCTACAAGTTTAAACAAAATATAATTATCAACTACTACTTAAATGCATCTACAGGCTATGATCCCTCATGAACTATGATTCAGATTAAATAGACAATATTCAAAGGCAGTGCTTGATCATAAGGAGATGCATCCTTCAAAATGAGACGATACTAGTGAAAAATGTAACATTTCCCCACAATCAGGGATATAGAAAGAGAGGTGGTTCATTTGTAGATAGCATCAAGTAAAATTGAAGAATAATAAATCTGACCAACAAGGACATGAATGGAGCAGAAATAAGAATGAATATTAATTGAGGAAATCAAACTATCATGTTTGAATTAGAAAAGAATTAGTGTATAAAATAACAACAATAAAGAATATAATAGAAAGTAACTGGTATGCAAGTATTCTTCTATTAATCTCCATATAAATTTGTTAAGAAGGTGCAGCAGTAATGGTCTTCCCTCGTCAAGTATGCCAATTGCGAGATGGATGGACTAAGGGTTCTGCTCATAGGCTCATTCCATGCCCTTGGCCTTGGTTGAGGAAGAATATCTCTGATCCTCTTAACAAGGAACATAAGATTAATAATTATTTATCTGATTTCCATCAGACATCATATTTGGGATCAATTTGAAAATGTTTGATAGAAAGATGCACCAGTACTGGTTCTGTCATTAAATATGACAACTAAAAGATGATAGACATCTTGCCATTCTCATGGCCCAAGGGGCCATATGACTTGGACACTCATTATGTGCCCTTTGTAAGGAAACTCAGGTGCGAAAATAGCTTCCTACACTAATCTCTTAAGAGAAGTATGGTGCAAATCCTATTAAAATCTTTTACACTTACAGATTCAATATCATGTAAACAATAATATTTCAGCCAAGCAAGCATAAAGAAAATAGACAGAGAAAGAAATACATAACACAAAGATTTTTCGATGGGGAAAAACCTTTCGGTAAAACAACCCCACCCCTCCAGAATCTGCACAATGTATTATCTTCAACACAAGGTTACAGTACACTTGCAATGCAAGTTCAACAATGACAACAGAAGACTCCAGTAGCAACTCATAGTACCAACAATACACTACTTTGCATACCTCCTCTTCGCAACCCTAAAAATGCTTATAACATGTGCTTCACTTTTAGGGCTACTCCCAAAGGTAACCATATTAGGGTTTTACCATTCTCTAAGAAAATAGGAACCCCAAAAAAAAATTTGGAACCCCACTATTGGGGTAGAGTGTACAGTACTCAAATTTATCAGTTGCCACATGTCTTCACCTGTAATTGAATCTTCCTAACATAGCTCTTTCGTGTCATAGGAATCTGTCATAACCGTTTTAGTGATGATCTCCTTATACACAATTCAAGATGCTGACACATCAACATTATTTGCAAGAAATACATTTTACAAAACAAATAATAAGAATAGGAATTATCCAAGGTTGAGACACCTTATTCCTAACACCCTTGAGTTTAGTTGAGGAGGATAGTCTCAACTCTCCCAGCATCCTATCAAGCTTTTCCACCAAATTCCTAATATGGTCAACTATTAGAAGTATGCAGTGAAATGGATACAAGTGAATTTAGGGTGTTATGTTTTCAATATCATTTGTATAATGATCATAAATCCTTGATACAATTTTCTCTAAATTGAATTACAATTAATTATTTTATATATATAATATTATTTATAAATAAATTGGGTTGTGGGACTTGTTATTTTTGGTCAAAATCCAATATATCCCATAAAGAGATCATTATGTTGCTTGTGCAAGAGCCCCATCATTCTGAAGAATCATACCATTTTTGGAAGGCACCTAAAAGGCAATTTCCATAAGGAGTTGATGCCTTCCATTGGTTAAGATAAAAATTTAAAATAGATCTTTAAAGAAAAAACTTGCCTACAAGCGTAGCAAAGGAATGACTATTGAATGCCCTATGATTGACTATTATTAACTTCTTAAGTTGTAGTGTCAAAGCTTATTCCATTCCAAAAAAATACTCATAACCCAGACATGGATTTAATGAAGAGATATGTGTCTCTACCACTAATTAAAACTACAAAGTTCTATGACTAAATTGATAGTTAATTAATAGTAGAATAAAAAAATTTGACAAAAAAATTTTTCATATTCTGGACCAAAATTTTATTGTCAAGTGTAACTGCTAAAAGTTTTATTGGTTAGTGTGGTATATGTAACTAGATTCGGAATACATCCTTTGTCCCTCATTGTCAAAATAACCATCTCAACATCAATGGATTTTCTGTGAATACATAAACAATGAACAATTTTGCTATAATTGACGATAAACGAAACATACAACAATCACATGGCTCATAATAGGAAGAGTTTCTATAGGCATGTGTGCATTGCATAACCTTCCAATAGGTACATTACAAGTTCTTTCATCAAGAACAGCTAGGAACAGGCCATTTGGACTCTAGTGCCAATGAGAGTCGGTTGTGGGCTTCGATCTAGCCACCTGCATTACATACTAGATAAATTTAAGGAGTTGGAACTTGTTTGTTGGATAGATTGGCTATCAAATTGTTTCAAATGTATTCAAATTGACAATTCTAATTATATGTATATGTTACAAGAAAACTTGATGAATATTGAATTTGGCTAATAGGGAATCCAATGTTCGTAAAATTTGGCAAATATAACCCATCAAAAAGTACTATAATGTAGAAGCTAAACATGATTGTAGTCTATCCCCTACCATTTTTGAGTTCTTAGAAGAATACCATTTTCATATTCAAGATGTGTAGAAAGGTAGCTCCAAATGCATTCACACTTGTACAGAAGACCAATAAAATATGCAAAGCCCTTAATATCCATACACAAAAAAACAAAAAAGAACAGTGGCTATGCTTTTAGAGACCCAACATATAAACTGATCACCAAACATCTCTCATCAACAACTATTAGGTTATCTTTAACTTGCTTCTAGATTTTGATTGCATGAGGAGATTCTACATTTTGGATCACATTTATGTATCTCCTTCCTCTCTTGAACATATTAATAATATATCAATTGATTGAATGGGAATGTCAAAAAAATAGATATACAAACAAAAGTGAACCCATTTAGTTGTTGGCATTAGCAAATGTTGCATTTTTCTTATACCCAGAATTTGCCAGATGTTGGATATGATAATTCGGAATTAGATTTTGTTGAGCAAGAAAAATGAAAATGAAAATTTGATTCAATTCCGATTCCAATTGACAATTTCAATTCCACCTCTTGAATGGGACTAACATATCCTCATTTTGAACCAAAATGAAAATTCAAAACTTATTCCATTTTCAGTATGACACATCTAAATTGAGAACTTTTTTTTAAAAAAAATTGTTCCTACCAATTAGATTAATTTGATTTAAACCTCATTATCAATAGAATTAGAACCAAGCATATTCTATCATGCTTACCTTGACATTGATGATATCCCCTACAGCAAAAACATTAGTCTACCCCTCCATAGGCAGAGAGCTATCCACCTTGATAAATCTATGTTCATCTACAACACCCGCAAATGTTGAATCCTTGAACCTAGATGTGCCCATTCTCTTGCCAATGCATACAAAGAGGGAATTTGCATTGATGATCTTCTTGTTGCTTGTAGTAAAGATTTTTGTGGTCTTAGAAATGTTGTTCAAATCAATGCATTCGTTGAGGTGCACTTCCACTCTCTTAGACTTGAGCCACGAGAGAGCCTTTCTTGATGCTTTTTCTGCCACAAATTCAAGAAGCCTAGAGCCAACATGGATGAGGACCACTTTCTTCTTTGAAAAATCTACCGCTATCTCTCCTACCAATTCCACTCCAGTTGCCCCCCCTCCAATTATCAAGACTATTTTTGAATCCTTAATCTTCTTATTGTCTGCAAGAAAGATATATTCAAATTAGGCAATTACTGCTTTTCTTTGTAATAGCAAGATCTTAATGAAAATTTAAATAAACTTAATATAAAAAAACCACATTCAAATCCACAATTCTCATTACCCACGATTTCTCATGAATGCAAACCCCCAATTTATAAATTCTAAACCCCAAATCCAGATCATATTTGTCCATGAGATGTTTTGATTTAGAGTGAGTACAAAATAGAATTCAAGAAAAGATACAATGACTATAGGATGAGCCATTCAAGCTCAAGACAGATGGTTTTAGAGTCATAAATAAGGAAGATATTTTATGTAAACATAAGCAGCTGGAAAAGACAAGAAATAGGCAGGCTGGATGATCAACCACTAATTATTTTTTCATAGTATAAAAAGAGGTCAATAAAACAAGTCATTTTTTTGGGATTCGAATGGTGTGTTTTATTAGCATCAATGTTTCTATGATCTATCTTTTCACTCTTCCCAATCCTGCACTTTCTCATCCTACTGATGGTTTATGTAGTAGTGTGATCTGTTACATTGATGCTAAAAAACTGTATGTCCCTCTAAACCCTAAATCCAAATCGTATTTGTCCATGAGATGTTTTGATTGGCATTGAGTGCTAAACAGAAATTTAGCAAAAACATAAAGATAACGAGTTCAAGAAAAGATACAATGACTTTGGAATGAATCACCCAAGCTCAAGACAGATGGTTTTAGAGTCATAAATAAGGAAGAGATTCTAGGTAAACATAAGAGGCTGGAAAAAACAAGAAAGAGGCAGGCTGGGTGATCAACTGCTAAGCTAATTATTGTTCATCCAGTACAAAAAAAAATCAATAAAGCAAGTTTTTTTAATATTTGATTGTGTGTATTTTTTAACATCAATGTTTTAGATCATACTACGTGATCTATCTTTTTACTTTTTCTAATCCTATACTCTCTCATTCTGATGATGAATGTTGATGCTAAAAAGTACACATAGTCGAATCCAGGAAAAAATGCTTTACAAATAGATTAGTAAAGTCTGATAATATTAATTAAGAAAATAGTAGTTAAGGTGCCAAAGGTCCAAAAGGCTTAGTAGTTAGAACAATTCAAATCTAAAAATTTCTCATTTTTCTATAAAATAAATCATTTTGAAATTTTGATGATGGATGAAATTGAAGATTGACGATATGCTCACATGAACTAAATTCCCTATATACTCAAGAACAGGACTAACCAAATGTTATAATTTATATACATTCTCCAGACTATTTTTTGTAGAAGGAAATGTAGTTAAGCAATTCAAATCTAAAAATTTCTCATTTTTCTATAAATCAAATTGAAAATTGATAATGGCTGAGACTGAGGATTGACAATATGTTCCTCCAAATCTATTTGACTAACCGCTAACATTTCTCTTTAGAATTCATTATGTGAGTTAACCACTTCATATGTTTTATAAGTTGCGTGATTGTATTGAATGTTAACAAGTCAATCTTTTGACATAATGGAAAACATGACAGCTAAAAAAATAAAATTCCTTGTATATACTCAAGAATAGGACTAATCAAATGTTGTAATTTATATTCCTCACTCAAATCGTTTGACTCTCTTTGCTTTTCAAAGTTTTGCAGAAAAACATTGTAGTTCAGCAATTCAAATTTGAAAAAAAATCATTTGTTGTAAATCAAATTGAAAATTGATGATTGTTGAAACTAAAGATTGATGATGTATTAGCAAGAAATAGGTTTCCTATATATAACCAATTGTTGTAATTTATATACCTGCTTTAAACCATTTGAATCTATTTTCCTTTCGAAAAAAATAGAAAGGATCGTAGTCTAGAAATTGAAATCTAAAAATTTATCATTTTCTGTAAATTATATTGTATCAGATTTCCACAATCCTTTGAAATCTATGAATTATTTTTGAATTTGATTCTTACATTCTCTTATCATGATGATAGATCATAGAATGTGATCCAAACATACACAATCAAGTCCATAAATAATTTATACAATTATATTGAAAATTGATGATGAGTGAATTGAAGATTGATGATATGTTCCCATAAATCAAATTTCCTAAAAACTCAACCACATTACTAACTAAATGTTGTAATTTAGTTACCTTCCTTAAACTTGTTGAGCCTCTCTACCTTTGTAGGAGGGCCATCATAAGTAGTTCCAGTGGAAAGCACTAGATAATCATACTTCACTTGTTCCCTTGACAAAGTGATGACAACCTCCTCTGTAACACCTGTTACAGCAGATATGACAAGCTTCCCACTTTTCAAATACTCCTCATGTAGAAACACACTTCTTTCCCCAAAGCTTGGCTCCACCATGCATCTTAACTTCGCCCATGGGATCTCAAAATAATCTTTCCTATTTGAGCAAAAACAAATCCATATGAATTGGCTTGATTTCATGTCTGCCACTAACAAAAACAAAAAAAATTAAGGGAGACTTAATCTCAAAATAATCTTTCCCACCAAATTTAAACCCTATCCTGATGCTATTTTCTCTAGAACTAAATGATAACAGAAAAGAAGTGAAATAAATTCAAGATGAATACACCCATCAGAGCAGATCTTGGCATGTTGTGAATCCATACTGTGCTCTGTGTATGTTCTCTTGCCTCTTCCTGTATATCACGAACACTAGTCCACCCAATGCTACTCTGAACATAACACCGGCAACAACACCAGCCTTCTTTCTGGCACTCATTCTCTTCAAAGAAGAAGATGAAGACTCTGTACCCTCCCCTATCTTTGAATCTTTTGCTTCAGCTGACAGATCTGGTGCAGGCATATTCCTCCACAAAAGAGAAACTATTAAACATGTTTTCTGGACTTATAATTATGCACAGCAAATCTATCATGACTCATAATAAGATGATTTCACTTCCTATCATAAAACTAACCTATAAATCTACATTTTTAGTGTGGATCTCTTTCTCTAGTCAAATATCCTTGGTTCTTCAACTCCTACATGCGCGTTGAAGCTGAATAGAATACAATGAAATGGGCGGCATTTGCCCTTTTTACATATTAAGCTCATGTTGGTCAAAATTTTGACCAACATGGGCATAGATTAAAAAAAAGCCATATTTTCCCTTTCCATACTGACCAATTTAATAAATGGTCAAAAAATGACCTCAAATGTACTAGTGCATGCTCTGCAAAAGTATTAAATGAATTATCAGCAGGTTCGTGTAAATGATGCACATGATGTTGTTGAATGATGTAAGACACCTTTTGCATTAGACGAGGTTGGGGGGTGAACCCACAATGTTGGGTACCACTTTTGGGGGACGAAGGAAATCACAAAAGGATGAAAAATTTGTATATAGAATTATGCAAATGTTCGCACGAACACACTAACTATGTTCATGTGAACATGAAACAATTCTAGGTTTGCACGAACATATTGAGTTTAAATAAGGTATGTTCCCATGAACATACCTTATTAATATGTTCATGCGAACATATTGTTAACAAAAATTTTGTGATTAAAATTCCATTTTTTCGTTTGAGATCTTGATACATTTGGGTTTTTTTTTATGTTCGTGTGAACACTCATGTTCGCACAAACACGTTAACTTAAATTTTTGGCTGTTGGATTATTTTTCTCATATGTTCGTGTGAACATATGTTCACACGAACATGTGTAAAATGTTCGCACAAACATAGTGTTCGTGCAAACATGTCAAATTACAAATTTTTGTTGTTCTTTTCTGGAAAAAAAAATGAAATTGGCTCTTTTGACCCGTAAAATTGAGATTGAATGATCTCCTACTCTAAAATAAAAAATGCCAATTTGTGCTGCTCGAAGCAAGCTTTCCAATGACTATAATTGTAATACATATTATATTCATTAAGACTTTCAAATATGAGTTTAACTCATTATAGGTTCATTACTGAACATCAACTGACTTCGACACTTCGAAAAAATTAGTAAATTAGGTCAAAAAAATTTTGAAAAATATCTAGGAAATAGTTATTGAGATAGCTTTCTATTCATTTTTTTATTTTAGATTTATGATAAATCGAGTTCAAGTTATCTGTGTCAAAATGAACATATGTTTGAACTACAATTGGTGTCACTTCAAAACTTCATAAACTATACAATATTCAACCAAATTGAATCAAACCAAATGCATCCTCTAGATATTTATGTTACAAATCCAATGCCAAAAGAATTACCTCATTGTCTTTTCTAGAAAAAAGTTATGTGTGTCAAACGGACTATCACTCTTTAAAAATATTAAATTTTAACATATACCACTTTTCGGAGGAGAAAAAAAATTGACATAATTAATTTAATTTTTTTTAATTAAAAAATATGGTTACAAAGTAGGAATAGAGTACTACAAATCACTAGTTTATGTCATCTTCAAATTATTCATAGTTTTAAAGATATAGTCACTCGAACATGAGGTTTGTTTCAAAAATATTGGTTTCAGTGTCAAAATTGGTCAACAAGTGGAACCCATTATTGTGGGATCACCCCAGGACATCATCAACAATGAGTAGATAGGTACCATATAGAGTATTTTGGGAGATAATAGGTATGGATGTGTACATCTGTTTAAATTTTATGAAATTAAGTTATAAAATTTTATTGTTAAGTTTTATCTTTCAATTTGTTGAAGTTTAAGTTTAATTTGTCCATATTTTCAATTTAATGAACTTTCAAGTGTTAATAGAAAAAACAAGCATGGTTGCAAGAGGCTAGAAAAGACATGTTCCTTATATTTAGTCATGAGTACAGATAATTCCAATTGGACATTGAAGACAAGAGAATAGTCATGTTTTTGTGACAGTTGCATTGATGAAGACTATCAAGAATGCATCAATCAAACATGTGGATATGCAGGTGCATGGATTTTGGTACCACTTGATGTTACCGATACATTTGATAAAGATGATGAAAATTTTGATGATATTTCATTGATTTCTGATGATTATAATCATATCTCTGGATTGGTAAAAGTGGGTACATGTATCATAAAAATTAGTCTCAACTTGTCAATTAATCTCAACTTGTTATTTAATTATCAATTTGAACTATCTTATATATATTGTACACATGTATGTATACTTGTTATGCAGGAGATGTCTTTGTAGTGACTAATGAGCCTGGAAATCATGAAGGTATCAGTTATTATTTATTGTGATGTACTGTAGAGAGGACAAAGTTATATGATCCTAAAGAAAGTGATGGAATGTTGTTCCCCATAGGTATTATACATACATGTGTGCACGTACATATATGAATAAATATATATATATATCTAGGTAACTTTATATCTATCAAATTTTAAAATATTTAAATTTGTGGTGCAAGTTTTGTTGTGATAGAGGGAACATATTTGAAGCAAGAAAAAATAGTCCAACATGGAATACACCTTGTTGATTATCAACTTAACAACAAGGTTTTACAATACAGCCACCTAGTCATTGCTACTAGGCTTTGTCTACATCCAATCAAACTTAAGCATGTACATCGCAAGTGGAGAGTAGAGTGTGAAGATCATGAGAAGATATTAAATGTTATAAGTGTACATCATGGTTGAACTGACCTTAGAGATTTATTTTATAATAATTTGAATTAATTTAAAGTTGTTAGTTTACTGTATAGGGTCATAACTCTTAGTTTATTAGTTTATTAATGTGTTTTTAAATGTACATACATTTTAATAATATTAATTACCATGGAAGAATTTAATAATAACAACTTAATATAAATAGGCAAAACTTACACAATCATAGATAGATATGTATCAAAGATAATTTAATATGTTAGAATTCTTAAATATCAACTTCTTTTCAAACTATTGAATTTCATCTTGAATTAAATGTGTTTTTAATTGTACAATCATACTCTTAGTTATCATTAGTTTATTAAAAAACTATATAAATTAATAATATTAATTACATACCATGGATGAATTTAATAATAACTTGATCTAAATAGGCTTGATCTATGTAAGTTAGTTGGAACTTACACAATAATTAGATAGACATGTATCAAAGATAATTTATTTTTATTTTTCTAATTCTTTTATCAACTTCTTTTCAAACTATTGAATTTCATCTTGAATTAAATGTGTTTTTAAAATTGTACAATCATAAGTTCTTAGTTATCATTAGTTTATTAAAAAAACTATATATTAATGTTAGTTTATTGTAGGGTCATACTCTTAGTTTAAATTAGTTTATTAATGTGTTTTTAAATATTATATTTTGTAAAAGTTTTTTAAAATAATGTATTGACTTACCTAGTTCTAGAGCATATTTTTATCTACATAAAACTAATATTTATCTTTAGCCCTACTAATTGATAATTTAATTTAACAAATATGCATCCTTCTAACTTCATAGTAATTGATTTAACAAATTTGATTATTTGATTATTTTATAATGATCACAATAAAATGTAAAATCTAAAGTTTAAATATGTTCACAATAAATTTTTATAATGATCACAATAAAATCTAAAGTTTAAAATCTATAATCTAATTGATGAAGAATGTTCTACTAAAATTTTTTTTTAAATACACATACATGTATGTCTCAAGAATAAACATCTACATCTAATATAGACTAGATATTGAAATGTATACATATGCAAACTATAAGTCTTGAATAAACATGTATACATGTAACAAAATATAAAAAGTCATATACATGTGACCATCCAACTACTGAAGTACTAAATAGTCAAATAAATAGTGAAACATGTATGTATGCCATCGAGGTACTAAAATACACGTGTATGTAAGTCTCTAGAATATATACAAGGTCTCCAATATATAAATGCATGCATCTAATATATAAATCTACTACTACTAGAGGTACCCTTCAAGATGCATACAAATAGAATGACCCTCTGATTGAGTCTCATGTACATCATGTGGCTAAGACGCATAAACCGAGCCTTGCAAATACACACACACACACACACACACACACACACACACACACACACACACACACACACACACACACAATAGAACTATCTAAACATATATATATATATATATATATATATATATATATATATATATATATATATATATATATATATATATATATATATATATATATATATATACACGTGTGTACATTCAAATTGAATACAAGTGCATATATCTAGTTTGAAACATAAATAACTTTACAAACTATTTAAAACTTGTAGCTGAGCAATACTGGGTGCCTCAATAGAATCATCTCTCTGATGTACATGCCCTAACCCAACACTAGATGTAATCATGTGCTCGACGACCTGTGCCTGCATGATTTATTATAGTTCTTAAATTAAATATCTATCTAAGCTAAAAAAAGTATTTCATATATTTAAATTTAAAAATAAATTATATATGTGTGTGTACCTGGGTCTCCGGAGGTGGAGGATGATCTAAAGTAGACTCCATCATATCATCTATCGATGCACCTCTACTGTCTGAAACATCAGTGCATCCTAATACTCTAGCATCATCTCCTGAAACTCTGACACGTACTAAACCACCCTCAGCACCACAATCTCAAACTGCTAGTAATGATGAGTGAAATGGGTTGTATAACTAGTTGGTAATGGTGTAGAATCAGTGTTGGGTCCGAATAACATGTCCATGTATGATGATAATCCCATGTTCAGACTAGTATCAATCTCAGAAAGCCCTCGTAACCACTCACCAAAATCATCAAGGCCCTCAGCTATGATCCTAACATCTCCAACTCATATGCCTGAACCATCTGTAGAGTTTCATGAGCCTAGTGCAGAATGTTGTGAGCTATGCACACGTGTATCGACTATCACTAGTGTGGTCTGTGCTTGTGGAACTACGGGGCTCTGATGGTGTCTAATGGTGTCCATCATTAAGTGAACTGGCATCCCCTGTGTATCGGAAATATAACTGATATTGTGCAACATATCCTCCAAAAAATATAGTGTTAAATCCATATGCGTATGCTATCCTGAAAGAACACAAACATCGCTTGGTACTGGTAATCCAGCAACTCTATATGCCTCATCAGAGGAGGTGCTTGAAGTTCTACTAGATGCCTCTAAAGATGGTCAACCTAGATGACTATGTCAACTGTGAATATAACGACTAAGAGAATCAGATGTGATACTAGCAGTCATAGATGTAATGTGTCCAATATTTTCAATTGGTCCCCTCTGGGAAGCAATGACAACTCTATCTGCAATAGGTGCTAATGTTGGAGTCACTGGAGGTAATCTCTATTCAAAAAATTGTCTCACATCTGGAGGTGGCAAACATTGTGCACTGTGATACTGGTCATAATCTGTGATCTGACCATGCCCCTGTCTGCAATAATTTGGAATGTCTAAGTAGGAGCCCTATGTAGAACTCAGCGTACAACTGATGTGTAAAATAAAGAGGTATCTATTCATTATTAGGATAACAACCATGTGTGACTTAAAAATGGGGATAGATCATGCTAGCAATAATAGGATCTTTGCATTGTGTTACTCAGTAGCCTCTCACCCTACCCTATGCACCCTCATATAATGGAAAGAGATCTCATTTGATGATGTCTTTGGGGGCCACCCTCTTGACATCATCACAAGATGCATCTCCTAAAATCTTAGCCCTAAGCTCCCTAGATATGGAAGCTAATATGTCAGGGGTAAATGAATGGTGAGCTCTAAATCTAGCAGTCAAATCCTGTAAACTCCTACATATGGTAGCACATATGTCTCTGTATAGACCATCATTGGAGGACAATATAGACTATTGTAATCTAGAAACCTCCTGCTCTGAAAATGCAAATAATGCATTGATATCAATGTGTGGAGGTGGTGTAGTAGGACCTCCAATAGGACCTTTAGGTGCAAGACCTCTAGTAGGAGCTTCAGGTGCAGGGCCTCCAAAAGGAGCTGCACCAAGAGCCACGCCAAGACCTACACTACTTGGAGCTACACCAGGAGCCACAACATGAGCCCCATGATGAGCCCTACAACGAGGCACAACAAGAGCCCCACCACAAGCTGCATCACGAGCCTAATCACGAGCAACATAAAAAGCTACACGAGGAGCTGGAACACCTAAACTGCATCAGGTGCCGCAATAGAAACCGCATCAGGTGCCATAGAAGGAACTATAAAAGGAGCTATAGGAGGAGCCATAGCAAGATGATGAGCAAGCTGATTGTGAGAAGTCATATCTATACAACATTTGATGGAGCTACTTTATATAAAATTTGTAAATTTTATATAATACATCCAATAACACATACACATGTCTCTTTAAGTCTAGTACACACAAATTTTTATTTAAATTAAAAGATATATGTAATCACGTACATAACATGTCTAGATAATCTGTAACATGTACATATCAATAAAATTTATATGATCACATACATATGAGAGTTAGAGTTAGAATTGAAGGGAACTTGAGTTTTCAAAACATTAGGAATTAAAGATTAGTACCTAGGTTTGACTTAAAGGGTTCAATGAGTTAGATTTGGGTTTGATTAAGATTTCATTTATATTAAAAAGGGTTTGAGTTTTCAGTTCTGGATTACATTAGACTTTGAGTTAAAGATATTAGGGTTTAAGTTTTCAATTACTTGAAATCTTACATGTTAGAGTTTGAGTTAGATTAAAGGGTGGCATTTCTAGATAGATAAGGGTTTGATTTTTTAGTTAGGATTGTAACATTAGATCTAGTTTGAGAACTTAGATTATGGTTTGATTTTGAAGTTAGGATATAATAAATTAGGGTTTAAAAATGATTTAGAAATACAATTTAAGGCTCACAACTAAAAAAGTGTAGAACTAACATAAAGTAAAGTTATCAAAAATATATACAATTATAGTTCGCTGTTGTCTATAATACAACCTTGAATATAAGTTATTTGAATAAGTTGACACTTGCATCACATATACATGTCTTACAAACATACCAACCACTCAGGTTTCTAGTGGAAGCCATGGAATGAATTATGAACTAGGATTTTTCAAGGGAAACATTGCTCATGAAAATCTCAAACGAAAGTCTGTGCAACCTTGTGGAAAGGTGATATCATGTTTGGTTGGGTTGTGTTACCCTATTTTCTAGTGGTAGTTGAGCTTTTGTGCCTTGGTGAGGCGTTGTGCTCCTACGCTTGGTGGTGAGTAGTCTTTTGGTGTGTGTAATTTTGTTGGTAAACTTTCATCCTCTTTGTTCTAAGGGTGAGTTTACGTGGATTCCAGAATGATCATGTGTGACATGATAGTATTCTTTAGAAATTGGGATGGTTTTTCCTCATGATTCCAACTCTTGTTGGAAGTTTTTTGTGTTTTGACCTTGATTTGTGGTCATGTAGTTGGTGCATGTTCCTAGTTGGGCACCTGTTGACGAGGTAGAGTGGGCTTTTTCCTTACCTTGTATTATTGACTTTATGGCTAGATGGGTTTTTCCTAGTGCATAGAAGGTTCCTTGTTGGAGGACCTTGTGTATGTGTGACACCCATTCTCTTGTGGTTAACCAATTTGGGGGTTAACCTGGTAGTTTGAGAATGTTGGAGTGATTTGGGTTTGACTTGTAGAGAGTTGTTGAGTCATTCACTTTTGATTTTGTTCTTGGTGTGTTTGGTTTCTATTCTTGGATTGCAAACTTCCAGGAGTAAGCCTAGTCTTTGGGGGGGATGATGTAGTGCCTCTCCCATTTGACTTCTATAAGTCATCCTGATGGATGCAACCTTGTTGATCTTTTGTTGTGTTGGATCATGATTGTGACCATGAGTGGTCTACACTGTTGAGGTGTTTGGATTTATGTTTCTGTATCAGTTGCTTTGTTTATGCTTTGACTGATCTATGAGATTAAGATGTGATTTTTGGTTCACTGAGGTTTGTGCTAGTGGTTACCAAGATCAATGTGTTATCATGACATTGTTCCATGATTACCTTGAGATGTGTGCAGAGATTGCAGTATGTACTTTTTACCATGCTACACTAGAATAGGTTCCTATAGCAATGGGTAGTCATGTTTATGACTGTGTTCGCTTATGTGTTTTAAGTGCCTTATTAATGTTGTTTAAATAATCATTATTAAATGCTTAAGTAATTAGAAATGGATTATTCATGTTGAATTATTTGGTTATGTGTTGCGGACATTTACCTTGTGATATTTGGATCTGAGAGTTATGTGTTACTTTGTGATGATTTACATTTGAGATGACCTAAGGGTCAAATGTTATACTTTGGTTTCAGTATCATAGCTTTTAGACTACTATGTTGTTCAGTTGATCATATTGCATTATGATGCCATTTTGAGATGACAGTGTGTTTTATGATGATATCTAGTTCTCTGGTATTTGGACTTACCTCTTATTATGTTAGGTGATGGATTTAATGCTATGGTTATTTACTTCATTCCTGCATTGTTATGCTTTATGCGAACATGAGTGATGTAAATAGATTATTTTAATATAATTAAATAAATGGTTAAATTAGGTGATTTAATGCATTTATTGCTTCGTCTATGTTATTATATGCAATTGCACTTGATCGTGTTGTTTAGTGTGCAGGATTTATATCCCTAGCAGTGGCACATGGAGTTAGTGATTCAGCCATTCATATTTTACCAATGTCATCCTTGTATGGTCGACGTATCCTTATTTTAATTATTTAATTAAACCTTTCAATGATTATTAAATTTGAATTCATTTGCATTATGTGATTAGACCAGTAACCGTGTCTGTGCATTTAGAGGTTCGCATTATTGTGAAAGTGATTAAAGAGATTTATGTGTTTTTGGGTTTTTGGGCTTTTTAATTGATTTATTTTAATTTTTGACAACTTTTCCATAGATGAATTCCTATTTCTAGGAATAGCCTATTTTCGTTTGGGTCGATTCGAGGTTTAACTAGGTTGGCTGGTTATTTGCCCCAATCAATTATTCACTTGAAAAGTGAATAAATATCCAAAAAAGAATTTAATTCCTCACTTCTCACTTTTGAATTAGAAAGTTAGAGAGTAAAACCCAAAATCCTCTTCATGAGGATTTATTGTTTTGTTCGTTGTGGGAGCTACGGGTGTGGGATCATCGCGAGGTTGAGTCCAGCTTAGGGAAACCTTGGATTGCCGCAATTTTTAGCCACTTCTGCGGGCTTTTTATTTTCTTGTTTAGATTCTCATTTTTCCCTTTTGGCTAGGAGGTAGGGCTTTCATGTTTTATTGTTTCTGCTTTGTTTCTGCTTCTATTTTTGGTAGCCGTTTGTTTGGAGGCTGAGAACTAGTGTTCCCCTCCGTTTCTGTATGCTAGTTCTACCCAATTGGGCGAGTATGAACATTTCCTTATTTTTCGGGATGAGGGTTTGGGTTTTTGGGCCATTATGCTGGCCATTTTTGCATACGGTGTTTGATTCCTTTTATTTTTGGATTTTTGGGGTTTTTGAACCGAAATGCCAAATGGGTTTTAATTTTGCAGTTTTTCCAAAATTTGGGATTTTTACCTCATTTTGCATGCCACCCTATTTTCTCAGGTTTTATTAGCACAATGTGGGTCGTGGAACTTGATGATCCATTTGGATATCAGTCGGACCACTATTGTACTTTTATGTTGCATTGGGATGCATGTTACATCTGTATTCCTGACGTTGTGTTCGGTTGAGTGATTTTATACCTGGTGTTATTGTTTCTCTTAGACTTTTGCTTTTGTTTCATGAGCACTAGGATTCATGTAGAATCCATACTCTTGGATTGAGGTTGGTTGAGTGAGTTCATGATGTTTGGTCTTGTTACATCATTGGGATTCCTATAGAATCCATACTCTCGGATTGAGGCCGGTTGAGTGATTTCATGATGTACGGTTTTATTGGCTTTGGGATTCATGTAGAATCCATCCTTCCTATGTTACTTTTAGTTGGGTTTTTTCTTTGCATTGTGTTCTCATTCTTGTCCTTTTGTTTTGATATTCGTGATGGTGGTGCACCACACATGAGTACGTGTGCGTACATTTGTCGGGTGACTTGCAAGGCCCGATCTTCCATGGTACTTTCGAAAGTTATGATCATTGGGGTTGGGATGGGAGTATGCATGCCCACGGGCACTTGTCATATGATGAGCATGGGTAGGGTAGGGTAGCATATGAAGGGGCTTCTATCCTATAACCTGGTGACTATTCCCCAGTTGGCAGAGGAAGTTTTATAAAAAGTGATAATTAAATTGAAATATTAGGTGGTAATAAATACAAGATAATAAAATGTGTGGGTTGTGCGCCTTTTGTCGTGAAGAGTTGTTGCCCTAGGTTGTGCGCCTTCTGTTGAGAAGAGTAGCTGTCTATACTAGCTTGGGCTTTTGGATGCCAAGCGACTCTCCATGATGTCAGCCCCTACTTAGTAGCCTTTTGAGTGTCTAACCAGGACCTGTACTCCTTGCATTGTCTTAAGTTCTTGGTTACATCCATCATAGTGTCTGGCATGAGTGTTAGCCTTGGATGTTGTTCTTTATGTGTGTTTGTGGTTGTATCTTTATCTCCATCAGCACGACGGGTGTGGACCTACAGGTTCCATGTGGTTGGAAGGCATAGCTACCTTCACCACTGCTAGGAACTGGTGTGCAAAGATAGTCTTTTTTCCTAGTGCGACCATTGCTGGATGTTTTCACTTGGTACTTTGGATTCCGGAGCATGCTTTCTTGTGACTTATGCTTTCATTGGAATTCTTGGATATCATGTTTAGATGATGTTAGTTTATTTGACGCATTCCCTTATTATGATGTTTAGCATATGCCTAGATGATGTGAATTGATGTATTAGTTTATCTATTGCTTATTGGTTTAGCATGTTAGATTTCTTTATTACGATGTTCAGCATGTAATAGGTGATGTTCTCTACTTTGTAGAATTATCTTATGCTTTACTACTAACATGTTAGTATTTCCTTATGCTTTTGGTTATTTGCATGTTTAGTAGTGACGTCCCTATTACGACAATGTTGATGATTTGATCAATGGCTTGGGATGTTACGTGTGGGGGATGGCTAGGACCCACGATGGTCTTATGATGCTATTGATGGTTGGGAGGAATCACATACTTAATTTGGTTGTTTTGTTATTGTGATATTATCTCTGTACATTGCGATGTTGTCTATGTTCACTGTGATGTTGCTTTATGTACGTTCTTTTCTACTATAGTTTTAGATGGATAGATGTATCTCCTTCTTGATCTTGGCATCTTGTTGATTACACGCTTAAGTGTTCACTCCTTGATCTATGGGGATTCGGTGCTCCTCGGTGTGGACGTTCTGAACTCAAATTTTCTCTGTTATTCCCCTTTTGGGTTTTCCTTAGTATTTTTGTGTTTCTATGGGTGACATTTTATCAGCATGGTGCAACATAAAAATGTATTGTACGCCCATAAAAACTATTTCGTACGATGCTAGAAAGTATTGCATGCCTCTTGGAGAAACGTCGTGCAATACTAGAAAGTATCGCACCTCCTTTGGAGAAGTTTCGTACGATACCCTAAAAGTATCGCATGCTCTTGATAAAAGTATCGCTCAAACTCTGAAAGTGTTGCCATCCTTCTTTAGAAATGTCGCATGATACTTTTTAGTGTTGTATTAAAGTATCACACGGGTTTTGTGAGTTGTTTTGGATACCCATTTCGGTGTTCTTTGACCCTATGTTGTGGCTTTTTGGATTTAGGTTGTTTTCTTTCAATTCCTTTTTGCATGTTTATGTTGTAGTCCTTTGGGGTTTAAAATATATCATTTAATTCCTTATACTTAAGATATATTTTAATATATGCCACGAATCTTTTGAGATAGGTTTCAAACCTCTCAGAGATAAGATAAAAATTCTAAGAAATTTCAAGGCTTCAAAAATCTAGACTTAGCCAATTTTCAGAGCTTCAGGATTTCAGGCTTAGCCAAATTTCAGGATTCTACATTTTATCCCAGCTATGTGTTTTGTTGATGTGTGGTCATTTCCTCAAGACCTCATCATGTGCATGGTCGTTGTTGGCTTTGTTTGTGTGTGTCAGTTTGGTAGTGGCATTCGGAGATTCGTTGGTTGTTGGGATTGTGGTGAAGTCTTTCGTTGTGATCTTTGTGATCCATGTATGATGTCATGTGCATTCATACTTGTAAAAAAAAAATTATGGCTTGTATTCCATCCTTGTTTCCAAGGATCTCCAGGCAGGGCTCTACATCTCACAGTGACTTGAAAGGTGTTAAGGATATATATTTTCCTTCTTTCTTCTTACATTATTTGTCTTCTAAAGTTATTCTATTGTTTGGAGGGAGTAGGAAAAATATTTTGGAATCCATTAGATTACCATGGTTAATGACAAATATATTTTTGGAATGTCATGAAACATGAATTTGTTTGAAGATTTTTTTGTTCATTTATATCTTATATTTTAAATTAAATTTTTTCATACACTTGAAAGTGAAATTTTAGTTAATCTTAGGGTTGTAAAAGGGATAGCTTGTCACCTTCTCTTATAAACATTGTATGAAGAGAAAAAATCAAATGGAAAATCATTAAGAGGAGCCATATATATATATATATATATATATATATATATATATATATATATATATATATATATATATATATATATATATATATATATATATATATCCAAGTTGTAAAGTTAGACATAATTCTGATTTGAGTAGTGTCATCTAATGACACTTGTAGCTCGATTATTATGTTTTTGTCATCTATTATACCTTGTCTCTTATTATACACACACTACTATAATTAGAGTGTCATGGGGGGTTGATATTTTGCCTTTTTTTACCATATTCCTTTGTTAGTGAATATTTCATCCATGACATTAGCCTCATGACGTGTCTAAGATTGATCACCTTAGTACACACATATTAATTTTTTTGTGCATCTTCATCATGGTTTCTTGACATGCAGTTTTATTAGCCCACTTTTCCATTTTCTTGTTAGCTCACCCTTGTCTCTATTATTAGAGTAATAAGATATTGCCTTATTAATTAAATCATTTTGATTTAATTATTAAGTCACTTGTTATCGCTAGTTTACTTAGACTAAACTTTAGGCATATATATATATATATATATATATATATATATATATATATATATATATATATATCCAAGTTGTAAAGTTAGACATAATTCTGATTTGAGTAGTGTCATCTAATGACACTTGTAGCTTGATTATTATGTTTTTGTCATCTATTATACCTTGTCTCTTATTATACACACACTACTCTAATTAGAGTGTCATGGGGGGTTGATATTTTGCCTTTTTTTACCATATTCCTTTGTTAGTGAATATTTCATCCATGACATTAGCCTCATGACGTGTCTAAGATTGATCACCTTAGTACACACATATTAATTTTTTTGTGCATCTTCATCATGGTTTCTTAACATGCAGTTTTATTAGCCCACTTTTCCATTTTCTTGTCAGCTCACCCTTGTCTCTATTATTAGAGTAATAAGATATTGCCTTATTAATTAAATCATTTTGATTTAATTATTAAGTCACTTGTTATCGCTAGTTTACTTAGACTAAACTTTAGGCAAATAATAATTAATTCTTTTATTAATTATTATCATACAACTTAGATTTTACCCTGTTAGGGTTTTGATCTCCTTTTATAAGGATTGATCTCTTTGTAATTTATTCATTCACTTTTGATAATAGCAATTTCTTTTTTCTCTCGTCAAGAATGTCTCATCTATGGATCTAGCAATTTCAGCCTCCATAGCTTTTTTGCTTCTCTCTATCTATGATAGGTGTTTGCATGCAGTTGATTCTTGGGAGCTGTGGGGTTGATCTTTCATCAACTTCAACATGGTATCAAAGCTCCAGATCTCCGTGCCCTTGTTTTGTTTATGAACAGTTTGTCTTGGCTTTCAGATCTATGTTTTTTGTTCAAAGGGTTTCATTTATCAAAGTTTTTTTTTGTATGAAATCTAGGGGTCATCATTTTTTGGTGCACTTTGAACCCAAACGGACATCACTGTTGAGCTCCGAGTGCCCAAAAACCCATATTTTCATATAAAATTTGTCCAACTTGGACATAGTTGGAATTCGAGGCTAAAATTTTGCTTCTTGATTGGACACATTTCCCAAGGCAACAATTTTTTAAATTTTGAATGTAAATTGAGATTTTTGACACATTTCTTAAGGCAATGATTTTGTAATTTTTGACACAAAAATTGAAATTTTTTATATAAAAATTGATATTTTGGGGTACACAAATCGAGATTTTTTCAAAAATAAGATTTTTGCACGTTTCCAAGGCAACGATTTTGTGATTTTTGGCACAAAAATTGAGATTTTGGGGCATAGAGATCGAGACAATTTTGTACAAAATTTACATACTTCCTAAGGCAATTTCTAGTACTATTTGACATGTTTTTTGAGAAATTTTTGCATGGATCCCGAGGCAGTAATTTTTTTTTTGGCTTTTTTAGCACTTTTTTGACCTACATGTTATTTGGCCATAACTTGTTCATCTGGACTCCACTTTTAGATCTGAAAGAAGAGTCAGAAAGCTGATTCCAAGTTCATCATGATTTTGCAGTTTATTTGGATTTTTTGTGTTTTTTGGTAGCCTGTTTTGGTTATCAAAGTAAGAAGATATATTTTTCACTCTGAGAGACATATTTTGAGACATTCTATTTTTCAGATTCCACTCCGAGCACATCCCATTCAATTTTTTTTTTTTCTATTTTATGATGGATATCTTGGTTGTTTCAAGTCCGAGAATCGATTTTGTTGTTTTAGATAATTTTTCATGGGTTATACTATCTATTGTATCAGCCCTATGTCTCTTTTGATCTTTATTGACATCTTTTTGTAGTATTTTTGCAAACACACTGAGATAAAGTACCACTCTATTGCATTTCAAGATCTTAGACGTGTTTGTGTTTTTTTGTACTCAGACTACATTATAAAGTTCCTTGGGGGTTTTATGGTGTCCATATTCACCATTTTCCTTTGTCAAGTGAGTTTTCCTTTCATGACATTAGCCTCATGATGTGTCGATGACATGTGCCAAGTATAGGTGTTTGCACTTCTTTTGCACTCTCGATGTTCCTAGTTGTTCTTTCTACATGACATATTGCATTCAATTTCAGTGTTCATTTCTTACCTCTTAGTATTAAAGGGGGATTATGTTGGTTCTACTTCTTTCTTAGTTCAATGGATTGAGCTATGTATTCAATATTTGATCCTATGTACTAGGTGATTGCAATGGCTAGATACCTATGCATTTCTGTGAGATGGATCATTTACTAGATAAACATTCTTTCATTCCTAATTTTTAAGGACATGAAGATACCTTCTATCTTCGATTGATCATCTCTTCAGACTTAGTCTTCTCTACCTAGTCATGTTCTATACAGTGGAGGTTCTTCAGATTAGCCGTTTGGCAGTGTTTGCAGCTTCATGCTTCAGTGGTGTTCTTCATGAACATCTTTTGTTCCTATCTTCTAGAACATTCTTTTCATCTCTTTTTGGAGTAGGTTTTTTCCCATGTGGTTTTCTCTATTTGTCCTCTTTACAAAGATTTCATTGTGCTTGGGTATGTCATCAGACCTTGTTGTCGAGACCCAAGTTTGCTTTCAATAATAGTTTCTAGGTTTATAGCTACTCCCTAAGTTTATCTTAAGGGGGGGTGTTAGAGTAATAAGATATTGCCTTATTAATTAAATCATTTTGATTTAATTATTAAGTTACTTATTATCTCTAGTTTACTTAAGCTAAACTTTAGGCATATAATAATTAATTCTTTTATTAATTGTAATCATGCAACCTAGGTTTTACCCTGTTAGGATTTTGATCTCCTTTTATAAGGATTGATCTCTTTGTAATTTATTCATTCACTTTTGATGATAGTAATTTCTCTTTTTTCTCATCAAGAATGTCTCATCTATGGTTCTAGTAATTTTAGCCTCCATAGCATTTTTGTTTCTCTTTATCTGTGATAGGTGTTTGCATGCAGGTGATTCTTGGGAGCTATGGGGTTGATCTTTCATTAACTTCAACATCCATTAAGGGGGTCCATTTATTGGTTATTATGCTTCCTTAGTTTTATGGAGTGAGCTATGTATTTAGTATTTATTCCTATGTACTAGGCAGATGAAGTGGCTAGAAAATCATTTACCATATAGACACTCTTCTTTTCATTCCTACTTTGGTTGTAGCCTTCCATGTTCGATTCATCATCTCTTCAAGATTTGGTGTTTCATGTCCTCTGTATCTTTGAGTTTAGCTTTTTGCCTTTGTGTGCCCTCTTGATTTGAGTAGAGTTTTTTGAGAGCACTCATGCATATTACAGTCTTCTCTACCTAGTTAGGTTTTATTTAAGTGGAGGTTCTTCAGATCAACAGTTACTTTCGACAGAGTTTTGCAACTTCTCATACTTCATTAGTGTTCTACACGTTCATATCTTTTGTTCCTATCTTCTAGGAGATTCTCTAGTTTGGAGGCTTCTTTAGTCCTTCAATAGTTCTTTTAGCACAGTTTCCATCTCTTTTTGGAATAGGTTTTTTCCCATGTAATTTTCTCTATTTCTACTCTTTACAGATATTTGGTTGTTCTTGGTTATCTCATCAATATTTTTTGTCAGGACCCAATTTTACTTTTAGTAGTAGTTTCTAGGTTTTTAGTTACTCCCTAAGTTTATTTTAAGGGGGGTGTTAGAGTAATAAAGTATTTTCTTATTAATTAAATCATATTGATTTAATTATTAAGTCACTTATTATCTCTAGTTTACTTAAACTAAACTTTGGGCATATAATTATTAATTATAATCAAACCTTTGTTTATGGGCTTATTGATTTAGTATATCTCAGACCCATTTGTATTTAATTTTTTTCGTACGTGTGGTCATTGGCTATCTTTGTAAACACTTGAGAAGTTCCTCCAAAGGGTATTTAAGCATGACATGTAGGTAGTAGTTGGTATGTGATTTGGATTATTTTCTTTGTACTGAAGATTCTAGTTGGGATTCTCTATTGTTCACCATTTTAGAAGTGAAAGATCTTCCCTACTTGGCTATTCTAGTTTTGGTGGGATTGAACCCTCACCCTAATCTCTCTATGTTACTTGCTCAGATCTAGCAAATCCATACACCATCTTTGTTTGAAAATTCATATATATATATATATATATATATATATATATATATATATATATATATATATATATATATATATATATCCTAAATTGGACTAGAATATTTGTATTGGCATTAATTAGCATATTTGGCAAATGTATTGCTTTGGCATCTCATTGTAGCTTGATATGCACACACTCTATAGCCCACTACAAATTTTGTGGTCCAAAAAACACATATTGTATGGTATACCATACAACCTAATCAGTTTTTCTTATCATATAGTTGTCACCTCACCATACAACTTATTCATCTCCCTTTCCATGTAGATTGCCACTCCACACACCACATGACTATATCATACGACACTACACTAAACCTACCCCATTGTATGACTTCTAGATCACCATCTTACAGACATCCATAGATGACTTGGTTCACCAAATTGCCCCTATTGTACAGTCATTCATTTTAGAGCATCTATTAGGATTCTCCACTCTATACATTGTAGCAATCTCCAAGCACCAATAGATTATACGCTCCACTTCCTAGGCCACTGTACTGCAACTGAGAGACCCTATAGTAGCTTCTCCAAGAATAAGAAACCCCTCTAGGATTACTTAAATCTCTCAAGCATAATCAAAACATTATGGTGGTATCAGAGCCAATGATCCTACCAGCTTGTGGATAGTGAATGAAAGTTTATAGCCAAAAGAGAATAAGATCCCATTGAGTCAATAGAATGGCAGATCAAGAAGCCAATCCTGAGGAATCGAGCTTAGATCAATGATACTCAGTGACTTATGGAAGAAACACTCAAGAAATTGCCAGACACTAAAATATCCAGTGAACAAAATAGTCACAGTGTAGACTCGGTGTCGGGTAAGGAATCCCCTCATCCAATACTCTCTTGACCTTCCATGTCATTTTTCCCTCCACAAATGGAGATACCACACAGAGGAAAGTGGAAAATCCTTGAGGACATTCAAGAATAGTTGAGAGAAGACTAGAAGAATGCAAATTTGGATGATATATCCTACAAAGATTATACAAAATTGAGAATGAAATATTGTGGAGGCAAAAACCAAGGATATTTTAATGATGATCTTAGAAGAAAGTTGAGAAAGGTAAATTTGTCACCATTTGATGGATTTGGATCCATATCTTCTCAAGCATGAGTAATGAAGGTCGATACTTACTTCCAACTTAATCCAATGCCAAAAGTAGAAGCAATTAAATCTGTAGCACTGCACTTGGAGGGAGTGGCGCATGAATGGTGGCATCATGGCACTATCACACTGGGGAATGACTAAGTAAATACTTATGAAGAATTCACTGAAAGATTGATAGATTGATTTGATGGTAAAGATCCAAAATTTAATTCCAAAGAGTTGGCACAACTGAGGAAAACTAGATCAGTTGATCAATAATATCATAGAATTTGATAAACTCTTTGAACTTTGGTCATAGAGATTTTCAAAAGGAGGTAGATAATGCTCTTCATGGACAGGCTGATAGAACCACTGAGGGGTTGGTTAAAAGGTTTCAACCCTACTACCCTTTTAGAGGCTATAAAAAAGGTAAGAAGCATGGCATCATCATTGATATCATCCTCTCAAAGTTACTCATGCTCCAAACTGCTAGTATTTTCAAGGGACAAAGATAACAAACCTCTACAAAGGAAGCCTTAATTGGATGAAGCTACTAGATAGGAGATTCAAAGGAAGAAAATATGTTTCAATTACAAGGGACTGTGGGAACTCAGGCATAGATGCCTTGGTAAAGGGAAAATACACTACACTGAAGTCGTATCTGATGATGACGACAATCATGAGGATCTACCTATAGAAGAAAACCACCCCCACAATTACTCCAAAATGGTTAATTTGAATCATTGGGAGAGGATCACAGTATTGATATGGCATGGGGGAACCATCACCCTAGTAGGAAGCCCGAGATGTACAGTATTTCATGTATGGGGAACTCTTCAAGGATAGAGGGTCATTATTATGCTTGATAGTAGAGCCACTCTAAATTGCATAAACTCATCTTTGGTGAAAAGAAGAGGTTTGCATAGTGAGACGTACGCAGTATTCTAGGTCAAGGTCATTGAAGGAACACTCTTACCCTGTATGCACCTTGTTCCCCAATTGAGTATCACCATGGCTAACCACATCATGACAAAGGATTTCTTTATAGTGGACCTAGATGATATGGAAGTTATTATTGGCATATAGTGGATGGAGACACTTGATGAATACACACAAAGCTTCAAATGGATAGACTTCACTTTTGTTGTCATTGGAAAGAAGGTTATTCTTTGTGGGATAGCCAATGAGGGATTGAAGGAAATTTTGGCACAGCAAATGGAGGCCATTTTTTGGCATGATGACATTGCATGGGTTGCACATTCCTCCATTTTGGCAAAACTTATAAAAGAACAATGGACAACCCACCACGATGATGATCTTCAAAATATATTGAGTACCCATGATAAAAATTTTATAGACATTCCTCCGGGCATACCCCCCCATCATAGGTTTGAGCATACCATTGAATTGGAAGTTGGCACCAAACTAGTTATCACCACGCCATACCGTCATCCCAAAAAATTCAAAGATGAGATCAAGAAGATGATTCAAGAGTTGCTCAAGAAAGGATGGATTTGTCCCAGCTCTAGCCCTTTTGCAACATCAGTCGTATTGGTAACAAAAGAAGGATGGGAGAATGTACGTGTGTGTGGACTACCATGTGCTAAATAAGAAGATAATAAAAATAGATACCTTATTCCCAAGATCGATGAATTATTGGATGAGTTATATGGTGTGGTTTATTTTTCTAAAATAGATCTTTGTTCCATATACCATCAAATCCACATATAGGAAGAAGATGTGGAGAAGATAGATTTATGTTGTCACTATGAGCATTATGAGTTCCTGGTCATGTTGTTTGGATTAGTAAATGCACCAACTACATTTTAGGCATGCATGAACCACATCTTCAACAAACAATTATGTAAGTACTTACTAGTATTCTTTGATGATATTCTTATTTATAGTAAAACTTGGGAAGAACACCTAAGACACTTGAATGAAGTCCTAGGGATCATAAAGGCTCAATGCTTGTTCGACAAGAAATCCAAATATGAATTTGGAATGATAGAAATAGTATAACTTGGGTACATTGTCAGTAAATATGAAGTGTAGATCCACCAAGAGAAGCTTCAAACTATCCTAGATTAGCCACCACTATAATCACTCTTTGAGTTACAAGGGCTCCTATGACTATGTAGTTATTACCAGAGGTTTATAAATAGTTTCTCTCAACTTAGCATACAATTAACAAAATCTGACTAAGAAAGGCTCCTTCCACTGGACTAAAAGAGTGAAACACACTTTTGATAAGTTAAAACAAGCAATGAGAACTTTCCCAGTTCTTGCCTTAACTAATTTCACATAACCATTCATTATAGAGTGGGATACATCTAGAGAAGGCATTGGTAGGGTATTAATGCGAGATAAACACTCTATAGCCTATGAGATTCAAAATATTACACAAGTGGAGTGTCTATATTCCATTTATGACAAAGAGATGTTAGCCGTCGTGCATGCACTGACAAAGTTCTAGTATGTACCAAGTTTGTTGTTCATACTAACAATAATAGTTTAAGATATGTTTGGGAGAAATAGGATCTGAATGAGAGGCAACAAAAATGGGTAAGTAAGATTCAGGATTTTGATTTAAATATTGAATATGTGAAGGAAAAGAAAAATGTGGTTGCAAATGCCCTATCAAGAAAACCTGCCATCTGTTTGCTATCTTAGATTTAAGCTAACTGGAAGGCATGCTTATTGGTGAAATATTCCAAAAATACATTTACATGTAAGCTAATGGATGGAGACACTTAGGATGATCGATACAAGGTGGTGGATGACATCATTTACTATGAGGATCAGATATACTTGGTGCCTGAATCCAAACTAAAGTAGAAATTCCTAAAGGAAATACATGCCTCACCCTTGGTCAGACACCCGAGTTTTCTCAAAACTTATAGACAGATCAGGGAGAATTTTTTGTGGAAAGGACTTAAAAGAGATGTGTTGCAGCACCTACAAGAATGTGTAGTCTATCAGCAAAACAAATCCGACCACACTTTACCTGTCAAGTTACTACAACCCTTGCCTATACCAAAATAGAAGTGAGAAAGTATCTCTAAGGACTTCAACACCAAAATTTCAAAGGTAAATAGGAAGGATTGTATCTTTGTGGTGGTTGACAAACTAATGAAGTATGCACACTTCCTTGCCATCTCCTCAGATTTCCAGGCCGCTATTTTATGGACATATTTTTTTTGGTTGGCAAGAATAGAATTGTCACCAAGTACTAGCTACCACCCTCAGACAAACAAACAGATAGAGATTGTAAACAAGTAGGTAGAGGGCTACCTCCAGAACTAAATTTTGGCACATCAACATGCATGGGTCAAATAGATGCATCTAGGGGAATATTGCTACAATACCACTTATCACATGTCCATTGGGATGGCACCCTTCAAAGCACTATATGGGTATGAACACCTTTTATTCATCAACATGGTACTGTGTGACAACCACACACTAAGCGCAAGGAACTGACTTCAAGATGAGCAAGATATCCTAAGATTCTTGAAGGAGAACTTACAAAGGGTGCAGAATCAATAAAGATCTATGCCAAAAAAACACTAGATCAAGAGAAGTTTCAAAGTGGGAGACTTGGTCTATCTTAGATTCCAGCGATACAGGTAGTCCTCATTGAAGGCAAAGGGGAAAGAAAAATTGAAGCAATATTTTTATGGTCCTTATCGTCTAGCTCACCACATCGGTAAAGTTTCCTATGAGGTGGAACTTCCAAAAGGAAGTCGCATCCATAATGTCTTTCATGTCTCTTGCCTAAAGAAATTCATGGGACAAAACATCACTGTAACCACAAATCTTCCATCGTTTAACAAAGAAGGGAAGCTCTTGTTAAAACTAACTTAGATAATTGATGTACGTAAGAAGACTCAATTGAACCGTACCCTAAGGGAATACTTGGTATGGTGGAAACACTTGTTATTGGACGATGTGACTTGGGAAGGTGAACACATTCTGCAACATCTGGCATTGCATTTACTTGAGTACAAACAAATTTTGGGACAAGAGGAATGTAATTTTCCCATCATATAATAAATAATTAATCAAACCTTTGTTTATGGGCCAATTGATTTAGTGTATCTCAGACCCATTCTTATTTAATTATTTTCGTAGGTGTGGTCATCAGCTATCTTTGTAAAACCTTGGGAAGTTCCTCTGAAGGGTATTTAAGCATGACATGTAGGTAGTAGTTGGCATGCAATTTGGATTATTTTCTTTGTACTATAGATTCTAATTGGGATTCTTTGTTGTTCTTCCCTACTATTCCAGTTTCAGTGGGATTCAACCCTTACTATAATTTGTCTCTGTATTACTTACTCGAATCTAAAAAATCTGTGCACCATCTCTTTTTTCAAATTCATATATATATATATATATATGGAATTAGATTGGAAAATTTATATTGGTATTAATTGGTGTATTTAGCGAATGTATTTCTCTAGCATCTCATTATAGCTTAATCCCCACACACTATATGACCCATTGTAAATTATGTGGCCTAAACAACACATACCATATAGTATACCATACGACCTATTTAGTTCCCCTATCATATGGTTGCCACCTCATCATACAACTTATTCATCTTTTTTACGTGGATTTCCACTCCACACCATACAACCATATTGTATGGCACTGCACTCCATCTACCCTATCATACAGCTTCTAGGTCACCATTGTACAAACATCCAGAGATGACTTGGTTCACCGTACTACCCCTACTATACGATTATTCATTCTAGGCCATCTATTAGGATTCTCCACTCTGTACACTATAGTAATCTCCAAGCACAAACAAACCATACGCTCAACTTCCCAAGCCACCGTACAACAATTGAGAGACCCTATAGTAGCTTGTCCAAGCACAAGAAACCCCTCTAAGCTCACTTAAATTTCCCCAACATAGCTAGAACATTATATAAACATGCAACTTAGGTTAGTTATCTTTTAGGTTATTGATCTATTTTTATAAGGATTGATCTCTCTTTGTAACATTCATTCATTCAATACAATTAGCAATTCTTTTTGCACATCAAGAATGTCTAATCTTCTATGGATCTTTGAATAAAAGCCCCCATAGCTTTTACTTCTCTATTTCTATAATGGGTGTTTGCATGCAGTGATTCTTGGGAGTTGTGGGGTTGAGATTTCATCAACTTCAACAGAAAGTTATATACATTACACAATTAAAATATATCAAGGAGATATTGAAAACCTTTGGAATGGAAGATTCAAGACTAGTTAGAATACTTATGGTCAATGATGATAAATTTTTAAAGGATAATGAGTCTACTAAAGTGAATCAAACATTGTATAGGTTAATGATTGGCAAATTACAATATGTTGTACATAGAAGACCTAGTATTGCATTAGTATTTGGTATTGTTTCAAGATTTTTTACTAATCCTAGATAAAATGACATGATGGTTGTAAAAAGGATACTAAGAAATATGAAAGGAATGGAAGGCTATGGATTTTTCTACAAGAAGAGTGACAAGTTTAAACTAAAGGTTTACATGGATGTTGATAGGTCTAGAAATATTAATCATAGAAAGTGCAAGTGGAGGTGCTTTATTTCTAGGTAGAAGATTAATTTCATGGACAAGAAAGAAAAAAAATTATATTTCTCAATTCACAACAGAGGTTGGGTATGTTGTTACAATAGTTAAATGTTCAAGCATTGTGTGGATAAAGCAATTGTTGAAAGGTATGAAGGAAGAGATCATTGAACTTGATGTGATATGATGCAGGAACATCTTGGATTCCCTTGCAATCCTACACCTTTTGTTTCCAAGTTCCAATTTCCAATTGTTGTCGAATGCTAGTTATTGTTAAGTTTCAGTTTCTAGTTATTGTCAAGTTCCAGTATGTGCCTAGTTGTCCAGTATGTGTTGAGTTATCCAATGTGTGCTAAGTGGCCTATTATTTGCTGATGCTCAGATCCTTCTTTTTTCAAGTTGTCTGTGTTTTGGTTCTTAGTGGGAGCTGACTTGTGTATTTAATTTTGATAATGAATTTTATGATAGGATCTTGTTTAGGGATGAGTGTTGACAATTTTGGGGTCAGCCTTTCTATTATGTAGTGTTCTAGAATCTTTTGTAAGTCATTTTGGCAAGTATAAATAGAGTGCTTAGGCTTAGGTTAAAGGTAGAACTTAGAGAACTTAGAGCTTAGAGGGTTTTGAAGGTGGAATTCTTATGTGTCTAGAAATGTGAATTTGAAGCTGGATTGTAGATTTGAAAGTTATATTTTGTATCTGGTCATAACCCAGAAGGTCTTACATGTGGGCATGTATGTTGATTACATGATGAATCAATAAATTATTTTGTTCTCTCTCTCTCTCCCCCCTTAGTGTTGTTCTCTATTGTTTACTTCCTTTATGTTTACTTTGAAAGGTGGTTGGGATAGCTAGGTGTTCCCTTAGCCGTAGTTATTTTTGTCCCTCCTTGCACCAGGTGGTATCAGAGCTTGAGGTTTGTCCTTATGGAGATTGGATTGTGTATAACCCTAAGTGAATTTTGTTGTGGGGTAGAAGATCTAAGGATTTGGCCTAAAACTTGCAGATGGTTACAATCTTGCTAGAACCTAATTTGAAAAGATGGTTTGAGGTTGAGGAAATGTTGATAATGTAGTATTGGATACATTGAGATAGATTGTAGCTAGATTAGATGTTGTGGAGACCACCCAAAGGAGAGGAGCACATCTTGATGATGTAAGTGACAATGAAGTAGTAGCACTAAACCCTAATCCAAAACCTAAAAAAGATCAAGATGAGGCAAGATTATTGAGGATATTGTCTAGGGAAAATTCAAAGCCTATTGTAGAAGTTGTTCCTTATGATGGAAAATTGGATACTAATGCTATGTTAGATTAGATCTCTGAAATGAAAAAGTTCTTTGAGTATGAAAACCCTCCTGATAATAGGAAGGTGAAGATTGCAGTTAGTAGGTTGAAAGGTCATGCCTTACTATGGTGGGAGAATTTTCAAACTAATAGACAAAGGAGAGGAAAGGAGAAGATCATAACTTGGGTGAAAATGGTGAACAAGGTAAAGAAAAAATTCCTTCCTGTTGATTACCAAGTTAGCTAGTTGAGAAAGATGCAAAATTTGAGATAAAGAGACATGTTAGTGAAGGAGTATACTAAGGAATTCTATAAATTGGACATCATATCTGGACATGTGGATGATGATGTTGAGAAAATTGCAAGGTAAATAAATGAATCAAGATCTAGAATTCAAGATGAGATAAGTTCTTTTAAATTGGAAAGTGTGGAGGAAGCATACCAATATGTCTTGAAAGCTGAGGAAATCTTGACAAAGAAGCATGAACAAAGACAAAGAGGTAAAGGTGGTAGATTCTAGAGAGGTAGAGGTAGATCTTATGGAGGAGGTGGCAGATATGATAGCTTTGTGCAAGATAAAAGGAAATTTGAATGGAAGAATGATGACAAAGGTAAGAGTGAATGGAAAGGTGGTTATTCTTACTGAGGAGGTGCTAGTTCTTACTGAGGAAGAGGTAATTCTTATTCTAGAGGTGGATTTTGTGGTAATTATTTTAGATGTGGTAAAGAAGGACATAGATCCTTTGAATGTAGATCTTCTGAAAGTGGGCAAGGTAACAGAAATGTCATGACTCAAGGAGATGTTGAGGGTTCACCAAGTGGACCTGAGGCTAGAGAAAATCTAATGGTGAGAAGAACCTTATGTAATAAGGGAAGTGATGAGGAACCTATCCTAAGGGGAAGTCTTTGCAAGGTAATCATTGATAGTGGAAGTTCTACAAATTCTGCATCAAAAGAGTTGGTTACAAAGTTATAGTTGCAAAGGCTAAAGCATCCTAAACCCTATCAGGTTTCATGGATCAAGGATGAGCATAAGATATATGTAAGTGAGCTATGTATTGTGAAGTTCAAGATTGGACATTACTTTGATGAAGTTCTAGGTGATATTATGCGTATGGATTGTTGTCATATTTTGTTGGGTAGACCTTAGCAATATGATAGATATGTTATACATTATGGAGGATTGAATCAATATACTATTTAGGTGAATGGGAAAAAGCAAATATTGTTGCCTTTGATTGAAAGTCCAGATGAGGTTAATTGTACTACTTTGAAAATTTGCATTGTTAATGGGAAAAATTTTGAAAAAGAAATGAAAAGGAACCAAGTTTGTTTTGCTATAATTCCTAGAGGACCAATTTTTGGTAGTAATGCCTAAGTGATAGAAGAAGTTGGTCATGATCGAGTGACAACAGAAGCTGGTAATGACCAAGTGACAGAAGAAACTGGTAGAGGCCGAGTACCATCAGAAATTGAAAACTTGTTGAATGTGTATAAAGAGATCATTATAAAGGATATACCTAATGGTTTTCTACCAATAAGGAGTATAAGTCATTGTATGGATCTGATTCCTAGAGCTAGTTTGGCAAATAAAGCACCATATAGATTAACACCTATAGAGAATGAAGAACTTAACAAACAAGTGTATGGGTTATTGTAGAAAGGTTTGATCAGAGAAAGTTTGAGTCTATGTGTTGTAACTATTGTATTAGCACCTAACAAGAATGGAGAATGGAGAATGTGTACTGACTCTAGAGCTATTCACAAGATCACAATGAAATTAGGTTTCCTATGTCAAGGATGGATGACTAATGGATTGTTTAAGTGGAGCAAATTAATTTACCAAGATTTATTTAAAGAGTGGTTATCATTAGATCAAAACTAGAGAAGGTGATGAATGGAAGACTGGTTTTAAGACAAAAGATGGTTGGTTATGCCTTTTGGTTTGACTAATGCACCTAGTACTTTCATGGGCTGATGAATGAAGTTCTAAAAAGATTATTGGGTAAGCTTTTAATTGTTTATTTAGATGACATTCTTATATTTAGTAAGATTGAGGAAGAACATCTTGAGCATGTTAGAAAATTATTGCAGAGATTGAAAGAAGAGAAGTTGATGATTAATTTGAAAAAGTGTTCTTTTATGCAAGAGAAGATTATGTATTTGGGATTATTGATTTTAGAAGATGGTTTGAAGATGGATCTTAAGAAGGTAAAAGAAATTTTGGAATGGCCTACACCTAAGAATGTGGGTGAGGTAAGATCTATTTATAATGCCATGACTGAGACAATGAGAGGAGATAAAAAGGAATTCAAGTAAACACATGGAGCTAATAACAGTTTTGAGACTTTGAAACAAAAAGTTGTTGAGTTACCTGTATTGGCTTTACTTGATTTCAATAAGGTATTTCAAGTTGAATGTGATGTAAGTGGTAGTACAATAGGATTTGTAGTGAGTCAAGAAGGAAAACCTATTAATTTCTTTAGTGAGAAGTTGAATGATGCTGAAAGGAAATATTATGTGTATGATCAAGAGTTTTATGCTATTGTTCAAGCATTGAAGAAGTGGAGACATTATTTGATTCCTAAGGAGTTTGTGTTGTATATTAATCATATAGCTTTATAGTACTTGGGAAGTCAACATAAATTAAATCAGAGACATATGAAGTGGGTTGAGTACTTGTTAAGTTTCACATTTGCTATCAAGAATAAGGGTGAAGTTACTAATACAGTTGTTGATGCATTGAGTAGAAGACGTTCTTTGTTGACTAAGATGAAGGTTGAAGTTCTTGATTTTGATGAAATGAAGGAGTTGTATGATGTTGATCCTAATTTTTCTGAGGCATGGAGAGAGTAAAGAGCACCAAATCTAGTAGATCACATAAGTAAATTTGATGAATATTTCATTCAAGAAGGTATGTTGTTTAAAGGAATTCAATTGTGTATTCCTAGAAGTTCTATGAGGTTAAATTTGATTAAGGAAAAACAAAATGGTGGGTTGGCTAGACATTTTGGAATTGATAAGACATTAAGGTTGTTGAAGGAGAAATATTACTGGCCACAAATAAGGATGTTCAAAAATTTGTAAGGAGTTGTGGAGTTTGTCAAGTTGCAAAAGGAGTAAGTCATAATACTTCTTTGTACACACCTATTACTATTCCTAAGAAACCTTGGAGTGACATCAGTATGGATTTTGCTCTTGGCTTACCTAAAACAATGAAGGGATATGGTTCTATATCTTTTGTTATGGATAAATTTTCTAAGATGGCTCATTTCATACCATGTAAGAAGACATCTAATGTTGAGCATGTTGCTAAACTTTTCTTTAAAGAGATTGTGAGATTGCATGGATTACCAAGAAGCATTATTTCTGATAGAGACAATAAGTTTGTTGTTTATTTTTGGAAGACTTTGTGGAATAAGATGGGTACTGAGTTGAAGTTTAGTTCTACATTCCATCCACAGACAAATGGATAGACAAAATTTGTGAATAGAAGCTTGGGTAATTTTTTGAGATGTTTAGTTTGAGATAAGCCAAGTAATTGGGAGATGGTATTGGCACAAGTTGAGCTTGCATGTAATAATTGTGTGAATAGGAGCACAAGTAAAACACCTTTTGATATTGTTACAGGAATGCAGCCTAGAGGAGTATCATATTTAAGGGATATTGTTGGTGAAGAAAAAGAAGAATTTGTTGATTTCATAGTCTTTGCATAAGGAAGTAAAATTGAGGATGGAACAAATTAATCAGGAGTATAAAGAGAATGATGATAAGTCTAGAAGACATAATATTTTTGAAGTTGGTAATGAGATGATGGTTTATTTGAATAAAGGAATATTTCCTAGTGGAACATATAGTAAGCTATAGATGAAGAAGTTTGGACCTTGTAAGATTTTGAGAAAGTTTGATAGTGGTAATGCTTATGAAGTTGAGTTACCTGATGACATGGATATATCTCTTATAGTCAATATTGTTGATTTGTATAAGTATCACAAGTTAGATGATGAAGTTATCAAATAATTATCCTAAGAAGAAAATTGAAGAAGTTGAATAGGCATTGGATCAAAGAGTTGGTAAAATCACAAGAGGAAAATATTACTATGAGTATTTGGTGAAGTGGAAGAATAGACTAGTTAAAGATGCTACATGGATTTCTCAATCTAAGTTGGATTTAGCTCAGGTTGTTACACTTGCATGATTCAGGAGAATCATTTCTTTCAATCCTAGTTGTCTGATGTAGGAGCATCTTGGGTTCCCTTGTAATCTTATACCTTTTGTTCATTCTACATGTTATTGCCGAGTTCTAGTTTCTAGTTGCAATCGAGTGCCAGTTGTTGTTGAGTTCCAATTTCCAATTATTGCTGAGTTACAGAATGTGTTGAGTTGTCCAATATGTGTCGATTTATTTAGTGTGTACCAAGTGGGCTTGTTATTTGTTGATGCTCGGTTCCTTCTTTTGCCAAGTTGTCTATATTTTGGTTCTTAGAGGTAGCTGACTTGCGTATTTAATTTTGATCATGAATTTAATGATAGGATCTTGTTTAGGGATGAGTATTGACCATTTTGGGGTCAGCCTTTCTGTTATGTAATATTCTAGAATCTTTTGTAAGCCATTTTGGAAAGTATAAATAGAGTGCTTAGACTTAGGTTAAAGGTAGAAATTAGAGAACTTAAATAACTTAGAGGGTTTTAAAGGTGGCATGCATATGTGTCTAGAAATGCAAATTTGACACTAGATCATGGATCTGGAAGTTATATTTTTTGTTTGGTCGTAATCCAGAAGGCCTTATAGTTGGGCATGTATGCTGATTACTTGATGAATCAATAAATTATTTTGTTCACTCTCTCTCCTTGGTGTTTTTCTTTGTTTTTTTCTTCTATTATGTTTACTTTGCAAGGTGGTTGGGATAGCTAGGTGTGCCCTTGGCCCTAGTTATTTTTGTCCCTCCTTGCGCCATGATATATTGTGATAGCACAAGTGCTTTAAAAATATCTAAGAATCTTGTAATGCATACAAAGAAAAAACACATTGTAATCAAGTATCATTACTTGAGAGAGTTGGTACAAGACAAAGAAGTGAGGCTTGAGTGTGTGAACACAAATGAGTAGATAGTTGATATATTCACTAAGGCATTACCTAAGGATTATTTTGAGTATCTAAGAGGTGAGTTAGGGTTCATTCCCCTATCTAAAGAAAACTGAGAAGAGATGCAATATTGCATCAATTGTTATGATCAAAATATCTTACACATTAAAGTAGGAGGTCACACTTTAGGAGTTACCTAAAGTTGTGAAAAGATGGACAAAAGCATGAGTAGATGAGACTGCAAGTAGTTAAGTCAAGATGACATAAGAAGTGATACTACAATATCAGTTAGATGGTGACAAGAGGATGATGTGTACGTAGTGGATGATGTCTTTTTCATTGTTGTCAAAGAGGAGAATATATATGAGATTACCATTCTATATTAACAAGGAGAATATGACATGATCTGTGTTGAGTTACCATCCAGTGAAAGAGGGAGAAGTTGAATTACAAACAACACTTGATCAGTTATTATTTGACAAGATAATGTGGTGCTTAATCATTATATGATGAGAAGAAGACAATTGACTTGATATATAGAAGAGAAAACAAGAAGTTGAGTAAAATACTAATCTTGACTGAATGAAACTTTTACAAGGTTGATAAAGAAGAAGATTAAGAACTTAAGAGTTAGTCAAGTAAATAGTATCAGTCGAGTGATAGTTATGGCTGAGAAAGATGAAGAAATAAAATGTAGTAGCAACCAAACATAGTGAAAGCTAAACAAGATAGAATAGTAGAGACCGGACAACACACTGTTGATTGAGAAAAAGAACATAATGATGCCCAAGTGTCAATAAAATAATAGTTTGTAAAAGAATCAATTGTGAGGCTAACATAGTTGAATTTTTGGATTCGTCAAAATGTGTAAATGATAAGGATTTTTGAGTTGGTGTATTTATGCAATCAAAGGCAAGGATTTAAAGAGAAGTTTCTACAACTTTCAAGAAAGAAGTAGAAGGACAAAATAATGGATAGATTCAATGAATCTAATCAAACCTTAAGATCTACAGTGATTTTTAAGTAGAAAAAGGATCAAAGCTATATATTTAAGAAGGCATAAGGGATATTTTGAAAGGTTGGTTCATTTTTTATTGGTGATTGTGTGAAGGACAGTGAAGAATAGCGTAGCAAAGTAAAAGTGTAAAGATTGGTTAAGTGTGATTGCTTGAAGGGTTGCCAAGAAGATCAGAGATGGATATTATAATGAGTCCAATCAATAAGCCAAAAAATGAGATGAATGGAGATCTAAATTTTCAAAGTGATTTGTATCTTAACAAATCAAACCTAGGTGTTACTTTCGAACCATTATGGCAATCAAAAAAAATTTAATGAAGGTTGACCTAACAGTCATTTGTAAATCCTTTAATCAAGATGGCATTCTAATGGAATTATCTAAAGTCCTCTAACTAGGCCACTCCTAACAAGGTGATTAAATATTTTAACCAAGTTACACCTAATAGTTTTTTTTGTAACCTTTAACAAGGTTGGCTCTTAACCAAGCTCACTTTAGAAGAGTGAAAAGTGGTAGCATGTTACTTGGTGGTTTTTCTCAAATTGGGTTCCCACATTAAATACTAGTGTCATATATGTGTCAATTTTATATGTGATGCATTCTATTTACTATTGTTTATTTTGGTTAGTTGACATATACCAAACAAAGAGCTAAGTGATTAATAAATAAGTTGATTTGTTCTTGAGTTGCTATATTGGCTGAGTGGTTTTGTGAGTTTCTATAAGTTTTTTAAAGTTGAATTGGTACATCTAGACCTAAGGATAAATGATTCACCTACCCCCCCACCCATCCCTGCCCCCTGGTCATTTTTTCTAATCATTCTAATAGAAAGTAGCCACCCAACCTATACTAGTTATGCCTAGCTTTGAAAAGATTTTCACCAAGCAACATAGAAATAGGATCTATCTTAAGTCAAGATAATAGACTAGTGACTTTTTATAGTGAGAAGCTAAATGAAGCTAATAAAAGATACTTCACATATTATCTTGATCTATATGCCTTAGTCCAAGCCCTTAGGAAATGGAAGCACTATCTACTACCAAAGGAATTTGTTGTGTACACACAAAAGAAATCTTTGAGCTTTATTAGTTCACATGATAAGTTAAGTCATAGATACATCAAATGGATGGACTTTTTGTAGGTATACACGTTCATAAGCAAGCACGAGAATGGGCAATGCAACAAAGTTGCCAATGCTTTAAGCAAGAGACTTTGAATAGTCCATGAAATACAATTGAAGAGCACTAAAGTTGAGAGTTTCAAAGATCTTTACAGAGAAGATGAAGACTTTTCTCATGCCTACAAGGTATGTAGTGATCTCAAGAATCATTTTCATAGTCAGTATGCAAAATTTACCTTACAAGATGGGTTATTATTTAAAGGGGGTTAGTTGTGTGTGCCAAGGGAGTCAATGAGAGAAAACCTGATACAAAGAAAGAATAATGGAAATCTTAGTGGGAATTTTTTCCTAAACAAGAACCTTAAAATTAGTCAAAGATTTTATTACTTTCCTAGGATACATCAGGATGTTATAAGATATATGGAGCAATGCATTGTTTATCAAAAAGAAAAGGGAACTTCATCATATTCTAGCCTATATCAACCATTTCCAATTCCCTATAGGCCATGTGAACATATAAGCATGGAATTCATTTTTGAGTTTCCCAAGACTAAAAAAAATTATGCAAAACACCTATGTTGTTGTTGACGGGTTTAATAAGATGAACTTTTTCATCCCTTGTAAGGTAACACACGATGTTAGTCATATTACATGGTTATTTTTCAATTAAGTGGTCAAAATTCATGGCCTACCTATCAGTATAGTCTCAATAATAGATGCAAATTTGATGGGATACTTTTGGAAAACCCTTTGGAAAAGACTAGGCACAAACCTCTCTTTTGGGTTTGCTTACCATCCCCAAACTAATGGGCAAACAAAGGTAGTTAATAGAACATTAGGCAACCTACTGAGATGTTTGAAAAAGGAATATGGACAAGTTTAGGATCAAGTACTACCTCAAGAAGAGTTTTCCTATGATGAAAATGTAAATAAGACCACGGGTAATAGCCCATTTGAAGTTCACTACTATATTTTGCACTAATTTTTGGTGACAATTCATCACTTTAGTTGACAAAATTTTGTCAAATTTCAAATGAAACAAGACATCATTGAACAAGCATCAGCTTTTCAATAGGGATAGATGTTTTTGGATGCTCAACACCTTTTCTCATTGAAAGACTATGGGGAAGTAAAAGCCATGAGATTAAATTGACCAACAGATGATTTATAACACTATCATTGGGGATATGGCATACTTGTCGAAACAATTGTTGGCATGTGTTGATATTTTGATAGAGTGTAGTTTAAGTAATGATGACAATATCGTCGGATGTATAGTATCATCATTAGAATACACGTCAAAGATTATTGCATTGGCATCATAATTATGACAAACTATGTATAGTATAATTGTGTCAAACAAATGATTTAGGGACTAATAATCTTCATGTTGGTAGTGATATAGTATTCTCCCACCATAATAGTTTTTTAATGTTTGTCTTGAAAACTGCAAAAAAGTTGTAAAATAACATAAAAATGATAAGATGAAAAGTGTTGATTGTACAAGTGGCATATTTCCATCTTAATGTCATAGTATTGGAATGAGAATCAACTTATAAACATTTATGTGAGAGATTAGTCACAATATTGGAATTATAATTAACTTAAAGATATTTACACAAGAGATTGCATCAATCTCTTGTATAAATATCTCTAAGTTGATTCTCATTCCAATAATGTGACTTTGAGCTGGATATTTGCCACTTGTACAAACAACATTCCTCATCTAATTATTTGTGTTATTTTTTAACTTTTCTGCAATTTTCAATCAAACCTCAAATACTGTTTTATGGCAAGAGAATATTATACCATGACTACCAACATGAAGATTATTAGTTCCCAAATCATTTTCTTAATGCAATTATACTTTGCAAAAGTCATCAAACTTCCAACAAAGAGCATCGGTGTGATCTACAAGCTCAAAGTATATAAACTAATAAGTGATATATGAATGCATGTTATGGATGATAAGGAAGGCCTTTCTAAAAGATGTTTTTCATCTAAATTGGTAATAGGTAATGATAACAAGGAAAGTAGTCCAACACCTACATCTATTGCTTAACAAAATTAGATTCTCATTGATCCTAAAAAAATTAGCATCTTGAAGAGTTTTTATGGTGGACAAATGCTAGATCCATAGAAGATTCATCCTTCTCTCCTTCAACATTGAGAAATATTGAAGCAGGAGATGGAGGAAAGGATTAATTATTTTCAAACAACCATTTAACTAAGTCAGCAATCAACAAAAATGTTGAGGTCCATTCTACAACAGCTTCTTTTCAAGAAAATGAAGATCTGGGTGATCCCAATCAAGTTGAGGTTTTGAAAATATTTTATGGTAATAGGAGACTTGATCCTAAAAAGTGCACCCATGTCTTCTTTAAAATTTGGAGAAGACTAAAGAATAAGCTGGGAATGAGAATCCCTACAAAATGGTCATTTCTTGTACAAGTTTTAAACTTTCTTCTCTAAGTTGGCAGGTGACATGGGAGAAATACAAGCTAAATTTGTGCTTTCTTGTCTATCTTATAAATATGATATGAAATGATATATCCTACCATCATAGGTATCTTCATAAGTCCTTCATTTTCTGTACAATTATGATGTCCATATTCCCCCCTCACATGAATCTTGTAATTTGCTCATTCCATGGAAAGGGGTGTGTTATCCTATTTATTCTATATGTATGGTGTATATTCAATTGTTTATTTATTTATTTTAGTATTTTTCTATTTATCTTTATTCCTCCCATATTTTTGGTGTGTGTTAGTGCTTCTCCAGTTAGACATTTTTGTTTACTCATATCTTTGTGACTCTATTGCCCATGTTTGATAATATATTGGTCCTTGATACCATAAAATACATCTTTCAAAAACATATCTAAGGTTAGTTTATAAGAACAAAAACATTTCATAAGACTTGTACATGACTATGTAAGATGATTTTAAAAATTACAATATCATTGGTTGTATATTTGAGTAACTAGGCTGCTCATTTCATAGTATATGAGAAGCATAGAATTAGAAGAAATTATTGTAGAAATTTCTCATTTGTAGTATTTGTGAATTATATTTACAAGTGATAAAGTTACATACCTTTTATTTTGGGTACACAAACAATGGATGCAAATAAATGATTGATTATAGTGGAAATGTTGAAGCCAAAAAATTGCTACTCTATGATAATCATCCATACAAAATATCAATTTTATTAAATGATAAACCAAGAAAGTATGAAATGCATAATAAAGATATGTAAAGTATCAGTAATGAGGAGAGAAACATACCTTAAGAGATGTAAAATAATCATTAATAAATATCACATTCATTCATTATCACATGAAGTGAAAAAAATTATGAGCATTCATAAAGTAATCTCATACTATCCGAAGCTAACATCTAATATTAATTCATTCTTTAACATTCATTAACACATGACATTGAATAACATGTAAAATAAGGTATCTAAACATACCTTAACCAATTACAATCGATTTTGGATCAGCTACCTGATTATTTTGAAATTTCATTCTCACCATAAAAATTTAAAATAAAACAAGAAAGACTGTGATAAAAAGAGCATAAAAAGATGATGATTGTGCACTAATGTGTAATGAACCCTTTTTGGGGGTCATTGATTTTTTTACGACTTTGTATCCTGCTTGCCATATTTTTCTTGATTCTCTCTTTTGCTACCTGTCAGGGATCCCTTCGACTTCAACACTGCCATATAAGTGTTATGGTGTTTGTTGTTGTTTGAATATAGTCCCACTAATGAACCATTATCTGATGCATGTAACGTTGAATTGATCCCACGCTGATCCTTCCTCTGTCTACCAACCGTTCTTCAGTATGCACCTTAATCTGAGAGTGCCGCATCTATTTTGATAATGCAAAAAATATATTTGCATAAGTTTTCCTGCTGAGATCTATTGCCCTCTTTCCTGTTTGAATCTCCCCTTTATTTATATGAATGTTTTATACTTCTAATAGACACACCTTTTGTCTCTTATATAATCAAGTAAGATTAATTAGGTCTTGAATATAATATCATTGTTTATTTCAAATTATAGATTATTTTTTAATAATTTTATTATATTGATAATATATAATTGGTTAATGATATATCATTATTATGTTATATTATTCTTATAATATTAATTATATTAATAAGGAAGTCGTGTATTTTATTATTGTTATTTTTTTATTAATAATTATATAATATATTGTATTATTATATTAACTATATAAATTATTTTTGGAATTAACAAGACTATTATAATATTATATAATCTTAGATATTATGATAAATTAAATAACTATATCATTAGTAAACATACCCTAAGATCATTATATTAAATAATGATATATTATTATACGTATTTAGAAATATACTATATATATATATATATATCACTTATATTTAATATTATTTATCTTATTTATTATAATTTAAATGTGATAATAATTAGATATATTATCATCTTATTGATTTACATTGTAATTATAACGTGTATTCCTTGTATATATTGATATTTTTATTATGAATAATAATTTCATTATATTCATATAATTAAGTAAAATAGATCATAAATATGTATAGTTTATTAATATTATTTCTTTAGGAATAGTATATGAATTATTATTATATTTTATCCCATAATTATAGGATTCTCTTTAGGAGGGGTCATGACAAGTCCACCCCTCTTGAATTTGCTTGTCCTCAAGCAATAAACATTTTCATATTTGTTTCACCTTATATAATGAAATTGACTACTAGATTCTATTCAAATTTTTACTTGTAATATTACTTTATTTATTCTATAAAAGAGTCACATATGTAGTATGCATTTGAATGCAAAGTATACACATGAATGTACGAAGCATGCATGAAGTAGACAAATGTAAACACAAAGCATACACGATGAAGAAAGATGATGCATGAAGACACGATGTAGACACATGATGCATGAAGGCACAAAGCATACACGATGCAGACACATCATACACTCCTGGTTGATTTTCACAATGAAGTAGAGTAAAGGAATGAAAAATATACTTCCCCAATACTCCTTTTGGTCATGGATCCTGCAAACACAAATAATTATTAGTATATAATAACTCTAAAGAAAGATGAGTCTTGTGATGATTCCTTCCCTTCTTATTATGATCATCTTGAGATGGTAGATTTACGGTGCAAAGGGCGCGTAAAACAAGCTACAAGTGGTTCCCTGGAGGATATCCATCATGTGCTCGAATTTACTCTACCTCTCCCTCCACCCACTCCCTACCTTAGGATATCATAATGTGGTTGAGAAGATTAATCTAATGAACATAATTATTTGACACAAGAATCTTTCTCTCTCCTTATTATGATCATCTTTAGATGGTAGATTGACGGTGCAAAGGGCGCGTGAAACAAGCTACAAGCAGTTCCTTGGAGGATATCCGTCAGGTGCTCGAATTTACTCCGCCTCTCCTTCCACCCACTCCCTATCTTAAGAGATCATGATGTGGATAAGAAAATAAATGTTAATCTAATGAATAGGAATCTTTCTCTCTCCTTATTACGATCATCTTGAGATTTAGATTGACGGTGCAAAGGGCGCGTGAAACAAGCTACAAGTGGTTCCCTGGAGGATATCCATCAGGTGCTCGTTGTTGGTGGACAATAATGTGGTCATGATCTTTTAAAATCTTGCTCGCTACTATGCTTTCAAACATTACTTGTTGTTCGGATTCTTCACAGTCATATTCATTTATATGAAATTATTAATGAGTTTAGAACAGGCATAAAATATCTAGATTTCCTTCCTTGCTGCAATTAGCTCGTTGCTTTTGTAATTGCTTGATATGATTATTTTGGTAATTTGTATTTGGTGAATAATATTTATATTTGCTGTTATAAAAATTGATGTTCATTGTATTGGCTTTATTCAAGAATTCTGATATTATTATATTAACTATATAAATTATTTTTGGTATTAACAAGACTATTATAATGTTATATAATCTTAGATATTATGATAAATTATAACTATATCATTAGTAAACATACCATAAGATCATTATATTAAATAATGATATATTATTATACGTATTTAGAAATATACTATATATATATATATCACTTATATTTAATATTATTTATCTTATTTATTATAATTTAAATGTGATAATAATTAGATATATTATCATCTTATTAATTTACATTGTAATTATAACGTTTATTCCTTATATATATTGATATTTTTATTATGAATAATAATTTCATTATATTCATATAATTAAGTAAAATAGATCATAAATATTTATAGTTTATTAATATTATTTCTTTAGGAATAGTATATGAATTATTATTATATTTTATCCCATAATTATAGGATTCTCTTTAGGAGGGGTCATGACATAATGATAATAATAAATAATTTTTATGCTCTTTTTTCATGATTGATCTTACAATTTTTTACTCAATCTCCTACTAGTTAGCATGTTTTTTGAAAAAATATTAGTGTATTGTAAGCTAGGAAAATAGAAATATCAAACTTGAAAAAGATGTGCATAAATGTAGTTGATTTTTAAACTTCAATTTGATAAACTTACAAGGTGAACCACAAAATTAGAAAAAACTATTGTAGTTTGCATTGTTTACAAATTATAGTTACAAATGACAAAGTTACATAGCTTTGGTTTTGGGTGCACAAACAATGGAAATGAAGCTTTGAATAGAAGTTCACATTTCAAATCATGAATTGTCTAGTTTGGGCTTAAGAACTAGTACAATAAACTAGTTGAGGGGTTAGATCTAGAACATCAAGGGGAGAAGGAGATGGTATTCATGTCAGCAGGGGTAGAGTTTGAGGGGGCTCCAAGCATGACTCCAAGGATGACCAACATTGAACTTGTCAAACTATTGGCACATTAGGAAAATGAGAACAAGAAGGTGATGGAAAAGATGAGAAGAATGGAGAAGTAATTGGAGAAAGTAAACAAGAAGAAGAAGGGGATTGATCAGGAGGATCAAAATGAATATGAAGAGGAAGAAATGGAGATTGAAGGAGAAAGGGAAAGATTACCTGGAGAAGAGATGGATCTAGATGATATAAGGATGAAAAAGTTGGTAGAAGTTGTTGAATTCAAGGATTACAAAGGGAAGTTTGAAGGTAAGTGATATGTGGAGAGTATTTGATCCTAAGGTGAAGTTTGACCATTGATAGGGATCTTGATTGTGAAGGATTTTTTTACAACTATATTTTGAAAAGGTGATTGGGTATCAAACTTCACTTTGTTTCAAGATTTGTTTACTATTATCTACTTAATAGTGCTGACCACATGAAGGTGGAAGCTCAACTGCCCCCCCCACCCCCAACATAACTCTAAATTCCCCATTAACATCCAACATTTATTCCTATATATTCAATGAAAAACACATAGGTGGGGGATAGAACATGAGCATCACCTAGTCCAACTAAAATACCCTGATCAAGGTGAAAAAGTTCATCATTATGCAAAAAAAATGTAAAAATAACACGCCCATATTTTAGCTAATAACATAGAAGAGTATAAAAAATATACCACTATTGATTTTTTTTTTAATTAAAGATTTTATTACTATTTATTTGGTTAGTAGATTCTACGATAATAACATCATAATCCATGTTGAAGCCCCTCTATATCCTTATTTAATCTAAATTAAAGATTTCAATTCTTAGAAGAAGCAAAAAAGTGAAGAAGATACCCATGAAATAGAAGATCTTCAAAGATCATCAAGGTTTTGCATTTCAATTCCAAGACAATATAGTCTCAATTAAATTAGGCTGACTATTAGAATAGTTCATAACAATATTATAATGTATGAACTTAAGTATGATTAGAATAATTCATAATAAAATTCAGTCCAATTACATTAGGTTCATAAAAGTTCGTAACAAGATTTTGTTATTGGCCATTAGTTCTATAATTTGAATAGTTAAAGGTTGGTCATCATACTATAGTTCATACATCACAATTTTGTTATAAACTATTAGTTCATAAAGTTAAAGGCTGGAAATCATACTTAGAATGGTTCAATTATTATGAACTATTAGCCCAATTTTGTTATAAACTATTCAATTAGACCAATTTTGTTATGAACTATTCTAATTATAAAGGTTTAGTCTAATGTATAATTTAGATCATTATGAACTATTCTCTTGTTCAATGTATGATCTACCATTACCAATTCTATTTGTTTGCAAGTTTGAACAATAAACTATACCATTTACTGCATATCCCACAATCATGGATTTCCATGAGATGAAATCTATTTAAAGAATTTTGTGAAATAATAACCTTACACAACCTTTGATCATCAAATGAGTCATTGATATCCAATTTTGCAACATGATTTTAGAGTGATCATTAAGAAGTTATATTGCATTTTTTTCCTATCAAATGGTGGAAGTCTTCCTCTCCAATAAAATTTGTGCCACCAATTATTTGAAATGACTTCCTGATAATACTAAGTTGCAACACAAACACAACCCCTTGGCCCATGTAAACAAATGGAACTATACATAGTGGATAATGGTGGAAGTCTTCCTCTCCAACTAATATAATCTTATCAAATATGGATTATGCATCTAGAAATGCACAGTTCCATTTGTTTACAAGTTCGAACAACCTATATTTAATATATCCATTTATTGCTATCCCAAAATCATGGATTTCCATGAGATGATATCTCTTTAAAGCATTATGTGAAAGAATAATGTTCCTTGTCTTTTCTTTTATATTTTTATACCTATCTACTAGTGCATCACCATTTAGCAGTTATGAGATGATCAAATGAGAGGAAATAGTTGAGATCTTAGATTGACACAATTATTAGATGATCAAATGAAATGAAATGGGTGTGTGAGTACAAAGAAACTAGAAAGACAGTGTGTACAGATGAAGGTATGAAATGGAAGATTTTGGAGTACTCGAATAGACACTCAACATTTAGTATGCACATATCATCATTTGATATCAAATGAGTGTGTGGAATTATAGATACAATGAACAATAAAGGAGAGAGATCTCAAGGCTCACACTTGTAGAAACCACTATCTAAAACCTTTCTCATGAGATAATTTATTATGAACTCATCATTAGTGGGATAGAACCTAAATCTAGGAGGTAGTTGTGCATCAACCTTATCATGATTATAATTCAAGCTAAGAGCCTCCATTATTGAATTCCTTTCCAAATATCCTCAGAAAAACACAAGAAAGAAAATGGATTATTTCAATTGTCCTACACTGTATAGGCTAAGGTATTCCTATCCAATTTTTTCAAATTCCCAGTTAGCCTTTTGCAAAAACTATTATGTGGGTTGTGGGGAGATATTGTGTTGACTTATTATATGGTTGTTAGGAGAGGTGGGAAAATGAAATTGTTTGAAACCTAATTTATGTGATTTGAAAATGAAATTCCCTAGCCTAAAATCTGATTTTATTTGAAAATGAAATTTCTTGAAACCACATAAGCTTGAAGTATTACACATATACATACATATACATGTACATGTACATATACATATACATACACATACACATATACATATAGATATATATACACATACACATACACATACACATGCACATATATATACACATATATACATAAACATACATATACATATACACATACATATACATTTACATACACATACACATATACATATACGTACACATATACATTATTGAATTCTCTTCCCAATCAGATTCATTAATATTCATCAATAGCATGCAACTCTATGTTTTATATGTTTTTATGTCTCACTAGGAATGTACTCAACTTTCTTTCTTTCTATGTTTTTTTTATTTGAAATGTCTCCAACCCTTATTATGCTTTAGGACCTATTATGGTTTCACAAAGCATGCACCATTTCTCCTAGAAATGGGGACCCCCTAGTAAATTTTTGTCTCCCATACCCCTATTCTGGGGCCTGGGTCATTTTTGGACTCCCCCATGAGTCTCAGTCAATCCCTAGTCTCTAACTGGGGAAGTACCGAGAGTTTGATGTTTGAAAAATGAAGGTTCTTGGTGTTTTAAGTGCTTAAGTATACACTAGCACACCAGTGCACATGCGTACCCTCTCAAGGTGCACAAGTGTGCTCAGTGCACAAGTGGGCACTGGTCTCCTTTCGAAGATGCACACATGCAAACTTTAGAGCTTCACACCCATGGAGGTGTGCACCGGGGCCCAGGGTCTATATAGGACCCCAAACCCTCCTCCTTCATTTTATTATTCTCTACACTCTCTACTTTCTTTGCACCTTCACACCCCTTGACGTGCGCTCCTCCGCTACAACCTGCAATCAACACTCAAACAAACCTAAGGCTAACTAAGTCACCAAGAAGGTGTGGATGTGCGCACCTTTTAAACATTAAACCTAAAACACAACCTAACCCTAAAGAAGACCTAAACAACACCTAAGTCAAAAAGGTGTGCATCCTTAAGGTGCATATGTACACACCTTTTTTTGCTTTCATAGAATCTAAGTTTAAAGGTACACTAAAACCTAAATGTCCCCCATTTTTTTGCACTTGCAATGTGCATGTGCACACCTTACCAAGGTGTGCACATGCACAACTACATATAAATGGTCAATTAGGGGCTATTTAGCACACTAGCACACCTCTAAGCGTGCACTAGGTGCACTAAACAACATAACATGGCATTTGGGGGGAATTGACTAGGTTTTAACTATTTTGGGTTACTTTTTGGTAGGTTTTGGTATGTTTAGGGTCAATTAGGGTTTATTTTAGGTCAAACTTGAGCTTTCTAAACTAATTTTTCCTTTGTTGTGCAGATAAGATTACATCATCATCCTCTTCCATGGCAAAAAAAAAACTTTGAAACTCATTGTATTCAAGTACCAAGGAGCACCAAGGAAATCCCAGTTTTAAGATGGACATGCAAAGATCAAAGGTACTGATCTTGGTCATATATATTGGAATGCATTCCTTACCATTTGTAACAAACTAAAAGAGAGATCTATGATGGTATAAGCTCTTATTAGATTAGGACTTGTTAACACAACATCACATCCTACATTCATTCAGTCCTTGGAACTTATAATGGCTCTTGTAGAGAACTACGTGACCAAAGAGAAGGTCATCAAGAGTGTCATAGGGGAGATAGTCCTGGAGCTCTAACCTAGAAATATTGAGATGGTATTCTATCTTCCCAAAGTCAATCAATATTTAAAGATAACCTATGACTATGCAGAAAGATGGCATCAGGAGAATGAAAAAGAAGCTAAAGAAATAATTCAGCCCTCCTTCCTAATAGATAGAACACCAGTAGGCCTCAGAGTCAAAAAAGTGGACATGACTTGGGGTTATATGAAAGATGATATTGTGTATGCAATTATTCTTTTGAGCAAGGTCACATGACTACTAGTGGTAAGACATCTTCACACTTGGATGGCCCATTTTATTGATACCATTAGGATAGAAAATATGCCAATAGACTAGGCTACTATCCTCAGTGATAATCTATATGACCAACTCATAGCCATGAAAGTTGATCCAAGATTCTATATGACATCATACATGGTGTACTTACTAGCAGCAAGGACCACGGACTACCTAGGACTTTATAGAAAGGGGAGCATACAGGATGCTAACACTTGGCCCTATGTGGTGTATCCACAACTGGTGAAGAAGAAACTCTTAGAGTAGAGTGTGGAATACAGGGTTATGAATAGTAGATTCATATTTGCAATAATCATATTCATTGAAGGTGATTATGGAAAAAAGATGTCAGTAGAAGCATTGGATAGGATCATAGAGGTTGGCACATACTACATCCAATTCAAAACATTCACCTACCTAAGGGTAGCCAACACATTGGAAAACCCAAAGAAACTCTTGATATTTCCATTTGATAATCTCATTTTGTTGGAGATTGCATGCCAACTTATGTCTACATATGACAAAGTAAGAAGACAAGACAAGAGGACATGTGTTTGGCCCATGACAATTGGTGCTTTTCAAGTCAAGAAAAAGCAAGATATTATCACTTTTGATTCAGAATGAGACCAATATCCACTTGATGAGTACAAATCCCCTTGCCCATATTTTGATAATATTGGAATGGTGTAGTCTCTGGCAAAGAAGTAATTCATGCATGAGGATGCATTGGAGGATCATTGGATAAAAGTAGTAGATGACTATGATATCTAGATAAGGGATTAGTATAGGATGACTCTATATTTGGCACAGAAGGTGCTCAAAATAAAGATCTTGCTAAAGGTCATGGAGAAGGATATAAAAGATATCTTAGATCCTTTGTACAATAGGGACAAGATCTATGACTGATCGATAATAAATGCAAAGATCAGAAGAGATGAGAATACTGATATCAATCATCAAGCTAGACACATAGTCCAATTGACAAAGAAATGGATAAATAAGCCATTTAGAAAGGATCAAGTTCCTTAGGCTATCCCCCTACAAGCCACTATGTGACCAATCAAAGGAAAAGGCACATTAGTTACATTACCAACCTTCCCTACTCAATCCCCCGTGAAGTCAGAAATGATACATCAACATGAGAGGGAGTTTGAGTACTTTAGGGTAGATAAGGGCACTAATAAGAGGAGAAGAGATCACATAAAGGTGAAGAAGTAGATGGCCCATGAATAAGCACCTCAACAAGAATAGGTGCAAACTAAACAAGATTAGCCACAAGTTGAGCCCTCAACACATGAGCCTGCTCAAGAGCCCAACCAAGAGCCACAAGTGCCACTACAACTAGAAGTGGTAGAGAAAGAACTAGAACAAGAGCAGGAAGAAGAGTATAAGGTGCCACCAATAGCTAGACAAAAGGAAGAATCCTCTCCCTTGGCTCCAAAAAGGGAAAGTATTGAATCAACTATGGTGGAACAAGAAGGAGAAGACTAAAGAAGAACAACACTCCACTCGTACAAATGCCCAAAATAATCCCAAAAGTAGAGGTGGAAGAAGAAGAAAGGGAACCCATTGAATATGTCCCCTTAACCTAAAGGACTCATGTAACTAGGGCAATAGAAGAGGAAAGAAGAAGTTCAACAAGGACACCTCCATCTACTCTGAAAGAACCTATTCAGGTTACAACATCAAAAGATGAGAAATAAAAAGGGATAGCTGATATGGAGGGTCAAGAAAGTGATTTCTTTGACCTCTCTAATTTTAATTTCATGTCAGTACGTACTGAGATGGTGGGAGAGAAGATAAGAGATACTCCTAGGAGTGAATCCTTAGGAGAGGACTGGAATCAATTGACACCTCTACCTCAAGGACCTCTTCGTTTTCCACCACCACCATCTTAGGACTTAACATTCCTAGATAAAGGCATAGTGACTCCACTTCCTCGAACTATAGGAAAATAAGAACAAGAAATAGAGGAAGCCAAGCCCCAAAAACTACATGTCGATCAAGTATTAGAGGAAGGGAAAATATGCGAAGAACCTTAACAAACTCCTCATGATACAGAGGCTAGGACTTTAGCCCAATTGAATACAAAGACTCCAACTATTGATCTTTCTCAATGAGAAAAGACTCCAATGAGGACTAATTAGGAAAGGGGCCTATAGTAGAAACCACCTCTTTAGTAAAGTACATGTCTCCAATGGGCACTACACCAACATGGCTAAGGAGGGAGGTCATGTTTCGACAAAAGAAGCAACTAGATTTAACTAAAAAGGAGGGGATGATAGAATTGGTAAAAGCCATCAAGAAGCTTGAGCCACGTATGGGTGATGCACGAACACTAACCTTCATCATGTAGAACCAAGATTAGGACTTTCTTGTGTACATAGTTATTCATCCTCTGCATGCTAACATCGAGAAATTGATTCCTAAGTACTATCCAATAAAGGAGATCATGTTAGGTAGACCCACAGTAGACACTACTAAAGTGATGATCACTACGAGAATGAAATAGGTGTTTAGACATATGGATTGAGATGAGTCTGAATTGATTGCATTATGGAAATAGAACGAGCTTTTAAGAGGCTATTGGCATGGAGTTGTGGGCTATTTGCATGGAGATCACTCTTGCTTTGACATTAGAGAGGAAAGAAAAGGGGAATATATAATTAGACCCATTTTTAGAAGCATGTCAGCAATGACATGATGATTTTGAGGAGAAAGGTGTACAAATAATACAAGGGAACTTGAACCTATGCCACCATTTCAATCAAGTGCAAACAAAATAGTATCCATTGTAAGCCAAGACTTTGGATTGATGGATGAGGTACATATCTAGGCAAAAGACCTACAAGCCTTGACATCAATAAAAGGTCAAAGGTATCATACACTTATGGAAGTATATATAGCTGTAGAGTTGGATAAACTTGATGATTGGATTGAAAAGATATATGTCAATAATAAAGCCATGGTAGGACTACATGCAAATAGTCAGAAATTAAAAGATCAAACTTAAGAGAAAATTTTGGAAGCAGAAAGGTATTACATGGTTGCATGTGTGTGTTAGTTACATATATAAGTATATCAAATTGCTATATACTTATATACGTAACTATTACATATAAATTATGTTAGTTACAATGTTGCATGTCAGTTACATATATTACAATGTCAGTGCGTGTGTGTGTACCTATATTATATACTCTAATATAACCCTCATTTGATATAGAAATTGTGTACTTATATTATATACTCTAATATAACCCTCATTTGATATAGAAATTGTGTTACAATGTTGCGTGTCAGTTACGTATATAAGTATATCAAATTACTGCTCTTTACTCTCTATGTCTTCTTTCACTGAATTCCACTATGTTTTCCCCTTAACACTTTTCTCCTTCTCTCATCTCTTTTTCAGTGAGACTTTTTTCTTCCTTAAAAAGACTTCGAGGACTTAGGGTTAGATATGGATCTACGATCCACATTGAATCTCAATTTCTCGCTCAATACTTGCCTTTTGCTGATTGGTTGCATGCCTTACCAATTTTCTAATTTGTTGCATGCAGATTGCATAGGAAATGTAAAAGATTCATTCTTATCTCTAGATCTTTCGAGATTTACCTTGTGTTGGCTACAAAAATGGTTTACATCATAGTTTTTGCAATTACAAACTCTCATGCTAATATTTTGAGTTACTCGACTCATGAAGCATTACTGATGCTCGGCACATGCTGTTTTCTGGATAGCTCGGCACCTAAACAAAATTGTATCACTCGGCACCTTATATTACTCAGTACTTAATATTACTCGGCACTTGATATTACTCGGCACTTGATATCACTCGGCACTTGATATCACTCGGCACTTGATAAAACTAGATTGCTCGACACATGACTGTGACTCGGCTCCTACTCTTTGCTCGGCATGTATAGTGAAAAATGGTTAAGTGTATTGATACTCAGCTGTCAAAATTGTTCTTTAAACCAACACCTATTTACACATGCATCTTGATGGTGAAATGTATCCTTTCAAAATAATCATTACAATATATGCATACACAAAATTTTAAACAATTATGATCCAATTGTGGTCCAGTTACAGTCCAAACAAAAAATTTGATCCCTGTACAATTTCTAGCTATGCACTTTTTTGCATATGGTCCCAAAAAATAAGTGCAATTATAATGCAAACAAGAAATCATAAAAAGAAAAATTTAGACTCCCAAGGCTTACAATACTTTCACTATGTTCCTTTCTCACACACTATAGTTGTTGATTGTGCATCATTGACCCAACTAAAGTATCCACACCCATTATTTCCCTACAATATCAAATCTTCATTAGTAAATACTATAACAATTAGTTATTACACTAATTTTAAAAAAAATTAATAATTGTATTAACGACCCTTTTCCTCTTTGGGCAACAACAAAATTTATGCCTAGAATTAGTTTGTGTGTTTGAGGTCTTCAACAAACATGGGCCAACACCACATCAACATTTTGGTACGTTCATGAAAGCCAACAACCCTGCAACATCAAAACTACATTTTTTACAAGACATTGACCATAGGGAATGTGGCTCACAAATTTTATGGTCTTCCATAATTACACCATAATTACAAGCCATTGAACTTATGTAAGGAAGAATAACCAAATGAAATATAAATGCACAATTGAGAGCCATTGATTTGCAAACAAACAATATAAGGATCATTGGATCACATATTTTGTGGTGTTCCAATGTAGTTGGAATAGCAGAAGGAAATGCATGGAAAATTCAACAATCATGTCCAACACATTTATGTTGTATATTCATTCTTAGATGTTTCCAATTGATTTCAAAAGGTTGAAAAGTATAACATAGGTGAAAAAGAACTCAAGGTCTCATGATGGTGTTTTCACACAAATTTCTTGTGGTTTCAAGAAATTGCATTTCCAAATCACATAAATCATATTTCAATCAATTTCATTTTCAAATTACATAAATCAAGTTTCAAGCAATTTCTTCTCAAATCACATAAACTTGAAGCATACACATCCTTACTTGGGTAGTGTTGACTCTATGTTGGTTTGAAACATTAAATCACTCGTAAATATACATATACATATACATATACATATGCATATGCATATACGTATACATATACATATACATATCCATGTGCATATACATATACATATACATACATATATACATACATACATACATACATATATATATATATATATATACGCATATTACAAATGAACCTAAAACAAAACTGTGAAATTGTTGTCGAAAAGCTTTCTAATGAGACAATGTGTAATGAGCTCTTCATCAGTGGGATGGAACTTGAATCTAGGAGGAAGGTTTGCATCACCCTTATCATGACTATAACCAAATTTAAGAGCATCCATTATTGAATTCTCTTCCCAATTTTCTCATAGAAACACAAGAAAACAAATGAATTGTTTCAATTGTGCTCTGCTATATAGGTTAAGATAGTCTTTCCCAATTTTCCAAATGTTCGCTTAGCCTTTTGCAAAATTTGATATGTGGGTTGTGGAGAGATATTGTGTTGACTTCTTATATGGGTGTTAGGAGAGGTGGTAAAATAGGACCATTTTGGATGGGATGCATGGAGTGGCACAGATCAAAGATGAATAAAAATGAATCTTATTGTCAATTTGAAATGTATTCCCTCAACCTGGTGTGTACATGTCTAAGAAAAGCATCACCATGGATAGGTTTGCTTTGTGTTGGAAGAGTATGTGTATATATCATTATCATTATAGGAGGGGGAGGGGAAGTTTTGATTTTGTGAGGGTGGGTGTGGGGGCTATTAAAAGCTCCTCCTATGATTTGTCTCAAAATCATAAGAGAGAGAATGTGTGTGTTTGTGAAGATGTGTATTACCAGTAATAGTAGAAAGTAAGTGTATACAAAAGTATGTCACATGGGAACATAAAGGAGATTGTAGGGATATAGCTAAGATTGATAAAGAATTATTTAGATTTTCTATTGGATGTAAAGAGGAGAGAGAAAAGAACCTATGGTCAAAACACCATATCAAATCTGTCTAGAACAACGAACTACATTGTTCAATACCTAGTCATTTATGACTTTATATTCTTACCCACCTTGAAAAATCCAATATTTTCCTCATCAAATCCTACTTAGCTTTATAAATCAAAACCCTATAAACCAGTTTTTTAAAACCTATAGTCATGGTTGTATATGAGCAATGTTAGTATGCTAATAGAAACCAAATTTAAATAAAGCTTCTACAAACTAAAAAAAATTCATAAACTTCAAGATAGACTAAGATGAGCTCTCAATTGAGAATATGAGTCATTAATGGACTCTCTCAATAAGAAGCTCTCTTGTTGAGTAGCTTTATCTAAATGGATAGGATGTATGCTCAATATGCTTCCAAAGGCTTCAATGGATGATTGTGGATTTTTGGTGTGGATAGATGGCTTTAGTATGGATTTGGCTCTCAAAATAGCATTATAACTTTACTTCATGGATTGTGTTATTTTGCAAAGGGGAAGGATCCAATTTATAGGCAAGAGGCTTGAGGGATTGAGGGCTAAGATGCAAGGATGGGAAAAAGCTTATGGAAGGCTCAGATTGCATGAGAGAAGAGCACATGGATTGTGCTTCCTTATAGCCAATCAAGGAGTGACACATGTCACATGGTGAGAGGATGGAGGAAAGGGCAAGGATGAGTCAACAAAGGAGGCTCAAGAGATAAAATCTTCATAAAGACCCTCATAATGACTTGTAAGAGCAATAAAAGGGCTTGTAAGAGTCATTTATGACCTAGTGGACTTCATAAAGTTTTATGGTTGAGATATTTTGAGGGTGATGAGAGCAAATTCGACTTGGACTTGATTAGAAATGTTTTAAGCTTGTTTAGGCTTGTGCAAATGATTAGAGGATGGATTAGGATGGTTTAGGATTAGCTTAAGGATAGGCAAGTGGATGGCATTTAATGAGGGTGGGTGAAGGAAAAGATATTTGTTAACTTTGGCTTGGGTTAGTAAGTTTTAACCCATGTTTAGGGAATGTGACAAGGTTAGGAGGGGATTAGGATTAGGTTTAAAGACATCTTCTAGAAGAGTCTAGATTTTGGATGAGGATAAAGACTTTCTAGAATAGTCTAGAATTTCCTAGGATGAGGATGAAGACTTTCTAGAAGAGTCTAGAACTTCTTAGGGTGAGGATAAATTAGATTTTTAGGAAATAAATAAAGTTTTATTTATTTCAAGGGTTTGGGTTGAGGAGATATTTATTAAAACTTTTTTAATAAACATGAGGATTAATATTTAATTTTAATTAAATATTTTGAGTTGGGGTTAGGGGTAGGAAATGATGAGATTAGCCTTTAATCGAAATTAAAGAAGGATTAGAAGATTTTGGAAGAGGTTATTGGTCATAAGGAAATTGGCCAATTTTTGGGCAAAAAATAAATTTTTTATTTATTTTAGGATTTTTGGTCAATTTATTAATTAAATAATTAATAAATAAGGAAATAATGTTTAAATAAGATTTAAACATTTTTGGGAGGGATTCCTTAATTAAATATTTTTAATTAAGATAAAGGGATTTAATGGCATAAAAATTAATTAATTAATTAAATAATTAATTAATTAATAAATGATGATGTCATCAGGACTTTTTCAGAAAATAAAAATACTTTATTTTCTAAAGGTTTTTAGGTGTCTACAATGGTTAGCACACAGATACACTAAATAAATATATGAATGTCATGGGAATGAGTGTGTTGTATAGTTGGGCTAGGGGGTTATATTTGTCCTACAACTTAGTGCTGAAGAAAGTCATCCTAAAAAGATTGGTGTCACAAATTTTGTTGCTCAAATGCAACAAGGGTTATAGTATTCTTAGGGCATAATTAATGGTGCTTTTGCACTTTTCTTTTTCCAAGCAAATTCATTTTCAAATAAAACTAGGTTTCAAGCTAAGCAATTTCATTTTCAAATCATATAAATTAGGTTTCAAAAAATTTTATTCTCAAATAACATAAATTAATTTTCAAGCATTTTATTTTTAAATCACATAAACTCAAATTAATCATGTCCTTACCCACATAGTATCACTGGTGGGTTTGCAGCATTGAGTGGTAGTCACATTTTTGTGCTCGAACAAGAATCATGCCTTTTACACGCGATATGGGGTGCAAATGCTTTGGTTTTTGTCTTTTTATAATGATATCATAAAACATTTTTTTACATGATTCTACACCAATTTTAGTTATAAGGATTGAGAGGAAATGAAATATTTCCAAACATGCAAAATGTTGTCATGACAAAATTGCAAATTTGAAAAGGTGCATGACAATATTTTTCCCCAAAATGAGCATCTTCAAAATAATTAGTTCTTGGTCCTAATAAATATTTGAAATGTGTAATGTATAAATATTTAAGGCCTCTCAAGCCATTGAACAAAGGTTGGATGTTTTGAGAAAGAATTTGAATAGCAAAAAGCTAACTGTTCACTGTGAAATCTATGACAGTCTGCAAAACCTCCTTAGCATCTGCATCGTGATGGATTCAATGACCTTTCTTTTTCTTGTAAATATTTAGAGGAGTTAATTTCATATTTTGATGTGATATTTTATTCATTTTTGGTTATCCAAATAAAACCTAAACTCTATTGGCCTATTCACTACCAGTTATAGGGTAAATAAAATGGCTCTTTTATGAAGTTTGACTATGGGATCCTAAAGGCCCTTAGAGGATGGAAACTCAATCCAATGTATATATCTTTCCCTTATTATAGACCCAAAAATTAAAGTTTTATATTTTTCATACTTTGTCCTAGATGAGTTTGGTTATAACCTGACTAGGTGCAAGACTAAGCAGTCAAGTGCCAAATGCTAGGAGTGGACCGGTAAGAGAAATCCAAAGATAGGGAAGTATTGAATAGAACCTAGGGGAGCTTTGGAATTGAAACCAATCTTATTTTAATACATTAAAGGGAATAACCCATTGGAAAGGTGAGAGTTGTCCAATTCTGTGGTATTTTGGCCTAATTTGGGTTATGTATTATATAGACACCTTGGTGATTTGAAACCTTAAAAATATTCAAGAAATTTTATAAGGGTATTTGTAATGAAGATTATTTTGTGAGCTTATTTTTAAGGTTTCTAAGTTATTGAAGAAAAACTCAATAAGGATCCCTAATTGAGGGATACTATGCCTACTAGGCCTAAACAAGCTAAATTGGAGATTGGTAAGAAAGATTGGTTAAGATCTTTCTAGATGGAGCCAAATGGAATTGAAATAATTGATTTGGAGCCCAAAAAATCCTATGAAGTGGTTGCAAATGACATCTTTTTTTTGTGAGTTGAACTTTCCATAGTGAGTTCAGGGTGGTAGTTTGAGTTCCCATTGGTAGAGAGACTCCAGAGTGGAAGGGTCCAAGTTAGAGTGTATTTCCCAATGGTTGGGGTTTTCATAGAAGAGTCTCTAGAAGGCCTAGAATGTGACCTTGCAAAGAGTCAAAAAGACTTAGTTATAGGGGTCTCCCTATAGAAATCTAAAGAATAGAAAAATCCATAATTACTAATTTCATACTAATGTCATTGAGGAAATAAGAGATTCTCCTTGCTAATAATATTTTTGATTTTCAAATAGAAATAGTCATAATTACTAAACTTTTTATGATAGTTAGAAAATAGAATAGTCAGACTCATAGAGCATTATTAAACCACAATATCATTTGATGTATAAAAATAATGTATATATTCTTTTCAATATTCATAAAAGTGAGAATTAATAATTAAATATGACATTATACCCCTTTTCTATCATCATAACTTTTTTTTTAATTATTAATTATCAAAACTATTGATTCCTATCATTATTGTGATGAAAATTCAGTACAATAAATTCAATATATAATTTTAGCCATAATTATTATCACCAATTTATCGTCAACAAGATTATTACTAACACACACACACACTTTATTATCACTCGTAGTTGGCACTTAATATCATCATTGTGAAAATTGATTTCTAGTAATGATATAAATTACTCTTATAGATTTGTTAACTATTATATTATATAATGAATTATTTCTAATTTATTTTATTCAAGATCCTCATTTTCTCACAAGTTAGTGATGCGTCATTTATTTTTATATAAGGTATACAAATATTAGATGATAAAGCATCCTTAACCATTATTGATCATGTTTCTTTACAAACTCAACTTAGTAACTAATCCTCATATTTAATTTAGACAACACAAAAAATTAATAAGCAAGTTACAATAATACCTTGCAATTGATCACAATATAATTATATAGTTAAATATGTGTACAAATGTTAGTGCCAAAACATCACTTTAATTTACTAGTACGTCTATGATAACCTTAATACCTAATCCCCAAATAGGTATTCATATAAATATTGAATTGATATCTTACATTAGACATTCTCATTATTTTAATGAATACTACTTATAAAACAAGTTACTATATAATAATTAGATTACAACATTATTGGACATACTAGATTGGGATGTGTGTGTGTGTGTGTGTGTGTGTGTGTGTGGCAATTTAATTAATTGTAGCATTATTTAAGTAGTTCAAAATATTTTTAATCTATATTAAATATATTTAATAATCCAACTAATATACTATGATCAACCCTTAATTTGCATCTGAACCTTAGCATAAGCAGAGAGCAAGTATTATATCCTCCCCCCTTGGGGTCAACTTATTACTAGATGACACAAATTAAAATATCACACTAAAATGTAAAATGGATACAAAAACATAAACCAAAACATTATTCACTTATCACAACATTGCAAAACTAAGGAATAAAGCAATAATCTAATCAGCGCCACCTACCGACTCGACCCGATGAGCTAGAAAATTTGTATAATCAAGAGAAACAAAATGAAATATGTTCATGTACTATTTAATGCATAAAATTTAGTTAAGTTTTGGTCAAACAAAATATATTCATCCTAATAGAGAAGGGCATGGTAAGGGTGGCTCAAATGGGTATTGGGCTTGATGTTATCTCTTAATCAACAACATTTAGTTGAGTGAAGGCACACCTAATCCTACTTATTCGGGGGAATTAATGTCTAGTACCTCCAAAACCATATCACAAAGGAGGGATCATACATATACATAGACATAAACAATAGCATGCAAGAAGAGGAAATGTGACATTGTATAGACCTCCCAAACAAGTGACTATGAATGTCTCCCCTCATCCTATAGACATGCCAGGAAAAATAGCATATAAAGAAATAATCAAGATTTATTAATAGGGTTAGTATAATAATAAATCATAAGCATGTAAATAATTACTAACAAATATTCATAAAGAAAATAATGATGTAATTCTTACTATCAATATGCTAACATAAAGCTATATATCATTAAATACGTAAAAACATAATTATATACTTTAGTAAGTACAAGAATTGTCTATGATGCCTAATATGTAAAGAAGGAAGAAGCAGCAAATCCACAATAGTTATATACTCAGCCATGTAATTCCAATCATCATTAAAGTACTCAAGGAGAAACAATTGGATATACCCCATATATGAATCGAAAGTAGTCATCATAGAAACAATACACATGGACCCAAAGGTCATGTATCCTACCTTCAAATAGTAGTAGATATATTTATTTATGCATCCTTTTATATGGTTAAATCAGCAACAACGTAATGAAAAAATGGTAATATTAGTAAAAGCATATTAGTATATTATAATGTTTTGATTCCAACAGACTTCATTTAAGAATACTGAGTTTGCATTATGGCACTACATTACATAATACTATCATCAAAATTGGGTTCTCCCTAACCACTAAACCCAAATGGCATAGGAAAATATCTTGGTGAAGATACCCTCTCCTTATGGGTATTAATAAATCCCTTACTCTCCATTAGAAAATTTACAACCTAGGGTGCCTTACTAAGTACTATTGAGTTCTTGGAGTTTTCATTTGTAGAAGATGACTTGTCACTCCTTTATTTATAGGATCAATGGATAAAGTGGGATAGGTTTTCATGATACCCTATAGGTTTTTCTCAAAAATACCATATGTTCTAGAAGCTTTCTAGGACCACAATGCAAGAGGGTATCAAACTTTCTTATGTGGCGTGTGCTAGAGACTCATCTTGCAAGTCACTGACTATATGACTAAGCTACTATAGATGAACATAATCATATAAAATCCAAAATTTAACACAAAATACACACAAAGAGAGTACTACTTAGAGTTCCTAGTATAGAAACTTGGTTTGATACCATATGTAATTCCCCATCAGGGACTAGAGAGGACAATCAGAAAAATGGTTCAATAACTGCAATAATTTTTTTTTCAACCGTAAAAATTTATACATGAAGAAAATAAACAATGAATACAACCTAACATCCTCTAAAATTCTATGATATTGCTACTAATAATGCAAAACATCACATGAAAAAGATGAGGAAGATAAAATAGAGTGCTAACTTAAATGATCATCGTATTTTTTGAATGTGAAATTAATACTTGAGAATAAAACATATTATATGATCCATGTCATGACATATTAAAAGGTTTACAATTATATGATTATGTACATACAAGCGTATGAAATTTTGAGAACCTTTTACATAAATGTGTAAAATGATACATCAAGATCATAAGTCAAGTAGAAGTCATGAAGATGATGAAGAATCCAATAATCTATAGATGATAATCAGAAGCCACAAACCAAATGAAGCTTCTAGAGAGGATCGTGTAAGGCCTCACCCCAACCCATCGTAGCATAGTTGATACATTATTATTTTAATACTCATGTCTCAATATGTCGAGAAACTATTGGATACACTGAACATATTAAGTTATTTCATTTTGTGTGATGTTTTACTTTTAGATATTTTATTTTGTCATTTAATGCTTTAGGAACATGTATATTGATGAAGTAAGTGAATGCAGAATTAACACTTTGATTATGCAATTTTAATGATTGAGAATATGAGTAGAACAAGATAAACAACTAATTATTTGAAAGATGAATGTTTTAAATTATGTGATTCCCTAATACATTATATACATATATGCATGTGATTTTCTTGAGCTATTGATGTGTGCAATGAGTGTGTAGGATATTTAGCCGAGAAATCTAAACGAAGAAATGAAACTAAACCCCATGTACCATTTGAGAGAACCAGGGTTAAATTTGATGAAAGATGTAAACCCCATTGTTCGTATTTTATTTGTGTTGTAGATTGAATGAATGCATCATTTTATAATCAGTAAATGTTAATGTTTCGTAACAGTGTTTTTATAGTGTTGCTTGACACTCATGAATTGTATATGCATTCCAACATGATAGTTAGGGTTAACTGAGTAACCTAAAGATCTAAGTCAAGCTAGGTTAGTGACCCTTTTTGTTAATCAATTTATTATCGAGATTAATTACCCCTAATCCAGATTAGTGTTTAATCTGCATTTTGAAAGTTGTTTGATAGTCCTAAAATTTCTTAGCTTTTGATAGGTCCTTAATTAATACTTAAGGCCTAATATCATGAAATCTAAGTACCCAAGGGGTATGGGTATGGGTTGGGGGCATTTTCCATGCCCCTAGCCCCTTTTGTTGACTCTTATGGTCACTCAAAAACCCCATTTTTGCTTTATTGCGAAAATTGATAGTTTTCATCATGAGTTGGATGACTTTAATTCCACCTTGAGGTTACCCTTAGGTCTAGTTGAGTTAGAAGCCTCTAGAACTTTAGTCAAGTGGGAGAGTTATTATTTTTTGGAGTGGTTGAGTTTAGGATCTTATTTAGAGGCAATTTTGAGAGGGTTTGTAGTGTTCACCCAACCTCTAGTTTTAGAGTGGAATTAAGAATTGAAGGAGAAGGAGAGGAAAGCAAGCTCATCTCAAACTTGTTCATTTGCCATAACCTATTTTTTGAAGGTACAAATACTTCACCTCATTTTGTTCATGTTGTGTTCCATGTTTTAGTTTTATTGCATATGTATGTATGTGTGTGTGTTGAATATGTTTGGGAGGGATGAGAAACTGGTTTTCTTAGATGTCTTTCCTTTGTGTTTTGTTTTGAATTTTTGAAGGGATTGTATGGGTGTATTGGCATTACTCACCCTCAGATAGGGAAGAAGTGGCCATGTACGGGGGAAGGTCTTTAGTTGGACTCCAACAGTGTAGAGTCTCTTCTCAAGATGAGAAGAGGGAGAGAGGGTAGGGTGTTATAGGCCCCTACCCATCAACACAAACCACATTTGAGTTTTGGTATGTAAGAATGGAAGAACGAAAGTTCTTGAGTTTTAGCCCCGAAAGGGCACCTATTATGGTGTTGTGTCTGACGTATCCTATTGGAAAAATCCACCTTCTCCCTAGTCTAGTTCAATGTCGAACCTGTTGTGTAAACCCGGGATGGGAGTGAATGTCTAATTTTGTCTTTATGTTATAATTGGTTGTCTCCCAGTCAATTTTCGTTCTCTCCATGATCACCATGATGTATTGCAAAATTCGTAATGGACCCCTTGTTAAGGGCCAAGAAGGAAATTCAGAATTGCATTGGATTTCAATTTTGTTGGGAGTTTTTCCCTCGGGATAATATCCTGTGTAAAAATGTTACTTTTAAACTTATTGTTGAAGTGGCAATGATGTCGGGTTTTCTTACTAGTTCTTTCCCGACAGAGCCTTTGAATCAAGTGGTTTAATAGAAAAAGAGATATTGAGTAATATTCTTGCATTTGAGTTCTTCTTGTAATTTCAGTTATATACATGTTGTATTGAAAATTTGATATGGTTGGAACTTCGATTAAATTTCGTGTTTATTAGGAGATCAAATAAATCTTACATTGTTGTTAAAATAGATTATTCAACCCCTTGGTTAAAATAAGCATTTGGTAATTTAAGTTAGTGGAAAAAATAAATAACACCCCCCACCCCGCCTTGTTATAAAAATAAATTGATTGGAAAATACATACTTAGCAAAAATATGGACCAAAAAAAATACCCTTTCAAGAGCAAAAATGCTCACTACATTTTTTATGGGGAAAAAGATTTATTATTTTCCTTGCAACAGAGAATCTAAAAGATTCCCTAAATATCCTTTTTAGTCTTATTAAATATTATACTTAAAATTAAAAATAAAGGAAACAAAAAAAGAAAATATAATTAAATCAAATATCCTAAACAACATCTATCTTATTTTATGCTATCTACTAAACTTTATTCATTTAACACTCCCCCAACTTGGCATAGGCATTTTTGACAAATAGTTTCATTTAAAGGAATGATATCACCTTGCATCCCCTTAAACTTAGCAGCCCATACGGACCCACGTGTCATGCAAGGAAAGGCAGGTTGGTCTTGGTTTAGAACTGCATTAAAAAGGGTGGATATTACCTTTTGTCCCCTTCCCCATGTGATTTAATTTGCCTAGGCATCAATTTGGAAAAAGGGATAGGGTTGAGTTTTAAAACTAGAGTCAGATGTAATTAATGAAGACAACCCCATATACCTCCCATAAATTTCGCAGCCAGACTTGACCCACACAATTTTCTAGGAGAGTGGCAAGTGCTAATGAAATTGTTTTAAAAAGAACTCTCCCACCATGTTCCTTTCATGCCTAGCCTTGAAAGGCTTTTCATGCATGTGAGTGGAGGGGGGGGGGGGGGACAAGACCTATGCTATGGCAGGCTGGGTCAGCATGCCACCATTTTAAGTGCTTGGTTTTGGGAAAGGGTGTGACTTGGGGTGATGGGATTGGTAGTTAGGTTAGTTTGTAGGTTTTTAATTAAGTTTCTCTTAAATTTTTAAGTTAGTTTAAGTTATTTATTAAGTTTAGCATTAGTTTAAAAAGTAATGTAATTTGTTAGTGAGGTTGTGTTTTAGTATTTTATTAGAGTTAAGTTAGGAAGTTAGATGTTAGTAAGGATTTAGGTTAGTATATGTTTTAAATTAAGTTCTTAAATTAATTAGTTAGTTTAAATTTTTTATGTAATTTAATTAATATGTTTTCTTTTAAATATAAGTTATGTAGTATAATTAGCTTTACTTTAATTATGTTATAGTTAGTTTTAATTCTAAGTGATTATTATGTCTTGTAACTTAGTTATATTTTAAATTAGTAAAGTTAAAGTTTTAGACTTAATGTTAAAATTAATGAAATTAATTCATTAGATTATATTAAAGCTTAAGTTAGTGTTAGTGTAGGATAGTAATTAATTTTAGGATATTAATTAGTTTCAATTTAAATATTTAAGATTGAATTTAGTATAAATTACGTAATGTTAAAATATTAGTTAGTAAGCTTTCAAATAATTACATTTATAGTATTTAAATGATTATTTGAATCAATTAATTGTATAAGTTAATTAATATTTTGCTTAATTGAAGTTTTTAATGTTTAATATTATAGGTTTTAAATTAGTTGAAAATTATGTTTACTAATGAGTTCGGTATACTTTTGTTTTGTGAGTATGTATTTTTTTTTTAAAGAATATTAAGGTAATATTATAGTACATATTTTGGTTAATTGAAATTGCTTTGTTTTGATTAATTTAATTAATTTAATAATAAAAGTTTAATTTAATGATATATTCAAAGATGATGTTTATAAACTAAATGAAATGTCAGGACACTATTAGGGGAACCATGAAGTCGTCTTGTAGTGTACCTATGTCGTAACTAATTTAAACATATCAACTTAGTGGAATTAACCTTTTTAAAAAATAATTGTGTGTTTTTGCCCTTGTATTTTTGGGCATGACATTTTGGTATCAGAGCCCATGTTTCAACACTAGGAACCTAGAACCATTATGCTTATGAACTTAAACTAAACTTTAAATTATGAAGAATTCCTCCTATTACACGAAGCAACCGACAAGACAGAGGTCGTAGGGTGAGAAGTGGTAGAGCAAAATAGGAGGATGGACCACCACCACCTCCACCACCATCACCGAACCCGAATCAGGATATTTTGAATGACCTTTAGACATTGATTGGTGTAGTCCAACAAAGGATACTACCTGTAGTACAGCTAGGGCAGCAGATCCCTGAAGGGGAAGCAGAGGGACCCAAAGGAGGTGGGGCCAGAGGTAGAGAGAGGAGTAGGATTCGCCCACCAAGGCAGGTAGAGGGATAGGGCGAGCATGAGGGTGATTTGATACATCAGAGAGGAACACCACTCGATAGACCTCCTAAACATATAGGAGATGATATCAGAGAGTTGATATAACTTAGACCACCAATCTATATCGATTCCACTGAGGGAACAGTAGCAGAGGCCTGGTTACAGAGCCTATAGTTGTGCTTTGGATTTCGTCCTTATGGGAGTAATATGAAGGCATGTCTAGCAGTCCATCAGCTAAGAGGAGATGCCTCCAATTGGTGGCATTAGGAGGAGACTATAGGAGGAGTGAGGATGGATACCCTCACATGGGAGTCATTCTTGGAGAGATTCTAAGAGAGGTACCTATCTAAGCACTTTAGACAGAAGCAGATAGAGGAATTTCATTTTGTGTATTAGAGGGGTCTCATAGTAGCTCAGTATGAGAGAAATTTTCTCAAGCTCCTTCCTTATGTTGAATACATGAAGGATGAGAAACTGTGAGTACATCGCTTCCTCTTGGGCTTGAATTTTTCACTCTAGGGTCCAGTCAATTTGGCCTTCTCTACCACCTTCAGACAGGTAGTTGAGATAGCACTAGTTGTTGAGGATACTCAGGGTAGACAAGAGTCGTGGGATCAGTCTTAGAACCAAAACTCTACCCAGCAAAAACCCCCTTGGAAGGGGAATCAAAACTATATAGCAAGGTCCTCTAAGGGCCAATAGTCTTAGCAGCAAAAACCACAGTAGCAGCAGTAGAAACCCTCATAGGGTTATCAGGGCACCAAGCCCAAGCAGTGGCAATCACAGGGTCCCAAGAAAGATCAAAAGGTGTAGGCCCCAGAGTCACAGTCAATGAAGACTCAACAGTCTTTCAGGGGTGGATACAGTGGATCTAGCAGGTTAGGAGGCCCACAACAGTCTAGATCATAGGGTGCACAATCATATACTTGAGGAACATGCTACACTTGTGGTGGCATGGGTCATATAGCTAAAGAGTGTCTGCAGGGACAGTCATCCAGTGGTCAGAGAGGGGCTTTTTCAAAGCCGATAGTTGGAGACATGGGCAAATCCCACAGATTTTTTGCAGTGGTTGACAATCGCTAGGCTAAGCATCAGGCCATAATTAATGATGCTACAGGTATAATACAGGGTTGATGGTTGTTGTTTTATTTGATTCTAGAGCTACTATCTCATTTATATCTCCATATGTAGTGGAGCGTTGCAGGCTAGTGGTAGTTAGATAGGATGTCAGTTGGGAAGTAGAGTTAGCCTTAGAAGCTAGAGTGTCAGTTAGTTCCATGGTGCATAATTGCCCAATTCAGATTGGAGGCATGCCCACAATGTCTGATCTAAACATTACCCCTCTAGGTTCTTATGATGTATTCCTTGGCATGGATTGGCTTTATGCCCACAATGCCAAGATGGATTATCAATAGAAGAGGGTGGAATTTGTGGATGAGTTTGGAATCTCTAGAGTGATCTTCAGAGTAAAGAGACTCGTATCCCTTCATATGATTTTCGCTATGTAGCTTAGGCGGTGCATGAGAAAGTGATGTCAATTGTTTGCTATCACCATTAGTGATAGAGAGGAAGATTCAGAGGGACAGCCATCCCTTAATGATTTTCCAATCCTACAAGAGTTTGTAGATGTGTTTCCTTCAGAGCTCCCTAGTATGCCTCCACCTAGAGCAGTGGATTTTCATATTGATCTTGTGCCTAGAGCTAAGCCAATCTCAAGAGCATCGTACAGGATGACTACTCATGAGCTTAGTAAACTAAAGACTTAGTTGGAGGAACTCTTAGAGAAGGGGCATATTTGACCTAGTGTGTCACCTTGGGGTGCATCGATGATCTTCATAAAGAAGAAGGACGGATCACTTAAGTTGTGTATTGATTATCGGCAGTTGAACAAAGTAACCATCAAGAACCGATATCCTCTTCCATAATTGATTATCTATTCAATCAGTTATAGGGTGCCCGAGTATTTGCAAAGATTGATCTAAAGTTGAGTTACCATCAGTTGAGGATTGTGGATAGTGATATCCATAAAACTACTTCTTGTATGAGGTATGGTCACTACGAGTTCACCGTGGTACCATTTGGCCTCAAGAATGCTCCAATGGTATTCATGAGCCTCATGAATGGAGTATTTTGTACCTTTTTGGATAAGTTTGTGGTCATTTTCCTTGATGAAATTTTGATATATTCTCGTGATGAGAAGGAGCATGAAGAGCATCTGAGACAAGTATTGCAAAAATTGAGAGAGAACCTTTTGTTTGGCAACTTGTCAAAGTGTGCATTCTATAGACCTGAGATACATTATTTGGGTCATGTCATATTAGGCGATGGTGTCTCGGTAGACCCATCAAAGATTAGGGTCATCATGGATTGCCTAGCACCCACCAATGTCAGTAAAGTGAGGAGCTTTATGGGACTAGCAAGATATTACTGATGCTTCATTGTGGGATTCTCTAGATTGGCACACCCAATCACATCTCTTCAAAAGAATGGGAAGAAGTACAAGTGGTCAAAGAAGTGTGATAGAGCTTTTCAAGAGCTCAAGAGAGCCCTCATGAGTGCATCAATTCTTGTAGTGTCAAATCCTTTTGCAGATTTTGTGGTGTGCACCGATGCATCTTTGGATGGTATAGGGGCAGTCCTTATGCAGGAGGGACGACTTATTTCCTTTGAGTCTAGGAAGTTAAAGACTCATAAACTCAATTACCTTGCTCATGACCTAGAGCTTGCAGCAGTGGTTCATACTTTAGTGAGGTGGAAACACTTCCTTCTAGGTCATAGATTCAAACTTCATTCCGACCACTAGAGCTTGCAGTACATATTCATGCAGCTGAACCTTAATGCAAGGAAAAGAAGGTGGACGGAGTTCCTTTGTGAGTATGATTTTGATGTTCATTACATAAAGGGAACGAGAATGTGGTTGTAGATGCCTTAAGTAGAAAGCACCATGAGCTTTCATCTATGACAACTTTGCACTAACTTAAGAGAGCGAATCCTACAACACTTGCCAGTAGATGAGCTTTATGCAGAAGTTAGTCAGATAGTGCATTCTCAAAGACCCTTGGAAGGGAATTATTAAAAGTATTCTTTGGAGTCTAATGGACTTTTGCATCATAGAGAACGTATGTATGTACCTTCCATTAGGGGTTTGTGCAAGCTCATTGTACTTGAGGCAAATAGAGCACCTTATGCAGCGCACCCCGGTGTTAAGAAGTTACATGCAAATTTGAGACAGTTGTATCACTGGCTAGGCATGAGAGTGTAGATTGCTAACATAGTTATGAGATGCCTCAAGTGCCAAAGGGTGAAGGTGGAGCATTGTCATCTCGGTGGGCTTCTTCAGCCTCATGAGATTGCAGAGTGGAAGTGGGATGCTATATCTATGGATTTTATTGTTGGTCTCCCCATGTCATCTTGCCGCCATGATGTCATTTTGGGGATAGTTGACACATTGACTAAGGTTGCCCATTTCTCACCCATGCATACTACATACACAATAGGAGACATAGCTTAGGTGTTCTTGCGAGACATTGTTAGACTTCATGGCATTTCCAATAAGATCATCTCTGATAGAGACTCATTGTTCACTTCATCCTTTTGCAGAGCATTGCAGGTAGCTTTGGATACTAGGCTCAATTTCAGTATAGGGTACCATCCTCAGACCGATGGTCTAACCAAGCTAGTGAATCAGGTTTTGGAGGACATGTTACATATGTATGTGATGAACCATCAAGTCAAATGGGAGGAATACTTACATCTTTTTGAGCTTGCCTATAATAATGGGCACCATTCCTCCATAGGTATGTTGCCTTATGAGGCCTTGTATGGAAGACCGTGCAAAACACCCTTGAGTTAGGATAGGATCAAGGATCGAGTATCTAGTGGGCCTCAGTTAGTAAAGGATATGGAGCAACAAGTGAGCCTGATTAGATAGTTCCTAAGAGAGGCACAGGATAGGCAGAAGAAGTATGCAGATGTGAAGAGGATAGATTGAGAGTATCAGGTTGGTGATAGAGTTTTCTTGAGGGTGTGACTGCATAAGAGTCTGATTTGATTTAGAAAAGGCTCTAAGTTGGCACCTCGGTTTGTTGGACTGTTCAAGATCCTAGAGAGGATTGGACCAGTTGCATACCATCTAGCTTTGCCACCTAGCCTATCATGCATCCACAATGTGTTTCACATTTCAGTACTTAGAGGGTACATTTATGATGAGTCTAATATTATAGATTGGGATGCTTTGTAGGTGGAGTCAGATGGGCAGTTAGCTCTAGAGCCTATCTGTATTATTTCCCAATGGACCTTAGCTCTTCGAGGCTGAGAGTTGGACCAAGTTAAGGTCTAGTGGGATTGTTACGATGAGGTCACAGTTTCATGGGAGGATGTAGGATGGATGCAATCTCAGTACCTGTATCTTTTTTATTAACTCCAGGAGTAAGTTCATGCCTAGTGGGGAAGGATGTGAGGCCTCGCCCCGACCCATCATAGCATAGTTGATACGTTATTGTTTTGATACTCATGTCTCGATATGTCGAGACACTATCAGATACACTGAACATATTATGCTATTTCATGTTGTGTGATGTTTTACTTTTAGATATTCTATTTCGTCATTTAATGCTTTATGAACATGTATATTGATCAAGTAAGTGAATATAGAATTAACACTTTGATTATGCAATTTTAATGATTGAGAATATGAGTAGAATGAGATAAACAACTGATTATTTGAAAGATGAATGTTTTAAATTATGTGATTCCCTAATACATTATATACATATATGCATGTGATTTTCTTTAGCTACTGATGTGTGCAATGAGTGTGCAGGATATTTAACCGAGAAATCTAAATAGAGAAATGAAACTGAACCCCATGTACCATTTGTGGAAACCAGGGTTAAATCTAATGAAAGATGCAAACCCCATTGTTCGCATTTTATTTGTGTCGTGGATTGAATGAATGCATCATTCTGTAATCAGTAAATGTTAATGTTTCATAACAGTGTTTTTATAGTGTCACTTGACACTCGTGAATTATATATGAATTCCAACATGATAGTTAGGGTTAATTGAGTAACCTAAAGATCTAAGTCAGACTAGGTTAGTGACCCTTTTTGTTAATCAATTTATTATCAAGATTAATTACCCCTAATCCAAATTAGTATTTAATCTACATTTTGAAAGTTGTTTGATAGTCCTAAAATTTTTTAGCTTTTGATAGGTCCCTAATTAATCCTTAAGGCCTAAAATCATGAAATCTAAGTACCCAAGGGGTATGGGTATAGGTTGGAGGCATTTTCCACCCCCCTAGCCCCTTTTGTTGACTTTTATTGTCACTCAACAACCCCATTTTTGCTTTATTGCGAAAATTGATAGTTTTCATCATGAGTTGGATGACTTTAATTCCACCTTGAGGTTACCCTTAGGTCTAGTTGAGTTAGAAGCCTCTAGAACTTTAGTCAAGTGGGAGAGTTATTATTTTTTGGAGTGGTTGAGTTTAGGATCTTATTTAGAGGCAATTTTGAGAGGGTTTGTAGTGTTCACCCAACCTCTAGTTTTAGAGTGGAATTAAGAATTGAAGGAGAAGGAGAGGAAAGCAAGCTCATCTCAAACTTGTTCATTTGCCATAACCTATTTTTTGAAGGTACAAATACTTCACCTCATTTTGTTCATGTTGTGTTCCATGTTTTAGTTTTATTGCATATGTATGTATGTGTGTGTGTTGAATATGTTTGGGAGGGATGGGAAACTGGTTTTCTTAGATGTCTTTCCTTTGTGTTTTGTTTTGAATTTTTGAAGGGATTGTATGGGTGTATTGGCATTACTCACCCTCAGATAGGGAAGAAGTGGCCATGTACGGGGGAAGGTCTTTAGTTGGACTCCAACAGTGTAGAGTCTCTTCTCAAGATGAGAAAAGGGAGAGAGGGTAGGGTGTTATGGGCCCCTACTTGTTAGCACAAACCACGTTTGAGTTTTGGTATGTAAGAATGGAAGAACAAAAGTTCTTGAGTTTTAGCCCCAAAAGGGCTCCTATTATGGTGTTGTGTCTAACATCTCCTATTAGAAAAATTCACCTTCTCCCTAGTCTGGTTCAATGTTGAGCCTGTTGTGTAAACCTAGGATGGGAGTGAATGTCTGATTTTGTCTTCATGTTATGATTGGTTGTCTCCCAGTCAATTTTCATTCTCTCCATGATCACTGTGATGTATTGCAGAATTCATAATGGACCCCTTGTTAAGGGCCAGGAAGGAAATTCATAATTGTATAGGATTTCAATTTTGTTGGGAGTTTTTCCCTCGGGGTAATATCCTGTGTAAAAATGTTACTTTTAAACTTATTGTTCAAGTGGCAATGATGTCGGGTTTTCTTGCTGGTTCTTTCTCGACAGAGCCTTTGAATCAGGTGATTTAATAGAAAAAGAGAGATTGAGTAATACCCTTTCAAGAGCAAAAATGCTTACTGCATTTTGTATGGGGAGAAAGATTTATTATTTTCCTTGCAACAGAGAATCTAAAAGATTCCCTAAATATCCTTTTTAGTCTTATTAAATATTATACTTAAAACTAAAAATCAAGGAAACAAAAAAAGAAAATATAATTAAATCAAATATCCTAAACAACATCTATCTTGTTTTATGCTATCTACTAAACTTTATTCATTTAACACTCTCCAAACTTGGCATACGCATTTTTGACAAATAGTTTCATTTAAAGGAATGACATCACCCTGCATCCGCTTAAATTTAGCAGCCCATATGGACCCACATGTCGTGCAAGGAAAGGAAGGTTGGTCTTGGTTTAGAATTGCATTGAAAAGGGTGGATATTACCTTTTGTCCCCTTCCCCATGCGATTTAATTTGCCTAGGCATCAGTTTGGAAAAAGGGATAGGGTTGAGTTTTAAAACTAGAGTCAGATGTAATTAATGAAGACAACCCCATATACCTCCCATAAATTTCGCAGCCAGACTTGACCCACATGATTTGCTAGGAGAGTGGCAAGTGCTAATGAAATTGTTTTAAAAAGAACTCTCCCACCAGGTTCCTTTGGTGCCTAGCCTTGAAAGGCTTTTCATGCACGTGAGTGGAGGGGGGGGGACAAGACCTGTGCTATGGCAGGCTAGGTCAGCACGCCACCGTTTTAAGCGCTTGGTTTTGGGGAAGGGTGTGACTTGGGGTGATCGCATTGGTAGTTAGGCTAGTTTGTAGGTTTTTAATTAAGTTTCTTTTAAAATTTTAAGTTAGTTTAAATTATTTATTAAGTTTAGCATTAGTTTAAAAAGTAATGTAATTTGTTAGTGAAGTTGTGTTTTAGTATGTTATTAGAGTTAAGTTAGGAAGTTAGATGTTAGTAAGGATTTAGGTTAGTATATGTTTTAAATTAAGTTCTTAAATTAATTAGTTAGTTTAATTTTTTTATGTAAGTTAATTAATATGTTTTCTCTTAAATATAAGTTATGTAGTATGATTAGCTTTAGTTTAATTATGTTATAGTTAGTTTTAATTCTAAGTGATTATTATGTCTTGTAGCTTAGTTATATTTTAAATTAGTAAAGTTAAAGTTTTAGACTTAATGTTAAAATTAATGAAATTAATTCATTAGATTATATTAAAGCTTAAGTTAGTGTTAGTATAGGATAGTAATTAAGTTTAGGATATTAATTAATTTCAATTTAAATATTTAAGATTGAATTTAGTATAAATTATGTAATGCTAAAATATTAGTTAGTAAGCTTTCAAATTATTACATTTATAGTATTTAAATGGTTATTCAAATCAATTAATTTTATAAGTTAATTAATATTTTGCTTAATTGAAGTTTTTAATGTTTAATATTATAGGTTTTAAATTAGTTGAAAATTATGTTTACTAATGAGTTCTATATACTTTTGTTTTGTGAGTATGTATATTTTTTTTTTAAAAGTATGTTAAGGTAATATTATAGTATATCTTTTGATTAATTGAAATTGGTTTGTTTTGATTAATTTAATTGATTTAACAATGAAAGTTTAATTTAACGATGTATTCAAAGATGATGTTTATAAACTAAATGAAATGTTAGGACACTGTTAGGGGAACTCTGATGTTGTCTTGCAGTGTACCTATGTCATAACTAAATTAAACATATCAACTTAGTGGAATTAGCCTTTTTTTAAATTAAAAAAAAATCATGTGTTTTTGCCCTTTTATTTTTGGGCATAACATATCAATGAAGAAAAATGATCATCCAATATGCTTGATCCTCATTAGAAAAAAAAACTTAATAGATAAATATTTTCCACCTAACCATGTGATACCCAAAGGCCCACTCCTACAGGCTATACCACATGTATAACAAAAGGGAAAACAATGAAAATCCAAAACCAAGAGATAAAGATCATAGACTTCCCATTTTATTTCCATTGTAGTCTACATAAAGTAAAAACATAGAAGACATAATGAAGAAAGGAACAAGAAACCAAAAAGGTAAATTCCAATGCTAGAATACAAGAAAATACTATAAACAACCCCAAAACCACCATATGGAATCCTATGCTACATGTAGGAGAGTATCATCACTTAGCCCCCTACTATCCTAGGATATCTTGGACTATTCACCCCCTCTAGACCTCATCCCCCAAGTGAGGAATCATATGGAACTATTATGCCTTCCATGAAGACAAGGAAGTTGGTTTCCACACCCCATGCCACACAGGTAACCTCAAAATAAATTTCCCTTCTCTACCCATCCATGGCCCATATAGGATCTCTTATGACCATAGGCAAGGTGGTGTGAAGCATCCTAGGGTTTCACTTCAAGCCCTAGTTCATTTTTGTGCTTGTGATCAAGGAGTGGATCTCATTGAATAAAGGGCCATCGAATAAGCCAATAGTTATTTCAAACTTTCATTCATTCAACATCTGCAAAGTCACAGCCAATTAGACAACATAATCCCATAACCATGTGAACTGGCAGGACAGTAAAAAAATTAATCTTAGCACATGATTGCAACTTGAAATAACTAACATCAAATGAAACCAACAAAGTTGTGAAGTAAGGAAAGACATTGGATTACATCGTCACAACCACTAGTGGTTAAGGCAACATAACTATAGTGATGAAGCAATGAATAGAAAAGTAGATTGTTTCACATCGTCACAATCAAGAAATTTTAAGTATGACTATCAACAGTGACACAGTGACTAAAGGCAAAATAGAAAGCTTCACTTCATCATGAACAAAAGATGTTAAGTCAGAAAAGCAGTGACCAAAGGAAATTAAATTATTTTACTAGGTCGTAACTTAAGAAAACCATCATTCACAAGGTCGCAAGAGTCAAGATATAGTTAAGGAGAACAGTTGTGAAGTCGTGCAAGTCTATGTTTACATGGTCACAAGGTAGAGTAAGTAGTCAAGAAAAGAGGTGTGAAGCTATGACCAGTGTTTATAGCATTGCAACAATAAAGAAAATAGTTAGAGGATAAGTCACAAAGCCATGATCAGTGTTTGCAACATCGCAGTGATAAAGTAGATAGTTAGAGAATAAACTGCATAGGCACAAAAGTGTTAAGAAGATGACAAGGTGCAATGTCACAACTTGGAATGTAGTTAAGGAAGAAAGAAGTGTGAAAAGGTGAGAAATACTTGTTCACAACATCGCAACCAGAAAAGTCAAAAAGAAAGAGAATATGTGGAGAAAGGAAAAGGACATGGCAACCAAGAAATAGTTACAAATGAAGAAAGAAGTTGCAGAGTCAAAGAAGGTGGTTGAATGTTGAATCTTGATGATTTGTTGAACAAGCTAGCAGGGAGATAAAAGTTGAAGGGTCTCAAATGGCAGAGGAGAGTTGGAGTGTGAAGAAATTATAGAAATAGAGTTAGAAGCTAGTAGATAGTTAATTTTTAGTAGATAGAAGCTTTTTAGTGTAATGTAATTTTCTAAATTCAATAAAGATAGTTTGAGTGTGTGTTAAGTAATTTTAGTTTGTAATTTATCTTCTCTTGGTAGGACTTGGTAGATTAGAATTATGTTGCATGGGAGTAGCTTAATAAATGGATTCTTCTTGATCTTTGTATTCAGTCAAATGGACTTTTGGAGTCAAGAATAATCCTCTGTACATATATTCTTTTCTTTTCTATATGTGTGTGTGGTGGAGCTAGCTCTGAATTCAAGCAAGGCCTAGGTGAGCAAGGCATGTCTCGATTAGGAAACTTGCATAGGGAGAGAAGAAGTGAGAGGAGAGTGTATGATTGAATTTTATCAATCATGAGACGTGGTGATTTGATAGTCTTTTCGGTGGGTGGGAAGCCTTGAGAAGGGGAAGAGATTAGTTCCTCTAGTACTAGGGTCAATTAGTGATACTAGGGGATCAATAGTGAGTCTAAGGAGTTCTAGAAGAAAGTAGAACTCATGATAGAAGGTGACCTCCCCATCAAATTGGTATCATAGCCATAAGATTGTGGCTTGTGTGGTATTTTTTATACTCCTAAATCCATTGAGTCTTCAAAGATGGTGACCAATTTTGAATTGGCTAAGGAGGTAGATGAGAAAAATAAACTTCTAGAAGAGAAGACCAAGTCCTCGATGAGGCTATAGAGGAGATTAAAGACAAGTTAAAAGAGATGGAAGATGCATCCCAAGAAAAAGAAGGTGAATACCTTACAAATGGTAAATGGAAGGTAGATTTGAAGGATGAAATACCTAAACTAGATGCTCCACTTGGTGAAGGAGAACCATTCCTCAGAGCTCTCAAAGCATTGGGAGGAAAGAGTCTAGAAAATGTCTCATTGTTCCATGGTGGCAAGATGGATGCTGAGGTGGTCCTAGAATGGATTGAGAGTATAGGAAATTACTTCAAATGTGAAGGGATAAAAGAGACACAAAAAGTGAGAGTTGCAAAATCTAGATTGGAAGGACAGGCACTTACTTGGTGGAAGTTTGTGCAAAAAGAAAGAGAAAGTGAAGGAAAGAACCCCATAGCCAGTTGGAAGGGTATGTTGGCAAAGATAAAAGAAACCTATTTGCCAGAGGATTATGAGATTCAGTTAGCCAAACAGAGGAAGAATCTCAAGTAGAAAGATCTTTATGTGGCTACCTACACTGAAGAGTTTCAAAAGTTGGCTCTAAGATTGAGGGTACAGGAGGTAGAGAGCATCAAGGTGACAAGATATCTAAATAGCCTTAAGCGGTCTATTCAAGATGAGTTGACCTTGTTTTGTCTAACCACATTACAAAGCTATTTTCAAATGGCCAGGAAAGTGGAAGATAAGTTGAGGAAAAAGGGGGACTCAAGTTCCAAGAATAGAGGCAAAGGCAGAGACTTCAGAGGAGGTTCTAGTGGGAGGACCAATGAGCAAAGAAACTATGGTGATTCCAAATTGAATGAGAAGACTAGTGAAAATAGTCAGAGAGGTGGTTAAATAGAGGAAGAGGATCTAAGAATAGTAGTAGAGGTATAAATGGCAACAACAACAACAATAGAGACTCACACTTTAGTAATATGAAATGTTACAAATATGGCAAGTTGGGGCATCCTGCCTATAGATGTCCAGAGAAAGCATCAACATTGTCTCATGGTGAGAAAAATATCAACTACATCCAAGAGGAGAAAAATTATAGAGTAGGTAAAGTGGATCTTGATGTAGAGAAAGGTGAGAACCTCATGTTGAGGAGATTCTTAGTTAAAGAACCAGTAAAGGAGGAGCCTAAGCAGAGAAGGGCATTATTTAGGATTACTTGCAAAATCCTAGGTAAAGTGTGCAAAGTTTTCATAGACTCAGAGTCTACTAACAATGTAATGTTAGAGGAAGTATTACAAAATCTTGGTTTAACAAAGATACCACGTGTGTTTGTATAGAGTGACTTGGTTGAACAAAGGACATAACATCCTAGTGAATGAATGAGTATGAGTAGACATCATTATTGGGAAGTATCGAGACAAGATCTTATGTGACATACTCCCCATGGATGCTTGTAATTTGTTGTTAGGAATACCTTGGCAGCATGAAAAAGAGGTTATACATCATGGGAAGGAGAATAAATATTCTTTCAAGGAGTCACTTATAAGATACAATCCGTAGTGGAAGAAGAAAAGATAGAGAAGGATACTACCAGAACACTTTTGATGAGTGGGAAAGAATTCCTAAAAGACCTAAAAGAAGAAGAAGTTGGGTTTTTTGTCCTACTGAAGCCCAAAGAAGAGGTGAAGAAACCTAATGTCTTACTAGTGGAGGTACAAGTTGTATTAGATCAGTTTAGGGATATCATTAGTGATGATACACCACCCACACTATCCCCATATAGAGTAGTAAGTCATCAGATAGACTTTGTGCTAGGAGCTCCATTGCCAAATAAAGCTTCTTACAAGATTACTCCAAAATAGAACAAGGAGATTGCAAGGCAGATTCAAGAATTGCTAGACCAAGGATTGATCAAAGAGAACATTAGTCCATGTGTAGTACCAATTGTGCTAGCACCAAAGAAAGGAGGTAAGTGGATACTCTAAACTAATTCTAGAGCAATGAATAAGATAACCATTAGATATAGGTTTCCTATTCCTAGAATGGAAGATTTGATGGATTGTCTAGGCAGTGAACAATATTTTTCCAAGATTGATTTGAAAAGTGGGTACTACCAAATTAGAATGAAGGAAGGTGATGAGTGGAAGACAACATTCAAAACCACATAAGGGTTATATGAATGGGTAGTCATGCTATTTGGTCTCTTGAATGCACCAAGCACATTTATGAGACTAGTAAATGAAGTATTGATGCATTATATAGGTAATTTTGTGGTTGTTTACCTAGATGATATTTTCAGGTTTACAGTAAAAGTAAGGAAGATCATCTCAAACATTTGGAAATTGTTTTGAGAAGGTTACAAGAAGAAAATTTGACCATTAACCTAAGAAATGTGAGTTCATGAAAGAATAACTAGTCTACCTTGGATTTGTCATATCATAGGGTAAGTTGAAGACAGAGGAAGACAAGGTCAAAACAATTTTAACTTGGCCTACACCAAAGACAAGTACAATTGTCAAAAGTTTTCATGGATTGGCATAGTTTTATAGGAAGTTCATCAAAAACTTTAGTGAGATATGTGCTCCTTTTAAGGACATAATCCCATAACTTTGTGAACTGGCGAGACAATAGAAAAAGTAAGCTTAGCACATGATCACAACTTGAAATAACTAACATTAAACAAAGCCAGCTAAGTTGCAAAGGAAGGAAACATAGTGGATCACATAGTCACAAATGCTAGTGTTTAAGGAAATGTAACCATAGTGAAGCAGTGATGAACAGAAAAGCAAACCGTTAGTTTCTCTTTGTCACGAACATAAGATATTAAGTTAGAAAAGTAGTAATGAAGTAGCAACCAAAGGAAATGAAATGATGTTGCAAGGTTGAAAATTAAGACAACCATCATTCGCAAGGTCACAAGAGTCAAGAAATAGTTAAGGAGAATAGCTACAAAGCCATCCAAGTCTATGTTCTCATGGTCGCAAGGTAGAGTGAGAAGTTAGGAAAAGAGGTGTGAAGCTGCAACCAATGTTTGTAGTGTTGCAATGATGAAGCAAACAATTAGAGGATAAGCCGCAAAGCTTTGACCAGTGTTCACAGCATTGCAACGATGAAGCAAACTGTTAGAGGATAAGCCACATAGGCACGAAAGTGTTAAGAAGATGGCCAGTCACAACTTGCAATGTAGTTAAGGAAGAAATAAGTACAAAAAAGGTGAGAAACACTTGGGCCATTGAATAAGCCACTAGAGACTTCAAACTTTTGTTCATTTGACATCCACAAAGTTGCAACCAGTTAGACAACATAATCCCATAACCGTGTGAACCAATGAGATAGTCAAAAAAGAAAGCTAAGCACATGATCACAACTTGAAATAACTAACATCAAATGAAGTCAGTGAAGTTGCAAAGGAAGGAAAGATAGTAGATCACATCATCATAACGATTAGTGGTTAAGGCAATGTAATCATAGTGAAGTAACGATGAACAGAAAAGTAGATCGTTTCACACCGTCACAATCAAGAAATGAAGTCTGACTAACAACAATAAGTAGCAATTAAATGAAGAATAGATAGTTTCTCTTTGTCACAAACATAATATTCTAAGTTAGCAAAGTAGTAGTGAAGCAGTAACCAAAGGAAATGAAATGATTTCGCAAGGTCGCAAGAGTCAAGAAATAGTTAAGGAGAACAACTATGAAGCCACACAAGTCTACATTCACATGGTTTCAAGGTAGAGTAAGCATTCAGGAAAAGAGGTGTAAAGCCATGAAAAGTGTTTGTAGCATCATAATGATGAAGCAGACAATTAGAGGATAAGTCATGAAGCTACGACCAGTGTTCCCAGCATCACAATGATGAAGCAAATAGTTATAGGATAAGCCACGTAGGTGTCTAAGTGTTAAGAAGATGGCCAGGTGCAACATCACAACTTAGAACATAGTTAAGGAAGAAAGAAGTATGAAAAGGTGAGAAATACTTATTCACAATATCGCAACCAAAAAAGTTAAAAAGAAAGAGAATATGTAGAGAAAGGAAAAGGACATGTCAACCAAGAAATAGTTACAAATGAAGAAAGAAATTGCAGAGTCGAAGAAGGTGGTTGAATGTCAAATCTTGATGATTTTCTTAACAAGTTGTTAGGGAGATAAAATTTGAAGGGTCTCAGATGGCATACGAGAGTTGGAGTGTGAAGAAATTGTAGAAACAGAATTAGAAGCTAGCATATAGTTAATTTTTAGTAGATAGAAGCTTTTTGATATAAAATAATTTTCTAAATTTAATAAACATAGTTCGAGTGTGTGTTAATTAATTTTAGTTTGTAATTTATCTTTTGTTGGTTGAACTTGGTATATTAGAATTGTGTTGTGTAGGAGTATCTTAATAAATGGATTCTTCTTGATCTCTATTTTCAGTCAAATGGACTTTTGGAGTCAAGAAGAATCCTCTATACATATGTTCTTTTATTTTTTGTATGTGTGTGTGGTGGAGCTATCTTTGAATTCAACCAAGGCCTAGGCAAATGAGGCATGTCTTAGTTAGGAAACTTGTAGAGAGAGAAAATAAGTGAGAGGAAAGTGCATGATTGATTATTATCAGTCATGAGAAGTGGTGGCTTGATATTCTTTTTTGTGGGTAGGAAGCCTTGAGAATGGGAAGAGATTAGTTCCTCTAGTACTAGGTTCAACTAGTGATCCTAGGGGATCAATAGTGAGTCTAAGGAGTTCTAGAAGAAAGTAGAACCCAAGGTAGAAGTTGACCTCCCCATCACAAGGTATCCAATTTATCTTGATTAATATTTTTAACCCATCCCAAATTTATTTTCATTATGTTATCACTTACTTAAAACCATGAAATTCATTATCCTTGTCTGACCACTTAGGGCCCTATCCCCCATTATAGGATACTCTACTATACATGCACCTAGAATTCACCCTTCTTCAAAATGAAGCCAAAACTACACAAAACCAAGAAAATGGTGAAAGGATCCATTTACATAATCAAATTCAATAAAGCCACATAGGCATATCCAAGAACCATAAAAGGATGATTGGATCCATCACCAAAACTAAATTATTCATAATCATAATAATACATCCATATAGGATGATGTTGTGATGTAGAGGGAAATGTGCTTAACCAAATAATAGCTTAGGTTCAATGAAACTTCTATAGGATCCCTCAAACATTCCTATCACCAAGCCTACACACTAGGCTCATTCTAAGAATGAAATTGTCTAGTTCTTTTCTAGTGACCCCTATTCACTTCTCACAATGTGATTCTTACTAATCACTCTTATAATTCCCATAACTTAGGTTTAACACAAGTACTCTTCCATTAGGGTTTCAAGACCCATGTCTCACCCAAACTCCCATAGGTTAGAGATATCTTCAACACCCATATGGTAATCCAAATACACCAATAAAACCCCTTAGTATAGTCCTTATGGTCCTAAGAATTGATTTCTCCACTCTAGGCCTATTATAGACCTAACAACAATCAACCCTCCTAATTGGGTATTTTGGGTTTAACTCAAAATTATCAAAAGGAATTAAAAAAATAACCCCATTTCTATATATCCTTTTTAGACTACTATGATATTCTAAACTCTTGTCTTCTAACTCCACCAAAGAGCCACCTTTCTAAAAAGCCCTAGATTTTTTGCCTTCTAGGCTAATTTCAAGCCTTTACAAGGGAATAGTATAGAATTCAACCAAATGAATTAAAATAACACTTAAAAATGGTTTTTATTGACCCTAAACATCAAAATCCTCTACATTCTAATAAGTAGTCTTCGTACAACTTTCCTACACACCTTGTTCATTCTTTCTCCTCTAGTCACATGAAGATGCATAGAACCAATAATTTGTTTCAAGCATCTTGGCATCACTATGTTCCATGTCTGATATCAAAAAAAATTACAATACACAAGGTAACCCTCCATTACACTAAGTATGAGAATTTTTTGATATTGGAATTAAGAAGAATTGCCTATTTTCCTTAGAAACCCTAGTTTTGAGGGTTTGTGACCTGAAACTACAAATTTGATTACATCTTTCTCTTCCTAGAACCTCAAGACCTTATACATAAAGAAAAAGAAAAAGAAAAATAATTTGATCCTTTACATATTAGTATGGGTTTGGATTCTCCTCCAATCTGTACACATTTGTATAGGTCTCTGCAATAATAAATTTACCTAGAAAAATAATATTATGACACACAAAAACTTCTTTAGTTCTTTATTAACCTTCTCCAATTACATCAATTGACCATATAGGTCACTTTATAGCCCCCTAACTATGTTTCAATTATCCATAGCAAGAATATTAACTAAATGGCCAATGGAGTGCAACTTTTTCAAAATGTTGTCCATGTTGCTAAGCAATCATTGCAACATTGACTACATTTCTTGCACTTTTTGCATTTTCAACATTAGAGTAAAAAAAAATACTCTAATTATATTTAAATAGGATCATCTTGACCCCTTGACATCAAATGGGCCAATTTGGAAAATTTTCCCCAAGGTTGACCATGGTTGACCACCTATGTTGCATTCTAGTTTGACAACCCTACCTAACCAAAAGACTCATATAATTAATGTTCTTATGAGACCTTATTACATTGGTATGGAAACATAATAAAAATAGGACCAAATGATAAAATTGATTATTCTCCTATGTGCCCCTACATGATACTCTCTAAGACAAATAAAAATAAAGTCCCTTGAGTTGTCAATTGTTGGAAACTAGTACCGTGCTTTAAGATATCTCCCTCAGACATCCATGTTGCCTCTAAGTCTAGTAAACCTACCCATTTGTCCAAGTAGTCACTAGAATTACCCTTCATATTTTTCTTGACCACCTTAGAGCCAATGATGCACTCTAACTATAAAGGCTTTCTTGGAGGAAGATCATGTACCCAATTAGCCTCTATCTTTGTAGCACCAGAATTTTTTGTTTTGTCACTTATAGCCTCTAGACTATGAAAAGGAAACAAATTTGTCACATTAAAAATGAATGAAATACCAAGATCTTGTGATAGCCCATTTTCATATTCATTAGGACCAAATTTGTGCACTATCCTACAAGGTCCAATCTTTTTTATAAACAACTTGGTCGGTTGCCCCTTTGGAAATCTATCCTTCTCCAGGTAAGCCATCACTAAGTTACTAACCTTTAATTGTACATATATACTCTTTAGACCTATTTTATCATTATACTTAATAAGATTCTTCTCCAATGTGGCCCTGACATTGTCATGAAATTATTTCATAGTAATGGAAAAGTCTCCACATTTTTCACTTCTCTTCTCCAAAGAATGTAGATCCTTGAGCTCTAGTATACCATTGGGATGAAACCCATACACCATCTCAAATCGAGCTCTTATTATACTCCTAATAACTAAATTAGTGTATGTATATTCTTCTTTCCCGATGACCAAATCCCAAGCCATACCTTGTTGTCTAGTGAGAATTCTCAATAGGTTATCCAAAGACCTATTAATCACCTCGCTCTAACTAGGTTTTTTAGGATGGTAGGTTGAGAAATATAATTTTGTTCCAAGATTTTTGTATAAGGTCCTTTAGAAGTTCCCTACAAATTTTAATTCTTTATCTGTGATAAGATTTAAGGGTAAGCCTTGAATCCTTACAACCTCCTTGAAAAAGAGCCCTGCTATATATGATGCATCATTTGTACATTTACATGCAACAAAATGATCTAGTTCACTAAATCTATCTACACTGAAAAAAACATCATCAAATACATTAGGCATTTTTGGTATCCAATCAAAAAATCCATGCTTACACTTTCCCACAAAATTTAAGGAATTGGCTATGGTTGGTACATTCCTGCATTTCTTGAAACTCTCTTATCCCTTTGATACATAAGACAATTTTCCATAAAGTTCTTGACATCATTTTGTACCCTAGGCATGTAGTAAAACCTATTCACTTGTTCCAAAGCCTTATCAAGTCCAAAATGACTCTATGAAATGCCATTGTTCTTTTCTCTAATGATGTTTTTCCTCATTCAACATTTCAGTATACACAACAAAATTCCCTTGAAAAGAATACCTTCATTCAATACGTAAGTAGATAATTCAACATGGAAAGTGTTAGCTAAGTTAGAAAAAACCTCATAAGCTTCCTTAAAAATAACATCACCTATCTACATTTCCTTCAAAGAATCAACCACCGCACTCTACAATTGGACTTCTTGAATAGTAAGTACCCTCTTTCTCAAGGAATTTTCCACCTTGTTAGAAGCCCTCTTCTTGTGCTTAATAGTAAAGGTATATGCTTGCAAGTGATCTACCTGTTTGAGGTGTCTCTGATTTAGTTTCGCTTTCCAATTCAAAACACTAAGAGTATGGTTACCTGTATAAACTATAAATTCCTTAGACAAAAAATAATGCCTCCATTTCTTGAGATATTTCACCAATGCATTAAGCTACAAGTCATAGGTTGAATACATATGCTTAACGTCATTTAGCCTTTATGATAAAAATGCTACATGGTATCCCTCCTCATTGATGTTTTCCCCTATTGATTGTTTATTATCATTACATTCAACAATGAATAACTTATTGAAATCATGGAGTATAAGAATGGGTAACTCTTCCACTTTCTTCTTCAAATATTCAAAATCCTTATCTTCTTTCTCTATCTAAGAGAACTTACATTCCATTCCTCCCTTAATGGTATCAAGGATAGGTGCACATATATCACTAAAATATTTTATAAACTTCCTATAAAAAGTACATAATCCATGAAAACTCTTAACATTGTTGATAGACTTAGGTGTAAGCAATTAAGGATAGCTTCTACCTTTAAAGGATCCATCTTCAAATATCCTTTGGACGCCACAAATCTAATGTAGACCATTTGAATCTTCATAAACTCACACTTTTCCAAGTTTATTATCAACTTTATTCATGCAATCTCTTAAATACTTGTTCAATATGTTTAATGTGCTCCTTCTTGGTCTTGCTAAACACATAAATGTCATCACGATAAACAAATACAAATATCTAAATGACTTCAACAAATGCCTCATTCATGACGTGTATAAAAGTACTTAGAGTATTTCTAAGAACAAATAACATTATTAGTCATTCATACAATGCCTCATTTGTTTTGAAAGTTGTCTTCCACTCATCCTCTTGTTTGATCCTAATATGATGGTAACCTAACTTCAAGTCAAACTTGGAAAAGTAGGATGAACCTCCTAGATAATCCATCAAATGCTCAATCCTAGGTATAGGGAATCTATACCTAATTTTGATCTTGCTAATTTCTCTTAAATCAATACATAGCATCCACTTACCCTCTTTCTTTGGTGCAAGGACAATAGGTACAACACAAGGACTAAGAATTTTCCTTATCAATCCCTTGTCCAAAAGTCATAAACATCTTATTTTATCTCCTCATTCTATTGAGGTGTCATCTTATATATAGGCTTTTTAGGAAGGGTAGCTCTAGGGATCATATAGATTTGATGACTGATATCCCTCATAGGTAGAAAAGTATTTGGCACATGATCCACCATTATACCTTTATGCTTGTTCAATAATTTATGAACTACTTTAGGAATGCCACTTTTATCCTTTACCTTTGAATTAGGATGATCACAAGTTTTCAAAACCAAAGAAAACACTTATTCATCCTCCTCCTAATTCATGAGCTTCGAGAATTCATTCTCACTAACCATTGTGACACTTGATCTTGTATCTTTATCCTCCATGTGCTTAGGTAGAGGATTCATCTTACACTTTCTTCTATTTTTGGTTATCATATGTGTTGTTTTCCCCATCATTTTGATCCTTCACATCAAATTTAGAGACTATTCCCAACAAGATACGATAGGCACCCATAGGGCATATTTTACACCAAACCCTATCTTTCTAATCATAACTCTTAAATTCTATCCAAGTTTGTTTATCAATCACGATATTATGACCTTTTTTTAACCAAGAGATCCTATGAGGGTTCACATGGGGTAATCTTTTCAAATTCATTTTATCTACTACTAGAGTTGAGACAACATTTATTGTAGAACCATAATCTACTATAATCTTGCACAATTTACCTTGAAATAGACCTTGGCTTTTGAAAAAAGTTTTTCTTTGAGGTGGTTTCTATTGAAAATAAAAATGGGAAAGTAAACTCTTGGTTGGGGTGGGGTGAATTAGCACTTCAAAACTTTAACCATAAAACATTCACCAAACATCCATCTCATAATTTAGGATGTAAACTGAAATAGCTAACTACACATGTTCATCCATAACATGAAACAAATAGCACATAACATAATAAATTTTCCCCCCAGAAACCCTCCAATGAGAAGGTAAAATTGGGGTTGGGATGACACCCACAAATATTCACTACTGCAATTGTAAAGTGTAGCCAATTATGGTTACTATAAGTCTGATCATAAACTATGATCTACCCTGTGAGGGGTTTGCCCTATTAAAGGCTTACAAAGACTATTAGGTCTCACCCTATTAAAGGATTTCAACACCCTACTAAAAGTGTTCCTTGTCACAGGAGTTAAACTTACAATAAAGCAAGCACTCGGTTAAGAGATTTACAAAAGTCTGTTAAACCTACTCTGCTAGGAGATTTTCTCTATATCACCTATTAAAAAGATTCAACACCATGATCATTTGGTTAGCATTCTATTGCTAGATGTCAAATCTTCTCTTTCCGGATGAATCCTTGATCCTTCTAATCAAATATGTCTCCTCTGTCCTCTCTCTACTTTCCTCTATTCTCTCTAACTAATTTTGTAATTCAAAACATTATCACAACCTCCATAGCCACCATTAATTCTTTCTTCACTTAACATTCATCTCCTTTCATGCATTCACTCATCTCCAAACTCTTTATGATTTGCCTCCTTAAGTACACATAGGTGGGATAGGGTTAGGTAAGAATCAATAGATGAGTTTGATCTATATTGCTACTTAAACATCCCTTAATTTAACTGGTTGCATGTATTGCATAAGGATTTGTAATATACCTCCATACATGTCTTCTAGAATCATAAAACAATCATTAGGTCAGCCCAAAAATGGTTTACATAGTAGTTTGTGCCATTACAAACAACTATTTCCAAAATTGTTCACTCAGAATCTAAAGGCTCTGATGCTCGACCATCACTACATTCTCAATGTTTTAACTCAGCTTCCAAATGGCTTAGCATACACTACTTACTCAGTTCCTAAATAACTTGGCATGTATAGTCTTCTTGGCTCATAAGGGACTTGCCACATACTAGATATATTGCTTGGCATGTATTGTCTAACAACTGATGCTTGGCATGCTTTGATCACTCAGCTCGCATTAATTGATTAGCTTGCTCTGATCACTTAGCATGCACTATAATATTGATAGATAATGACTAAGTATTTTGTCACTGCCCTGTCAAAAACAATCTAAGATTAACAATCTCCCCCTTTGACATGAGTGGAAAAAACATGTTGTCATGCATATACAATCCTTATTGTGAGCATAACTCAGACAATATATATGTGACTCGACTCTCACACAAAATTTCAAAACTTCAAAATTTTGCAAAGTGGATGACTAATTGGTATACCTTATTTCTCCATTACTCCCCCTGAGTAAATATTTCCTTTCTCTATCTGAATCTGATACTCCTACTAAGTAGAATTTTTGTTCCCTATTTCTACATTATTACTCCCCCTTACTCAAAACTCCATAATCCATTTCCCTATTATATTCATTTTCCCCTTTTTCGACACTTATGTCATGGGCGGTACAATAATAGTGTATTTATCCAAAAATGATTTATGGATGTCCATTATAATCTTCTGGTTTGCATCCCAATTGTTGCATGCTACCTATAGAGATTGATATTAAATGTCTAGTTGGGTCATAAGGTCAACTAAGCCATCATGAGTTGAAAGTTGGTTATCTTTCTTCATCAATGTCTCAGCATAAGCTAGCTCCTTATGCAACACTTCCATGTGTAGGGTCAACATGGATTGAATACTTATCAAGGTAGCTTGAATGTTTATATCTTGTGATTTCAACTTGGCAAGTATACCTTGTATGGATAGTAGTCTCTGAAAATGAGCTTGGCTTTGACCAAGAGATAACTTAAGAGTGGTACCTATGGTTTGTAAATCTCCTTGCAGTTGGTTAAAAACTCTTTGAACTTCCTACATGAAAATATTCACATCACATAGCATGGTTTATAGAGAGAAAATATTCTCTAACACATTCTTCACACTCTACATTTTGGTTTCTAGATAAATTTGTCTTATTGCAATAGGACTAGATATCTTCTCAAGTACCTTTGTGTGAAATTTCCTTTTAGACCATTATAATAGTTTAACATTTGTGTCCATGTCTTCATCCTTGATTTTGTCAACAATAGTGACAAGTTTTTTAATGATGGGCTTGTCTTCATTCATCTCAATGAGACTGAAAGTATCATAAAATATGTCTTTTATCTCATGCAAAACTTTCTTTTTCTTATACTCCCTTCTCATCATTTCTTGTGTCTTATTTCTTTGTAGAACTTCTGGCAGAATGCTCATCTCTTCAATTATGATTGGTGCTAGATCAAACATGGGCAACTCAATCACCTCATCTAAACTAACATCTCCAAAAGATGTATCATCTATGCTCCTTGATGTACTAGTACTTGGTCATGATATTTCAATGGTGTAACATGTGTGCTTAGCCTCTAAAAAGCTTGACTACTAGGAGAAGTAACAGCAACTAGTAGGCTAACCAGAGTTTATATTGCAATTTTTTCCTCTGGTGTAGTAATCACCTATAACTCTTTAGGCTTATCATCATTACTCTCTTCCTATTGTGCTTCACCTTGTGTTTGTGGAGTAGATACATGACATGCTTCTTAACGTAGTTTCACTTTAGTTCCATCTTTCTCAGTTGTTACCAAAGCTTATAAACCAAAACTATTGAGACTTGGCATTGATGGTGTGACATTTTGTGCTTCTGCCTCTTTCAATGTAAATACAATAGTAGGCATAACAGATTGTATCTGGTGTGTTGCATCCTACTGTCCTTGGTTTATACTTTGACCTACTTATTTATCCTATGAATCTGTCTCATTCACCTTAGTAGATTTAGGGGGCACATTAGATGTTTCTAGTGGTTTCTCCCCTGCAGATACAAGTTCTTCCTTCTCAATCTCATATTTTCTCACTAGTATAGGTTTAGTACATAACTATGTTGCCATGGTAAAATCCTTTAATATCTTTTGCAAGTCTTCTTTAGTCAAGGGATTGATGTTCTGAGTTGAATTATCAAGAACATTTTTTATTTGCATTGAGTCATGTTGACTCACTTGGTCTATATGTGGAGGATTGGCACTCGACACTTGCTCATCTTGAACATCTTGTGTATCTTGTTGTTTTTCCTCAGCTATGGAATCATCTGTTGTTGTCTTCTTAGTACCTTCCACATTACCATCCTTGACTAGAACCTCTTATGCAATCTCTACTGCCTCTTGTTCACTTTTCTTAGGATCTTGCATTTCTTGCTCACCTTTTTCTTTGATTGTTAGAGTGGATGACCCATATATTGATTTCCAAATTATTATGCTTTTGGTCACCACATCTTGAATATTCTTTGTCAAGATATAGAAAGCTCTATATTTGGGAGAAAAATTAGTCTAATGCTTTTCCATAGCTTTAGCAATCTTTGTTTTGTCTAATTCTAGCATTACTTGGGCCAAAGGTGATTCCCTAATCTGTCTTTCAGTTTACAAGTTGTATTGTCGTTTCTGCTCAACTCAATCATATAGACTCTTCGGTAGCGAGTTGGAAATTTCTAGAGGAGTTGATTTAAATGTAGCCATCATGACATATATGACTTCCTCAACTGTATTTTGATCAACTTTCCCTAGCTCATCAAATTCAATATGTGTGAAATGGAATAAATCCTCATTTGACTTGATATTATCACAAAAATTGTCTAAGTTAGAGGAGGGGTTGTGGCTTATCATTTTAAATTGACTCATCTCATCTGACTTTGTTTTTTCCTCATCTAACTTGGGTTGAGGCACTAAATTCTTCTTCATTCTCTTATATGTTTTCTAATAGGCTCACTTGGCTCTATTATGTCAGACGTTCTCTTGCCTTTAGACTTAGCAACTTATTTTGCTTGAATAATGGTTGCCCTTGTACTTGACCTAGTAGTAGGTACTATAGGCTTTTGTTAGGGTTTCTTCATAGACTTCTTAGATTTCTCCATTGTTTGTTCTTTTTCCTTTCTCTTCTTGGTCTTTGTGTCCTTTGGTGTTTCCTTGACTTATTCTCCCTTGACACCTTCTGCATCTTCTTCTTTATCCTCTCCTTGTCCTTGAGTTAATGCCAATGGGGCTTGGCCTTGTTCTTCCTCTTCATCTTCTTCTTCTTCTTCTTCTTCCTCCTCATCTCCTTCACCAAATCTTTCTTTCATATTTTTCACCAGTCTGTTCTTCTTCCTAAGAATAGTAGTTGTTTTCAAATCTATTGTTATCCTTGATTTGGCTTCTCATAATTTCCAAATGAGGTGGCACTCTTATCAATTTCTTCTCTTAATAGAGTTGTAATAATTGCAGAGGCCTCATCTACATTTATCTCATATGACAAGGGCTTCAGCCATCTGACCCGACCCTAGGTATGGTTGCTTGCACATATGTGTAGTTTGCATCCACTAGGAAGAAAACATCATCATAATGTTTCTCCACAAGTGATACAGGGATCCCTAACCTTTGTTTCATGGATTTGTTGAAATCCTCAAAGTAACTTGTCATTATTGAATTAAAATTATCTCCTAGCTACTCTATGAATTATGAAATATATTGTACTATTGACCTATTGGTCTTCCAAGAAACTGTACCAAAGGTGGGGATTGTGTTTTACACATAAAAGAATATGCAAACAAGTAAAGAACCAAAATTTCATGATGCACTTTTTGCTTTCTTGATGGCCTCCAAGTTTTCTAATAGTTGTTGTAGTTGCAACTTGGAAAGATCATAGGAATGGTCCCTCTTTACTATTTTGTAATACAAATCGAGAACCATACATGATACATTGTTTAGTCGGATGGACTGAAAGAAGTTGTGAGCAATCACTCTCACTACAAAGGTAATTAAGGGATATGAGATTGACATCCCTCTCTTGTTCCATACTGCACTTGTATTCTTCTCAATCACCTGCTTCGTATCACTTCACATGCTCTTAGGTCAATCAAGGGTAGGGTACCCTAATACTCAACTAATGAACCTCTTTGTGAGCTTAACAGGTCTACCTTCCAACCAGATATAGTTATCATGTATGCAACTCAGAGCAATTTGTATCCATTCGATCTTAAACACTTAAGAAAAATCTAGGACACAATTTAACCCTTTACGTTCAACAATTTTGTATTCTTCCCTCAAGACTCCATTGTCACACAATTTGTTGTAGGCATCTCTTATTTCCATCTCACCTACTTCTCCTATATTTCTCACATAGCAACACCTAACATCTTGAATCATGAGAATTTTTGGTGATGTCATCGATAACACACCCAATAGGTCTCCTTTATATGCTATTTTAAGTATTTCTTGGAAAGGTAGTTGTCTTACATCATTAATTATTAGCTGAACATTAAAAACCTCGTTTCCCTCTTTTCTAACATTCACAAGAGAGTTGGCTACCATATTGACTACTTAAGGTTTACAAAAATACCTTTCAAATTGATGAATTCTATTGAGTAACAGTCAAATTTAGTTTGTAAATGCTAGAATCTCCTTTTCTAATTCACCTTCATGCTCTTTGTGCTCTCTTCACTCATTGATAAATGCAAATGAGTCAAAAATCAACTACATAACCCTTCATATTTGATAATAAATGCTCAGTTCTTACATAGTTGTAAGCTCATCTATCATAGGAATTCCCAATCACTCAGCTTATACATGATCTCCAGTATGCTCGGCTAGCATAGTGAGCTTGGTCAATACTAATCACAATTCCATCACTTAGCAATAACTGTGAAAATTTTCCATGCTCAGAAATAACATGGAAAATAACAAAACTATAGATTTCTTCTAGGTTCTAACCAATACATTGCATCTTAATTCATGCATATATAATCTTTTTAGATATTAGATTCTTGGAGCTAATGCATAATATAACTTTTGAAATATTAGTCCCATACATACCTCTTGATTTCCTATTTGGGGGTGATGTGATCACCTGATCCATTAGATGAGGTGACCTCATATAAGCTTGATGTGTTGCAATCTTCCTTCTTCTTCCATATCTTATTCATCTACACTTTGACCTTCTTAACATTGACCTTTTCTTTGCCTTTATTATTTCCATTACTTGGTGTTGGTGACCTAGTTGGACAGTTTTTGCTGACATGACTAATATTGAGACAGCTAAAGAATGAAGTCTCACTTAACCATCTATTTTAGTTGCCTCTTAAATGTGTTCTAATAAAATTCTTAGGAATATGTCCATATTTTTGACAATAGTGACAATTGTAACTTGTATTATAATCCCAATCATAGGATTTTCCATTTTGTTGTACCTTTGTCTACTTGTTTGATGTCCACTTGGCATTAGATCTGCATTCATATGCTTTATGTCCATACTTCTGACAATTGTAGTGGCATCCTTCAAATCTCTAAGTGCTAATGGTCTTGGTCCTGCATTCATTTGTCTAATGTCCTTGCTTGTTGCACTGATGATAGTAACCCTTGAATTTCTGCTTAGGTTCTGATTTGTATTGTTGCTCCTGCAAACATTTTTTGTATGATCTAGCTTTCCATAATTATGACAAGTGGGTCTGTTGTTCTTACCTTTGTTGTTTCTTTTTTCACCGCTTTTAGATGATTCTCCTTCCTCAGTACTAGTTTATCCCAATCTAGTAGTATCATTTTTAGGTCTTGGAGATCTCATCAGTTTCTCAAAGTATTTGATGGCTTCACTAGGTTTGTTGAAACTTTCAGCAATTTCTTTTTATGCTCTCAGTTCATTCCTTAGTTGATCATTCTATAACTTCAGGGTTGTGATCTCAATGTCCTTTCCATTCAATTTATGGTTTGCAATCATCAATTGATTCATTATATCCAGTTGCATGTTAGCAAGCTTTTGCACATCTAATGTCTTCTCTTCTAGTTTGTTGGTCAATGATCTTTTGTCATCTTCAATCATGACTTTGTCTTCCTCAAATTTCTTTTTCTGTTCAGTCACCTCACAGAGTAATATTGATTGGACTTCTTCTTCTATCTTAAGATTTCTGACCTCTTTAGTTAGGGCATTATTCTTTTCCATCAAATCTGCAATTACTGCATCAAACTAACTTGAATTTCCATTCTCAAAAAATCTAATAGTGTCTTCTTCTTGCTATTGAGTTTCATTTAGCTCAATATCCAGTTCTTTGCTTCTCTTTAATGAACACTACAATTCATCTCTTGCTTCATTGAGTTGGTGTAGGGCAAGCTATAATTCAATCTTTTGGTTCTTAATAACCTTTCCCAACTTGTAGACTTCCATCTTCAATATATTTCCTTCAAAGTTGTAAAGCTTTCCTTTCTAGAGAACAAAGCTCTCATACCAATTGTTGGAAATAACAATGGGAAAGTAAACTTTGAGAGCCGAGGGGGTGAATCAACACTTCAAAACTTTAACTATAAAATATTCACCACACATCCATCTCATAATTGAGCATGTAAACTAAAATAGCTAACTACACATGTTCATCCATAACATGAAACAAATAACACATAAAACAATAAATATGTTACCCAGAAACCCTCCAATGAGAAGGTAAAACTGGGTGGGGATGACACCCACAAATATTCACTATTGCAATTGTAAAGTGTAGCTAATTATGGTTACAATAAGTTTGATCATAAACTATGGTCTACCCTGTGAGGGTTCTACCTTGTTAAAGGCTTACAAAGACTGTTAGGTCTCGCCCTATTAAAGGATTTCAACACCCTACTAAAAGTGTGCCTTGTTAGAGGACTTAAACTTACAATAAAGTAAGCACTTGGTTAAGAGATTTACACAAGTCTATTAAGACTACTTTGTTAGGAGATTTGATATGTATCACCTATTAAAATTATTCAACACTATGATCCTTCGGTTAGCACTCTATTGCTAGATGTTAGATCTCCTCTTTCTTGATGAATCCTTGATCCTTATGATCAGATATGTTTCCTTTGTCCTCTCTCTACTTTCCTATATTCTCTCTAACTGATTCTACAATTCAAATCATTGTCACAACCTCCATAGCCACCATGAATGCTATCTATCCACTTAGCATTCATCTCCTTCTGTGCATTCACTCATATCAAAACCCTTTAGGATTTACCTCCTTAAGTAAACACAGGTGGGATAGGGTTAAATAAGAATCAATGACCGAGGCTAATCCATATTGCTACTTAAACATCCCTTAATTTGATTGGTTGCCTGTACTACATAGGGATTCATAATATACCTCCATACATATCTTCTAGAATCATAAAATAATAGTTAAGTGAGCCCAAAAATAGTTTACATAATATTTTGTGCCATGACAAACAACTATGTCCATAACTACTCACTTGGCATCTAAAGGCTTTGATTCTCAGCCATCACTACATTGTCAATGTTGTAACTCAGCTTCCAAATGACTTGGCATACACTATTTACTCAGCTCTTGAATCACTTAGCATGTATAATTTGCTCAGCTCATGAGTGACTCGACACATGTATTGTCTGATAATTGATGCTCGACATGCTTTGATCACTCAACTCGCATTGATTTCTCAGCTTGCTTTGATCACTTGACATGCACTATAATACTTATAGATAATGACCAAGTGTTTTGTCACTACCTTGTCAAAACCAATCCGAGATTAATAGTTTCTACTTCACATGTATCTTCGACATAGGGTTATCCTTATCATCATACTCTCCCTCTAGGATTAGAGTAGTACTACCCATTGGTGTGTTTTGATGATTTTGAAATCTTAATCATTGACCACATTATTTATTCTCTCCCCTCTATGAGAGTTTATAGTCCTCTTAGGATATTTACTCCTAGTATGTCCCACTTGGTTACACTTGTAACATCTTTCTGTGGAAGCACCAAATCCTCTTCCTATTCCTCTATTCTTCACTCTATCATTGGGTCTCCTTCCTCCTCTTAAACTTTCACCTATATATTCTAATTCCCCACAAGATTCTTACTGGTTTGACTTAACTATCTTGAATGATGAATTCTCCCTCCAAAGTTGTGTCTTCCTTTATTATATCTCCCCCCTCTTCCTGTTCCATTGTGATCATTCCTTCTCTTAAGTTTCTCCTCAACCCTTGAGGCTAACTTAAAATAGTCATCCACTATCTTGGGTATCATCATTCTTATCTCATCTTGAATGACATATTTCAACCCATTAAAATACCTAGTCACCTTGTCATGTTCATGCTCATTTTGTCTGCCGCTCAAACTCAATCTATGAAACTCTTTAGTGTAAGTTACCACATTCATATGCTTTTGGGTCAAGTTATGATTCCTTTTGATTTTCTATATTTCATAGTCTACAAACATTAATTTACCCTTAAGTAAGGTTATCATTCTTCTCCACTGGGTAATTACATTCTTACCTTACCTTTATTTGTCATTTAATAGACAACTCCACCACACCAAAGTACAGTATTTGAATTTCATTTTTGTAAAATTGACCTTCTTATGTTCTTCCACTTCTTGGTAGTTAAAATATTTTTCCATGGTTTCTATGTAATTAACCAACTCAACTCCATTAAACTTCCCATCAAAGATAGAGACATCCATCTTTGGATCTACACCTTCCCTATGCCCATTCTTGATTTCTTTCACAATTTCTCTCTAGTCTACAACCATTTCTAAGTTTCAGTACCTTCTCCCCACATAATCTTTAGACTCATCATTTGAGTCATCATTTTTATGAGACTCCTAGGTTCCTTTACCCTTCATTTTCTTTGTCCATAACTTGAGCTTTCCTTCCCATTCTTCACTAAATTTCTCCCTCAATTCTTCTCTTGAGTTTAAACTCCATCTCCTCCAAGTATTGTTGCTTTAATGATTTGGGAGGCATGTTGCTAGACCCTATTTATTCTACTATTTTTCACATACACCAAGATAGTATCCAACCTATTGGCTATAATACCAATATGATGTAGATGACAAGGTACTTAACCACACAACAACCTAAGTTCAACCTGACTTCTATATGATCCCTCAAAGATTCCTATCACCAAGTCTATAAACTAGGATTATTCCAAGAATAAACTTATCTAGGTCTTTTCTATTGACCCCTTCTAAGACATTTCACTCCTCACAAGTTGAGTCTTACTACTCACTCTTATAATTACCATAACCTAGGTTTAACATAAGCACTCTTCCCTTAGCATTTCAAGATCCCTATCTCACCCATACTCCTATAGGTCGTAGATATCTTAATCACCCCTCTAGTATTCTAACTACACAAATAAGATCCCTTATGATAGTGCTTGAGACCCCAAGCATTTATTTCTCCACTCTAGGCCTAGTAAAGACCTAATATAAATTAGCCCTCCAGATTGAGTATTTTGATTTTAAATCAAAATTATTCCAAATGACTTCAAAAATGAACATCAGTCTTAGATATCCTTTTTAGAGTATTGTGAGATTCCAAACTCTTTGCTCCTGACTCCACCAAAGAACCACCTTTATAAAAGCCCTAGACTTTAGGCCTTCTAGGACTAATTGCATGCATTTACAAAGGATATAGAATTCAATTAACCCAAATAGAATATTACTTCCAAATGGTATGTATTGATCCTAAATATCAAAACCCTCCATAATTCTATTTATTAATCTTCATGCAACTTCCCTAAAAACTTTGTTCATTCTTTCTTTACCAATCATATGAAGATACCCAACCCCTCATTGCTTTCAAAATCCTTGGAGTCATTGTGGGCCATATATAATATCAAAAGCATAAAAAGACACTAGGTAACCCTACACTGCACTAAAGATGAGAACTTCCTAATGGTGGCATTAAGAGGAATTGCTCACTTATCTTAGAAACCCTAGTTTTGAGGGTTTTGTGACCTACAATTAAAAGTTTGATTAGATATTTCTCTTACTAGCACCTCAAGACCTTAAATTTGGTCCAAACTAAAATTAATTTAATCCTTTAAACGTTGGTATGGGTTTGGGTTCTTTTCCAATCCATACATGTTATAGGTCTCTACAACAACAATTTTACATAGGAAAACAATATTTTGATACACAAAAGCTCCAAATCTTCATCGACCTTCTCCAATTACATAAATTAACCATATAGATCATTTTATAACTCCACAATTGCATTCCAACCAGGCATAATAGGAATTTGAACTAAATGGTTGTTGGATCACAACTTTTACAAAATCTTGTTAGTGTTGTTAAGCAATATTGACAACATTTCTTGCATTTTTTTGCATTTTCAACATTAGAGTGACAAAGCACTCTAATTACATCATAATAGGATCATCTTGACCCCTTGACATCAAATTGACCAATTATGGAAAAAAATTCCAAGGTTGACCATGGTTGACTACCCATGTTGTATTCTAGTTTGACAATTCTACCTAACCAAATGACTCGTATAACTCATGGTCTTATGAGGCCTTATTACATTTCTATTAAAACATAATAAAAATAAAACCATATGATAAAATTGATCATTCTGCTAGGTTCTCCTATACCACATAAGTTCCTAGGACCAGAGAGTCAAGAACATTATTGTAAGATTCCCAATCCAAGGTTACATTCAACATCATATAAGGGAAAGAAGGAAATACAAATGAGGCTCCACAATCTAAATCACCAAGAAAATGTACATGATGAATCGAAGATAGCCTCAATTACAACATAATGCACAATGATTTGGACATCAAATACAACTCAATGCCTAACTAGTTATATAGAATGTATCATTACACAATCAACACAAGTTCATCACAACATACACTTGTCTCCAAAATCCTTTACTAAAAAAATGACATAAAGGGTCCAAAATTCATTTGTTCCATGTCACAAAAGGAGTCGACACTATCACAAAGCAAGGGAGATGAAATAAACATACCCTATTCTAAAAATTATTTTTTGATTGGGATCTATTGAAACTCTTTTTTAGTGGTGGTCTAATAAAGAGGCTAAGAAGATGTCTCAAAGCATAATGATCATAGTAGTAAAGTTTTTTTGAAAAATAGCAGAAGGAATTGATAGCACTTTAATGCAAAGGTATTCCCTCGTACACAACAAGCATTTTTAACTAGTGTTTTATTTGTGAAAGGGAAACCATTTTATCAAAAAGATGGATTTTATAAGATCCTTTTTGTTTGTAAGAAAATGGAAAATTTGTTATTGGAAAGATTTAAGTAGGATAATAGGTTATTAGGAAAAAAAATGATATTTATAATTAATAGATAATAACCATGTTATGAGTGATTTTGATGGCGTGCATGCGTAGTCTGCAATCTGCTAGGGCCCCCGTGCCCTAGCCCCCACTTCCTCTAGTTTGTGCCTGCATTTTGGTAGATTGTGGGTCGATCTGTGTTGTGGTCTACCATTTGAAACAGTGTTGGGGTTTGGGTGGTCTGGTTTTTCCAGCCCGTGGGAGAACGCTCAGAAATTCTTAGATTGTTGTGTCTTGTCGTTGGTGGGGGCTATGATGGGTGGAGATCAGTGGGGCCTTGCTCCATTCCCTCCACATTTTTGCTGAACCAAGCTCTAATTTAGAATGAAGGATCGAGGTATGCCCTCCTCCTAGCTTCCAATTGATGATGTAGTGATGGGGGAGTCTTCGGCTCCATTGCATGCTAATGTCAAGGATTTGAATGGCAAGCCACCATCGAGGGATGGCAAATCTTCTCCAAATGGGGGGTTTTGACTAAAGAAAGTGAATGGATGCTTGTAGAGAGCTGAGGACTGGCCAATTCTGGTTATACAACCTAAACAAGTCTTAGAAGATGTTGAATACTGGAGCAATCATGCCCTAATTTGTAAGTTTTTGGGGCTTCGCCTTTCCTTTCCTATACTAGAATCCTGGGCTCACCGAATGTGGAACCTAGAAGGAGATATGGAGGTTTTATTAGCAGCCAATAACTACTTTATGGTCATCTTTTCAAGCATGTCAAATAGGAATAAGGTATTTGAAGGCGGCCTGTATTTCTTTAACCAGGTGGGGCTTTCTATTAAGCCCTGGTATATGGGTTTCAACTTAGCTAAGGAAATCCCCTCATGAGTTCCAGTGTGGATCTGCTTACTGAGGTTGCCTCTAGAATTCTAGAGAGAACATATTCTACACTTAATCTCATTGCTTCTTGGGAAACCTATGGGTTCAGCTACACAGACGCAAGATCGTAAGGTAATTTATTTTGCCCATATTTGTGTAGAAGTTTATTTAAATAATCCATTGCCAAATTCTATGGAAATTTGCATGGGATCATCATCTTGGATCAATGAGCTGGACTACGAGACCTTACCATTCAGATGCAGAATTTGCCATGAATATGGACATTTATATCGTAATTGTCCCAGGAACAAGTCCTCTTCCTTGGCTACTTTGGAACCCCCTGAGGAGGACAAGGGGGAGGCTAATTCCTCTATGGGACCTTTTGATAATGAAGGTTTTACTCAGGTCAAGTCTCGTAACAAAGGTAAAGGCAAAAAGAGAACCTGGAGGGACAGACGAACTGATGACACCTTTAATAGGTTTGAGGCTCTTGAAGATTTGGCCCAAGAGGAAGGTACCCTAGTAGAGCTTCTTTTGATGGCCAAAGGGCAGTAGGAGTCTCAAGTTGGGGATATGCTGAATGAGGAGCAAATTCTATCCACAGGGGATCAACGAGTTGGACAATTGGATACTAATCTTCCTCCTATTCTACAGGATACTGGAGAGATTGGTGAATCACAGGGCTTGATGAGTCCTGTCATCGTGGCTCCTATTTCCAATAGGCCCAAGGGGGCCCTAGATTTTGAAAAGGCTAATAAGGCTTCTCTTGTCTTAGGCATACAACAGAAATCCTTCAAAAATGGGTCTTTGGATAAACCATTAAAGAGTGGTAGGAAGACTAATTAGGAGAAGGTGAAGATAATGGGTGAAAATTTGGTTGAGTCTGGGTCTATAAAACCCATTGATTCTTATTTATCTCACCCCCACAAATGATTGTGTTATCTTAGAATGTAAGGGGGTTGAACAGCATCCCCAAACAAAAGGTTGTTCGTAGATTAATTGAGTCTCAGTCTCTAGATGTGATCTATATTTAGGAAACTAAGCTTTCAATGGAAGGATTGGCTAACTATGCCTTGCAAATTTGGCCTCAAGGCTCTTGGTAGGGAGTTGGTGCTTTGAATAGTTTGGGTGGGGTGGCTTATTTCTGGGACCCTAGGAAAGTTTCCCCCTTATGGTGGATCTCTAGTCAGTTCTCCATCTCTTTGGTTGCTTCAAATTTTGAAACTGGAGAAAGGTTCCTTTTATCCAATATATATGCTCCTACTAATTTTTTAGGTAAATCATATTTATGGGCTCACATCAGTTTCATCTGATTCCTGGACCCCTTTCTCCCATGGATTATGGCTGGAGACTTTAATGCTATCACTAGTTTGGAGGAAAAATGAGGTGGACTAGCCAAGCTAGACACGTCTTCAAATTTTCTTAGAGATATGATTAGCTCTTTGAATCTCATTGACATGAAGACATCCAATGGTGTCTTTACATGGAATATTCAGAGATGTGGGAGTGAGGCTATCTCAAAAAGGTTGGATAGATTTTTGGTTTCTTATTATTGGATGAATAACAGGTGGATCATCAATTCTAAAATTATGGACTGGAGGGGCTCTAACCACTGGCCCATTAAGCTTTCCATCACCTCTTACAATGTCACCAAACGACCCTCCTTCAAATTTTAGCTAATGTGGCTCAGAGACTTGTCTTTACCTAATCTTATGGTGGATTAGTGGTATAAGGGGAAGCCTTCCCATGGAACGATGATGTACACTTTTAGTAAGAGGCTTCAACATGTGAAGTCCAGGCTTAAGAGATGGAATAAACATCATTTTGGGAATCTCCAGGCTCAAAAGGTAGCTTCACAGACCAAGCTGGATATTATTACCCATCAGATTATAGATCAGGGGATGAGATCTGATTTGAGCAAAGCTGAAATCTCAGCTCTTAAGGAATTGGAAGAGTAGGAGCTTCGGGAGGAGATTTTCTGGAAGCAAAAATCTTGTGTTGATTGGTTATAGGAAGGGGATAGGAACACTGCTTTCTTCCACAACTCGGTGAAGGCTCGAAGATAGGGTAATTCTATCTCCTCTCTTGTTTCATCTGATGGTGTCAAGATCTCATCTTTTAGAGAAATCTCTAGGGAAGCTGTCAATTATTTTTCTAATCTTTTTACTAAGGATGATCATCCTGCTGAAGCTGAGGAGCATGCCATTTTGGACTGTATTCCCTTCCTAGTGTCTGCTGAGATGAATGAGGCCCTCTTAAGCCCTATCTAGTTACCAGAGATTGAGAAAGTTGTTTTTAATATGAAAAAAGGCAAGGCCCCTAGTCCAGATGGATTCCCAATTGAATTTTTCCAGGAGTTCTGGGAAATAATAAAGTTTGATCTCCTTGAAGTGGTCTAGGAATCTCATAGAAATAAATAGATGCTAAAGTCTTTGAATTCTACTTTCTTGGCTCTTATACCTAAGAAGGAAGAGGCTAACAGGTTAGACCAATTTAGGCCTATAGCATTATGTAATGTTGGCTATAAGATCATTACCAATCTAATCGCTAAGAGGCTCAAACCACTCCTTAGTTCTCTAATCTCTACTGAACAGGGTGGTTTTGTTGAAGGTAGACAGATTTTGGATGGGATTGTGATAGCGATGGAGGCGATCCACTCTATGTCAACATCCAAGAAGAAAGCTATGTTTATTAAACTTGATATGGCTAAAGCTTATGATAGGGTGAGCTGGGAGTTCTTACAGAAAATTCTTTTGGCCTTTGGTTTTGATGAGGAGTGGGTGAGTTGAGTTCTAAGTTGTGTGACTTCTTCCTCCTTCTCAGTTCTCATTAATGGGGAACCAGCTGATTTATTTGGGGCCTCTCGGGGACTTCAGAAAGGGGATCCTTTATCTCCCTATTTATTCATCATAATGGTGGAGGGTCTTAGCATATTTTTAAAATCACAGGTGAGGCAGGGTATTATCCAAGGTTGGAGCTGGGATAATAATCTTCCCTCTTACTCTCATCTACAATTTGTGGATGACACTAGATTAAAGTGAATGGCTAGAATCAGTGAGGCAATGAATTTCAGGCAAGCTTTGGATATCTATTTAAAAGCTTCAAGGCAGTGTATTAATGAGGACAAGTCATCTATTTATTTCTTTAATACTCCTCATCTTATTCAGAATAGGATTGCAAGGATTTTTAGATTTCAAATCAAATCTCTTCCTTTGATGTACCTTGGGGTTCCTTTAGTCTTGGGTTCTCAGTGAAGAGATTACTAGCAAGGGATTTTGGATAAATTTTGGAATAAGGTTAGTCATTGGACTTACAGATGGTTATCTTCAGCTGGAAGAGTGGTTCTCCTTTAGACTATGGTGCAGTCTCTCCCAATTTATAGATGTTGTGTTCAGGTTCCCCCTTCCAACTTTGTGAGGGATTTTGATGCTTTATCTAGGCAATTCCTTTGGTTTGGTAGCCTTCTTTCTTCAAAATGGAGCCTTGTTAAGTGAGATTTTGTGTGTAGGCCAAAGCATGTTGGGGGACTTGGTCTTAGGTCAATGGTTCTTGTTGTCACGGCTTTGGCTACCAAGTTGTACTGGAGATGGTGTAAATGTCAGGATCAGGATTGGGCCAAGATTCTTGTCCACAAGTATTTTTCGGGTGCTAATTATCTTGATATACCAAGACTTACGCTGGTGGGTAAAGGTTCTTGTATTTGGGACACTCTTAAGAAGGGTGTTCGACTTATCAAGGAGGGCCTCTTCTAGATTTGTAACAGTGGTTATGATGCCCTGTTTTGGTAGGACTCTTGGGATGGCCATCCACCCATTCTTTCTAGCTTTCCCCAGCTTCAGACTCTTTGCCACATTTTTACTAATGTTGGATGGGTCACAATAGAGCACTTTAAGACGGTCAAACGAGTGGGTCAGTTGGAGCTGACTTGTTGGAAAGACATTCAGGAGTGGCCAGTAGGTGGCTCAGAGGAGGACTGTGCGGTTCTCACTAAAAATTTGGAAAGTAGGCTTTGTAGCTCTATTTGTGAGCAGGATGTCTTGGCCTGGAGTCCTAGCCAAAAAGGCAAGTTTACTGTGGCTCAAGGTTATGTTATGCTCGATAGGAACCAACATGATCCTAATGCAGTGAACTGGTGGAAGAAGGTTTGGCGTAACCTTTTTTGGCTGAAATGTAATTTTTTCCTTTGGTTATTTGTTCATAACAAATGTCTCACTTGGGAGAATCTTCACAAACGAGGTTTTCAGGGACGTTCTATCTGCTTCCTCTATTCGAACTATGAGGAATGTACTTCTCACCTATTTTTTTATTGCCCTTATTCAAGAGAGATATGGCACAAATGGTGGGAGGCTTGGAGACAGGGTTGTATACACACGTCCTCTTTAGTTGACTTTTGGGAGAATCTGGGTAGACCTCTAGCAAAGACTTCCTTTTTGCGGGCTGCTTGGATGGTTGGGCCACCTCTCATTTTATGGAACTTTTGGCTTGAGCGAAATCGCAAAATTTTTTGTGACTCCAAGTTAGAAAGTCAGCATCTATGGAGAATTATTCTTAGTAGGCTTCATGAGACCATCTCGACAAAGTGTGATATGTCTGACACTATTGATCCTGGGGACCTTATTACTATGCAAAATTTGAATTTGGGAGAGAGCAGATGTGGTGACACCCTAAGAACTAGACCTTGTCAGGGCAAGCAAAGGGTTTGTCGAGATGGGAGGCGGATTCCCCCCCCCCCCCCTGGTGGGACTTTGAAGATTAATATGGATGGTTCATCTCGTGGGAATCCTAGTCATGCTAGTATCGGGGGCATAGGTAGAGATAATGATGGAGGTATGTTGTTTCTCTTCTCTACTTATAAAGTTCAGTACTCTAATTATCTGATGGAGGCCCTTGCTATTAAGACTGCTATTGAGAGAGGTTGTTCCTTAGGCTGGAAGAGGATTATTTTTTAGTCTGATTCTCAGATTGTTATGGACATATTGAATAGTCAAAATTTGGAGAACGTTACTTGGCAATTAGTTGCTTTGGCCAGACAGACTTTATGTCATTATAATTCATTAGACTCTGTTTCCTTTTGTCATATCCCTAGGGAATGGAACAGAGTGGCCAATTGTTTAGCGAAGTGGGCTTCGGAGGATGGAGATGGATGGGATATTAGTGGAAGGGAGGAGTTACCTAATGAGTTTAGTGGGACTATTGAGCAACTGATATTGGATGACATGAACATGTGTTTTTGTGGGCTATGTGCCTTTGCTTTGTTCTTTGATTTTGGTTGAATAAATTTTTACCCCCTCTTTTTCAAAATAACCATGTTATGAGTAAAGGCATATAGCTAATGTATTGATTTATAATTATCACTAAAATATTATCCATTACCGATAGAAAAAGAAACTTACATAAGCCCTTAGAGAAATAACATCATATAGAAATGACATATATAACTATATATATATATATATATATATATATATATATATATATATATATATATAACTATATATATATATATATATATATATATATATATATATATATATATATATATATATATATATATATATATATATAGATAGAGAGAGAGAGAGAGAGAGAGAGAATTTTTCTAATTCACCTTTCAAAAAAATCAAATCTAATAAATATACATTGATTCATAACTGTAAAATATTATTGTAGAATTCAAACTTCACATGTTAAACTTGAAATTGCGACTTTATTTATTTAAGTTAATTTAATTATCTTATCAATAAATAACATCTTAACTAATTGGCATAAGGTCACACACTTATAAGTCTCTTCCAAGGAATAAGGACAATGCATGATTTCCATCATAAGCCTTCTACCCGCTAATAGAAAATCAATCCCCTATACTCCCCCATATGATTTAATATTAATATTTCATGTTATCTCAATGACCTAGTATCTTAGCTAAGATGATGGTTGAATTTGATTAACAACTGTGATTCAATAGAAAAGTAGATTCAAATCTAATTCTTAACTATATATTTTAACATTATTCATATTTTATTTTACTAATTTAAATTCACCAAATCTAATATATTTGACTTAAGGATAATGTTAATTAATTTTAAGTCACAATGTTAACTAGATTCATTGGATTTTATTAATCGCATCTATCACAATTTCTACCAATATACAATTCCTAGTTTAATGGGGACACATATAAATAATGTACTTTGTGTGTGTGTGTGTGTGCGTACGTATATATATACATATACATATATATACACATGTGTGTGTCTATATGTATATGTGTGTGTATATATTTATATATATGTGTATATATATGTATATGTATATATGTGTATATATGTGTGTATGTGTGTATGTATGTATATATGTGTGTGTGTGTGTGTGTGTGTGTACACACACACACATTTATATATATGTATGTATGTAGACACATACAAACAAATTTATATATAGATATGTGTGTGTTCAATTTTCAAAGAGGATTATAATAGTAGTTCTAGTCCATAATCCATATTTAACAACCTTGAACTTGTTTATTGATTCCTCATTACCAAACATATTTATTATATCTTGGTGAACTCTATAATCATAAAAACTTGTCCTTAAACAAGTGTTACACAACATAAATCACAAGGAAAATAAAAGATACATAGAAATTGTATCTATAAGTTGATAATATTGCTGGAAATATAATGTCAAACATGTGATTGAGAGGGGGGGGGGGGGGGGTGGTGGGGCGGTCAAGGACGGGGAGGTGAATTAGGAACCACCTAAAACTTTTCACTTGAAATATTTATGCTTTACTTTATTAGATTTTCTAATCTATTGTCATGCATGAACATAAAGCAATAAAGAAATCAACACCATAGCACTTTGACACAATATTTGGTAACCAAGAAACCCTCCAAGAAGAAGATAAAATTGGGGTAGCGATGACACCCACAATGCTTCACTACTAAAGTAATAAAAGTTGGCCTATTAGGGCTTACAATTGATCACTTTTGATGATCTACTCTATTAAGAGTATGAAAGACTATTAGGTCCACTTTGTTGGAATTTACAAGTAGGAAGATTTACTTCTGACAGGGGGGGTAGGCTGGGGGGTGAATTAGAAGTAACTAACTTTAACCTCTTTAAAACCTTTTAACTGGAAACATTCACATGCATCTAATTCATCTATTAAACATAAAGTAAAGTCATGCATAAAAATAGATAACACACGAATTTGCTAACTCAGAAAACCTCCAAAATGAGAAGGTAAAACTGGGGTGGGGATGACACCCACAAAGTATCACTGCAACAACATGTAACTGTTCAAGGTTACAAAGTTTGACCACTTCAAATGGTTTGCCCTGTGAAAGGCCTGTCCTATTAAAGACTTTACACCTTGTTAAAAGTGACCTGGTTAAAGGATTTATGAACATTCACTTGGAATGCTACCCTGCTAAAGGATTTACAATCCTGTTAAGGATCTACAATATGGATGCTAAACCAACATAGGTGCTAAGCTAACCTATCAACATAGGATTTCCATTCTCATAATACAATGGTTAGAAAGTATGGTAGAATGTCTTGACCTGATGACTTGCAATCCTCAATTGTTGATTCCAAATCCTTGTTCAACTCTATCTACTCTAATCCTTGCTTGATCTGATATGCCACTCTTTGAAACTCTGATAGTCTGTTCTCAACCAACTGGATTCTAGAATGTTTTTCTACTCTTTCTAAGTCTTTACACCCCTCTACACTTCACTGTAATTCACCCATACACTTCTCACATCTTCTCATGCCCATACAATGGGTTTTGTCCTCCTTTTAAAGATTTTGAAGACTTAGGGTTAGGTATGAATCTACGATCAATATTCAACCTTCATTTACCACTCAATTCTTGCATTTTTCCTATTGGTTGCATGCCTTCTCCATTTTTCTTATTGGTTGCATGTTGATTACATAGGTAATGAAAAAGATTCGTTCTTATCTTCAAGATCCTTTGAGATTCATCCTCTATCAGCTCAAAAATTGGTTTACATTTGAGTTTGTGAAGGTACAAACTCATATGTTGATTCTGTGTTAATCAACACTTACTAATTGTTGATGCTCAACACATATAGGAATTCTGTCTCACTCGACTCCTATAGTAATTTTGTTTCACTTGGCATCTATACTCTGCTTGGCATCTATAGTGACTTGACATCACTTATCACTCGGCACTTGAACTTCACTTGGCACCTGAAGTTCACTCGGCATCTATTGAATTCTCTAGCTTGACACACACTGTAGCTCAACTTTTGTATTATACTCGGCATCATCTTGAGAATTGGCTAAGTGTGTTGACACTCAATTATCAAAACCAATCTAAGACTAATAATCTCCCCCTTTGACATGAGTGGCAAAAACACTTAACTGAACATTATGAATCTGATCTCTATGAGTATACTACACATTATGTTCGGCATATGTACAAGAATTCAAAAACTTGTTCAAAATTCTATATACCTCAAAATCTTGTAACTCTGGGAGGGTGAATCAATTATTCAAGGTCTAAATGCCCTAATAATACTTTTTCTCAAATTATAGTGAGCCCATAAACTTTTCATCCATCCAAACTTAAATCAATCATTTTAGCAAACTACAGTAAATCAATATGTAGGGATAAAACATGCAAGATCAACACATGACACAATGATTTACGTGGAAACTCAATTTGGGAAAAAACACCAGTAACATGCTACTTAATTCTCACTCTTCTAAAGTGATGCTCTATTAAAGGCTTACAACACACTGTTAAATGTGACCTTGTTAGAGGATTTTACCATACTGTTAGGAGTGGGCCTGGTCAAAGGACTTTAGAACATTCACTTCGAATGTCACCCTGTTAAAGGATTTATAACATGGCTATTAAACCAACCTAAGTCCATAGGATTTAAACTATCTGTTACAATTTCTAGAGAGTAACAATAATGGCTTTTTGATCTAATACAACTTACAACATATTTTGCAAATTTCAGATCACACTTCAGTTCAGTCCTTTTGCTTGACTTTAATCACTTCAGCTTTGACAACTTGTCATCTCAAACTTCATCTCCTAGAGTCTTCTTACTCATCATACCAATGCAACCATATATGTGGTCATCTGTTGAAGCAGAGTAACTGTGCTCTCTTACTCCTTAGCACCTCCTTCAGCACTTTATGCTTTCATACCTAACCTCCTCTCACTTTTTTCTTTGTGACCTTATGAATCCTTAAATAGAAATCTAGACTCCCTTTCCCGCTCGATTATTCCTCTCCAATTTTAGGGTTTTAGGTAGATTAGGTAGGGTATAATGTATCTACCCCATATCTTGCTCTTATCTAGAATCTTCATCTACAATCTAGTTGTATTCTCCAAAAATGTTCTGCATGGTGTTCTGTGCCACCATCTCATCACTCTTATCTTTTATTTAATTCATAGAATTTTAGATAACAACCTTGTCGGCTCAGATCTAGCAAATCTTTGATCTTTGAAATAATGCAACAACTTGGCATTATTGGTTTACTGTTGCTCGACACCTCTATGTTACTCGGCACCTGTATCTTGACCCTATTCTTGTTTCTTGCTCGACACTTGTTTCTTGCTCGGCACTTGTTTCTTTCTCGGTACTTGAAGATCACTCGGCACTTACTAAAGTTGAACTTGCTCGGCTTCAACTAGGAATCTATTCGGCACTAACTAGCTTGCTCGGCTCTCTTTCTCTAATTAACTTAGTTAGGCTTTAAAAATGACTTAGCTAAAACCTTACATATTTGATGTGTTTTAGTGTGCCCATTCTCTGTATCTTAGAGCATGTCATCAATACACTATTCCATCAATGGCTTAACTGATCCTTGTACTTCATTACAACATCATAACTTCAACCTTTCTCTAGGTGTTCTAGTTACATCTTATTGATTGCCTCCTCCTTGTTAATCAACCAATTGATAGTATTTGGATCACTAAAGCAATTTTCATTCCTGCAAGTAGCAAGTTTGACATCAATGACAAAACAATGATTGAGAACATTCTTTACCAGTTCTATTACTTTTTATGTATGATCTCTTCAATCATTTCCAACAATCTCCCTCATGATCTTTTCAATCATTTCCAACAATCTCGCTCTTTGGTATTGATGGCAAACCAAATTGATCAACTTAGTTACCACCAAGATTGTATACATTGTCTACTACTTTCTTGACTATTGCATCCTCACTACTGATCTCATATATCTCCCTCTTTCATATATATCTCCCTCCAATTTTATATTGATCAGTTTTCTGTATATTTATCCCTCTTTGACATAAATGCCAAAGATGTAGCATCTCTAACATTCGAAATAGCATCTCTAACATTCGAAATATAAGCTAAGCATCTCATGTTTTCTCCCTTTGTCACCATGCTTGTGACTAATTTGGAGTTTCTGCTCCTGCTGTCATCCTTTGCATCATTCTTCTGATATTTCAATGATTTGTTCCTATTGATGTAGGGCAGCTACCTTGTTGCTTTAAACTGCTTGAGTTAGGGGCATTACCCCCAACTTGCCTCTAAGATATTCATAAGCATCCTTGGGCAATGATTTGGTGAAGATATTTGCAGTTTGTTCCTTTGTATGAATGTACTCCAACTTCACTTGTTTGTCTTCTACCAATTCTCTGACATAGTGATACTTGATTGCAATATGCTTGATTTTTGCATGCATTACTGGATTTTTGGATATGTTTATAGTACTTGTATTATCACAATACAATATCACAGGTTTGGTTACCTCTTCTTTCATCCTTTTCAATAGATGTGTGAGCCACACAATGTTTGTGCAATTGACTACTGCTACCACATATTCTGATTCTACATTGGACTGGGTTGTGCATGTTTGTTTCTTGCTAGTCCAAGTAACTAGCCTTTTACCTAAAAATAATGCACCTCCACTTGTGCTTTTTCTGTCATCAATGTTGCCTCCCCAATCTGCATCTGTATATGCATCGAGTTCAAACTTCTCATTCTTTTTGTAATATAGACCAAAGTTATTAGTTCCGTTGAGATACCTCATTATTCTTTTTACTGCTATGAGATGACTTTCTTTGGGATTAGCAGAGAATCTAGCCACTATTTCAACTGCTAATGCTATGTCTGGTCTGTTATGTACAACATATTATAGTTTTCTAATCATGGATTTGTACATTGTTTGATTGACTTCAGCTAATACATCATTTTTTGATAGCTTATTTCTTGTTGCCATTGGTGTGCTAACGAGTTTAGATTCTTCCAATCCAAACATTTTAAGTATCTCTTTGATATACTTTGATTGTATCACAAATATACCATGTTTTAGTTGATGTACTTGCAATCCAACAAAAAAATTGATTTCTCCAAACATAGGCATCTCAAACTCATGTTTTATTTTGTCAGCAAAGCCTTTACAAAGCACTTCCTTTCCTCCAAAAACTATGTCATCCAAAAAGATTTCAGATACAATAATATCCTTACCTTCTTCTGATTTGATGTACATGTTACTATTATCATCAGTTCTTTCAAATCCTATTTGCACTAGATACTTGTGAAGTCTCTCATACCATGCTCTGGGTGCTTGTTTTAGACAATAGAGTGCTTTATGTAATTTAAAAACCATATCCTTGTTGTTCTCATCAACAAATCCCTCTGGTTGTTCAATATAGACTTCTTCTTCTAATATACCATTTTAAAAAGTAGAATTTACATCCATCTGATAGACTTTAAAACTTTTATATGTAGCATATGCAAGTAAAGTTCTTACTCCTTCCATTCTAGCATCAGGGGTGAATGTTTCCCCATAGTCTAATCCTTCTTCTTGAGCATAACCCTTGCATACTAGTCTAGCTTTATTTCTATTAATCTCACCATTCTCATCTAGCTTGTTTCTAAATACCCACTTGGTGCCAATCACATTTTCGTCTGGGAACTAAACTCCAGGTTTTATTCTTCTTTATTTGATCAATCTCTTCTTCCATAGCTTTATACCAGTCATCATCTTGTAATGCACCATATACTGTCTTAGGTTTAGATTTTCTGATTAGACATGATTCATGTCTTAGTCTATTCCTTGTCATTGGTCTTGCATCTTTGTCACCAAATATCTGTTCAGCAGGGTGATGACTTTTTACATATTTGGATAATCTTGGTTCTGTCCTTGTTTCCATGTTTGATCTTTCAGATTCAGGGCCACTATGCACTTCATTGTCAGGTTGTTCTTCATCTCTTTCATGTGTACTGACTTCAAGATCAGATTGTGCATTTTCTTCATTCTACAACTCAGCTTCTGAATGTAACTCGACATTCCTTGGTTGTGACTCGGCTGAAACTAAAATTTGTTGTTGAATTTTAATTTCATTGAAAACATCCTCATCAACAGGAATTCCTTCATAGGAATACACAAAGGTTCTATATTTATCCATTCTCTTTGGTTCTTCAGCTTGGACTTCTGTATGCTCATCAAAGTTTACATTTGCACTTTCCACAATTTTGTTAGTGTTACTATTCAAACACTTATATGCTTTACTTCTAGTGGAGTAACCAAGGAATATGCCTTCATGATGCATGATGCTCAGGTGGAGTAGTTACGTGCATTGTTGACGACATAAAAGAGGCAAGCAAAAATGAAGATGTCAAACAGGTAAATTCTTATGAATCATGGGATGTTGTCTTTGATATGAGTTTAAAAGATATTGATGATGGTTTGCATGAGGATCTTGTTAGTCATGTGTGGTATGCAAAGGAAGATTGGTATGGTGTTGCTGGGTTTATTACAGGTGTGATTAATTCAACAAGATTGGATGAGGATGAGAGTTATACTTGGATAGAGTTCATTGCGAAGGAGTATTTTCAGCAGCAAACAGTTGTTCTGACTAGGTGTTGGAAAAGAAGAAAGAAGGAAATATATCGGCATCGGATACTTGTTCCAGCTATGTGTTGGAGGAAAAGAAAAAAAACTTTCAACAATGGCTACTTCATTTTGTGAATCCATATTCACAAAAATTTTTCTACCATGGGAGTCGGATGCAGGGGCATCATGCATCAGCAAAAAAATAAAATGTGGAAGATTTGTATGTTGGTTTTCTTGTCCCTATTGAGGTGAAAGCTTGTGGTGAAGATGAAAATGGTTCTATATCTTTCTTTTGACATCAAAGTGTGGGACACACTTTTCTATCTACCAAGGGAGTCTGATGCAGGAGCATCTTGGATGGAAAATTAAATTATTAGAAAAAAAAAAAAAAAGAGAAAAAAAAAAAGAGAAAAAAAAAAAGGAAAAAAAAAAAGGAAAAAAAAAAAAGAAAAAAAAAAAATTGTGGAGGAGAGAGAAAGTGACAAAAATGGAGGGAAAATAATTAAAAATAGAAAATAGGAAAAGTGGAGAAAAGAGGAATTTCTATTTTCAAGATGCATAGGTGGCGTAAATAGAAAAATAATAAAAATAGTTGTTATTCCATTAATCGAGGTGTGTAGGTGGTATCTTAGAAGTTTGAGGAAATTTCCTTAAATCATGCATTTAATATTTGTTGGGTGCTTAGTTGTATTTGGGTGGGAATTTAATATTTATTTAAAGGTAGTTGTATTTACCTTTTATCCCACATTGGTTGTGTTTGTAATGTCTTGGGTTAGAAGTGCCTATTTAAGCAAGGCTTATAATCGTTTGTAATCAAGTTCAAGAAGTTCAAGGAATGGAAGCTCTTCTAAAGGAAGTTCGAGAAATGGAAGCTCTTCTAATGGAAGTTGGAAAATAGAAGCTCTTCAAGTGTAAGCTCTTGTAGTGAATTTTCAAGTATTAATGGATGCTTTATGAAGCATTTTGTCATCTCTCTTGTCTCCATATTATTGCATTTTTGGTTGTGAGTTGGTACGGGTGGTGTGGCTCGTCATCACTTCATCACTTTTTGCATCAAATTTTCCATTTCTAGCATCTTTAAGCATAAATCATTTGCAACCAAATACTTTGAAATGTTTTACATTGGGTGAGTGACAATACCATAATTCAAAAGGTATTGCACTAGTACCTTTCTTGACTTGTACTTGGTTCAGTGTATGAACAACTACACTTACAACTTCTCTCCAGTATTTTAGAGCAACAGTCTTTTCCATCATTAATGTTCTGGCATAGTCAATCATAGATCTATTTCTTCTTTCAACAATTCCTTTCTGTGGGGGAGTTCTAGGAGCTGACATTTGTCTTTTGATTCCTTTGTCATTACAAAATATCTTGAATTCATTTGATATGAATTCACCACCTCTATCTGATCTCAGGCATTTCAAACTCTTTCCTATTTCCTTTTCAACTCTAGCCACATACCACTTAAACATTTGAAAAGCATCAGATTTCTGCTTTAAGAACATAACAGTCATCATCTTGGAATAGTCATCAACAAACAACTTTATATATTTATCTCATTTGTAGCTTTGTACTTCCATTGGACCACATAAGTCAGTATGGACTAACTCAAGTACTTCTTTAGATGTATAGTTTTTACTTTTGAAACTTGACTTTGTCATCTTTCCTAGCTGACATTGTTTGCACATGATATTATCAGGCTTCTTCAATTTTGGTAAACCTCTGACTTTCTTCATTTTACTGATATTGACCAGATTGTCAAAGTTGACATGACATAGCCTTCTATGCCATAACCATTCATCATCAAATTTTGCAACAAAACAAGAGACATCATCCATATCAAGGTAAAATAGATTACTTCTTGTTTGATCTCCTTTTCCTATCAATTTACCATCAGTCCCATAGATTTTTGCAGTTTTGTTTTCAAATTCTACTTTGCATCCTACATTGCCTAATTGTGAGACACTTAGAAAATTGTAGTTTAATCCTTCAACATAGTATGCATTATCACATGAAATTTGTTCTGTGAAATGGAGCCTTTTCCTTTTATTTGACATGGAGCATCATTACCAAATCTAACACTATTTTCATCATACTGAGTAAAGTTAACAAACTTACTTTTGTCTCTTGTCATGTGATGTGAGCATCCACTGTCTATGATCCATCTGTCATTTTTGTTCATACATGTTACCAGTGCTATAGGTTCTTCTTCATCAGACTGGTCCTTCATGGCTACATAAACAACTTCATCATCATTATCATCAGAATTCTCTTCAACAATATAACACTTCTTGCCTTTGTCTTTGTAATCTCTCTTATCATCTTCTCTTCTGTATTTGTATTTGTTGTCTTCCTTGTAATCCTTTTTCTGTGTACACCTTGCAGCAATATGTCCTACTTCATTACAATTGAAACAAATGATAGGCATCTTACCTTTGGATTTTCCTTTGTCTCTATGAAATCTTCTAGCTAGCAATGCTTCCAATTGTTCCACATCTTCCTCATCAGTGCTACTGTCACTGGATACATATTTCATTTTTCTTCCTTTCTTTGATTTCACTTGTTCAGCATCTTTTAGTGATAGCTTGGCCTTGAAAGCAGATTCAACATTCTTAGGTCTGTAGTTGTCAAAGTTAGATAACTCAAATGCAGTGAGTCTACCCACTATTCCTTCAAAACTTAGATTGTTTCATGGTACACATCTTAGTTCTTGTATTGCTGATACTCTAATAGCATAGATAGGGAGCAAGGTTCTTAAGAACTTACTATTAACAGTATCTTCATCCAATTGACCACTCAAACATCTTATTGCACTTACCACTTCCTTTATTCTAGCACCATACTGAGCAGCATTCTCACTTTCCTCCATTTTCATATCATCAAACTTTCCTTTGAGGCTTTCTCTTTTTGCTCTTTGAACATTCAGATCTCCTCCATAAATGTCTAATAGGGCCTTCCACATCCTGAATGCAGTGTCACATCCTTTGGTATCATCAAATTCAGCATAGTTGAGTGCAGAAGCAATCTCCAACATTGTCTGATTGTGTTCCTATTTGTTCTTCAAATCTTCTACAGTAAGAGTACTAGTTGGATCAACATGTTCAGTAATAATTGAATTTTGAGCATAATCTCCTATGGATCCAAGATGTAGCTTCATCAAACTTTGCCATGCAACAAAGTTTTCTTTGTTGAGCTTGGAAACTTCTCTCTTAGGCATTTTGATCTTTTCTGCTTATAGTCCTTTTAAACTGAATCAACAGTTTGGCTTTGATACCAATTGTTAGAATTCTTTAGAATAACTGAGAGGGGGGAGTGGGTGGGTGAATCAGTTATTCAAGGTCTAAATGCCTTAATAATACTTTTTCTCAAATTATAGTGAGCCCATAAACTTTTCATCCATCTAAACTTAAATCAATCATCTTAGCAAATTATAGTAAATCAATATGTAGGGATAAAACATGCAAGATCAACACATGACACAATGATTTACGTGGAAACCCAATTTGGGAAAAACCACCAGTAACATGCTACTTAATTCTCACTCTTCTAAAGTGATGCCTTGTTAAAAGCCTGCCCTGTTAAAGGCTTACAACACACTATTAAATGTGACCTTGTTAGAGGATTTTACCATATTGTTAGGAATGGGCCGGGTCAAAGGACTTTAGAACATTCACTTGGAATGTCACCCTGTTAAAGGATTTATAACATGGCTATTAAACCAACCTAAGTCCATAGGATTTAAACTATCTATTACAATTGCTAGAGAGTAACAATAATGGCTTTTTTACCTGATACAACTTACAACATATTTTGCACATTTCAGATCACACTTCAGTTCAGTCCTTTTGCTTGGCTTTAATCACTTCAACTCTAACTCATCTCAAACTTCATCTCCTAGAGTCTTCTTACTCATCATACCAATGCAACCATATCTGTGGTCATCTGTTGAAGTAGAGTAATTGTGCTCTCTTACTCCTTAGCACCTCCTTCAACACTTTATGCTTTCATGCTTGACCTCCTCTCACTTTTTGCTTCGTGACCTTATGACTCCTTAAATAGATATTTGAAGTCCCTTTCCCGCTTGATTCTTCCTCTCCAATTTTAGGGTTTTAGGTAGATTAGGTAGGGTACAATGTATTTACCCCATATTTTACTCTTATCTAGAATCTTCGTCTAGAGTCTAGTTGTATTCTCCAAAAACATTCTACATGGTGTTTTGTGCCACCAGCTCATCACTCTTATCTTTTATTTAATTCACAGAATTCTAGATAACAACCTTGTTGGCTCGGATCTGGAAAATCTTCAATCTTTGAAATAATGCAGTAACTCGGCATTATTGGTTTACTGATGCTCAACACCTCTGTGTTACTTGGCACTTGTATCCTGCTCGGCACCTATATCTTGACTCGATACTTGTTTCTTGCTCGGCACTTGAAGATCACTTGACACTTACTAAAGTTGAACTTGCTCAGCTTCAACTAGGAATCTGTTTGGCACTGACTAGCTTGCTCGACTCTCTTTCTCTAATTAACTTAGTTAGGCTTTACAAATGACTTAGCTAAAACCTTACATCTTTGATGTGTTTTAGTGTGCCCATTCTCTGTGTCTTAGAGCATGTCATCAATACACTATTCCATCAATGGCTTAGCTAATCCTTATACTTCATTACAACATCATAACTTCAACCTTTCTCTAGTTGTTCTAGTTACATCTTATTGATTGTCTCCTCCTTGTTAATCAACCAATTGATAGTATTTGGATCACTAAAGCAATTGTCATTCCTGTAAGTAGCAAGTTTGACATCAATGACAAAACAACGATTGAGAACATTCTTTACCAGTTCCATTACTTTTTATTTATGATCTCTTCAATCATTTCCAACAATCTCCCTCATGATCTTTTCAATCATTTCCAACAAACTCCCCCTGAGCTGATGTGCCATTTTTTTTGTGACCAAAATTCTTGTGCTGAATTTGTCTCATGTTGATGTATCTGATACTCTTTGCCTTCTCATTCTTTCACTCTTTTGCCTTTATTTCTGTGTTCATTGTTTCTGATTTGTTTGTACTCTTATGTTCTCCCCTTTTTCATCTTCTTGCAATTTTTGCATCCTTTTGGCTTTATTCCCTTATTACTTCTTCAAAATTTGAATATCACCCCCTTTGGATATTCTTTAATAATTCTATCAAAGAATGTATTATCTCCCTTTTTATTTACATCTCCCCCATACAATAATGTATATCTCCCCCTTTTTGACACCTATGTCAAAGGGTCCTAAGAATGAATAGAATATTTCGCCAAAAATGTTTTATTTACCTCCATGATCATCTTCAGAGAAGTATCCCAATTATCTGAAGTAATTTCTAGTGATTTGTGTTGGATGGTTGTCTCTGCTGCAAGATGTACTAGGCCTTCTAGGGTAGAAAGATTAGGGTTTTTCTTTAGAACATTTTCTACATAGGTCATTTCTTTATGGAGTACTTCTAAATGTGGGGTAATGGTAGATTGAATTTGTATCAATTTGGCCTTGACATTGGCCTCTTTTGCTGCCAATACAACTAACTCTTTTTGTGTGTGAAGAGTAGTTGCAAAATGCTTCTCACTTTGAGTTGGATCTTTGGGTAGCTGTGTGCTAGAAATCTTGAGATTTCGTTACAAGCTTAGAATCCTTTGCCTAGATTCTTGTGTGAAATAAGATGAGTCAAACAATTTTGAGTACAATGAGAATATATTCTCAAGTATTGTTTTTAGCTTTTCAACCTTCTTAGCCAATTCAACTTGTGAAAGTGTTATTTCACTAGATATCTTTTCATTGACTTTCATTTGAAACTTCTTTTCATACCATTCTAATAATTTAACAATTGTATCAAGGTCTTCATTCTGTACCTGGTCCACTAAGTTAGACAGTTGCTTCATGATGGGCTTGGTTTCATCAGGTACTGGCAAGCTAAAAGCATCAAGGAATATGTCTTTGATTTCCACAAGCGCCTGCTTCTGTCTATACTCATTTCTGAGTATCTCTTGTTTCTTCCTTCTCTCTAGTGCCTCTTGCACTTCATTTATCTGCACTAGGTTCATTGTTCTAGAGTCATAACTAGGTATGACTATTTCTTCATCAAGTGTAGGGTCTCCATAGTGAAGTACCCTTGCAACCTTGGTGGAGCTTGAGCCTAGTGCTGAAGTCTACAATGGTACTGCATCAGTGCTTGGTTGCTTAGTAGGAGTCCCTGAGGTAGGCAAGTTTACCAATTTCTGTATTGCCTCTTGCTCCTTTTCTTTAGGGGTTTTCTCCTCTTTCTCCTCTTCCTTTTTACTACCTTTTTCAATAATGATGATTTAAGGAGGTGCAACTTGGCTTTGTGTTGTAGGAACATTTTGTCTTGTTTATTCCTTTGTTGGCTCCTCGATAGTTGTTGTTGTTATTACTATATGATCAACCTTAGTAGTTGTATCATGTGCTTATTGCTCTTCTTGTTGATCTACTATAGCTATGGGAGGTTGTGAAGGTGGTTCTTGTGTGTTCACCTTCTCCCCAGTGATCTCTACTACAACCTTTTGCAGTTCTTCCACACTCACCAAAATTGGATTTGTACATAATTGTGATTGCAATGTAGTTTGGTGAAGGATCTTTTTGAGATCCTCTGCAGTGAACGAATTGATGTTCTGACCTAAAGTGTCAGGAACATCCTTTAGAATTATTGTTTCTACAGGTGTTGTATGTAGAGGACTTGGTGGTGGCAGTTCGGTGTCTTGGACACTATGTTTTGGTTGTTGTTGCCTTTCACCTTATGTCTTCTCCACTATTTCCTCTTCTTTTTCTTTCTCTACCTCCTCCTCTTTCTTGTTTTCCTCTTCTTCTTCATCATTTCTCCCCTCAAAGGGGTCTTCCTACCCTTCTTTTACTATAGTCAATCCATAGATTAATTTCCATATTTGTGTGGACTTTTGCACACCATCTTCAATTTTATTTTGCAAAATTCTAAAGGCTCTGTATTTGGGTGCAAATTTTCTCCATGTTTCTTACTAGCCTTAGTTATTTGACCTTTAGTAGGTCTGGCATTACACGAGCCAATGTAGACTCCCTTATTTCCTTCTCCATTTTAAGATAGTAATGCCATTTATTATCTACAATGGAGCTTAGCTTCTTAAGCATTGAATTGTCTAGTTCAAGTGGAGTGGTCTTGAACTTAGCCATCATAGTGTAGATGGATTCTTCCACTATGTTTTGTTGTTCCCTTGACAATTTATTAAAATAAATGGTCTTTAGACTAGTTAGATTTGCATTATCTCTAATGTTATTACAAATATTTTCCAATTTAGACTTGGTAGAATGTCTTACCAATCTAAATTTCTCATCATCAGACTTTGTCCTTTCTTCGTCTGATTCAGGAGGTGCAACATATTTTCTTCTCTTCTTTGGTTCTGTAGGCCCTCCTTGCTCTATTTCTTTTTGCTTCTCCTATTCTTTTTCCACTTGAGATGTTGCCCTGGTATCTACCCTTGTAGTTGGCTTGGCTGGGCTTGGCTTTGTTGCCTTCTTCTTCCCCTTTGACTGTGCAACTGGTTGTTTTTGTGCCTTTCTTTCACTGGCTTAGCCTTGGGTGCTTCTTTCTTGGAACCTTCCTCCTCATTTGCATCCTCCCCCATTCCTTGGGTTAAAGCAAGTGGTTCCTAACCTTGTTCCTCTTCATCATCCTCAACTTCTTCACCTTCTTCTTCTTCTACCATGCCTTCACCAAATTTGGCCTTTAACTTCTTTAGAAGTTTATCTTTCTTCTTCAATGTGGAGGTAGTCTTCAACTCCATATCCACCTTTGACCTGACCACATCATAGGTTCCAAAATGTGGTGCACTCTTGTCTACTTCCTCAGCTAATAATGATGTTATAGTTGTTGATGCCTCACCTATATTTATTTCATAGCCAAGAGGTCTTAACCGTCTCACTCTTGGTATGGTAGCTTGTATGTATGTATAGTTAATATCTACAAGAAAACATACATCATTTACATGTTTCTCTACTAAAGAAACTAAAATTCTTAACATTTGCTTCATAGTCTTTTTGAAGTCTTCAAAATAGCTAGTCATAAGAGTCTCAAAAGTAGCTCCCATTTGCTCTATGTATTCATTAACTTGAGCTATTATTGACCTATTAGCTTTCAACACTACTTTACCAAAGGAAGGAAACTCATTCTGAACATAGAAGAATATACAAATCAAAATAGCACCAAATTTGCATTGGGCTCCCTTGGTTCTTTTGATTGCTGCTAAATTTTCATTAATTTTTTGTAGTTGCAGTTCTACAAGATCATAAGTATGATCCCTTTTCACCAATTTGTAGCCTACATCCACTGCAATGCAAGGCACACTATTAAGTCTGCTAGATTGGTAGAATTTGTGTGTAATGATCCTAACAACCAAATCAACAAGAGGGTCATGAATGGTGTCTATTGTCATCCCTCTCTTGTTCCACTTGGCACCAGTATTTTTCTCAATTGCCTCCTTAGAATCACTCCTAAGGGTCTTTAGTCGATCTAGGTTTGGGTACCTTGTCACTCTATGCACAATTCTCTTTGTGATTTTCACTAGACCATCCTCCAACCATAAGCTTCCATCATGTATTCTACTAAGCATTAGCTTGATCTATTCAGTCTTGAATACTATAGGCAATTCTAGGGCATGCGCCAAACCCTTCTTTTCAACAATTTGATATTCTTCTTTCAACACTCCATTATCACACAATCTCTCATAGGCTTCCCTCATTTCCATGTCTCCTATGGCTCCAATCTTGCAATTGTAGCATCTTCTTACATCTTGAACCATGACTACATTAGAGGGTATGATAGATGGGGCTCCAACTGGGTCGTTCTTATATGCCACTTCAGGGATTGGGCAAAAATTAGGTTGTTTCACTTCATTGGACACTAGCTAGACTTCAAACGGTTCCTTCTCTTGAGTTATCCTAGAGCTAGAAGCCATTTGTGCAATCTAGGGTTTGTACACGAAGAAAATATGAAACTGCATAACTCGGCACAAATGTAAATACCTCGAGATCAATGAAATCATACTGAAATGCTCTTGAAATCTGCTTAAATATTGGATTCTCTGTTGTGAAGTCACTTTGCATTCTTTTTCATCTTTTCTCTTCGTTCACGATGAAGAAAAATGATTCATAATGTGATAATATACCCTACTTTCATTGCATTTAATGCTTAGTGCATTTACAACTGTCCACTCGACTTCTGAAGGTTTTCTGCACTACTTGGCTTCCATTAACTTTTCATCACTCAACATCAACATGAGTATTACCCACTCGGCTTCAACTAAATTTTTCTCTTTACTCAGCTTCCTTTACCAACTTAGCTCCAACTAATCATTCAACTTCTATTGATTTTGATAGTTAACTCGACATGCATTGGAATTTTACTTGGCTTCTGAGGGCAACTCGACAACACTTGTAAAATCTTGAAAATTTAACTTTGCATCTTTACTCATGTTGATCTCTTCCTTTTAGTACTTGCTTGTTTTAGGAACTGATGTATGATAAAGCTTTGTAAATCAGTTCCTCGTGCCTTCTCTTTGCTTAGTTTGATGAAGTGTGACCACTTGACTTGTTAGGTGAAGTGAATTCTTCATTTGATGTGCTACACCCTTCTTTCTTCTTCCATGTCTTATTTATTTCTCTTTTGATGTGCTCAACATCTACCTTCTCTTTGCCTTTGTTATTCTTTGAGTTAGGTGTCTTTGACCTTGTTGGGCAATTCCTGCCGATATGATCAGTCTTCAAGCAACTGAAACAAGTGGTTTGGCTCAACCATTTGCTGTAGTTCCCTTTGAAATGTGTTCTTATGCAATGTTCAAGAATGTGTCCATATTCCTGATAGTAATGATAGCTATACCTGGTGTTATAGTCCCAATTATAGTGATGTCCATGGTTATTTACCCTTGCTGCCTGATTTGGTGTTGACATAAGCTTTGATCTGCACTCAAAAGCTCTATGTCCATACTTATTTCAATTGTAGCAGTGACCTTCAAATCTTGGTGTTCTGATGGTCCTAGTCCTACAATTATGTGCTTGATGTCCTTTCTTTTTGCACTTATGACAATGACTCACATTCTTAGGTTTGTCATGCTGATGGGCATTCTTGCTCCTACATACATTAGAGGTATTTCCTTTTTTACCACAAAAATGACAAGTAGGTTTAGTATTCTTACCTTTGTTACTCCTTTCTTCTGCAGTCTTGGATGACTCTCCTTGTTCAGTGCTAATGTATCCTAGTCTTGAAGTATTATTGCTAGCCCTTGATGATTTCAGTAGCTGCTCAAAGTACTTGATTGCCTCATTAGGTTTGTTGAAGCTCTCTACAATTTCCTTCTCTCTTTTTAGGTCATTTTTTAGTTGTTCATTTTGCATCTTCAGTGTAGAGATCTCAATATCCTTGACATTCAGTTCATGATGTGCATTCATCATCTGACTTAGGGTGTCTGGCTGCATGTTTGAAATTCTTGCAAGCTCAATTGACTTTTCTTCTAGTCTATTGGCAAGATTTCTCTTGTCTTCTTCTAGCATAGCCTTGCCTTTAATGGCTCTTGTCTTTTGTTCAATCACTTCACAAAGCATCATGGCTTGTGACTCTTGTTCAAGCTTAAGTGTTCTAATTTCTTCTGCTTGAGCTCTATTCTTCTCCATTAGGTCTGCTATTGTTGCATCAAACTCTTTGGAATCTCCATTTGCAAATAGTTTTGAGGTGTCAATCTCCTTGTACTGTGTATCATTCTCAGCTATGGCAATCTCTCTTCTTCTCTTTAAGGATTTTCTCATTTCGTCTCTAGCTTCTTCCAAAGCATGTAAATCAAGTTGTATATCAATTGCCCGATTTTCTATGATCTTCCCAAGTTTGTATACTTCCATTTCCAGATCTTTTCTCCAAGCTATAAGGCTCCTTCTTGTGAGAACTTGGCTCTAATACCAATTGTTGGAATTTACAAGTAGGAAGATTTGCTTCTGGGGGGGGGGGGGGGGGGGGTGAATTAGAAGTAGCCAACTTTAACCTCTTTAAAACCTTTTAACTGAAAACATTCACATGCATCTAATTCATCTAATAAACATAAAGTAAATTCATACATAAAAATAGATAACACACGAATTTGCTAACCCAAAAAACTTCCAAAATGAGAAGGTAAAACTAGGGTGGGGATGACACCCACAAAGTATCACTGCAGCAATATGTAACTGTTCAAGGTTACAAAGTTTGACCACTTCCAATGGTTTGCCCTGTGAAAGGCCTGTCCTGTTAAAGACTTTACACCCTATTAAAAGTGACCCGGTTAAAGGATTTATGAACATTCACTTGGAATGCTACCCTACTAAAGGATTTACAATCTTGTTAAGGATCTACAATATGGATGCTAAACCAATACAATTGCTAAGCCAACCTATCAACATAGTATTTCCATTCTCACAATATGATGGTTAGAAAGTATGGTAGAATGTCTTAACTTGATGACTTGCAATCCTCAATTGCTGATTCCAAATCCTTGTTCAACTCTGTCTGCTCTGATCCTTGCTTGATCTGATATGTCACTCTTTGAAACTCTGATACTCTATTCTCAACCAACTAGATTCTGCAATGTTGTTCTGCTCTTTCTAAGTCTTTACACCCCTCTGCACTTCGCTATAAATCACCCATACACTTCTCACATCCACTCATGTGCATACAATGAGATTTCATCCTCCTTTTAAATATTTTGAAGATTAGGGTTAGGTATGAATCTATGATCAATATTCAATCTTCATTTCTTGCTCAATTCTTGCACTTTTCCTATTGATTGCATGCCTTCTCCATTTTTCTTATTGGCTACATGACGATTACATAGGTAATGCAAAAGATTCATTCTTATCTTCAAAATCCTTTGAGATTCATCCTCTATCAACTCAAAAATAGTTTACATTTGAGTTTATGAAGGCACAAACTCATATGTTGATTCGGTGTTACTTGACACTTACTAATTTCTGATGCTCGACACATATAGGTATTCTATCTCACTCAACTCCTATAGTAATTCTATTTCACTTAGCATCTATACTCTGCTTTGCATCTATAGTGACTCGACATCACTTATTACTCAACACTTGAACTTTGCTCGACACCTGAAGTTCACTCGACACCTATTGAATTTTCTAGCTTGACACACACTGTAGCTCAACTTTTGTATTATACTTGGCATCATCTTGAGAATTAGTTAAGTGTGTTCACACTCAATTGTCAAAACCAATATGAGGCTAACACACTTTGTGAGAAGATTTTACAATACAATGAAGTATGTACTCTGTTAAGAGATCTTACAAAGGACTGCTAGGTCAACCTTGTTAGAGGATTTACCATATGCACCTGTTAGGATGCAATTAGTAGGATAATCCTTATTTGCAACTTTATTTTCTGATATAGATCCTTTGAAGATTTTAATCACTTGACTATGATAGATATGTCTCTGCTCTACCCTTTATACTACTTGGTAACCTACTTAATCAATCTGCTCTATCTTCTTCTTGTATTCCATATTTTCTTGCTTCACTTATTTACATCTCTCTTATTCATGTATTTCCACACCTTATACAAAACAATTTACCTTTCTTATATAGCCATAAAAATATTTTTTCATTCTAAGTTGGCTCAAACAAGAGGTGCTTTTACAATAATCAAATTACACCTTTAGGTCGATTGAATGTTGATGCTTGGGTCACACTATGCATTTAGGTATTATGTTGATGCTTAGGAAATTTAGTGAGCTCAGGTGATACTCTGGCACTCAGGTAACACTGGATTGCTTACTTGAATTGGATCATTGGTTCATATTAAGAACTCTGCAAATACTGTGAACTCGGTTCACACTACTAGCTTAGTTCACACTAAGAACTTAGTTTACATTATGGTGCCTATCCATATGATAGTGCTTAGTTAACACATGATATTTTCAATCTGCTCAAGCTACACTAAAGCATGTTGACTGAAGGAAATCTTAGTTGCAGTATTAATCAACCTTCCTAGATGACTTAAGTGTTTTGTCACTAGTTGACAATATGTCTTTCCATAGGGTCAACAATCTCTCCCTTTGGTATTAGTGACAAAAACACTTATCATATGTAGTCTTGTCATCAATCCAAAAACTCTTAATCAAAATTTTCTGTCAAACTCCTCCTTAACATATGCTTGGATCTACGACTTAGTTTGAACTAAAAAATTATGGCTCGGTCACAACTGAATGAATTTTGGTTTTTCAAAATTATTTTTTGTCTATATGTAAATCTTCTTTATATATACATATACATATGTGTTTCCCTTGTACATATACATAGATGTTTCCTTTATACATATTCCTCTACATTTCCCCCCTTATTTTTGTTGCAAATGTCATAAACATATCTTTACAAGGTTATACAAAAATTATTGAGGAAACCATGATGCACTTTCAAAATTAAAGATATAGTTTTATCCCAACTTTCTTTCAATGCCTTCAAAATGTGCAATTCAATATGAAGTTCATCTGATAACTCCATCATGAGATCTACAACTAAGAAATTTATTTCATGAACTAGTGTCTTTGCATGTGCAAGATGTTTATGCATTAAATTTATGTGAGGAAGCATCATACTCTAAATATCAGTTAATTTTTCCCTAATTTTGGCTTCTTCCCTTAGTAGTTCGACTTGTAATTCTATACAAAATCTTACCTTCACAAAATGATTGGAGTTGGAACTCAGGTCAAGTGCCAACTATTAGCACTTTTCTTCAAGTCTACACAAATCTTGGCTAGTTTTTCCTTCATTTCCTTGATAAAATTTGAAGTATCACATAGTTTTGTAAATAAAGAGACAACATTATCTACAACTCCTACTAATGTAGCAATAAGAGTGGATAATTCCACTTGATTAATGGCAATCTTCTTGGTTACAACTTTATTCTCAAATTTTATTCCTGCCCTTTGTACAAGTTTTTCTTGACCATTTAAATCTTTATTCAATTTATGTACAATATCACATAATTTCTCAATGATAGGGACTTTATTATTTACCTCAAATTGCATCACATCCAAAAATACATCCTCGATGTCTTCAAGAACCTTTCCTCTATCCCTTTTTGCCTTGAGTTTCCTCTGTTGGGCCCTTTTTCTCCATAGTTCACTCAGAATGTCCATCTATTTAGTAGAGAGATTAGATTGTTACCAATTTGGAATTACAATATCTATATTAAGGTCAATTTCTTCTAAAACCTTTTCTTTTTCCTTTCCCTTAGCACTTGGAGAAAGTATAATGTCTTTGTATTTGTCTCCATCCTTCTTCTCTTCTCTAATCAATTGACTCTTGCTTTCTTCTTTGCTTCCTTTGTCAATCATGTCCTCATCCTTGTCTGATTTTTTCTTGGTTATGCTTGGTCCAAAGGTAGTCAAAGTCCATTTCTTGATTGCTACTTGGGTGGACGTAGGAATTTCTTTCTCCATCTCTTTAATCTTAGTCTTTTTTGCATATCTGGTGTTTCATCTATATCTACCTTATTCTCTTCCTCAAAAATAGTTTTCAATAACTTTGTTATGGCCTGAACAACCCCTTCTTTATTATTAAACAAAATTTGAAAAGATTTGAATCTAAGAGTTTGCCTATTTTCATGCTTGGTCATGGCCGCCTTGATTTCTTCTTTTGTGAAATGTGGCATAGCACTTTTCAACATTTGTTCTCTAATGTCCCTCTATATTTTCATGAAATTTGTCCATCTTTGTTTCACTGCCTTAAGTAAGACTTCTGGAGCTTGGCTTCTTAGCTCATTAGGATCATATTTCCATATTTCCATCTTCTCAACCAAAGCATCCTCTATCTGTTGCTCCTGGATTCAGTGATATATTTGAATCCAACCATGCCACTTCCTTCCTTCAATATTTACAATTGTTGCTCAAAGGATAGCAGGGGCTTCTTCAGTTGGATATAGGTGTATTTTATTCTTCCTCTTCATCATCACTCTTTTGAAGCTTCAATTTCCTCCTTGACTTTCTGGCAATGGTGATCATAGGGGTAGCTACCTTCTTAGGTGTAGCTTTATTTAGTGTAGACTTGATCACTTTTCCCTTCTTCTTTGGAGGTTCTTCCTCCTCTTTTTCTTCCTGTTCTTCCTCCTCTTCTTCTTCATCCTCCCCTTTCCCTTGGTGAGCATAAGAGGGTCATCTTTTTTGTCAAATTTATTTTGAATATTTTCTATTATTTTCTTTCCCCTCTTCAAAATTTGAGGAATCTCTATTTCTGAAGATATTATGGTTTTAGCCTCCTTGTAGGTGCTAAAATATGTAGCCTTAGGGTTAGCTGGCTCATTCAGTAGAGCCTCAATGATGTCCTTAGTATCATCAATGTTAACTTCATAACCCAAAGGTTTTACCCATTCTATCATAGGTATGTCTGCTTGAATATGAGTGTTATCACAATCAACTAGGAAGAAAACATCTTGTACCTATTCTACATCTTTTCCTTAAAATTCTCAAAGTATGCATCCATAATTCCATCAAACTTTTTTACTAAATCATTGATTTGGTATATGATAGGTCTATCCTTTCTCCAGATCTCATTACCCTTAGAAGGGAAGAACTTTTACAAATAGAAAAACAAACATGCCAGAAGAGAACTAAACTTACAGGCATTTTCCTTTGATGCCTGAATGCTATCCATGTTTTTGCCTAATTGGCTCAGTTGTAACTTGATTAGGTTGAAAGACAGATTTTTCTTCACAACCTTGTAAGCTAGGTCAACTACCTCATAGGGTACACTATAAGGTCATCTCAAGTTGTAGATCTTGTGGGCAACTACATGTATTCCAAACTTGATTTCCATGCCTGTGACATTGTTCAATTTCATTCCTCTATCATCCCACTTTGCTAGGGTTTTGGTAGTCTTAGGTCTATCCAACATAGGTTAACCCGTAACTTGATGGATCATTTTCTTTGTGATCTTCACTAGTTTCTTATGCCAAAAAGATATATCATGAACCCTACTTTAAACATATCTTATCCACTTGATTTGGAAATTTCATGACATATGTAGTGTATGAGTCAAACCCTTGACTTCCAAATGTATGTGCTTAGGTTTTCATCTCCTTTTTTTGATACAACCACATCAACATCGATTTACTATAACATGGTATTAGAGGAGGTTGATGGGATTTGTTCAATTAATGCAAAGATTAAGATGCCAACTTGATTGAAATAGTGATTGTATTTGAAACATGCCTTGACCAAATTTTGTGTCAATTGTTGAAGTGCTTTTGAACAATGAAGGGATTGACTTCATATGATTAGTTTGTGTGACTATATACCTTTTGATATTATAGATGTGGGACATAGCATTAGCAGGGTTGGTTATTAATTAGATTTGAAGACTTGTGTAGATTTGGTATTATTGATGTTTGAGAGTTTTTACTATAGGCCCTCTAGTTTCTACAATAATTTTGAAGATGACACATGCAATTTTTTTCTTAAATCAAATGTTTTGTATAGAAATAGAGTAACCCTTTGAAACAAATTATTCAATTTTGTATTTGATCTAATTGGGTGCTTCTAAAGATGCCATGTGAGGCCTAATCTATGCTATGTGAGGTAAATTTGCTAAGTGAGACATTAAATAAGGGTTTGAGAAAGTGGTTTTTGATATTGGGGATTTTTTCACTATAAATATGGTGTCCATGATCTGGTTTTGTATACTCATCTTATTTTTTATTCTATCTTGCATCTAAAGTACACATGATTAATGAAGTTAAAGTAATAAATGCATATATATCATTGGTTTAAAGTTAAAACTTAAAAAGTTTTATAGGTCACTAATTCACCCTCCCTCTTAGTGATCCTAGTATTCCAATAAATGTGTTGTCAAACTTTTCCATAAATCACACAACTACCTTCCTTCTTCTAAAAAATTATCATCAATCCCAATAACAATCAAATCTTATGATTGCTCCACAAATCTTCATCAATTGTTCTACTTTACTTGTTTAATCTTCACTTGTTTACCTATTCACATATTCATCTAGTTCATCTATTTTTCCTTTTTACCTTTTTCCTATCAACATCACTTCCATATCACTAAACTACCTTCACTTGTAAAAATTATACATTGCTATCTTAGCCATATCATTTTGACATCATCACCAATCATATCCTGTGCTCAATCCAACTAATAAATCAATTTGTTTGCCACTAATTATTTTAGCAATTACCTAGTTCGATCTCTTTAGCCATAACTTACTTAATTCTTCACATTAATAGGTGCTATCATTAACATAGAATAATAAATCACAACTTAACCTTCCTGTAGGATAGAAACAATTAATTCATATGACAACATTCTTTTCTCAATCTTTATCTAGTAACATGCTAAAAAAAACTTAGTCAAATCATTGACATCAATGACAACCAATATTTGATTTACTTGTCATAAAACCTATATCAATTTCTATCAATAACTCATCATGTAACATTACTGCACCAATCTCTTATGCAAACAAATTCATCATTAATTGGTTATGCCAATAACATCGTCTTTGTGCCCTACAAAATGATCCCTCTTATTCTTTTCCACAATCACGACTATAAAAAAATTGATATTCTTTCCTAAATTGAAACAAGTCCAATATGCAACTTCCAACTTCCTCCAAACTTACTAACCAACACAATAAGATTTTTTATTTATGAATAGTAATAGCCATAATTACTAAACATTATATGATAATCAGAAAATAGAAAGATTCATAGAGCATTATTAAATTAGTGTTTCATTTCACATATCATAATCATATATATATATATATATTTTAATGTTTGTAAAAGTGAGAATTATTGTCATTACGAACATCATTGTGAATTTGTAAGGTAATCACATATATAATTAATGATGATATTATAACTACTTTTTTTTATCACCATTGCTATTATTTTTTATTATAATTAACATAAGTGTTTAGTATTATTAGTTCTAGCCAAAGGTAGGATACTATTGCATTCCTTGAATGCATTTTTTCAATTAGATTAACCAATGAAATCAATGAATTTAAAAGTTTATATGGAACTTATAATGTGTATATCTATTTTTTTTCCCCTTACTTTATAAATAACATTTTATGCTTACTCTATTGGTCCATACTATTTTTGGTAGGGAGAAAAATGAATTTTCTTTAACAAAAATACACATATTTTTCCAACAACAATAATGGCGTGCATTAGTGATAGCTTTATCTTTTTCCAAAAGTTTTCAAAAAGTAATTATTTTATCTTCCAACTCACTACCTAACTACCTAAGACATAAATGCATGTCTAATCATTAATAACTAAATCATTTTTCTTAGCAAAGATTGCAAATATATCAATCTATTATTTTTAACATCTTTGAGTTTAAGTTTATTTAAAATCTTACTAAAAAAACTAATTAACATATCATTTAAAAATACATTTTTTTCTTCATAATAATTTAAAATTATATTATTCTAATTTTAAAATTTATTTTTTAATTCTAAATTATAATTAAATTAATAAATAACGAAAGTATATTTTTAAAAATATAATTATTTGATAAATTTTTACTTAAAACATTTATAAATTTTGTTACAAATTTTTTTAATTTAGTTTTTAATGTTTTATATTTTATATTTTAAATATATTTGTTAGTTTTACATTGTCCCTTATTTTCATGCTAACTTTTTTCACACTATGTTTAACTAGTTATTTTTTTAATCTTGTTTTAATTCTTTTTCGCATTTTAAAATTTGTAAAACCAATATTATTTTTCAAACTTACTAACTCCTTTGTTGGTTTGGATCAAGTAATCATCAAATTATATTTTAAAATTTGAAATTTTAATGGAAAAGGTAGAAATAAATACTTCATGGATTTAACTCAATTTTATAATTGCTATTTAAATATTTCTTAAAATAATATTATCCTTTATTTTATTTTATTTTAATTCTCTTCTAACTATCTCTATTCATTGTCCCTATAATAACATATCATTCTCTCTCTTTTAAATCTCTTCATATCCTTCATTTTTATCTATAAATCTGTCTTCATATATAAATCTCTATTTTTCTTCTTTTCTAACTATTATGAAGCATATCTTTTAACTCTCTCTTCATATATTTCACTCTCTAATCCTTCTTTCCTAACCATTGGCAGAACTTTGACACAATGTGTCTTGTCATTATCACAATGAAACTTTAATACAATAAATATAATATAAAAATACAACCATAATTATTATCATCAATTTATTGTCAACTAGATTACATAATGATATGGCTAAAGTCATTAACTATATATATAGAACTAGTTGCTTTCTATTGTATAATCTATATATATATGGATCAATTATAATAGTTATCTTCTAACAAATAAGAGAGATAATCTTTTAAAAACTTAAAAAATTTCAACTCATCCAAATGGAAGGATTCTAAAGATACGACAAGATACTATTGCATCCGTTGGGTGCAATTAAAACTTTATAAACAACCAATCGCATGAAAGAATTTTTTCAGCTGACATTTATTTACCATAGTTCATACATTTATCTATGATTTTAAAATATGAAAAAAGCTAATTATCTTTATTGCGATTGGTTGGGAGTAAAAATAGTAAGGAGTAAAATTAATTTTCATTACATATAAATATAGATTTTTCAAACACTTTTGAAATACATTGATTTATAAGAATCTATCAATGCATTAATTACAACTTTATCTTTTCCACATTTGTGACAAGTGGATTAACTTTTTAAAAAATAATCATTTTTATCTTCTAGCTTACAAATGAATGTCTAATCAAAAATAAATTACCACTATCTATTTTTCTTCCCAAGTTCAGATATAAATATTTTAATCAAATATAGAGTTAAATATTATATCTTTGTATTAGAATTTCTATTTTTAAAAAAAATTGATTTTTTAATAAAAGTAATTAAATTATTACTATTATTTTTATTTTATAAAAATAAATTAAACAATATTATTTTTAAATTATATTTTATAATGGTGTCTGTAATATGTATAATTGATAAGTTTTACAATTTAAAAATTATATCATTTATTATTATTGTTATTATTTTTTATTTAAACAATTTATCATATAGTTTAAATATATTTATAACTTAAATATATATTTTAGTATTGAATTAATAATTATATTTTATATCAAAAAAATACTAAAGAAAATAACCACAAAAAAAGAAATAATTCAAATTTAAAAGATATATTCCACAAAAAAGAAATAATTTAATTCTAAAAATATATAAATTATTATTAAGTTTTTACAAATTATATATTAAAATTAAATATTTATATTCTATTTCTTATTTATTACATCGTATTTGTTCATTAACATCAAATTTATATGTATTACATCTATTTATTATTTACAAATGTACATATTAAATTATATAGATATTATTTCATAATTAAAAATTACTTTATTTTATGAAAAAATTGGAAATACAAAACATTAAATAGTAAACCTTCTTTAATTGTGTAAAATTAAACAATTATTAGTTTTACTTATAAAATCTTTTTATATTTCAATGCATTTCATTTTTTCTCAAATGTGAGTTTTCATATAAAAATTAAATTTTTAATTTCATTAATTAAAATATAATATATTTAGATTTTTTATTAAAACCATGATTTTTCATTATTTTGACTAGTTGTTTTATTAAAAAAAATAATTGTATTTAATTATCTCTTTTACACACAACTTATGTCGGTATTGTAGACACCTATTAATCCTTTAGAAAATAAAGTATTTTTATTTTTTGAAAAAGTCCTGATGACATCATCATTTATTAATTAATTTATTTTTATGCCATTAAATCCCTTTATCTTAATTAAAAATATTTAATTAAGGAATCCCTCCCAAAAATGTTTAAATCTTATTTAAACATTATTTCCTTATTTATTAATTATTTAATTAATAAATTGACCAAAAATCCCAAAATAAATAAAATTTTTTTTTTTTGCCCAAAACTTGGCCAATTTCCTTAAGACCACTAACCTCTTCCAAAATCTTCTAATCCTTCTTTAATTTTGATTAAAAGCTAATCCCATCATTTCCTACCCCTAATTCCAACTCAAAATATTTAATTAAGATTAAATATTAATCCTCATGTTTATTAAAAAAAGTTTTAATAAATATCTCCTCAACCCAAACCTTTGAAATAAATAAAACTTTATTTATTTCCTAAAAATCTAATTTATCCTCATCCTAAGAAGTTCTAGACTCTTCTAGAAAGTCTTCATCCTCATCTTAGGAAATTCTAGACTATTCTAGAAAGTCTTTATCCTCATCCAAAGTCTAGACTCTTCTAGAAGATGTCTTTAAAACTAATCCTAATCCCCTCCTAACCTTGTCACATTCCCTAAACATGAGTTAAAACTTCCTAACCCAAGCCAAAGTTAACAAATATCTCCTCCTTCACCCACCCTCATTAAATGCCATCCACTTGCCTATCCCTAAGCTAATCCTAAACCATCCTAATCCATCCTCTAATCATTTGCACAAGCCTAAGCAAGCTTAGAACCTTCCTAATCAAGCCCAAGTCGAAATTGCTCTCATCTCCCTCAAAATATCTCAACCATACAACTTTATGAAGTCCACTAGGCCATAAATGACTCTTCCAAGCCCTTTTATTGCTCTTACAAGCCATTATGAGGGTCTTTATGAAGATTTTATCTCTTGAGCCTCCTTTGTTGACTCATCTTTCCTCTTTCCTCCATCCTCTCACCCTGTGACATGTGTCACTCCCTGATTGGTTGTAAGGAAGCACAATCCATGTGCTCTCCTCTCATGCAATCTGAGCCTTCTATAAGCTTTTTCACATCCTTGCATCCTAGCCCTTGATCCCTCAAACCCTTTGCCTATTTAAGGAATCCTCTCCCAAGTCATTTTAACACAATCCATGAAGTAAAGTTATAATGCTATTTTGAGAGCCAAATCCATACTAAAGTCATCTATCCACACCAAAAATCCACAATCATCCATTGAAGCCTTTGGAAGCATATTGAGCATACATCCTATCCATTTAGATAAAGCCACTCAACAAGAGAGCTTCTCATTGAGAGAGCCCATTAATGGCTCATATTTTCAATTGAGAGCTCATCTCAGTCTATCTTGAAGTTTATGAATTTTGTTTAGTTTGTAGAAGCTTTATTTAAATTTGGTTTCTATTAGCATACTAGCATTGCTCATATACAGGTATCACTCTATCTTACTATTTTATCTCTCTTCTTCTTTCTCCTCTATATTATCTATCTTTTTTTCCTCTGCATAAATGTTTATGTTGTTATTGCTCCATACAACTATTTATCTCTATCTTAGTTTTTGTCCAGTGCTAATGATAGATGCAAATTTGTTTAAAGCATTTGTATTGATCGTAGTATGATATTAAGTACTTAGTTTCATATTAGGGACTTTGGCCTCTTATTCATGAGCTTAAATGCCCAAAGATATAATAATATAAGATGAGAAGTTAACAACAAAATATGAGCCAACCTATCATCACAAGTGCATTTCTAGGCAAAAATTAATGCATTCACAATGCTAATTTAGAACTATTTAACCTTATTCTCAGTCATCTACACCTCTACAACTATAATGCATTAGAGAGGCACTATGACACATTGCGTCTCTTGTTGAATTAGAAAACTAAAAAAATTTCAACTCATACCAAATGGAAGGATTCTGAAAAGGGAACATAATATTTGAGTTAGAAGTGGATACGGGATATTAACATGTCAAGTCAGGATCACAAGAAACGAAATAACTAGATGTGAGACCATGTCGTAGGAAAAAAGAACGATGCACTTTTCAGTCTCCTTCTGGTCATAACAGAAGAAATTCATACATTATAAAAATCTGACTAGAGGCAAATAGGTAATTTTCTTGTCTTCTTGGCTAAGTCGATCAGTCACGCTTCCTCGAAATTCATCTCCAGCGTGGTGATTGTGAATAACTGACCTTTGATTGCATTGTATTTTGAAATATAAGTTTTTACCACGATTAATTCAACACCGAGCTGAACGGTATACGAATGGCAGGGGGTTGCTCGGGAGTTCCACTTATTTATTCTGTTTTTTCTGCTGAAGGCTAATATGGCATACGTGCTCTTCGTATGCTGGAGTGATGGATTTTCCCTTGAAAATATATGATTGAAGGCAGACTTGTACGCTTGTTTGGCTGCACGGTATGATTTATTAGCCAGGTTTAGTTCCATGGGAAGCTGGATGGATACTTTGTGTGTATGTACATTAAGGTCACAGTCTTCTTGTTCTCCACGAAGCGCACACAATTGACTGTGTAATTCAAGTCTGAAATAAATATGGTTTCCTTTTCTATAAACCCTAAAGGTATCCCTGATTTGCACGAGTAAAAGAAGCAGCTTATCATGGCGGACGATCCTCAAGTGACAGTAGATAAACTTCCAATAAAGCGATTGGAGGCAATTGAAGAAAATGGCAACGAACATTATCCACCGTGAGTATTTATCACACTTATAATGACTTTTATTTCAGTTAGGGATATTTTAATTGGTTCGAAAGCTGTATTTTCTTGATTAGTTGTTTTCTGGAAATCTATACCTCGTAGTACAGAAAGCTTGTATGGACGGACTAGGATTAATTTAATAGGTAATATAAACAATAAAATTATTGCAAGGATATATCATGATTGAGAACCTATTCGGACTTTATGTATACGTCCTTAAAAAGGTTATATATCTGTTCTTAGTTACTCACTCTTAACACATAGACACACTCATTTGCGCACAGACACTCATGCGGCCACTTTGTCACTATACCATATCATTTAGACCACAGACGTAGGTTTCAATAGCTGATTACTTCGGATTTCTACACACCAAAGCCATGACAGAGCACATCTCTGTCTGGCCGTGTCAATTGTGCACCTAAGTAGGCTTTACAAGCCACGGGAAAGTGATAACTGTAGTTTGCCCCATGACATACATAAGTGGGAACGATTCAATGTGCACCATTGTCAAGGGAAATTATTCACATACGTCACGGCATGAAATTTTATGGGCTGAGCTCTTGCTGTACCTTCTACTGAATTAGAGAACCACATGGAAGGCACGTAAAAGTAACTGTTATTATCTTGCAATGTTGTTTCTAATTAGATATATTTTGCTATAGCTTCTTTTCTGCACCCCATTTAACATTTTATTTATTTATTTAATGTTATGTTCCTAAATAGTAAATTCTAACTGTGCTCTCCTGTTACTTTCTTTACAGTGAAATCAGTCAGGAAGAGAAGCCTCTTACGTTACTTCGACGAATGGATTTTGGCATGTCTATAGTCAAAGATACAAAGAAGTCTAAGATTTCAAATGAAAGTCAGTCAGCCCCTACCTGGCAATGGCAAGGTCTGGTTGAGAATCTGCACGAAGCCCAACAAGAACTTTCAATCGTCCTTGACCTAATTAACCATGTAAGTTTAATGTGCTTTTGCTAGAGTAGTCCGTTTTTTATGCTTTCTACTTTTTAAGCTTGTTCCAGAGCCTCTATCATGTAATTTGACATGGATTGCCAGCAAGAATCTTCTGACAGAATTTTACACAGATAATCTGTATAATTTGTGTGCTCCACGTTGCTCTGTAGCAATTTTATTGCAAAGATGATTTGTACTATAGATTTTAATTTGACATGTTAAGTGTAGAATCCCATGATTGGCAGAAAATAAAAAAGAATTCCATACAAGCAAATTTCACCAACACACGCCAAGATATGGTGAATGCATTTTAGGTTAACTAACCTCCTGAACATAATATATGGAGGAAAGTAAAATAAGTGCAATGTGATATTTTTTTTAGGTGGGCAAGGCCAGTTTTTTTTAGTCTGAACAGAAGATGATTTAGAGAGAATTGAACGGTCTATGATCTACATTCTGATACAAATTAGGCAAAGGTCGATGACAAGATTGGGAGTTCAATTGGCCCAGGTTTAATTACTAAGGACCTGCTTGAAGTTTTAAACACAACTCAGAGGGCTCAAAGGATGATGGGATTTACTCCCCAATCCTTCCTTTCATAAAAATGCTTTACTTGCCATCCCCGTCAATACCATCTTTTGCAAGTTCAGCTAAACTTATAAACTTTGGAGACGTTTCCCCAACAAGTGCCGTTGTGGAGACATTAGCTATCTTTTCATTAGTCTTGCAATTTTGGATACCCATTATTCCCACTTGAACCCATTGCTGAAAACATACTAACAAATCTCAATATGTTTAGTCCTGGTTTGTGCAACTATCTTGATTCAATATGTTTAATCCTGGTTCGTGCAACTATCTTGTGAGTGGTCTGAAGAATTCCATCTTCATCAAGGTAATGTCTATCTTGCTTTCTCTGTGAAAGTCCAAGCTTATTTAACAACTTATGAACAAGTTCTCTGTCCCTAATCTACTTCATCAGTTGACTACGTGACTGCCTGTTACTTCTTGAATGATAAAAAAATTAGACCCAAACAAGCGGCTTCATGAAGATGTTAGCTATTCAGTTATTAGAAAGACAACAATTTAGTCAGTGAAAACCCTCCAACTTGAGGGGAAAAACCAATAGCACTAAAAAGCATATCTCTTTTATTAAATAATAGAGGTCTGACTACAATGCTTCCAACTAAATACAAAACTCATCACACAAAGCAATGATATCTATCTAGAACTGAGAGACACTTAATATCATAACTGAAAGTCTCTTCATTTTCCAAATGCGCGTTTCTTCAGTTTTTCAAATGCATGACTCTTGGCATGTCTCTTCATACTCTGAAATGCACGTCTCTTCATATTTCCAAACACAAGTATATGAAAGAGCACCATGCAGATAATCATGATATCTCTGCAGCTACAAACATCAACACTCCCCCTTAGCAAAGGAGATATCATTTGCAGATTTCATGTCATCATGACAAGCACAATGGCTACATCCATGTGTGTCAACAACATAAATATATCACAGATCTTTTCAACATGATATAGTCATCTCAGCGTGACATTCACTATGGCTACTCCTAGTGGGTGAAGAACCAAAAAATTAAGTAATGGAGTCTCACACATGACTTCCACCATGGCTAGTCTAAGAGGGTGGATCTACCATGACTACTCCCAGAGATTGGAACAAGGGCTTTCACGTCAAACTCTCGCAGAGAAGAATGTGTTAACAAGGTATTACACCTCAAACATCTCTATCACAGAGTAGAACTCAGTAACAAGGATTGTTCCTTGAACTTCTTTATCACAGAGAAGAACTTATTAACAATGGACTGCAAACAGCTCCCTCATAGAGAACTTATTAACAAGAGATTGCACCTCAAACTTGTCCCTCACAGAGAATAACTTATTAAATCACATAAAAGATCATTTGAATGTTGTGACTCCCTCTCAATAGGGACATCATACTCACAACTTTGATTATCACAATAAACTAATTGAATCTAATGTTTGACCAAACAAGGAGCTTTTGTAATCCCATTGCTACACGAGCTTGTTGATCCTCCGCAAAGTACTTGACACTCTCAACCTACCATACAAGCTCCCTTTGAATCATAATTCCTCTTCTTGGAAGTTATTGATCACCAGACAATCTGCAATGTTTCCAATTATCAACCCTATGACAATAAACAATGTCTCCATTCTTCAGTCTATATGATTTCCTCACAGAATGCATCAGATTTTTTCTCCCCTTCATTGCAATCTCTCAGTAGGCCTCCTCTATACATTCTGGAAACATTTATAGAGATTAGTAATAGTTCATAGGATCAACCTAACACAAAGGAAAATATAAATGCTGGAAGCATACATAATTGACTACTCTAATATATGAATTAATATTCACTTAAAAAGTTCACGAACATTAAATACTTATCTCTTTAATTGTTTAATCTCTCTCACAATACACCAATTGTAACACAGATGCATGCCACAAGACTTTGCATGAACACCATTGAATGATCACTATCTTGCCTATACTTCCCATGGCATAGATGATCTATAAAAGGACTTCCTCTAGTATATTGGTACCTCATTTAAAACTCTATGCCATTTTACACATCAAACATGCTACAATATCCTCCAAGAGGGACATGCATTTTCTAAGAATTTTGCTACACTGGACTTCTCCTTCAAATGGCCACTAAGGCAGTCCCAAACTGCCACAAGCGCTATGAGAATGGGCAATGTTGAATCTCCTCCAAAATAAAACAGAAATATGCCACAATTCACCTCATAATGCAGCGGCTGAAAAAAAAATGTTGCGTGGATTTTCTTTACCAAGATCATCCTTAACCTGCCTTTTAATTGCCACAATCACCTCAAACATTGAATTGTGCCCCTTACAAACTGTCCCAAAATAACCCTACACTGGCATCAGACATTTTTTGATGATGTTTAATCTTCAATGCTTATTACATGAATAGTGATGGAGATGAAGAATAGCCAATTCACAAAGGAAATAATTTGCCAATGGTGGAAGAATAAAAGTGATTAAAGCCTTCTCCAGTAGCTTCTTGTTATCGAGGAAGAATATGGAAGAAGCATGTATTTAATGACATATATATGTAAGCATTTGCAGATAACAGAGACTGAAGGTACAAATCACAAAACAAGAAGTTCACTCAGCAACACAAATGAAGTAATAATGTTCAATGGGCTCTGCCAGAACAGGTACCAATGATAGCTTCTTCCACTTCCAACATACAAATTGCCTATAAAATACTCATTACAAAGTGCAATAGATACAAAAACTAATGAACAAGAGAAACTCCCTTATTTTGCTGTTATCCAATCCGCTTCGATACCATATTAACGCTTTGCTCAGAAATAAAGATAAACAACAATAAATTAAATAAAAAACACTGAGACACATAAAGACACCTTGCTCAGAAATAAAGATAAACAACAATAAATAAAATAAAGAACATTGAGACACATAAAGACACCGATTTATCTTGGGAAAACCCTCCAACCTGGGGGGAAAACCTATCCAATTATTATAGTGTTTCTTTGACGGTCATCTAAGTTATGCTTTAGTTTATTAAGTAGTTTCTATTTTCATCTTTAGTTCACAATTGTTTCTCTTAGAAATATCGTTTTTGTAAACCTATATAAGGAGTTTTCATCTCCTTTGTTTGATACAACTACATCAACATCGATTTACTATAACATGGTATTAGAGAAGGTTGATGGGATTTCATAAAATTTGATGAATTTTTTAAGAAAAAATCATGTAATGTCCCTTTTTGTGACATTAGAAACATTGAAGTCTTATTTTATATAATGTTAGAATTGACTCTGAGACAGAGACTCAAAGTATTAAAAGGTCAATTTAATGTTACAAAGAGGACAAAAGGTCAAGGAAGAATAAGACGAATTATCAGAGGGAAGTTGAAGAGTCGCAAGGGAATAGGACGAAAGTCAGAGGGGAGTCGAAGAGTCTTAGTTTGTGTATTAAAAGGGGAAAGAGGCTCATTGTTGGGGATGTTTGATTTATGATTTAGTTCAATTTTCTGTCTTGTGAGAGTTTTCAGAAAGCTTCAACTTTCAGCTAGTTTGATGACCTAGCCCCTCGTGCTGGCAGACAGTGGACGAAAACCCATTGTCCAGGGAGACACTAGTTCAGGTGTTTTACATGTGCTTACAGGTTCTTTTTCTAGTATTCCAATTTGGCTGTTAGATCTATATTTAAGATTGGGTTTTCTAGTGCTGGTTATTGTACTGTTGTTGTATAATGCAATAATGTATCTACGAAGATTGTACAAGAGTTGCTGGTTTTATATTACTGATTTGTGAGGTACTTTCATATGTTCAAATCCTAAATAGTATCTTGGAATAACGGGTTATATTCTTGTGGAGAATCTTCTAGTTTTATTATAGTATTGTATTCCATTTCCCTATATCTAAGTTTGAATGTTATTTAAGAGGAAGTGGATTAAATATCTATTGGGGTTTCTACTAGATTCCATTGTGCCGAAATACATCTGCAATGTTTTAGTTCTGATTATATTTTTAAAAGAAAAATCTAGTAAATATCCGGTTTGGGATATTTCAATGGTATCAGAGCCTCGAACCTGCCAACTTGTTGGGTATAGCTAGAGGTTCAATCAAAGGGGGTTTCCCAGCTAGTATGTGAAGAACTTTTGGAGAGTCTAGAGTCAGTTTTTAAGATTCATTTAATGAGTTGAAAATTGGCTTGAGCTGTCTTTACCACAAGAAGCAGCCAATTGGGGATATAATCTTTGTTGCTGTGGAAGAATATTGGGTGTACCTGTAGTTTCCACTATATAGTGCTACGATGACTTCATATGACTATCACTAGGACTTATTACCACTATTAATGGAGTCCTAAGATTGTTTGTAGAAACATGATATATTCATATAAGCAAAAGACTTCTGGACAACTATTCAAAAGTTTTTAGTCACTATGTGTTTTCAAAAGAAGATCATATTTGTTACAATTGTGGGACAATATTAAGTGTGTGGCTCACCGTGAATTGATGGAGACTAGAATATTGGTTGCCCGTTGGAGTTCATTGCAAATGCATAAAGTTTCCTTTTCTTAAGTCATGCCGTAAGAATGGAGTTATCTGTTAATACCAAGAGCACATTTTCTGTGTTACTACATGGAAATTTTATAAGTTGTTGGTCAAAACTGTGTTATTGTTTGTTTGTTTTTACCTACAACCAAGGCAGAGACGACTCTGGAATTAATATTGTTTTGTAGGGAGCCATGGGTTCTGGAGAAATGACAACAAAATCTGTTTTGTTGGGCTCGAGTTTGTAATAGTAGGATAACCGTTTCTTGAGCATCAAAAAAAATAAAATGGAATGACAGTAGAGCTAAACACAAAGGAGAAGCTACAAGAAGTAGGGTCACCACAGACTGAATTGTTGGATTGATTGGGCATAGTAATAAGTGCGGCATAGGAAAGCTAAACGACAACAACTATGGATATGGGAAGTTTAGGAGTCAATGGTAGCAGATATGTTCCCACGGGCCAGGTAGATGAATGTTAAGATACGCAACGGTTGTGAATAACAAGAGGCCCTCACTAGACGCAAGGATTACACCAGACCGTGTCATGCAAATTGAATTTTCCTTCACGACAAATGACAGGCGCCAACCTCGACGGGAATCACAAATAATATGCAAAAATCCCATTATTGTGCAAAAGAGAGGAAGTTGAAATTCTTTAGCCTTCATATATGCTAGTAGTCGAAGAGATATCTCCTATAGTGCGCAACCATACCAAATTTTGTGTCGTTACATATCTAGTCGGGTGCAGTCAATTATAGACACATTGTTTCATAACGGAAGGGACCATGTATTCCGTTTGAAATAAGTTATTTGTAATTACATGAAGCTAAATTGGTGTGAAATATCTTGTTGGGTGATTGAAGACACCACCATGTTAAAGGTTGTCATGAAGTATCTATAGTTTGAAGGCATACCTTTTCAAGAAAGGTATTGGTAAGGAAAGCATCATGTTGGGGGTCGAGTTTTGAGTTGTTGGGAAGGGAGTTTTGCTTTCATCAGGTTGTTGATACTTACCTAGGCTGAACCATTCAGTTTGTTAGAGAGAATTGATTTACTTGTGTCAGGGGCCCTTTTTGCAGAGTAATGATAATCTGGGTGTTACCAGATTTGTTTTGGTTTGGACGGAGTTACAAAAAATTAGAATGGGAATTATAAACATCATTGCCAGTGGTATGCGGAAGCAGTCTTCATTAGTAGCATTGTGTGTGTGTTATATGCCATACTTTGAAGATTGGAAGCATTATCATTGTTGAGACTCATTTCTCTGAAGGAGATTAGTTATTTGATTCACGATACTATTTTTTGTGCCGTGCGGTCATTCCTGGAATCCAAAGGAAGCTGCAAGCTTGCAAGCTCAGGGTGGCGTCAACAATGAAGGGTGTTAAGAATTCATCGCATGTGTGACTCTGTTGCTGTAGTAGGTGCCAGTTTAGAAGCAGGATTATTCGATAATCTTCATTCAAACCAAACATTAGAGCCTGCAAAACTTATTGGGAGCATACAGGACAATTTTGAATTGCAAAAAGTAGACTTTTAGAGGTGTGCACCCACCACAGTTAGGGGATTTCTTGTGGTGTATCACACGATGTCATATAAGACAAAGGTGAATTACACACATAGTAAATTGCAAAGTGATATGTAAGCCGAAAAACTTACAAGGATTTCAGCTTCGAAGTCTGGTAGTAACAGGGATCATCTTCTGTGCTAATCTGAACTACTTGATGCTCAATTTTATCTTTGTACGGTGTTGATTAGCTACTTGGTGCAGTGGCTTAAAACAGGTTGTTCATTTTCTTAATTTATCCCTATAATTCCATTCGTAGACTCTATACAAAACAATTTGTTCAATTTTGTAACTGCTATTGGCCTGCATCTTTCTCAGAACTAGATTGAGATTCATTCAAATATCATAGTGCTCTCATGAATATAACTTGTGATGTGAACCAATTTCCAAACTATATCTTGGCATGAAGGGCTATACAAGTACGAAGATGATTAACAGAGTTGTCCATTAATCATTGCATTACTGTCATGAGCATTTAGAATCACAAAGATGTGGCTACTTTGTTAGAATTCCAAATGGAATGAACGACTTGTGAAGAGATCTGAACATTGAATTGAAAGCTGTTTCCGAGTATGCCAATGATCTAGCAGGTTTTACAAGAGCTACAGAATCTCTGACGGTAACATAATTTATTAAGGGACTTTTCACTGGTCACCATTTGGGCTGGAGTTCTATCATAGAATAAGTGTTTACATGGAGTACTATCATAGAATAGGTGTTTACATTTGGGTCATGTCTGCTAAGAGTGAGGAGTTGTAGAGTAGTAGATGATTCCATTCATTTTTTTATATATGCTACAACAACGTTGTTAAAGATCTCTGCACGTCGGTTATCTACTTTTTGAAAGAGCATCCATCTGGATAATTTGGGAAAATATAGGGCTTGGATAAAATTAGGAAAGATACTATGAAGATACAAGTGTAGATATCCCAACATTTTGAATCCGATATGAGAGCAAAAATAGTTGACATGTATAGAGAGTATAAAGAACTTCCTAGCCAAATTCAGAATGATTTATCATTCAGTGATTACGTGGATTTTCATCTAGTGTAGAAAAATAAGACAAATAGGGCAAAAAGAGAATATTTGGAATTGGTTCAGGATCTTGCAAGGGGCCAGAGCAAAAATATGTACGAGTTTCCAAAAAATCATGATCAGCAAATAGAGGTTCTTGAAAAAGAAGAGTAGTCAACTACCATTGTTTTACAACCTTCTAGTGAACATGTAGATGATGTTACCCAGGGTACAAGTTTTTATGTTGGTAAATTGGAGGTTAGCGTTGACAAACAGGCGGATGAGGACGGTTGCACATGAGGTAATAATAGATTGGAAATTTTGTGTGATGAACCATATAATACTTACGCCCATGGCGGAAATTCAGGGGAACAATCCAAGATGACACTACAAGACGATGAGCTGTATCAACACGATAATGAAATGCATGCATTTAGAAACCAGCTGAAGGTTAACGACGAAATGGTTGTGGCATCTTTGGTATGTTATGACAACACTCACAAGCTGATTGAGGATCTCTACAGGAAGGTTCAAAAGGGAGTGGAAGCAGAATGGCTTGTTTATGATTTGCAAGTGATCAAAATAGGCCTTGAAACTATGAAATCGGAATATTTGTATTTGCTTTCCAACAGGGATAACATTCTTAAGATTGCTGAAACACATGTTGGTCAGCTGAATAAAGAGAAGCATGAGATTAAGGAGCTCAATAGAGAGCTTAAGGAAACATAGGAGGCATTGAATGATGTTCGGATTTCCCTTCAGGAAGCAGAGAATTGGATTGGGATCACGAATCACTCTTAGGAGCAGGAGGATAAGGAGAGGTAGAAAAGTTTCCTAGAGGTAATTGATGAACTTGATAGCATTCAGTAGAGGTATGCTTTGGATAATTGCCCCAAGCGATCGTTTTAGGTCACTTTCAACTTATCGATAACCCTATGTTTGAAGTTGATGCTGATTGGATTTCTGATAATCCCCTGTTTGAGGTAAGCAGGGACTCTCCTTTTGATAATCATGAAGGAGATGATTCTGATTTTAGGATATGGAATCCTGGTACGATTCTTAGCAAGGAATATAGATCACAGGATGGAAGTGGTGAATTGACTACAGTTGTTTGTCATTGGATCAGTCCTAGTAGGATACCCGATTTCAAACCATACAGGAGTTGGTTGGACTATATACATCAGCCTTTGGGTAGCTTTTGGTGTAGTATTGAGGAGAGTTATGTGTTGATCATAGGGAATGCTCCTTCAGCTTCATTCTTATTCATAGTACCTATGTACTCGGAGATTCTCCATATTGAAGATTACAGTTTGGTATTTGTTGTGCCCATGGTGTTACATTCGGTTTTTGAGTGGCTTGCTTATTACATCATCTATTTAGGTCAGGTTGTCATCATCTATTGGGTTATGCACTGTTCACCAATACATTTCTATCTTATCCTATCAACTGGCTATGACAATAGGGTTTTGGATCCAGGTGTTGATCATATGTATTTTTGGCTTCTTGAGGACCTTGTTGTGATTCTATTCAGTTTGAGGTTGGATTCAGTGGTATCAGTGATGATCAGAGTTATTTAGTTTATAGGTGTAGAGTTATTTTTAGAGAGTTACATGGGATCCAAGGATCCAGTTGAGAGTTAGATTGTAGAGTGACATTGTGTTTCACAGTCTGACCGGAATTGTTTTTAGTTTGGACTACAGGGCTACCTGTCGACTCATATGGGATCTTGGTATTGATTGCTTAAGGACAAGCAATTTTAAGGAGGGGAGATTTGTAATGTCCCCTTTTTGGGACATTAGAAATATTGAAGTCTTATTTTATATAATGTTAAAATTGACACTGAAACATAGACTCAAAATATTAAAGGGTCAATTTAATGTTACAAAGAGGACACAAGGTCAAGGAGGAATAAGACGAATTATCAGAGGGAAGTTGAAGAGTCATGAGGGAATAGGACGAAAGCTAGAGGGGAGTCGAGGAGTCTTAGTTTGTGTATTAAAAGGGGAAAGAGGCTCATTGTTGGGGATGTTTGATTTATGATTTAGTTCAATTTTTTGTCTTGTGAGAGTTTTCAGAAAGCTTTAACTTTCAGCTAGTTTGAGGATGTAGCCCCTCGTGTTGGCAGATAGTGGATGCAAACCCATTGTCCTGGGAGACATCAGTTCAGGTGTTTCACATGTGCTTATAGGTTCTTATTCTAGTATTCCAATTTGACTGTTAAATCTGTATTTAAAATTGGATTTTCTAGTGCTAGTTATTGTATTATTGTTGTATAATGCAATAACGTATCTACGAAGATTGTACAAGAGTTGCTGGTTTTATATTACTGATTTGTGACGTACTTTAATATGTTCAAATCTTGAATAGTATCTTGGAGTAACGGGTTATATTCTTGTGGAGAATCTTCTGGTTTTATTATAGTATTGTATTCCATTTTCCTATAAATGAGTTTGAATGTTATATTTAAGAGGAAGTGGATTAAATATCTATTGGGGTTTCTACTAGATTCCATTGTCTAGAAATACATCTGCAATGTTTTAGTTCTGATTATATTGTTAAAAGAAAAATGTAGTAAATATCCGGTTCGGGATGTTTCAGTTCAAGCCTCTTTTGATTTGTAATTTAGAAATTTGTTTTTTGATTTTTTATTTTTGCAGAAAATTGCGAGCCTAGTTGGGGGGTTTTGTGTTATAGTAAATTGATGTTGCTATTACGAAGTAATTAGTAAAATACTTGCTTTTTATTAATAGAGATCGAAAGGTCAATATGTACAAAAGAATACAATGATTTCCTTGGGAAACGATCGTAAAGAATAGAAACATTCTATTCTAGCAAAGAAAGCTAAAAAAACAAAAGTTAACTAAAGCTAACTAGATATTTACAATAGATTACCATTAACTAATAATAAACAATTATCTATTATCGTAATACCCTCCCTTAATGGTTAATCTATTTATAACACCAAGCTGTCCTCTGAATTTGACAAACTTATTAGGACCAAGGGGCTTGGTGAGAATGTCTTCAGTCTGATCTGTGGTAGGAACATATTGCAAATCTATAGTCCCGTCTTCAACCAACTGTCGTATGTAATGGCAGTGAACATCCACATGCTTGATTCGTTCATGGAAGACTGGATTTAGTGCTAACATGATAACGCCTTTGTTATCCACAAATAGAGTAGTTGGTCCTGCTGGTGACATCTGCATATCCCCAAGCATCCAACGAAGCCAAACAACTTTACATCCTGCCTTAATAGTCCCTCTGTATTCGGCCTTTGTAGAGGAGAGAGAAATTGCCTGTTGCTTCTTACTGGTCCATGTGATTGCACTGGATCCCAAACTGAACACATCCATAAGCTGACTTTTTATCATCAACAGAGCTTGTCCAATCTGAATCTGTGAACCCACTGAGTTTAGGATGAGAACTTCGAGAATACAAAAGTCTATAATCTGAAGTGCTCTTCACATAACGAAGCACATGCTTTGCTGCCATCCAATGATCAGCCTCAAGAGTTGTCATAAAGCGTGAGATATAGCTGACTGCGAAGTTGATATTAGGCCTAGTAGTAGAGAGGTAGATGAGGCTACCTACTAGTTGCCTGTATGTAGTATCATCAATGAAAGGAGAATCAGACTTTGTAGATAACTTGAGACCTTTCTCCATAGGTGTAGATGCATGCTTGCAATCTTGCATACGAAATTTGTCTAACAGGGCTCTGACATATTTGGACTGAGAGATGAATATACCATAAGACCGTTGCCAAAGTTCAACACCTAAGCAATAATGCATGAGCCCAAGTTGAGTCATATCAAAAGACTGGCATAAATTTTGTGTGATTCCCTGAATCAAAGATGCCGAACTGCCAGTGATGATCAAATCATCCACATAAATTACCAGAAGGATGATGTCACTTTTAGTAGTCTTGATGTACAGATTTAAGTTTGAAGAACTCCTCTTTAAGCCTTGATCACTGAGGTACTTATCAATTTTGATGTACCATGCCTGAGGGACTTGCTTCAAGCTATAGAGAGCTTTTACCAATTTGAGAAACTGATGGTCTTTACCAGCAACCTTAAAACTAGGAGGCTGCGTCATGTAGACCTCTTCATGGAGATCACCATTTAGGAAAGCACTCTTGACGTCCATCCGATGGACCTTCCAGCCAAATTGTGCTGCCATGGCTAGGACTAATTTGATGGTGTTCATCTTTGCAAGAGGAGCAAAGGTTTCCTCATAATCAATGCCCCTGACACTGAGAAAAGCCCTTTGCCACTAAACAAACTTTGTACTTATCCAAGGTACCATCTAATTTGTATTTGATTTTGTAAACCCATTTGCAACCAATGGGTTTCTTCCCTAGTGGAAGATTAGAAAGGACCCTGGTGTTGTTCTTCAGCAGGCTCTGGTGTTCAGATGTCATGGCCCGTTCCCATTCTAGAATTCTTTTAGTCTCAGAATATGTTTAAGGTTCAAACACACTGTGAATGTTGGCCATGAGAGCAAAGATAATAGACTGTAGGTTTGCTTTTCTTTCGAACATTTCTCCCATTAATGAGCTCATCATCACGAAGATCAACAAGTGTCTTAGCCCACCACTTAGGCTGGAGAGGAGAATGACGAACATTAGTATTAGGAGATGCTTGGTAATCAGGTTCCTCATTAGAAGAATCTGGATCGAACTCAGGTGAAGCATCTACAAATTGAGGTTATTCTGCAGGAGAAGTCGGAGGTGTCTGTACAAGGATCACTGGTATAACTGGAGCTGCAGGAGCTACTGGAGCCCTCGTATCAGGTGGACCTAATGGAAGCCAAACTCCCAAATCATGAGCCTTTATAGGCTTGTTTGCTAGATCAAAAATAGGAGAAACATGCATGAATGCTCTTCGCTGCTCATCAAATACTACATCACGATCGTAGATGAGTCGAGATGTCTCAACATCGATTAGGTGATAGGCTTTGTGAAGACAACTGTATCTAGCAAGCATGAGTTTCTAACTCTTGGCATCCAACTTGGTGCGTGATGCATTAGGGATCCAAACAAAAGCAAGGGAGCCAAAAACCTTCAGGTGACTTATTTTGGGCTTGTGACTTGATCAGGCCTCTTCCGGAGTTTTACCTTTGACCGCTATTGTGGGTGACCGATTCAACAGATAAATTGTAGTGTTAACTGCTTCTGCCCAAAAATTCTTCAGAACATGTCTATGTTCAAGCATGGAGCAAGCCATCTCGGTGATTGTTTGGTTCCAATGTTCAACTACATTGTTCTGTTGTGGTGTGCGGGTGTGGTTGATTGGCGTTTGATGCCATGTGTATCCACGAAGCTAGAGAAAACATTAGAACAAAATTCCCCCCAATTGTCTGATCTAAGAGCAATAATAGATTTCCCAAACTCTTTTTCAACTAAAGGTTTAAACTTCTGAAATACAGGAAATGCATCTGATTTCTTTTTAAGGAAATACACCCACATTTTTCTACTTAAATCATCAACAAACAACAGAAAATACTTGGACCCAAGAACAAAAGGAGTGGCCATAGGGTTGTAGATATCGACATGAACAAGCTGAAGTACCTGAGAAGCTCGCCATGAATCACCACTGGTGAAAGGTGTGCGATGTTGCTTCCCAGCTTGGCATGCATCACAAACTCCAAGTTGTTGAGTCTGAATCTCTGGCAATCCATGAACAAGCTCATCCCGAGCAAGTTGTGAGAGATAATGCACATTTAAGTGTCCATATCGCTGATGCCATAGTGTGCTGATAGAAGACTGCTGAGTAGCCATAGCTAAGTTGTGAGAATCACCAGAATCAGTAAGTTTGAAAAGACCATTATCCTCGAGACCTATTGCAATAGTAGAATGAGTCGCCCTATTAGTGATGGTGCACTGATGTGAACTGAAGGTGACATCCAAGTGTGGAGAATGTCACAGCAATTGACTGACTAAGAGTAGATTTAGTTCCATCCCTAGAACGTAGTACACATCGAGGAATATGAGATTCCTCCCAGCAGACTAAATTTGAATGTTGCCTTTGCCAATAACTGTGTACTCTTTCTGAAAAGACTGTGATCCTCAAGACCCATTACAATAGTAAAATGAGTCGCCCTATCAGTAATGGTGCACTAGTGTGAACTGAAGGTGACATCCAAGTGTGGAGAATGTCATAGCAATTGACTGACTGAGAGTAGATTTAGTTCCGTCCCTAGAACGTAGTACACATCGAGGAATATGAGATTCCTCCTAGTAGACTAAATCTGAATGTTGCCTTTGCTGATAACTGTGTACTCTTCTTTGACACCAGAAATAACAGAGTCTGAATAAGGCTAGTAGTCAGTAAACCGGTCTCTGTGGTGAGTGAAATGACGAGAGAGACCTGAATCATTGTACCAGGCAGACGACTTCATTAATTTGTAGGTCTTTTAGCCATGAAGGTGTAAAGGCAGACTCTGTCTGCTTAGTGTGCTTTGTACTGTTTGCTTTGGGTTGTGAACTTGATTGCTTAGATTGTGCAGCTAAGTGTTTTTGACATTCAACCTTCATGTATCCAAACTTGTGGTAGTAGTTACATTGAATGTTCTTCTTTCGGGAACCATCTAATGGTGGAGCAGAAGACTTCTGTTGAGATGCATGCTGAAACTTGCCTTTATCCTTTTGAAAGGATTTCGTAGCAAAGGCTTACTTTGTGAAGGTGGTGTTGGAGCTGCTACCAAACTGTTGTTTCCATTGATTTTGCTGAAGCAATAGTGTGTAGAGATCAGTGAACTTCAAATCAACACGAGAAGACGTGATGTTGAGTCTCGATAAAATGCTCATAGTACTTTGGTAAACTTTGAAGAGTGATAACCACAATATCCTCTTCATCTTGTGATTGATGGCATGTAACTGATCACGGATTTCTTGAATCTGATTCAGGTGTGCCTGGAGCGAGGTGCGCTCATCCATGACAATAGAAAACATAGTGTTCTTCAGAAAGAAAGCTCTGCTTTTGTCAGAAGTCTTATGAAGACCTTTGAGATGTGTCCAAATCTCGGTAGTTGTCTTGCCGGATGGAATCTGAGAGAGCTAATCATCAGCCATGGATAATTTGAAAAGCATCACTGCCTCCCGATTATTCAGATCCCATGTATCTTGATCAGGACTAGGAGCAGTCTGATACTTCGTAACACCCAATACAAGTTGATCGGTGTTCAATGAAAGGATGTGAAAATCTGTGAAGGCATGTTTGTCAAGGCAAAAAAACGGAAGACTCAGATAATTCTGAGAGTGACCTAGAAGAGAGCTTGAAAAACCTAGAAGGAATATGTTGTCATTTTCTAGATCCGTGGCTTGAAAAGCAAGACACGAAAAACTAGGCACCTAGAAAAATCGGATGACAACCTAGTTGAGCTCTTGAAAAATCCACCAAGAATTTGAAATCAAAATATTTATTCAAGCTCAAAAATTAGGGTTTCGAAGAAAACCCTAGTTGGCGGCCATTAATGGTCAAAATGGCAGCAAAATGGTGTTTTGTAGGCAAAAAGTTGCCGATTTGTGGTCACGCATAGCTGGTTTGAGGTTGTCAATGGCTGATGGGACCAAAAACAACACCACACAGAGTGATTGGAGGCACGAGCAGTGATCAAAGACAAGGAGAAATGGCTCTGCTTGGACGCTTGCCTTGTGATCACGCCTTGATCAGAGATAGGCACAAGCATGTGTGGAGTTGCAGAGGGCAAAGACAAAATGACACCAAGCAAAAACGTCACCAAAAATCATCTGACCAGACCAGGCTTGCAATTTGATCAGGAAATCTTTGCATTCATGTTTTGCTGAAAAGTCCTAGCCGAGTGTAATATTGGTTTGATTTTTGATGATTGTAGTTCTCAAAAAAATGAACAGAAACCCTAGCCAAGTTTATGTGAAAAAATCTCAGAAATAATTTCAAATTTTTTTAACAAGTAATTTCAAAAGGAATTATAATTTTTTTGAAAAAATTTGAAGTATTGGCTTTGATACCATATTATGAAGTAATTGGTAAAATACTTGCTTGTTGTTAACAAAGATCGAAAGGTCAATATGTACAAAAGAATAAAACAATATTTCCTTGGGAAATGATCGTAAAGAATAGAAACATTCTATTCTAGCAAACAAAGCTAAAAAACAAAGCTAACTAAAGCTAACCAAATATTTACAATAGATTGCCATTAACTAATAATAGACAATTATCTATTATCGTAATAGTTGTTGTAGGTTTATTAAACAAAGGAGATGAAGGCTTCTTATATAGATCTACAAAGATGATATTTTTAAAAGAAACAATCGTGAAGTAATGTTGGAAATAGAAACTACCTAATAAACTAAAGACTAACTAAGATGGCCATTAAAGAAACATTATAATATTCTAATACCCTCCCTTAATGGTCATTGTCTAATTGGTGTCTTTTGGTCATAACTTCTTCAAAACATTCTACTGCTTCTGAGACCCTCCCTAGATCTGCGAAATGTTAATGACTAGGAAGCCAAAATTTGCCGTAAAAGAATAGAGAAGGGTGCCCCCTTCTTCAGAATGCTTTGCAACAAGAGACAAGAGTCTGCCACTAACTCTGCCACTAAGATGAGTCTGCCATTAACAACCCTCTCAAAATCAAAAAAAACATCTGACCATAAATCATCGTGAAATATCCAACTTGATGTTGGATAACAGAGTTGCTCTTCCCTTGGTGACAGAGATAGACACTAAGAACAATTAGCACAATTTTGAGGAAAAATCGAAAAACCCTCCAAATTTTGTAGATGAGCACAATGCCCCAAAACAAACTACAAAAAAGTGATTTTTTAAGAGAAAAATCGGAAAAACCAAACTCAATTAGATTTTTCAGAAATTCTATCAACTAGCATTGAAAGTGGAAGAGAAGTTAAATAGAAAACAAGATCAGAGTGATAGAGGGAGAAATTAGAATAGAGGTAGACGGATACCGAGTGATAGAGGGCAAGGCCCTAAAGGGTATGGAGAAGCCAGTCCAGAGAATGCTCAAGGAGAGAGCAGTTATAGAGGATCTTTGTGAGGGGGCAGATCAAATTCAAGATGAAGTTTTGGGGGAAGAAGCACAGAGACCTATAAGTGTTTTAGATGTCATCAGCCAGGGCACAATGCATCCAAGTGTCTTGAGAAGTAGAAGACAATACCCTAAGGAGAAAGGAGAGTCAACCTAACTAGAGAAGATGACTGTCAGAGCGTGCATTCTTTTGGACCAATTGCCCCACCAGAACAAGGAGAAATACATGATGAGGAAAATCTTGCTAAAGACTCCTTGCCCACCTGAACCCCCACAGTGGAAGAGTCCATTTAGAACGCACTACAAGATAGGAGGTAAGGTCTGCAAACTTGTCATTGATTCTAGTTCTTTTGACAACTTGGTTTCTGTCGAAGTAGTAGAGAAGTTAAAATTGAGGAGGGTTCCACACCCTACCCCCAATAGGGTGTCATGGGTAACAAAGGGTCAACACATTACTATAGAAGAGCAAACATGGGTGGAGTTCCAAATAGGAATTTATAAAGACAATGTGCTCTGTGACATTGTTCCTATGGATGCTTGCCATTTGCTTCTAGGAAGGCCATGGCAATATGATTTAGAGGCAAATCATAATGGGAAGACAAACACTTATTCCATCCTATACAAAGGAGAGAGAGTCACCCTTATTACATTTCCTGATAACTTTGGAGATTAGAAGGAACCTAAGTTCATGTTTATGGGGGGAAAGGAATTCCTTGAAATCCTAAGGGAAAGGGATACACCCTGCTACGTTTTGGTGATATTGTGTCTTGTCTCCTCTTTTGCGTTAGTTCTTTTGGCGCCTGGTTAATCTATCTCCACATTGGATAGATTAACAACATTACCAGTAAGGATGCCTGCCAGTCACAAGGGAAGTTTTGTTTTAAGTTCGTCATTTAAATGTATTAAAGTACTTTAATAAAGTTACTTTATGTTTTATTAAAACATTCACTTTATAAAGTGACTTAAGTGACCAAAAGACGAAATGGGTGTTTTATCCCACATCTCTTATCCCAACACTTTTCCCTCATTTCAAGGTTATAAATAAGAGACTCCGTCTTGGGAAAGATACAATGAATGAGTATATGAAAATTCTTCAAATCCTAATGGTAATGGTCGCTTAAAGTGACTAGATTGTTCTTAAGGACGAAATCCCTTAAGAAAGTTGTGATACTAGATGCAAACCTAGTATTCACATACAAGTTCTTAAATAACAAGGAGTGGATACATTTTTGAATCAACAAGTAATAGGTTTTGGATATGGAATTTCGTAGAGAAGATTGAGCCAAATCTGGGTACGTACTTTGGATACTAGGCATGAGCAACAGTTAGAGATTGACTAATATCTACATAGCGGAGCAAGGGGGGCAGTAGTAGTTTATCTCAAGCGGATAGAGATACTCGAAGGAGTAAATCATAGAGATAACGTGACATCCAGACAAGTTCGATATATAGCAGTGTTTCACGGCTTGCACCAGGAACGGGTCGGGTTCGACATTCATAGTTGCCATGTCTGTAACGGTATAGAGCCTGGAAGACGTGATGGTATTACAGTGTGGTGGATTTCGGGCACAATATGCATTGGTAGATGACAAACTGGTTGAGTCTTGGTATTGGCGTTAGGTCATATCTCCATTTTAGGTCCTAACCACCATTGGCATATGTAGAAATCACGGGTTTGTCATCTGTCTTCTCCACCCGTAATTGCTTAACTCTTCATATTATTATCTCGTAAACGGGACTGTAATTCTGCCATCAGTTTAGTAAATCTTTTATATGAAACGTTGGCATTTTTAATGTGTTCATGTTATCGGTTTTGTATTTAATTAATTTCTGAGTAAAAATGATTGGTATATCCACCTATCAGTATTAGTTTAGAGAGAGAGTAATTTGGGAATGCAATCATATTTTTGCTTAAAGACTAGTTCATATAGCAACTCTATGACGAAATGTTTGTAGCCAAAGTTTGATAATTCTGAGCCAATCTAGTAAAAATCATTACAGTGGTATCAAAGCCATAGGTAAATAGGAAATAAAATGATAGTGGGGTATGAAGAAAAAACTTTATAATTTCAGTTGCTGTAACATAGGAAATTTCATAACCAAATTTTAATCTCAAATTAATCTAATTTCACAAGTAACTGTTTTCATTTCACATGACAATGATTTCTACCAATTGATTATAACTAAAAGAAACTCTTTAAAATCTATTTAACTGAATTCACGAGAAACAAAAAGAGATATATATATGTATTGCTAACAATTTAACTATTTCGAATTGTTCAATTGAAAATAAAGTAACAACTAACTATATCAATTGAAAAACTTATTCAACATAAAAGCAAATGTTTTCTCCATCTTGAAATGAAATTATCTATCTATATTTACAGAGGTAAAAAGTTAAAGGAACATACAGTAATAGCAAAGAATCTCTTCAATTCGTTGTCCAAGCTTTGGCATTGGTGAGAGGAGAAGCATTGACATAGGCTTAACCTCCCAACTGCGGACCATTACTTATCCCCACACATTCTAAATTAATAAAACGACCCTCCCTACCTCAGGATCGGGCTTGGGATGTTCATAAGCCTAGCCATCAGAGTAATTAGGTGAGTTGAAGTCCTAACAGTTATTCTCCAAAATAACTGAAGCATCTGGACAATCAACAAAGATCACATGTTCGGCACATCTGCCTAATTTCTACCCTGGCCAGGGATTTCAAGTTGGGTCTACAAACCTGATCTCCACCACTCAACTTGACAACTTTTTACATAACTGGAACATGCATGAGCTATTGTAGTTTTTAACTTATTATTCGATTCCATTCTTATTGTGCAGACTCTCTACACCTCCTCACCATTTTAGGCTACCATGTTGGTGATTCCTAGGTGCTCGCGAGTGTATATCCACTGCTTGTGCTTTACACCTCTTCACCTATTATGGCAATATTGCCGGTGAATTCCTTGGTGTTCAGATTACATGATATTAATTCCATCTCTATGTGATATAACTGGGTGTATTAAATTTTGAGCTGAGATATTTATTTACACATGATTGACATGCTATCATGATTAAATAACATCAATATTGATAGACTCCATATTCTAATATCTAAGCAATATTCCCTTGAACTCGGTCTGAAAATAAACAGACATCAACGTTATGGATTCTGTACAACAGGGACACAAGTATACGACTGGTGCGATTTTATGGGAAGAAAATGCAGACAAGTTCTTGTGGTATATGAATTTGGTTTTTGAATACTACATGAAACTCGACAAACTTAGTATAATGAAGAATTACGAAAGGAACTACGTGGTTCAGCAGTATTCTTACTTGACACTTCAGTTGTATTTGGTATGCCTGAGATTGGGACAACGAACTCCACTACTGGTTTTGATTCTGTGGTCAATAAATGTGAAGGAGAAGAACGAAAGAACAATAATCTCAGTTGGAATTAAATCTCAGTCACTTTTTTGAGAGTCATTGATAACAAGAGGAAAGAATAAAGAGAATGGGTTGCGATACGATTATGAAACTCTATAAAAAAAGAAGAGCTCGACTCTATGGCTTCCTTCAGTTACAAGAATCCATTCGAAAGCCATTCAAATTGATTAAAGAGAAAGAAAGGAGGGAAAGAAAAGAAAGAAAAATAAGAAGTTAAAGAGTTATTATTATTATTTTATTATTATTATGTATTCTTATCTACGTTCATGTGCACATATTGATAAGGTGGCATCATTAGATTATAATTTATAATGTATTGGTGTCACCTTATTTTTATATACATATGTTCGTATTTGAGAGTGTATAATAATGATTAAATAATAAATTCTTTGATAATTCTTTTAAAGGTAATAATTATGTTTAATTTATATTATTTATTATAATGTTCCCTTTATAGCTAATGCGGTTCCATCATGTAACATGTTGTCAAATCTTAGTAACCTTGCCAGGGTAGTCTTAGGTCAAACTTGTTGATTCTGATGACTGGACCATTCAACCATCCCCTTCCGATGACCTCGTTTAGCAATGCTTTCCCTCTCTTCAATCTTCTTTCTGCAACCACTCAAACAAACATTTTTGCCAAGACATTAATTCAAGATATATTAATTGTTAATTCAAAACCATTGCCGTTCATCTAGTGACCTTTGGATATTTCATCAACGTCTAAATAACTAACTCATTTCACATGATCATGAAAATATCTCATTATCAGTTAATACCATATATATGCTTCACATGATCAGGAAGAAATAAATTGATACAACGACTATAATTAACTAACTCGCTTCACATGATCAGGAAGAAATAAATTGATACAACGGCTATAATTAACTAACTCACTTCACATGATAATAATTTGTTAAACCAACGGCTATGTTCAATTTAAAATTTAGGGCAAAAATTTGGGATGTAACATACCCACCTCCTAGATTTTTCATCATCCTCGATGAAATTAATAGCAAATTTAAGTGGTACTTAGTCAGTTATATGAAAAGAAAAAGAAATATTCAGTTTTCAATATCAGAGAAAAGATAGGGATATCTTTGAAAAATATCATGATAATCCTTTTAGGTGGCATTATCTTTCGTATATTGGTCCCACTAGACCTTGCACTACGTTACTTCTTGATTTCGTAAGCGTAGCTTACGTACCTCGAGTATTCTGAGCGATCTTACCTCTACCACTCCTGGCTCTCGCACCTGCAGTAATTTCCAATCAATCATATGTTCATGGTGGGTAATATACTTTTTAAAATAAGACACATGGAAAACGTCATGCATCCTGGCAAGGGCTGGTGGTAAAGCAATCCTGTAAGCCGCTGGGTTAACAACCTCCAAAACTTCAAAGGGTCCTACATATCTCAGGGCTAGCTTAGCACTCTTGCCAAACTTGATAGTACCTTTTTGAGGTTTAACTCTTAGTAACACCTTGCCCCCTACTGAGAATTCTCTGGGTGTTCTTTTGGCATTAGTATAACTCTTTTGCCTGTCGTTTGCTTCCTTTAACCTCTGACGAATTTGGAGTACCTGCTCTTCCATCTCCTGAAGCATTTCAGGCATGATAATGATTCTATCTTCCAATCAATTCCAACTTACTCTAGTTTTGCACTTATGACCATACAAAGCCTCAAAAGGAGCCATTCTAATGGTGGACTGATAAGAGTTATTATATGCAAATTCTACCAAGGGTAAGTATATTTCCCATTAGTACTGTTGGTCCATACAATATACTCTTAGGAGATCTAATACTTGATTTACTCGTTCGATCTAACCATCTGTCTTAGGATGATAGACTGAATTAATATTCAATTTGATGCCCAAAGCTGTAAATAATGTTTGCCAAAATTTGGAAGTTATCCTAGCATACCTGTCTGAAATAATTTTCTCTGGAATTCCGTGCAACCTAAAAATCTCTTTTATGAACTTATGAGCAATTTCAGGTGCTCCATCAAATAAATTCCCTGGTATGAAATGAGTGACCTTAGTCAATTTGTCAACTATGACCAAGATAGTGTCGTGTCGATTCCGGGTCATAGGTAACCCTTGTACAAAATCCATGTATATTACTTGCCACTTCCACTTGGGTACTTTATTTGGGTGCAATAGACCTGCTGGGTACCAATGTTCTGCCTCTACTCTCTGACATTCTAAGCATCTTGCTACAAACTCGATTATTTCCCTTTTAATCCCCTTCTAGAAATATAAAGGTTTTATATTGGATAACATTTTCGTTAGTCTTGGATGTCCTGAGTATGGAGCTGAGTGATATTCACCTAAAATCAGTCTTCGGAGTTTAGGGTCGTTAGGCACATAGATTCTGTGGTGGTATCTGAATAATCCGTCCTCTTTTAAGCTAAACTTTGAATACTTAGGATCTTGCGGGTCTTTGATAAGAGCCAAGTTGATTTCTGTATAAAACTCATCATTACTCCAGATGTTGTAAAATTTGGTCCCTCAACTTGAAGTTTACTATAGTCATTGCTGAGATGTGGCTTCTGTGGCTTAGGGCATCAGCCACCTTGTTTTTCTTACCTTTAATGTAGCATATGTCGAACTCATAATCTGCTAAAAATTCCAGCCATCTCCTTTGTCTAGCATTAAGGTTTTGTTGGGTGAAAATATACTTCAAACTTTGGTGATCAGATCTAAGCTCAAAAGGTTTTCCAATTAAGTAATGTCTCCACATTTGCAAGGCATGCACTATTGCTGCTAATTCAAGATCATGGGGTGCGTAATTTTGTTCATAATTTATTAGTTTCCTAGACTCATAAGCAATGACTTGTTCATCCTGTACTAACACACCCCTAAACCCTCTCCGGATGCATCGGTTATAACTACAAATTGTTTTTGTGGATCAGGTACCTTCAAAATAGGTGCAGTAGTCAATTTTTCTTTCAGAAACTCGAAAGCTGATTGACACTTCTCTGTCCAAATAAATTTCTTTCCCTTTCTTTGAAGTGAAATGATCGGATAGGCTATCCTCGAGAAATCTCTGACAAACTTTCTGTAGAACCCAACTAACCCTATAAAGCTCCTAACTTCGGGTACATTTCTAGGTATGGGCCATTCCTTAATCGCTTTTTATCTTAGATGGATCTACTACTATACCCTGAGCTGATATAATGTGCCCTAGATATTGAATTTCCTTTTGGCGAAAAGCACACTTAGATAGTTTCCCATATAGCTTGTGCTCTCTTAGTCTTTGTAAAACTATTTCTAAGTGCCTCTAATGTTCTTCATATTTAGAGTATATTAAAATGTCATCTATAAAGACTAATACAAACTTGTCCAGACAATCTCGAAATATACTATTCATTAAATTCATGAAAGCTACTGGGGCATTGGTTAATCCGAAAGACAATACTGTAAACTCATAATGTCCATACCTAGTTCTGAATGCAGTTTTATGTATATCGTCATCTTTAATTCGTAGTTGATGGTATCCTGACCTTAAATCAAATTTTGAAAATATAGTCGCACCCTTCATTTGGTCAAAAAGATCATCTATCTTTGGCAATGGGTCCCGATTTTTGATGGTGACTTTATTAAGCATCTTGTAATCTATACATAGTCTCATGGTTCCATCCTTCCTCCTTACAAATAGTAGTGGGGCTCCCCATGGTGAGACACTAGGTCGAATCATTTTCTTATCTAACATATCCTATAGTTGGATCTGTAACTCCATTAACTCTGTGGTTGTCATTCTATATGGGGCTCTAGATATGGGTTCCGCTCCTGGTATCAAGTCTATGGTAAAATCAAATGCTTGGGAAGGGGGTAGTTCAGGAAGTTCCTCAGGAAACACATTTTGATAATTCTTCAAATAGGGGTATTTTTCTTCAAAGGATTCTTTTAACTTTTGCTTGATTTCTCCATCTTCATAAATGTAATCATCCCCATATGTGGTTGTTTTAGACTCCCTTGTATCTTGAATCCTAATTATGAAAATTTCACAGCCTTTCCTTCCATATCTGTTAAGTTGCATTGCAAAAATCTGATTTGATATAATTTCATGTCTAATCCCTGAAATGCTTGTTGGTCTGCCTTGATTATCCATACAGTGTACAGTTTTGGCAAGACAATCTACTTTGGCCTTATGTTCATTGAGCCAATTAATTCCTATGATAATGTCGTATGACCCCAATAGTGCTACATATAAGTTCAATTTCGTAGAGAAATTTGGAAAGTCAACCCGAGCTTGAAATAGGCATTGCTCCACCTTAGCCCTTGACTGGTTTGCATACTTGACTGTCCAAGGTTTTGCCATAAAACTAGATCTTTTTGGAAATCTACTTAACAACCTAGGTGATATAAAACATTCAGATGCTCCAGTATCAATTAATATGAACACATGGTTCCCGTAAATCTTACTTGGAGTTTCAATGGGGCCTATCTGCTGCTCTGCTTGTCTATTATCCAGGGTTGTATGAATCCTTTGCTGCTGCTATGGCAAAGGTGGTCGTTGTGACTGGTTGATGTTGGGTTTAATAGGGCATTGCTTCATATAATGATCTCCTCCACAGCTAAAACATCCTCTTGGTGGTCCCTTCTTCTCATTATTCTTGTTGTTCTTATTCGCATAAAAATTGCTTTTGACATCCCTTGCTCCACCATTTTTAAATTCAGGTTTATTATTCTTATAATCCTTAAATTGCTTTTTCTGTGGTCCAAAGTCAGCACCTTCTAAATTCCAGATAGTCTTCCTTTTGTTGTCTCAGATAGAGTTATCCTTTCTGATCTTGTGTTCCTGTCGAACGACCTTTTCTAGGGCCTCTTCCATGGTTCGGGGAGCAAGAACATCAACAACTCCTCCTATCCTATTGTTTAACCCCATGATAAATTTTCTCACCTTCAGATTAGTGTCTTGCTAATAAGGTGGCATGTATTTAAGTAATCGTGTGAACCTCTCCCAGTACTTATGTACTGACATGTCTCCTTGTTTTAAGTTCTTAAAATTTAAAAGCTTTTGATCATAAAAGGTCTGAGGCAGCCAACGTCTCCGAAATATGCTCACGAATTTCTCCTAGGTGATTTCAGTGGTTCTAATGTTTTGCTCGACCTTAGTGTTTCCCCACTAGGTTGTAGCTTCTCCGGTGAAATGATATATTCCCCAAATTGCCTTTGAGGTCTTAGAGAAATTCCTAATCTTGAAATATTGTTCCATCTCTGTTAACCATGCCTCTACTTCTTCGGTTTCAGAACCGGAAAACTTAGGTGGTAGGTTTTTTTTTTTTTATGTCTGTTGATAAATCAGCCACTATTTCTTTCATCTTTTGTTTTTCTGATTGTTTGGAAGAGGGGGTTTTGTTATGTTCAGAGACTTCTGTCTCTGCTCTAAAAGTGGATGTGGTTTGCACTTCCTCACAGTCATGGTCTCATTACATCATATGAGACTTTCAACTCTAAGCTGATTACTCGCTTTGACAGGAAGGATATATAGGTCTATTATAGGGATTTGGCACAGCTATGACAGGGCGGATCTCTAGATGATTTCATTGACGAGGTTCAGCGGATCTCGATGATGGTTCCTAACATGATAGAACAGCGTAAGGTAATGCTATTCACTGAGGGTTTGCAGGATAGATATAGAGGTTTGGTTAAGGTACTTAAAAAAAACACTCTGGATGATGCTATTAAGATCACACACGATCTAGAGTCACCCTCTTCGATATTACAACCTCCTAAGAAGACGTATAATGGGACCTCTTCTTTCCAAAAGAACAAAAACCAACATAAGGCTAGACCTCCCAAGATGGACTTTGAGACACGAAATGAACTCAGGAGGAAGAAGCTCTGCTTCACTTGTAGAGAGCCATGGACGTCGGATCATAGATGCCTTGGCAAGGGCAAGATACATTATGTAGAGGTACTTTCAAAGGAGGAGGATGAGCATTAGGAGGGCACTAATGTTGAGGGTAGTGATGAGGAGGAGAAGGAGGATCGACCACCTAGAGGGAAGAAGAAGGCAGGTACCCAGGGGCAACCTCCTATCATAGCATCACTTTCCAACGATCCCATAGGACACCCCTTTCATTTGAAAGGAATTGTTAGGGGACTCTGTATTATGTCTCTTGGATATAGGTGCCTCGCATAACTTCATAAGCTCAGGATGGGTTACCAAGAGGAATTTACTGATTGATAACATATCCGAGTTTGAGGTTAGGGTGGCAGGAGGTGAGAGATTGAGATGTGCAGGGAAGGTGTCGGGACTTCTAATTCATTTTGATGACTTCCTTCTCGAGACAGATTTTTATATGGTGGATTTAGATGGGCTAGATGCCATGTTGGGGAGATAGTGGTTATAGACCATAGGTAGATATACGGTTGACCATAAGAAGATGTAGTTGGAGTTCTTACAAGATGGCTGACAGGTGGTCCTCAAGGCTATGCCAGAAGGGGAGCCCAGGTTGATAACAATCCACAGGATGGAAACCATTTTGAGGCACGATGATATCGAGTGGGCGACACAGTGTTTCGTCTCTTGTAAGGAAACATAGTATACATGACAACAGTACTATTGTGACATCCAGACAGTGCTTGACAAACATAGGAGGGTATTTGAGGATTTACCCCTAGGTATTCCACCATATAGAGGGTTTGAGCATATCATTGAGCTAGAGGAGGGCGCCAAACCTGTCATTACCACTCCTTATCATCACCCTAAGCATTACAAGAAAGAGATAGAGAAGACGATTAAGGAACTGCTAGATGTGAGATTTTATAAGCCCAACTCTAGCCCTTTTGCCTCTTCAGTGGTGTTGGTTAAAAGAAGGATGGCACCCTTCGGATGTGTATCGATTACCATGCCCTTAATAAGAGGACCATTAAAAATAGGTATCCGATTTCTTGCATTGATGAGTTATTGGATGAGCTTCATGGAGCTGTTTATTTCTCAAAGATAGATCTTCGATCGGGATACCATTAGATAGGAGTCCGAGAAGAGGACGTGTATAAGACAACTTTCAAATGCCACTATGTACACTAAGTTTTTGGTGATGCCATTTGGGTTCACTAACGCACCTACTATTTTTCACTCATGCATGAACCACATCTTTAAAAAGTAGCGACGAAAGAGTGTGTTGGTCTTCTTTGATGACATCTTGATCTTTAGCAGGACTTGGGAGGAACATTTGCAACACCTAGATGAGATCCTTAGCCTCATGGAAGAACACTCTTTATTTGCAAATGAGTCTAAGTGCGAATTTGGACTAACTGAGATTCTGTATTTGGGTCACGTGATTGGTGTAGAGGGAGTTAAGGTACATCAAGAAAAGATACAGGGAATCCTTGATTGGCCACCATCGAGAGATGTATCTGACTTGCGGGGTTTCCTTGGGCTTTGTTCTTATTACAGGTGATTCGCTAAAGGTTTTTCCTAGGTAGCAGCCCCCCTTACCGATCTAATACAGAAAAGGGGCATTGAGATGGACAAAGGATTCAGATGCAGTCTTTGATAGATTGAAACAAGTGATGAGCACATGCCCGATTTTGACACTTCTTGATTTTTCTAGAACCTTTGTTTTGGAGTGTGATTCTTTAGGGAGCGGAATTGGGGCGGTATTGATGTAGGATCGACATCCCATAGCTTTTGAGAGTAGGAAACTTAGGGGCAACGAGCTATTATATTCTACTTATGATAAGAAAATGCTGGCCATAATGCACACTTTAGCCAAGTTTGGACAGTACTTGGTAGGAAGTAAGTTCACAGTAAAGACTGATCATAACAGCCTGCGTTACTTTCTGGAACAGAAGGAATTGAATGAAAGACAACAAAGATGGCTCAGCAAGGTTCAAGCATATGATTTTGACATTGAATATGTCAAGGGGAAAAATAATATAGTTGCTGATGCACTTTCTAGGAGACCCCCGGTGATGGAGTGCTATGACATTTCCGAGATTTCAGCAGATTGGAGGTCCCAATTGTTAGTTGAGTATTCTAAAAATACTCATGCTTGTCAAATTATGGATGGTCTACTCAAGATGATTGGTTCAAGGTAATGAATGATATTATATATTATAAGGATAGAATCTTCCTAGTACCAGAATCTAAACTTAAAATGAATATTATGCACACTATACATGATGCACCTTTAGTGGGACACCCATGTTTTTTAAAAATCTACATGCAAATTAGAGAGAGATTTTTATGGGAGGGACTTAAAGATGATGTATTGCAGCATGTTAGAGAGTGCCAGACTTGTTAGCAGAACAAGTCAGAACAGGGCTTCTCAGCAGGTTTACTTCAGCCTCTTTCTATTCCAGCTCAGAGGTGGGAGAGTATCTTCGTGGATTTTATTACAGGGTTGACGAGGGTCTAGGACAGGGACTGCATTTTTGTGGTAGTAGACAGATTGACTAAGTTCGCACACTTCTTTGCTATTGCAATAGATTGGTCGGCCTCTCAGGTGGCAGAGTTGTTCTTTCGAGAGGTTTTTCGTCTTCATGGATTACTTAGAACTCTTGTGAGTGATAGAGACAATAGGTTTCTCAACACCTTTTGGTAGGAGGTTTTTAGATTGGTAGGTACCGAGTTGACACCCAGTACTAGCTATCACCCACATACGGATGGTCAGACCGAAATAGTGAATAAATGGGTGGAAGGTTATTTGAGAAACTACATTGCAAGTCAGCAAAGACCTTGGGTTAAATGGTTGTATTTGGGGGAGTATTGCTATAACTCCACATATCATATGTCCATTCGGATGATTCCTTTCCGTGCTCTTTATGGCTACGAACCTCTTTCTTTCATTGATTTGGTTTTACAGGACAGTAGGGCTCCCTTAGCCAAAGACTGGGTTTTGGATCAACAAGATATTCTCAGATCTCTTAGGGATAATATTTAGTAGGCGCAAAACCAAGAGAAGTTATATGCTGATCGACATTGTATAGAGTGGAGCTTCGAGATAGGTGATATGGTTTATCTTTGTCTCCAACCATATAGATAGAACTCCTTGAAGAAAAGTTGGTTAGAAAAGCTTAAGCCTAGATTTTACGAACCTTATTGCATCACCAAGAGGGTTGGTGAGGTTGCTTACGAGTTGGATTTACTTGGTGATAGTCGAATCAGCAACGTGTTTCATGTCTGATGCCTCAAGAAGGCAATTGGTTAGCAAGTTGTTCCGTCAGAGGGCTTGTCTCCACTTGACGAGGAGGGTAGACTTGTATTAGAGCTGACAGAGTTGATTGAGACTAGGGAAAAGAAGCCACGAAACAGATCTGTCAGAGAATCTCTAGTCTGCTGGAAGGATTTACCGTTTGAAGACGCCACTTGGGAAGGTGTGTTTATATTATAGCATCCAACATTGAGATTGCTTGAGGGCAAGCAATCTCGGGAAGGGAGGACTGTCATGTCCTCTCTTTCGCACTAGTTCTTTTGGCGCTTGGTTAATCTATCTCCACATCTAGAGAGATTAACGACATTACCAGTAAGGATGCTTGCTAGTCACAAGGGAAGTTTTGTCTTAAGTTCGTCATTTAAATGCATTAAAGTTTAATAAAGTTACTTTATGTTTTATTAAGACACTCATTTTATAAAGTGACTTAGGTGACTAGAAGACGAAATTGGTGTTTTATCCCACATCTCTTATTCCAACACTTTTCCCTCATTTCGAGGTTATAAATAAGAGGCGGAGCGTCTTGGGAAAGACACAACAAATGAATATATGAAAATTCTTCAAATCCTAATGGTCGCTTAAAGTGTGACTGGATTGTTCTTAAGGACGAAATCCCTTAAGAAAGTTGTGATACTAGATGCAAACCTAGTATTCACATACAGATTCTGAAATAACAAGGAGTGGATACATTTTTGAATCAACAAGTAACAGGTTTTGAATATGGAATTCCGTAGAGGAGATTGAGCCAAATCTAGGTATGTACTTTGGATACTAGGCATGAGCAACAGTTAGAGATTGACTAATATCTACATAGCTGAGCAAGGGGGGAAGTAGTAGAGTGATTTCATCTCAAGCGGATAGGATAGAGATACTTGAAGGAGTAAATCATAGACACAAGGTGACATCCAGACAAGTTTGATATGTAGCACTGCTTGCACTAGTAACGGGTTGGGTTCGACATTCACACGTCTTAAGCAGTAATCGTGTTTGTAACGATATAGAGCCTAGAAGACGTGATGGTATTACAGTGCGGTGGATTTCGGGCACAATATGCATTGGTAGACGACAAACTGGTTGAGTCTTGGTAGTGGCATTAGGTCATATCTCCATTTCAGGTCCTAACCACCATCCGCATATGTAGAAATCACAGGTCTGTCATTTCTCTTCTCCACCTGTAATTGCTTAATTCTGCATATTATTATCTCGTACACAGGATATTAATTCTGCCATCAATTTAGTAAATCTTTTATAAGAAACGTTGGCATTTTTAATGTGTTCGTGTTATTGGTTCTGTATTTAATTGAGTTTTGAGTAAAAATGATTGGTATATTTACCTGTTAGTATTAGTTTAGAGAGACAGTAACATGGGAATGCAATCATATTGTTGCTTAAAAACTAGTTCATATAGCAACTGTATGACGAAATGTTTGTAGCCAAAGTTCGATAATTCTAAGCCAATCTAGTAAAGATCATTACATATTGCCTAAGCAAGAACAAAAGAAGACAGAGAAGGTTAAGATAGAAGCAAAGAGGGACGTAGGACCTAAGGAGTTGAGAGATTTGATGGAGAAGTACAAACATATAGTGACTACTGATTTACCTAGTAGTCTACCCCCTGTTAGAGAGATCAGTCACAATATTGATCTAATCCTTGGTGCTACCTTGCCTAATAAGGCTGCTTATAAGTTAACTTCCCAACAAAGTGAAGAGATGGCTAGACAGAATTAGGAGCTCCTAGATAAGGGTCACAGATAACTAAAAGCTTGAGTCCTTGTACAGTGCCTGCCTTGTTGGCGCTTAAGAAACAAGGGACTTGGAGATTGTGTATAGACTCAAGGGCCATCAATAAGATCACCATTAGATTATAGGTTTCCTATGCCTAGGATTGAAGACCTATTGGATTGCTTGGGAGGTGCAAGATTCTACTCCAAGGTTGATTTGAAGAGTGGCTACCTCTAGATCAGGAGAAGGGCTGGAGATGAATGGAAGATAGCTTTCAAAACCAATGAAGGCCAATATGAATAGAAGGTCATGCCTTTTGACAAATGCACCAAGCACATTCATGAGACTCATGAAGTGATTAAGCCCTATTTGAGCAAATTTGTGATAGTCTACTTGGATGGTATAGTCATCCTTAGTAAGACTAGGGATGAACACCTTGTACCTTTAGAGATGGTTCTAAAAAGGTTGTCTCTTGAAAAATTACTAATAATTTGGAGAAATGTGTCTTTTTGTAGGAAGAATTGGTTTACTTGGGTTTTGTCATATCAAAAGGAAACCTGAGAATGGATCTAGACAAAGTGGAAGCCATACTGAATTGGCCCTTTCCAAGAACCATGAATCTTCATATAAAATTGAGTATAAACGAAAACTTCTCCACCAAGTATGACAGAATCGATTTTTCCTTTTATGTACCTGCTGAAAAACTCACCCACAACAGAAAAGAAAATACTAAATATATATATCTTGCAATAATCGCTGAAGAACCTCATAGATGTTGCATCGACTACGCAATAATAATCAGTTAAAAGAATGAAGAGACACCAATAACATGAGACAATACCATCATATTTAAATTGGTGTTGATAGAGAAGGCAAATCAACAAAAACAAAAAGAACTGATCATGACAATAAAGTGGCTACTAACCATATTGCTGCTAAAGCAAAACGGTAGAAAGATGAAGAGATGCCAGCAACAATGACTCCACTATTAAGATAATAGATAATTGTCTATTATTAGTTAATGATATTCTATTGTAAATATCTAGTTAGCTTTAGCTTTTTTAGCTTTCTTTGCTAGAATAGAATGTTTCTATTCTTTACAATCATTTCTAAAGGAAACATCGTTTTATTTTTTTGTATATATTGGCCTTTCGGTCTCTGTTAATAACTAGCAAGTATTTTACCAATTACTTTGTAATATGGTATTAGAGCCTAGACTTCAAATTTTTTTGAATTTTTTATAATTTCTTTCGAAATTATCTGCTCCAAAAATTTCGAGATTCTTTCTGAAGCTTTCATGGTTTTTTATGTGCTTCCTAATTCCTAGTTTCGGCTAGGGTTTTTGAGACTTGGTTTTTGGCAGCCCGTGATTTTTTGGTCTGGTCTTTTCATGCCTGGAAAATGTGTTTTTTCTCTGAAAATAGTGTTTCAGTTACTCGTGTTTGTTTTCAATCTCTAGCCCGCATTAGAAGTCTTCATCATGGTGTTGGTCTTGTAGCAGAAATACGACCTCTAGTCCTTGCAACGACCTCCTATCTCTGTGAAAACGATTGTTTTGGTCTTTTTTTTGTATGCCCATGTTTTTGATTTGCAACAGCAAACAAAGAACTTGCGTGCCCTAAAACGACCCTGCCTTCTCCCACACTTGTGCTGTTTTTGCATATTCTGGCCTTTGCTGCCTCTCTCTGCCTCAAATACGCTTGAATCCTGCCTTCAAATGACCATTTTTTCTGTTGTTTTGACTTCCATGGCTGCTTACATAGTTTTTTTCTCGAAAATCTAGTTTTTTGGCTCGAAAAATTATTTCAATTTCAAATTTTTGGTGGTTTTATTGAGAGCTCAACTAGGTTGTTAGATTTTTCTGGGTGCCTCGATTTTCGAGCCAACGGATTCTCTAAACGACAACATATTCCTTCTAGGTTTTTCAAGATTTCTTTTGGGTCACTCAAAATTTTTTGGGTCTTCCGTTTTTTGCCTTGAAGAATGTGCCTTCACAGATTTTCATGTTTTTCATTGGAAAACATGCCATGGCATCTTTGACAAACATTCTACTCGAGCACAACTCCAAATTCAATGGTCGAAATTATGGCACTTCGAAACAACAGATCATCGCAATTTTTGAATATCGGAACATTGATCAACTTATTTAGGGTGTTACGAAGTGTCCGACATCTCTTGGTCCTGATTAGGATACGTGGGATTTGAATAATCGGGAGGCAGTGATGCTTCTCAAATTATCCGTGGCTGATGATCAACTTTCTCAGATTCCATCCGGTAACATAGCTGCCGAGATCTGGACACATCTCAAAGGTCTTCATGAGACTTTTGACAAAAACAGAGCTCTCTTTTTGAATAACACTCTATTTTCTATTGTCATGGATGAGTGCACCTTGCTCCAGGCACACCTGAATCTGATTGAGGAAATCCGTGATTAGTTACTTGCGAAACGGTCGCAAGATGGAGGAAGATGATATTGTGATTATCATTCTTTGGAGTTTACTAAAGTCCTATGAGCATTTTATCGAGACTCTCAACATCACATCTTCTGGTGTTGATTTGAAGTTCACTGATCTCTGCACACTGTTGCTTCAACAAGAACGGTGGAAATAACAGTTCAGTAGCAGCTCCAACTCTAGCTCTACAGAACAAGCCTTTCTGCGAAATCCTTTCAGAAGGATAAAGGCAACTTTCAACAGCCATCTCAACAGATGTTTTCTGCTTCCCCATCAGATGGCTCCTGAAAGAAGAACATCCAATGCAACTACTGCCACAAGTTTGGACACATGAAGGTTGAATGTCGGAAATGCTTAGGTGCACAATCTAAGGAATCAGGTTTGCAGCCCAAAGAGAACAGTGCAGAGCACACTGAGCAGACAGAGTCTTCCTTTTACGCCTTTATGGATAAAAGACTTGCAGATCATGTGAAGTCATCTGCCTAGTACATTGATTCAGGTGCCTCTCGTCATTTCACTCACCGTAGTGATTGGTTTACTGACTTCCAACCTTATTCAAACTCTGTTATTTTTGGTGGTGGAGAAGAGTACATGGTTGTCGACAAAGGCACCATTCAGATTCATTCTGCTGGGAGGAATCTCACATTCCTCGATGTGTACTACGTTCCAGGGATGTAACTAAATCTACTCTTAGTCAGTCAGTTGTTGCAACATTCTCCACACTTGGATGTCACCTTTAGTTCACATCAGTGCATGATCATTGATTGGGCGACCCAGTCTACTATTGCAGTGGGTCTTGCAGATCATGGTCTTTTCAGACTTACTGATTTTGGTGATTCTCGAGACTTAGCTATGGCTGCTTGGCAATGTAACTTAATCTACTCTTAGTCAGTCAGTTGTTGTGACATTCTCCACACTTGGATGTCACCTTCAGTTCACATCAGTGCACCATCACTGATCGGGTGACTTAGTCTACTATTGCAGTGGGTCTTGAGGATCGTGGTCTTTTTAAAGTGAGTCTCTGGACTTGGCTATAGCTTCTTGGCGGTCTTCTGTCAACACACATTGGCATCATCGATATGGGCACTTAAATGTGCATTATCTCTCACAACTTGCTCAGGATGAGCTTGTTTTTGGATTGCCAGAGATTCAGACTCAACAACTTAGAGTTTGTGATTCATGCCGGGCTGGGAAGCAACATTGCACACCTTTCACTAGTGGCGATTCATGCGAGCTTCTTAGGTACTTCAACTTGTTCATGTCGATATCTGTGACCTTATGGCCACTCCTTCTGTTCTTGGGTCCAGGTTTTTTTTGTTGTTTGTTGATGATTTCAGTAGAAAAATGTGGGTTATTTCCTTAAAAAGTAATCAGATACATTTTCTGAATTTCAGAAGTTTAAACCTTTAGTTGAAAAAGAGTTTGGGAAATCTATTATTACTCTTAGATCAGACAATGGGAGGGAATTTTGTTCTAATGATTTCTCTAGGTTCTTGGATACACATGCCATCAAATGCCAGTTAACCAAACCTCACACACCACAACAAAACAGTGTAGTTGAACATCAGAACCGGACAATCACCGAGATGGTTTGATCCATGCTTGAACACATAAATGTTTCGAAGAAGTTTTGGGCAGAAGCAGTTAACACTGCCGTTTATATGTTGAACTGGTCACCCACAGTAGTAGTCAAAGGTAAAATTTCAGAAGAGGCCTGGTCAGATTGCAAGCCCAAAATTAGTCACCTAAAGGTTTTTGGCTTCCTTGCTTTTGTTTGGATCCCTGATGTGTCACACACCAAGTTGGATGCCAAGAGTCAGAAACCCATGCTTGTTGGATACAACAGTCTTCACAAAGCTTAACGTCTAATCAATGTTGAGATTTATCGTCTCATCTATATTCGTGATGTAGGCTTTGATGAGTAGCGAGGACCATTCATGCATGTTTCTCCTATTCCTGATCCAACAAACAAGCATATGAAGGCTCATGATTTGGGAGTTCAACTTCCATTAAGTCCACCTGATGGGAGGGCTCCAGTAGCTCCTGCTGCTCCAGTTATATAAGTGATACTTGTATAGACACCTCCAACTTCTCCTACAGGATCACTTTGCTTTGTAGATGCTTCACCTGAGTTTGATCCATATTTCTGATGAGGAATTTGATAATCACGCATCTCCTGATACTAATGTTGGTCATTCTCATAGTTGGCCTAAGTGGTGGGCTAAGATACTTGCTAATCTTCACGATGATGAGCTCATTGATGGGAAAACTCGAAAAAAAGAGCAAACCTACAGAGTTTGTTAACTTTGCTCGTGTGACCAACATTCACAGTGTGTTTGAAACTCAAACATATTCCGAGGGTAAAGGAATTCCAAAGTGGGAACAGGCCATGACATCTGAATACTAGAGCCTGCTGAATAACAACACTTGGGTCCTTTTTGATCTTCCACTAGGTAAGAAACCCATTATCTTGATATGGGTTTACAAAATCAAATACAAGTCGGATGATACTTTGGATAGGTGCAAAGCTCGTTTAGTTGCGAAGGGCTTCTCTCAGTGTTAGGGCATTGATTATGAGGAGACCTTTGCTCCTACTGCAAAGATGAGCACCATCAGGTTAGTCCTAGCCATGGCAACATAGTTTGGCTGGAAGGTCCATCAGATGGACGTCAAGAGTGCTTTTCTGAATGGTGATTTCCACAAAGAGGTCTACATGACTCAACCTCGTGGTTTCAAGGTTGCTGGTAAAGACCACTAGGTTCTCAGATTGGTAAAAGCTCTCTATGACTTGAAGTAGGCTCTTTGGGCATGGCACATAAAAATTGATAATTACCTCAGTGATCAAGGCTTCAAGAGGAGTTCTTCACACTTAAATCTGTACATCAAGACTATTGATAGTGACATCATCCTTTTGGTTATTTATGTGGATGATTTGATCATCACAGGCAGTTCAACATCTTTGATTCAGGGAATCACACATAATTTATGCCAGTCTTTTGATATGATTGACCTTGGGCTCATGCATTATTGCCTAGGTGTTGAAGTTTGGCAACAATCTTTTGGTATATTCATCTCTCAGTCCAAATATGCAAGGGCCTTATTAGTCAAATTTCGCATGCAGGATTGCAAGCGTGCATCTACACCCATGGAGAAAGGTCTCAAGTTATCCGCAAAGTTTGATTCTCCTTGCGTTGATGATACTACACACAGGCAACTAGTAGGCAGCCTCATCTACCTCTTTGCTACTAGGCCTAATATCAGCTTCGTAGTCAGCTATATCTTACGCTTTATGACAGCTCCTAAGGTTGATTATTGGATGGCAGCAAAGCATGTGCTTTGTTCTGTGAAGGGCACTTTAGATTATGGACTTCTGTACTCTCGAAGTTCTCATCCTAAACTTAGTGGGTTCACATATTCAGATTGGGCAGGCTCTGTTGATGATAAAAAGTCAACTTTTGGATGTGTTTAGTTTGAGATACGGTATAGTCACATGGACCAGTAAGAAGCAATAGGCAGTTTCTCTCTCCTCTACAGAGGGTAAATATAGAGGGACTGCTAAGGTAGGATGTGAAGCTCTTTGGCTTTGTCGGATGCTTGGGGATATGCAGATGTCACCAGCAGGACCGACTACTCTATTTGTTGATACGAAGGCATTATCAAGTTAGCACGAAATCCAGTCTTCCATGAACGAACCAAGCATGTGGATGTTCACTGTCATTACATACGACAACTGGTTGAAGAAGGGACTATAGATTTGCAGTATGTTCCTACCACAGATTAGACTGCAGACATTCTCACTAAGCCTCTTGTTCCTGATAAGTTTGTCAAATTCAGAGGACAACTTGGTGTTCTAGATTGATTAACCATTAAGGGAGTGTATTACAATAATAGATAATTGTCTATTATTAGTTAATGGTAATCTATTGTAAATATGTAGTTAGCTTTAACTTTTTTAGCTGTCTCTGCTAGAATAGAATGTTTCTATTCTTTATGATCGTTTCCTAAAGAAATATCGTTTTATTCTTTTGTGTATATTGACCTTTCGGTCTTTGTTAATAACAAGCAAATATTTTACCAATTACTTTGTAATATCCACGTCAACATTCGAATGAGGTCCAAGTAGGCCCAACAGAGATGAAGCCATGTCAACGTTCAAGTAAAGTCCGAGGAGGGATTGTTAAAACTAGAACCAGGAAAAGAAAACAGTAAACTTAGCACAACAAATTACCCTGGGGACATTACACATTCTACTTCGAATGTCCCATAAAAACTTGCCTTTGACATTTGGAGTGGGTTTAGCGAGGAGAAACTTATACAGCAAAAAAGAAGCACGATAACTATTTTGGGTGGCTACATGTTTTTGGAAATGAGGGATTAAGTTAAAAATTGAAAGATTTAATATTCCATTAGAAATTTATTGGGCCCAATCGAGCAAGCTATTATTCAAATATTTTCCAGAAGGCCCTCTAATGAAGTGATTTCGTCCATAATCGGAAATACGTGGAAGCATTAAATTATTTAATGTAGACACTTGAGTTGGTTGTAAATGCGTGATAACGTATGGGTTCCTGGTGGAAAACATTACTCACCAGATTCCACCATCTCTTCAAATCAAGAGGATGGGTGTTGAGCTTCAACCCGACTAACAAATGTAAAGAGAATCATTGAGCAGTAGGTGTGTGAAGAAGGAATCGACAAAGTAACGACATTCATTGAGTTGTATTCATGGATGGATAAAGATGGCTTACAGGGTACAAGAAGATGTTATCAAGTCATTGGGTTTGCATCAATCGACACTTCTTCAAACATCATTCAACCGTCCAAATATTTACTATGAAGTTAGATACAAAGATTTGTTGAAGGATGTATACATTGATGAACTGGAGATGCTGAATAAAAATAAACGGGACTGTGCAATTATTTACTGCCTTGCACGTGATACTTGTGATGATATTGGTATCCGTCTCTTGGGAGATGGCATTTCTTGTTGTGTGTATCATGCTGGTTTGGGTGATAAAGTCCGTAGTCGAGCACTAGAGGATTGGGCATTAGGGAAATTTCCAGTTGTGGTAGCAATAGTAGCCTTTGGTATGGGAATTGATAGGAAAGATGTGCGAACTGTATGCCATTATAATATTCCGAAGTCAATGGAGTCATTTTATTAGGAATCAAAAAGAGCAAGACGTGATCAAAAACCATCGACAAGTTTACTTTACTATGGCATGGATGATCGTAGGAGCATGGAATTCATTCTTAACAACTCTTCACAAATAAAGGGGAACACTAAGAAGCCTCAAGATGTGATGCTCAAGAAATCTCTTGGTGATTTTGAAAAGATAGTTGATTATTGTGAAGGATCTGGTTGTCGGAGACGGAAAATACTAATGCACTTTGTAGAGCAGGTCTCTTCATCTCTTTGTAGTAAAACATGTGATTTATGCAAATACCCTGATCGAATATCTAAGGAGTTGTTCCAGCTTTCAGATGTATCTAGGACACATGGGAAGAACAAACTTCCCTTAGTTATATTCAATAGTAATTCTAGTACAATTGGAAGGGGATATGAAGATGTTGAATCAGAATTTTGGAACTGCAATGGTCAAATTAGTGATCTTGAAGAGGAGATTTCTAGTTCAGAGGATAAAGCTTCCAATTTAGAAGCTGCTTCTGTAAGAGGTCCAAGCATTGTGAATGCACACCTAGATACGAGACTTGACTGCCTATTACGTGCTGAAGAAAAGTATGATGCTCAATAACAAAAAGATAGTTCCAGAAAATCTAAGGGATGTTGGGAGACAAAGGATGGAGAACAATTTTGACAAAGATTCAGAGTTTAGACCAGCTAGGCACGGTAGCCCCAACAAGTTCCGAAAAACTAAGCTAATGCTGACTCCATTTGATTGCTATGGGGAAAAGCAAGAATTTTACAATTACTCAAAGAGACATGTAAATACAAGAAGTTTGTCGCCAAAAAGTAATACTAATGTAAATAAGGTTGGAGCTGGTGAACATAGATGGTGTAGTCCGAAACAAGAAGACACAAAAAGAGATATAGAAAGAGCTGAATACTTTGGATTGTGGGTGCCACAATCAACAAATATAAGAATAGAAATACTCAACATTTACGAGGAGTGTAAAACACTTCCTACCCGAATTCAGAGTGATTTATCATTCAGTGATTACTTGGATTTTCATCTAGACCAGCAAAATAAGACTGATTTGGCAAAAAAGAAGTATTTTGAATTAGCTCAGGATCTCCTTGCAAAGGACCAGTGCAAAACTATGTTTGAAGAATTTACAGCAGACCAAAATCATCTAACTGAGGACCTTAAAAAAGAAGAGCAGTCAACCCCCATTGATTTGCAACCTTCTTGTAATCAAGCAAAAGAGACGACACAGAATGCAAGTTTCTTTGTTGGTGATTTGAAGATAAGTTTTGACAAGTAGGTGGATGAGGTTGGTTGCACATGAGTTAATAGTAGATTGGAACCTTTGTATGATGAACCATATATTTCTGATACCCATGACATGAATTTAGAGGAACAATCCAAGATGACACTGCAAGACGATGAATCGTTTCAACAAGACAATAATGAAACGCATACCTTAAAGAATCAGTTGAAGGTTAGTAATGATATGGTTGTGGCATCGTTGGTACGTTATGACAGCACTCACAAGATGGTGGAAGATCTCTACAGGAAGGCTCAAAAGGGAGTGGAAGGAGATTGACTTGTTGCTGATTTGCAGGTGATCGAAACAACTCTTGAGACTTTGAAATCAGATTACTTATGTTTGATTTCCGACAGGGATTATACTCTTAAGGTTGTTGGATCCTATATCGACCAATTGAATAAAGAAAAGAATGAGATTAAGGAGCTCAATTAGGAGCTTAAGTATGTTTGTGAGGCATTGGTTGATACTTAGTTTTCCCTTCAGGAAGCAGAGAATCAGATTCGGAGCACAAACCATTTTAGGGAACATGAGGATACAGAGACAAGAATTTTTCCTATAGGTAATTGATGAACTTGATAGCATTCAAAGATGTATGATTTGGATAGTTGCCCCAAACGACCAAGTTCCAAAAATTCAGATCACATTCAGCTTATGGACAACCCATTGTTTGAGGTAATTGCTGTTTGGATTTCCGATAACCCACTTTTTTAGGTAGAGGAGAGAGTTCCTTTTGATTTCCAGGAAGAGGATGACCTTGACATCAGAGATTCAAATCAAGCTATAGTTTTTAACAACAGACCTTGGTCCCAGGATTGGTGTGGTGAAGTGACTACTGCTGTCCCTTTTTTGTACAACCTTTACAGGGTTCCAAATTCTAACTTATATATAGGTTGGATGGATTTCTTATTTTAGTAGTTAAATAGGTCCTGGTGGAGGATTGAGGAGAGTTATGTGTTGATCATAGGAATGCATTTTTAGCTTCATTCTTATTCATAGTACCTATGTACCCAGAGGTTCTCCAGATTGATGACAATAGTATGGTATTTGGTGCACCCAGAGTGTTACTTTCCATTTTTGAGCCCCTTGTTCCTTACATCATCCATTTAGATTGAGTTGTCACCACCTACTGGGTTATGCATAGTTCATTGATACATCTCTATTTTATCATATCAGTTGCTTATGACAACAGTGTTTGGGATCCAAGTGTTGATCGTATGTACCTATGGCTTGTTGAGGACTTGGTTGTAATCCTATCTAGTTTGAGGCTGGATGCAGTGATGAATAAAATTGTACAGCTTACAGGTGCAACGTTCTTTCACAGAGTTATATGAGATCCAGGGATCCGGTTGACAGATGGTTTGCAGAGTGGCACCTTGCTTGGCAGTATGGCCGGATTTGTTTTCAGTTTGGGCTATAGAACTATTTGTAGATTTGTATGGGATCCTGGTACTGATTGTTTGAGGACAAGCAATTTTAAGGAGGGGAGATTTGTAATGTCCCTTTTTCTAGGACATTAGAATTGTTAAAGGCATATTATATATAATATCAAAATTGACTTGGAGAGTGTGGACTCAAAATATAAATGTCAATGTAATATTATAAAATGGGCAAAAAGGAGGAGAGATAAGACGAAAAGCTAGGAGGGAAGTCGAAGAGTCACAACTGTGAGAATAAAAGGAGAAGAGACTTGTTGAGTTTCTAAGGATCGCTTGTAGATGTAATAACATTGCCTTCTTAGTATGCGTTTTTCAAATGCAGATCCAAGTGTATATAAATAGGAGTAGAAGAGACATGTCTCATGAAGAGACTGTTTACCGCATAGGGTAAGAAGTTCAACACAAGTATAACACGATTCAATTCCGACAGGTACTTTATTCATGTATGCATTTGCAGATTACAATGACTACAATGATTTCCAATTCCAACGCTCCTTCCAAAGTCCATCTCGGATGTGTACATATACCTTTCCGAAGGGGTGACTCAAGCGTCACGCGCCCGTTCAGATACTACTCTACCCGTCGGCTACATTATATCTTTTACCGACAACATCATCCCCCCCAAAAAGAAAGGTCGTCTCTGGACGACAATACAACAAAAATCAAAATTTTCTAACGCAATACATCAATGCATAAGTACTAGACAGAGGGATGTGTCCTTGGCGTAGTGGCCGTCCGTGTCCGCAACTCGTTCACCTTTGCTCTTAGCTTGTAGACCTGTTCCTTTCGGATCTTCAGCTCAGCTTCTGCTTCCAACTGGAGCTCGAGGGCTGACTGCATCATCTCTCCGACTTCTCCCAATTCTCTCTCCTTTTCTGCTGCCGTCTTTTCTTTTTCCGTCGTCAATTGTTCATTTGCCACCGCTAACTGTTCTTTTGCTACTAACAAGGCTGTCTTCTCGGATTGCCAGGCTGCCCGCTTCGATTCCCAGGCTGCCTTCTTCGAAGCAAACTTGGCAGCTGACTCCTCTCGAGCTCTCTCAGCTGCTAGTTGGTCCGCCTGACTCTTCCAAAGGGTGTAATATATCTCCCTGTGTAACCTTGCGATCTCCTGAATCAGTATCTCAATCCGGCTCTCCTTCACAGGTTCCTTTGTCATGGACCAATCCTGTCGCATCTCTGTGGTTTCTACATCGGGCCATCCCCTCTCCTGAAAACACACGGTAAAGGCAGCTGGACACTCCCTCCTCATGAAGGATATGACCCCTTCCAGCTCCTTCCCTACTGACTCCAACGCCTGCATCTTTGCTGAATCTATAACTTGGCGAGCCCGAGATGCTAGAGCTGCGACATCATCAAGAAAAATTGCCTCTGTCCTCGTTGCTTCCTGCACTAGTGGGTGCTTCGGCTGTGTACCCATAGCCTTCTCTATTTCATCCACTATACGCTCAACAGCGCTATGCGTTACTTCCTCATCTTGTGCTTGCACAACCTCATGTAGTGGGTTCTCTGAAACTGCTTCCCGTGTGGGTGTCGGCAAGTATGTCACTCGAGGTGTTGGAGTTCGGTGGAATTTTGTACTCAGAAAAGCATTGACCCTTTGTGTCTGGTCCTCTCTCTCGCTGTTCTGCTCAGGTGATGTCAATAGTGTCGTGTCTTCTACAACCACCGTATCAGATCCTGATACATCTAGTAGGACACTTGATGCCCCCAATTTCTCACCCACGGGTACCTCCAACACCCCTGTCTCTATGTCTATCTCCATCTCTCTGTCAGGTACAAAAGTTTCTCCTGTATCTGGTAAAGTCTCATGAGTCGGCTCCATTGGTGCTATCGGGGCTACCATCTCCGTTGGTGCTGGATGTGACTCTGCTTCAGCTCGTGTCTCTATGGTGGGCTGCGTCGTAACTGAGACTGGTGTCATCACTATCGGCTGTCTGATTTGTCCAAACCCTGGGATACCATGTATACCCACCGGAACCAAGTGTGTCGTAGTTGAGAGCACAAGCCGTGGAAATCTCAAGGGTGTAGCCGTGATTACTCCTACCTCTTCGTCATCTTCTTCTTCCCCCTCAGACTCATCCGCCTCTGAAGATGTTTCCTCCCGACCACTATCTATGTCGCCACCATCCAGTCTTGATCGCTTCTGCCCTATTGTTTTGGTGCCAAGAGTATCCAAGTGCTTCCACTGCATTATAGGTGGTTCGCCAGGCGCGAGTGGTCCCGGTTTTGCTTCCAGGGCATCATTCGGGATCAGCCGCGTCGTCGCATCCAAAAACAGACCAATAGCATAATGTGGCATATAGAACGTTTTGTGCTGCAGTGTCATAAACTCTGACATCCGCTCAGCCAAAAGTGCTGCCCAGTCATATACTCTGCCGTGTAAGATTCCATTCATCATGGCTACGTGTGGAAACGAGATATCTGAAGCGCGGCTCGAACCTGTGAGACGGCTTTTAACTATGTCCATCAGACAACGCCAATGCCCCTCCTGGATATTAGATTTCTTTAGTCCTCTGCCTTTGGACGAGACTGCAAGAGTCTCCTGTTCTACCTGCGACAGGTCTCCGCACACAAGCTGTATCAATTTCATCTTCACTTCCTGGCTTAACTTCTTCGGCTTGCTTTCTATTTTTCTCCCACCCTGAGCATGCCCAGGTATGCCAAATACTCGTGTAAAGTCTGCCGGTCTGAATGCTACCGTTAACTTGCAACCAAGATATTCAAATGTACTGCTTCTGGAGAACCTGTCATATGTTTCAATCATAATGCGCAAAAACCCCTCGTAGTCTCTGATGCAAAATACAGGCATTTGCACTACCCATTCAACTTGTGCTCTTCGGATACTAGCCTTCACCTGGTGGTTGTCTGGGGTCTCCTAACACCATTTACGGCACTCTGCACCATTTAACCCTTCGAATGTGATACTCTGTACTGTAGGAATTTCTCCTTGCTGCCTGGTTTGCTTTGCTTTCTTACTTGCGCCTGCACTACTGGTTTCTGTATACATCCCTCCTGCTACACGGATTCCCGACGGTAGTGTCTTCGCGTTCTTATTCATGTCCTCGTCCAGTTTTTTCTTCCAAGCCCTCTTTCCAGTTGACTCCATATCGTTATCCTTCCGTTTTTTGTGAATAAATGTCACACCGTTCTGGCAGTTACTTTTCATAGTTTTTCTTGCTTCCGTATTGTACGGCTTCTTAATTCCATCCTCCGTAGTGATGGTACGGCTTCCTTAAATTTTCCAGTACGGCTCAAAAAGAATTTTTTTTATCTTGCTTGGAAATGCTCTAATCCTTGAGATATCCTTCCTCCTGTATTTTTCATCTGCTTCAAATCCCTTCTTGTGTACGGTCCTTGCAATATATGCATATATATATATATTGTTTTAAACCTTATTCCAGCCGTCCGTACGTTTGATATTTCCAGAACTTTATCTCAGCCGTACGACTTCTTCTCCTTATTTGATTGGCTTAGTATCTGTACGGTTTTCAATGCCCATTGTTTCCCAAGCCGTACAGTCTCCTGCCACCGTACGGTAATGTTCCTCAGGCCGTACGGATGGTCTTCCTTATCACCATACGGTAAGGCCGTACGGATGGTCTCTCCTATCACCGTACGGTAACGTCCCTCTTCAGGCCGTACGGTGTCTTCTTTAATTTTTCCTGTCCGTACGAGCTTTGCAAGGTACTTCAGGCCGTACGGTGTTTTTAATTCCTCTGTCCGTACAGGCTTTGCAAGCTACTTTAGGCCGTACGGTGTCTCTTTTTTTTATTTTCTTTGTCTGTACGGGCTCTGCAAGGTACGGTGTTCTTCTATTTGCATACTTCCTTATCTTCTGTATTCGTACGGGTTATATTGCACCACATACGAGCTTTTAAGGCCTTACAGTCATCTTAAGGGAGTCGTACGGTCCTGAAGCTCCCACTCTGTTCTCCGTACGGTAGACCGTACGGTCTCAATTTTTCCACTATCTTGGGTCCATAGGGTCGTAAAAAAAGCCTCACGTCATCAAAGACATCTTACTTTATTATCATTTTCTCCTTTTAGTATTTGCTTCGTGATTTTCTTCATATTTCTCTCTATGGTATATATATTTTTATTATAATTCCCTTCCCTGTACGTTTTATCCACTTCATAATGAATTTATAAACTGGCTTAAAATCAAATTATATATGTTTTTATTGCTTTTCTACTTCCAACTACATCTTTCCTCTCCCTTTTTTTTCCTTTTTTATTTTTTTTAATTTTTAATTTTTTTAATTTTTGTAATTGTGTTATTTATTTATTTAAATTTATTCTTTCCATGTTCAGTTGTTTCTCCGCAGAGAATCCTTCCTTTCGTTGTATATTTTCAACTTTGATCCATTTACGGCATCTGGTATTTCTTTTCCGTCCAGTGTCCACAGTTTAATTGCTCCGTTGTATCCAACTTCCCGTATCTTGTATGGTCCAACCCATTTGACTTAAAATTTTCCCGGCCTTATTTCGTTTCGTCCATTATACTTCAGTACTAACTGACCGGGTTGAAAGTTGTTCAATTTTAGGTGCTTGTCATGCCATGCCTTCCTCCTTGTTTGTGTGACTTCGATGGCCCACTGCGCCTGTAACCGCCGCTCATCGAGTTTGTTCAGGTTATAGAAACTCTCTCGTAAGCTCTCCATATCGCCTAGTTTATCTCGATTGCTATCCTTAAACTTGGCACCATGAATTCTGTCGGCACCACTGCCTCCTGTCCGTACATTAGCTGAAACGGGGTATGTCCTGTAGTTACTTTATACGAAGTGCGGTATGCCCATAAAGTAGATGGTAATTTCTCTTCCCAATCTTCTCCCTCAACTGCACAGGATTTATAAATCACTCCTACCAGAATCTTGTTCGTTGCTTCTGCCTGTCCGTTGGCTCTTGGGTAGTACGGGCTCGACAATGAATGGTAAATTTTGAAATCAGTAGTGAGTACTCGAATTACATGGTTAACAAAATGTCCCCCACGATCACTTGTCAACTGGAGTGGGACCCCGTACCTTGTAATAATTTGTTCATATAAAAATTTTGCTGTGCTGACTGCAGAGTTGTCTCGCAATGCGCGTGCCTCCACCCATTTAGTTAAGTATTCCGTTGCTACCACGATGTATCAGCACCTTGTTTTGCTCACCTTCAGAGGCCCGATAAAATCCAGTCCCCACCTCTCAAACAGTTCCTGTGCATGCGAGGGATTCAAGGGCATAAAATCTCTCTTTAATGGTTTTCCAGCTCGTTGGCACGTATCACATGCAACGACCCACTCCCTGGCGTCATTGTATACCGTCGGCCACCATAGTCCTGCCAAAAGTATTTTTCGTGCCGTAGTATCTGGCCCCATGTGCCCTCCCGCTGGACCTTTGTGTGCTTCCGTCAGTACTTTCAGAATTTCCTCCTCGAGGACACACCGTCTTAGAATCTGATCTGGTCCCATTTTATATAGTAGGCCATTAATTAACTGAAATGTCCGACTTCTCAGTACCAATTTTCGTCTTTCGTTTGGTAACGCCTGATGATCTACATAGAACACAAATGGAGTGGCCAACAAGTAATGCCTAAACTTTTGTACTGCATATACCATCCCCAACGCTTCTCGCTCTGTGGTACTGTAATTTCTCTCTGCTTTCGACAGTAATCTGCTTGCAAAGTACACTGGATGGTCCAACCCGTGGTCACCAGTCTGCGCCAGTGTTGCTTCGATGGCATAATTTGAGGCATCTACATGGACATGAAATTCTTTATCCCAATTCGGATAGGCCAAAATCGGAGCCGTAGCCAACCTTGTTTTTAATCCGTCAAAGGCTTCGTTCTGCTCAGCCTCCCATCTGTAAGGTTCACCCTTGCAGGTGAGTTTGTCTAGTGGATACGAAAATTTTGCATAATTTTTGATAAATCTTCGATAATAACCGATGTGCCCCAAAAACGACTTCACTTCCGACACATCCGTCGAGGGTGGCATCTCTAAAATCACACGGACCTTGTCTGGATCCGTCTTCAATCCTTCTTCACAAACTATATGCCCAAGCAGCTTCCCCTGCGGTACCATGAACCTGCACTTCTTCGGGTTCAATGCTAATCGTGCTCGCCTACACCTCTCCATACATTCTCCTAACGTCGTTATGCGGTTGTCTTCTGTACTAAAAATTGACCAATCATCTAAAAATGCCTTAAAATTTCCAATAGACATCTTATCAAATATATACAGGATAATCCTTTGAAAAGTCGTCGGAGCATTACATAATCCGAACGGCATCCTGTTATATGCATATACTTCATCCTCGACAATGAATGTCGTTTTTAATCTATCCTCCTCAGCGATGGATATCTGGTTATACCTCGAGAATCCGTCCATGAATGAATAAATTTCATGCCCTGCTACTTCCTCCAAAATGCTATCTATAAACGGTATCGGAAACGGGTCTTTAATTGTCACGGCATTCAAACGTCGAAAATCCACACATATTCTTAGCTGGGTCGTATCCTTTTTCAAGGATATCACGATCGGTGATACCCACTCACTTGTCTGTACTTTAAAGATGATACCCGCCTCTAGCATCCTGTCAATCTCTTCCAAGACCCGTGCTGCATAGTTTTTGTTCATTCGGTACGGTCTCTTCCGTATTGGTACTGCGCCTTCGATTAATGGTATCCGATGGACACATAGTTCTGGTGGTACTCCTTTCAAGTCCTTATATGTCCAAGCAAAAACATCCTTGTATTCCATAAATATTCTGAATGCTGCTGCCTTTAATATTGGGTTCCAATCGTCTCCTACAAGAATGTTCTTCGGATTTTCCTCATCACCCAAGTTCATTGTTTTCACTGTCGGCTCTTCATATTTTATTAGTTTATCTTTACTGAACGTAGGGGCGGGTGTTTCATCCACCTGTGCTTCCCCCTCCTTCAGTTCATTGTACTCCTTCGAAAACTCCTGGCCTTCTTTTCCCTCCTCGACACTCAAAATATTGCAGCTCGGAAAGACCTCATAGTCTTCCATTTGCCAATGTAACAGTCCATTCACGGAGTCTAAGTCGTCATCAGTTGAGCCTCCTTCTAGTTTCAATACCCCCTCATTATCTGGTTCCATCCTTCTTTTCCCTTCGTCGTCACTCTCGCCATCGCCTTCTGAGTCCGACGACGCAACTTCTTCTCCTACCATCTGTGTATGCAAATCGATTATAAATCTGCTACCTCCCTTCTCTATTGACAAGGTGTTCCTTTTCCAATCATGCTTTACCTTAGCCTGCACCAACCACCCCCGTCCTAGAATGGCGTCATACCCTCTTTTCTTTAATGGAATGACTACAAAATCCAGCAAAAATGGTTGTGTCCCAATTGTTACTGGTTGCGCCATCAGAGTGCCCATGGGTTTTATTCCATGTTGATCTGCTGTAAGTAACTGAAAGGTGGGTGGCCATAGTGTTGGTTGTCCTAGTTTTTTCCAAATATCTTCCGGCATCACATTGACTCTCGATCCTCCATCTACTATTGTATTTGTTAGTACCGTACCCAGAATGCCCATCTCCACTACTGCTGGGTGTCTGCCTGTTGTCAGTGCTAGTAACATCGGGTCTGTTGCTGCCATCGGGGTTGTTTCCTTGCTATTCTTTGTTCCCTCCTGGCCATCCTGTGCTTCTTCCATTGCTCTCGGGAATGGTGTCATATTTATAATGGCCGTACGCAGCTGAGGCATGGTAGTAAGAAGGTCATTTAATTTAACTGGCACCTCCATTTGCATTATTTGTTTCACCATACGTTGTTGTGCCAAGTTTCTTTTCGGAGTTACAGTACTGTCTTTTATTTGTGACTTCTTTCCTATCATTTGCTTGTCTATCTCCGCTCGAGCTTTCTGTAACCTCTCTTTTTCTTCTTTTGCATTCGGATATTTTGCCTTCCTCGCCTGCTCCCGTGTGATTACCAACACGTTCTCGTTCCTTGTTTCAATACTTAATAAATTTACACTTTGTTTAGGACATTTAGAATCTTCATGGTCCCCTGGACCACACCATCTGCACAGTAGCTGGGGCGCCTCTTTCATAGTACAGTCCCTTGCAAAGTGACCCCAAAGATTACATGCCCGGCACTGTATCATCAGTCTTCCACTTGCATCATATTGTATTCTACTTCGACCTCCATTGTTGTTGTTATTGCTTCTGCCCCTTCCGCGTCTATTGTTATTTCTATATCCACTTGAAGTTGCATCATTGCCCGCGTTATTGCTATTGTTCGACGCTTCCTGCGTGAGTAACACCTGTTGGTGTCCTTTTGCTTTCAAGTTAAACGGGCACTCTTTCACGGAATGCCCCGCCACCTGGAAGATGTCACAAAACTGCTTCTTCGGGCATGAACCCTTCGTATGTCCGTCCTCCTTGCAATCTGTACACCACAGTTCTCCTTTTACTGTATCTGGATTCTTTTTCAAATTTTTGAATTCTTTCATCATCCATAGCATGTCTTTTTGTAGCGCTTTCACCTTTTTGTTTGATTCCTCATCGCTACTACTACTCTCCGAGGATGAATCATCTGAATCAGAGGACTTATGCTTTTTCTTCTTACTCGTCTTCTGTTCACTTTCCAAATCCATAGCGCGAGTATACGCATCGGTGTACGATGCCGGTGGTACAATCTTCATTTTCTTTTTAAGAGCCGGCCGTAGCCCTTCCACGAACCATCGTTTTTTCAACCCATCTGCTGGTTGACTCTCCATCTTCCCGATCAATTCCTTCAGTCGCCTGGCATAGGTTCGGACTGTCTCATTCTTTCCTTGTTTGGTGCTGTAGATTTCTGCCACTATTTCGTTATCATCTCGAAGCAATCTGAATTCTGCTATAAATTCTTTTTTAACATTATCCCATGTATTAAGTTTCTAAGGACTAGTGTCAGAAAACCAGTCTATCACCACACCCTGTAGGGTCGCTGGAAATTGTCTTACCCAATCATCTTCATCCGTCACACCATTTGCCGTCCATATGGTTTCACATGTTTTGCAATGTCTGATAGGGTCTGCTGAATCGTCACCGTGAAACTTGGGTAACTTTTCTTTAGGGCCAGCCATCGTTACTTGTCTTAGATTCTGAGGTACTTGTGTGCCCGCGCTGCTCCGTACTCCTGCGCTATTCTGTGCTCCCGCGCTGTTCTGTACTCCCGCGCTGTTCTGTGCTCCCGCGCTGTTCTGGACAAAAGTCTTGTTCTCAACAACCGCGTTGTCTGGTGACAAGTCTTCAAGTGATGTTCTATTCTCCGCCTGTATTCGTTCGTCCGGAGTATCAGGAACGAAGAGATCCCTCCACGCTCGTGCTTCCTCGGCACTTCGAGCCGTGCGAGTTGCTTCCCTTCCGTTCGGACACTCTCCCCTCGGCGTATACAGGTTAAGAAATTCTTCCCTTGTTTCCTCCACCAAATTCAAGCGTTGTCGAGTTTCTTCCAGCAATTCCTCGGTACTCCTTAGCCTACTAGGTGAGTGCACTCCCTTCGTTTGTGCCTTTTCACCCCTTCGGCGCCCCTCGGCAATCTGCTGAAGTCTCTGTCTGCGTTCTGCTTGCTATGTTAGATTTAAAATTTCTTTTGCTGTACTTAGTTCATTCTTATCTTTCACCTTATTCCGATCTTTGTTGGGCAAATTCGACATCAATCTTCATATCATTCCCTCGTTCCAGGTTCGTCTGGCAACGACGCCAAATGTTTACCGCATAGGGTAAGAAGTTCAACACAAGTATAACACGATTCAATTCCGACAAGTACTTTATTCATGTATGCATTTGCAGATTACAATGACTACAATGATTTCCAATTCCAACGCTCCTTCCAAAGTCCATCTCGGATGTGTACATATACCTTTCCGAAGGGGTGACTCAAGCGTCACACACCCGTTCGGATACTACTCTACCCGTCGGCTACATTATATCTTTTACCGACAACAGAGACATGTCTCTACGTTTAATTAATATAGGTTATTATAAGTTAATTGTCATTAGACATTATTAACTATATATAATTGCTGATTAATCAAATGCAATAATGTTTAAACAATAACCATAAAGAATCGAGTATAGATCAAATCAATCTGACTGAAGCTATAATATTAACACTCCCTCTTAGTTAGGGAGGATAAACACATGACCATATATTACCTCAATGTAATATAGGAATATCCTTGATCGAAAGATATTCAACAATTTGATATCATTAGTATTGGTCTCCAAAATATCAATTCGCATAATATATCAAAAATATTTATAAGGTATGTGCACTTGCATTCTCATAATGCCAGTGTTACCCTGGCGCGGGGGTGCGGCGGTGCGGGGGGACGAGTTTCGGGTGTGGAAAAAAAATAGCCTCAATTTGGGGACGGCGGGGGTGCGGCAGCGGGGGAGCAGAGGGGGGGTGGGCGGGTAGGGGAGGAGGGGGAGTGGAGGGAGGGGGTTGCATAGTATATATATAATATATATGAGTGAAAATGCTAATTATGAAATGATACTTCAATATATTATATAACATTAACATACCAAATATAGTTGAATACAATGAATAGAGAAAATTGAAATGTGATTCACAAACCATAAGTTCAAACTTGAAACTTGAAATCTCATAACTATTACTAATGACCATTTAACAAATTAACTTAGTTCAAGTTGCAAGATTCAAAATTCATTCTTCAAATATGATTCTATGAATATCATATATCATAAAGATGCTCATGATGACAATGAGCCGAATAGCATGAAACAGCGAAATAATAATAATGTATCATAGCCATATCAAAGTGAGTACCCAGGAAGCACCTTGCAAGCACTTGGGAAGCACCCAAGAAGCACCCCATGAGCACCCAGGAAGCACCCTGCGAGCACTTGAGAAGCACCCAAGAAGCACCCCGCGAGCACCCAAGAAGCACCCGTGCACCCAAGCACCCAAGCACCGCATCCCCCTCGGGTGCTTGACTGGTGCGGCGGTGGAAAAACTCCCGGCGGGGGTACTCGGGTGCATGACGCACCCGCACCAGGTGCTTACGGGCACCGGGTGCGCCGAGGTTTTGACTCGGGTGCGCGCACCCGGGTTACACTGCTGATAATGCTTACTATATGAACATCCATGGTTTGTTTAAGGAAATTAATCCACCATGCAAGCAATCTTCTATTGCGATCTGCTTAGACATAAGATGTCCATCACAATACAAGGCCATGGTCTATTTAAGGAACTTAATCCACCATGCAAGATATCATCTATCACGATCTTTTTAGACATCAAAAGATGTCCATCATAATAGATGGCTATGGTTTGTTTAAGGAACTTAATCCACCATGCAAGTTTACAATCTATTATAATCTAGTTCAGACATCATAACATGTCTATCATAATAGAAGGTTAAGTTATTGAAAGTTTGTCACCTTTCAATAACTTCTACAGATACAAGTGATAATCATTTGGAAGTTGTCACTTCCTCATGATGTACACAGGGGGTAGGCCCATTAAATCATGTAGTCACACGCATGATACCAAAAGGTTAAATGAAGTCACAACTCCCTCTGGTTCTGATATGATCAAAGATCTTCAAGGATCAACTTAAACATATCCTCTATCTGCTCCTTCAGACAGATGTGGGAGGCTCCCTCTGAACATCGATCTTCTGAGCTCCTTTACCTTTGAAGAAGTGTCAGACTCCCTCTAAATCTGATATCTTGGTCAATTTGTGAGCATTCCTTTTGATCTTCACATGGTAAAATCTATTTCATAACCTTTATTTTAAGATATTAAGATTCTCCTCCTCACATGACATGTAGGGGCCCACGCCTTATGCCCTTGTGTACTAGGTGTTATCCCTTCTTTATTAACTCTCTTCCATTAATATATTCTTGTTCCAAAACTTATGTATCCACAATAATGCTACTGCGCTTTGGCAACAAAAAATTTAGGTCATGCAAAAAAAATTGGCATCATCTGGCCAAACTCATTTGAATGGTTGTAAGACTGATCATGGTTAATGAAGGAAAGAAAATATTTTCAAAATCCGGATGCCATGTTAGGGCATAATCAATTATGTCAGCTAAAACTTCCTTGCAGAGTTATCCATCTCTAGAATCTACAATGTCAAGAGAGGAGTGGCTTTCTGCATAATGAAAGCCGATAAAATGCAAATAGGTATGTTTGGCTATGGTAATGTGCGGTTGTAGTGCTCATGGGTTGGCTCTTAACCTATGTATTGAATCCGCCCTTCTCATTATATGTGCTAAACTTACGTGTATTCGGCTTGTTGTAAATAAAATGTCCTCCTTGCCATAGCGGTTCGGGCCAATGAAGGCCAAACTCAAGGTATTTTTCTGCAATCTTGCTCGGGGATCAGGGACCTCATAGTTGATTACGTTACCCTACGTGTAAGACAAGCCCTTGAGATGGAATACAATCTCCATTGAATGCACAATGCTGAGTGCCACCTTCGCTGCAATCAATGTGGTGTTATAATTTTCAGTGCTTCTTATATGTGCAATTTGGCTCTGATACCATGTTGAGTTTTTGAGGATCGCTTGCAGATGTAATAGCAATGCCTTCTTAGTATGTGTTTTTCAAATGCAGATCCAAGTGTATATAAATAGGAGTAGAAGAGTCATGTCTCATGAAGAGACATGTCTCTACGTTTAATTAATATAGTTTATTATAAGTTAATTGTCATTAGACATTATTAACAACTATATATATATATAATTGTGGGTTAATCAAATGCAATAATGTTTAAACGATGACCATAAAGGATCGAGTATAGATCAAATCAATTCGACTGAAGCTATAACATTAACAAGACCCTTTCATTTGGGTATGCTTGATTTATTATTTCATATTTCAGTTCTGTCTTGCGAGAGTATTTGGAAAGCTTCAGCTTTCAGCTAGTATGAGGATGTAGCCCCTCATGCCGACAGATAGTGGACGCAAACCCATTATCCCAGGAGACATCAATTCAGGTGTTTCATATGCGCTTACAGGTTCTTATTCTAGTATGCCAATGTGATTGTTAAACTGTATTTAAGATTGGATTTGTTAGTGCTGGTTATTGTTTTGCTATTGCATAATGCAATAACATTGTTTTAAGGAGTTGTATGTGAGTTTACTGGTTTAATGCTGTTGGTTTGTAACACATTTTATATGCTTGAATTCCTGAATATTATTTGGACAAGAACGGATTATTATCTTGTGGAGAATCTTTTGGTTTTATTATTATATCGTATTGCATCTGCCTATGTTCAAGTTTTGAATACTATATTCAAAAAGTAGTTGGGTAAATATCTGGTGGAGTTTCTACTGATTTCGTTTGAGTTTGGTAATATATCTACATATTTTAGTTTTGAATATATTGTTGATAGAGAAATCTAGTAAATATCCGGTTCAGGATATTTCAGAATGTGATCTTCAAAGAGTTTAGATCTTCCTTTATTCTTGAGCAACTAGATGGAATTGTGAAGTCTACAATTGTAGTTACAACTAAAGATTGAGATATCTACATGTACAATTGAATCAAAGGATTAAGTTTGAATTGATTAGGAGAGCTTAAATAGTATGAAGATAAAGAAACTTCATCCCATCTTGTGTGGAGGTTCACTTGATGGCAACACAAAATGTATAGCCATTTGATTTTGGGTGTTTTTCTTGTTTTGATTACTAATATTGACGCACCTTGAACTATGAAAGAGACAAAATAGAAGAATGATAATGAGTCTTGGATGTTAGTTGTGGTTGAGGAGATTGCTGCATTGAAAAAGAATGAAACTTGGCTCTTGGTTTAGTTGTTTGATTGAAGGAAGCTTATTGGGTGTAAATGGGTCTTCAAGGAGAAATTTGGTTTGCATGGGAAAATTGAGAAGTATAATATGAGAGTAGTTGTGCAAGAATATCCTAGCTTGAGGTGATAGACATTGATGAGATTTTTCTCCAATTGAAGTCAACATCTATTAGGTTCTTATTATGTGTTAAAGCATCTTTTGACCTTGAGATAATGTCAATTAATGTTAAAACAACTTTCTTACATGGTGACTTGGAGGAAGAGATTAATATAATGTCTCTTTTCTAATTTTTCCTAGAATTTTTCCCTAAAGTCACAATCGCACAAGATTAGGGGTAGATATCCATAATTTGAAATCTTGCATTTACAATCATGATGCCATATATTTCTTTAAAAATAAATGTGAACAAATTAATAGAGTACCAAATTTAACATCAATGTGATCTGATCATAGAAGTTTGGGGTGATTGGATGAGGTACCTCAAAACCTCCTACCCTAGGCCCAAGAGTGGATACATTATTCTCCCTTGGCCTTATGTGGCCTTTGCCAGACATATAAGGTGGTCTATCTAGTGTGGGGTTCTATCACTATTCTCTATCTTTGGCCTCCTACCGTTGTCTCAAGAGTGGATACACTATTCTCCCTTCGCCTTATGTGGCCCTTGCCAGGCATATAAGGTGGGCTATCTAGTTCGGGGTCCTATCACTATTCTCTATCTTTGGCCTCCTACCCTAGTCGCAAGAGTGGATACATTGTTCACCTCAAGAGTGGATACATTGTTTCCCCTTGGCCATTTTAGCCCTTGCCTTGCATATGAGGTGAGCTACCTAGTGTGGGGTCTTATTACCATTCTTCTAATCTTGATTACTTCACTTTCCCCATCAGGTTTTACTATAGCAATTTGAGAATATACATAACATCTTATGCATACTTTCTAAATTAAATTATTATATCAACATCCCTATTATTGATAAATGGAGTAAGCACAAATTCATATTAGATTACTGATATAGATGCATGCATATTATATACACACACATAAACATACATACATACATTCATACATATATCTATCAATCAATCTATCTATATTGTACTACACAATGCCCAAATATGGTCACATAATTACTTATTATGCAATTTATATGTCAAATAACACCAAGATATCGATAGACTGAATTTACTCTTGCTAATTCCTTTCTTATTTCTCCCAGCCGATCGTGCCCAGTGATATGTTTTTCCATTCATTTGAATATCTTTGCCCAGTAGGAGAGGATGTCTCCAGAGAGGTGTATTTCCAAATCGTAGCGTTTCATAAACAATAAAGTTAGATCTTGCCCCTCTACTTTGACTTAACTGCTCTTCGTTTGGATAATCATTTTTTAATATTTGTTAAGTCCTATGCATTGCTAGTAATTCCTTATTTATAATTTGATCTCAAGTTTATCAACTTTTCCAATTCAATGCTCTCTTGTTGCTTCCGTTGATTTGTTTGTTGACACGAGAATATTAGGTTTGATTAAAAGGGTGCCTTGCCGTTATTTAATAACCGGTCCTGACCTTCCCTTCTATTGCATTGTATTAAATCTGTTGCTATTTTGATTCCTCGGTGGACATGGTCATGGCATAGCTAAAGCATGACCTTATAAAAGATAAGGAGTTAGTGGTTTGTAGATTGAAGAAATCTTTGTATGGTCTCAGTAGTTACTCAAGATGTGGTATCATAGGTTTGATTCTTTTATGGCAAGACTTGGATTTGTGAGGTTTAAATGAAAGCTCTGTGTATTTGAAATAGGATAGTGATTGTTGCATTGTTGTTGGTTTCTACATTGTTGACATATTTTTTTGGGTAATAGTAAGGCTGTGATCAGGGACTTGAAATTTCAGAGTTTTTGTTGCAAAGTTTGATATGAAGGACTGTTAAGTTTATCTTTGGTACAGGGAGTAGAAGAGATAGAGAACACAAACTTGGTTATGCGCACTGTGTTACATTGTGCACAAAATACTATAGACCAATGAGTGTTCCTATTTTAGTGGAGACTAAGTAGTTCCATCTACACTGGTTGAGATGGAGGATGTCTCATTTGCTTTTGTTACTGTAGTTAGAGTCTTATGTATATGCTATGTTTTGTACTAGACTAAGAATTGCCCAAGTATTGAGAGTCTTGAGCATTTTTATAGCCAATATTGGATAGGATCATTGGGTTCCTATGAAGAGGCTTTTCAAATATTTTGGGGGTTCTTTTGAATCTTCAACTACTCTTTATGCTATAAGATAGATAATGTCTCAAGGGACTTGTCACACTCAACGGATATTTGGGGGTGTGTTTATTGTAGTTGGGCAAAAGATGTCAATAACAAGAGATCTAGTAATGGTTATGTTTTTAACTTGTTTGGTGGTGTAGTGAGTTAGATGGGCAAGTGAAAGGTTGTGGTGGTTTTGTTGACTATAGAGATAGAGTACATGGCAGATATTCATGCTTGTAAGGAGGTAATCTGGCTTCACATGTTTGTTTAGACATTGGGTTGAGTCATGGAGCAATTTAGAGTAGATATGAATCAGTCAGTCTATCAGCTTGACAAAGAACTCAACTCTATATGAATTAATGAAGCACACTGATATTTAGTATTAATTCTTTCATGAGATTGTGGAGGATGTGAGGATCATGTTTGGTAAGGTTGACACTTTGGAGAATGTTACGGATGTATTGATGAAGCTTGTGAGCTTAGAGAAGTTTATATAGTGCTCTGCCCTTAGTAGATAGTTGACAGTTCTGGTGTTCCCTTTTTCTGTTGCAAGGTATACAACAAATGAGAGAATGTTTGTAAAGTTGTGTCATGTATATTGCAATGCTAATTATTTATTTATTCTTTGTGAATCCTCATGGAAAAGGGTATCCTACTACCATTTGGTCATTTTTCCATGTTTATGTGTTTGTGTGTTGTGTGCAAGAGAATCCCTTATCATGTAAGATGTGTAGGAACATCTATGACAATGCATGAGTGTGTAATAGATGTAAGGGCATTATAGATGCACATAAGAGCATGTAAGAGGGAGGTTATGTTGTTGATTTGTTTTGTTGATCAACTTGTGGCATGTAAGCTAGATGCATAATAAGCATCTTTGATTGAATGGAGATAATGGAGTGCCCAGTTAGAGAGGTGGTAATATCACCTTATGATGGGTTATGAAGCTATTATATATGTAAGAGAATATGCTCTTTATTTCCTATTTACCATCTGATGGTTTTGTGTTTTAGCTTTGATTTCATGCTTGACATGGAGATTATGCAGTGTATTTGCATGTACTATTATGTTGCTGAAAGCTCTCAAAAGGGTTAATTTGCAACTTACTGGAAGTGCTGAAAAAAGTGCCTAATACACTGAAAATACTTAGCCTGTGTGTGCCCTTGCATGCAAATATGCTTGAACATGACTTCAGATGCCTTCTGTGATTCATTTTTTGTTGTTCTGATTTCTCAATGATTTCTTGATGTCCTCACTACTGTAAATTGCGACTGTTTAATGCAGATTGTGATTGTTTTTGTACTCTTCCCTTGATATGTTTCAGTTTTACAAACCCTTGTGACTGTATATATGTTTTACAGACTCTTGCATACTTCCCTTGATTGACACCCTATCTATTTTATATAAAACTTATGTTTTTAAGGGAACTTAAATATATTTTTTAGTTGCTCAAATTTGCCAAGTTGAAGTTTGTAGGTCTGCCAAGTGCAAGTCAAGTTTGAGTTTGTGAATTGTGACACAAAGCTTTAAACACTGAGAATAACCAGATTTGAACCCTTAATATAGGTCTGCGCATTTATTCACTTGATTATTTGTCACTGGCAACCAATACCTGCTAAACAAAATAGAACATATCTAAACAAAATGGTTATAGGTTTATTAATTCAGCGCCATATGTGACTCATATGTATTGCCTATCATATACCCATGATTTTGAGTATGCATTGCATCAGTCTTAGAAGATACTAAAGTTTGAAGAACCCATATTGGACCACTCTATAATTTGATTACTTGCTCAAAATTAAACAAGTAATTAAAGATTATCTTTCAGGCCTGTTTTCTTTAACTTCCTACTTGTACTGTTAGATATATATTTAAAAAAATGTAAGAATTGCACTAATCTGAGGCAAATCTGAAATCTTAAAGAGAATATATGTATGATATGTTAATGTTATGGTAGCTGTGTGAGAATTCATTCATACCTGTGTTGATTACTCTCAAATGTTCTTAGATGTTCTCAGAGTATATTTGCCTTGCTGGATTGTGGTTATCATACATTGGTCCATTCAGTTGTATTGATAATTCTCAGTTATCTATTATCGTGAGCTGCTTCTCATCTCTGCAGAGACTCCTTCATGTGCATGTATCTGTTTGTGTCTACTGAAGGTGAAGTATTGTCTTTCATGATCTTCATTGCCCAGATTTATGATAGCATTGTCAGGCTGTATACTATCTACACCAGCTCTCTTTGAGTGTTCTTCAGCTTAAATGTTGGTTGATTGGCCTTTACAATGGCTTAAGTGTTCTATATATCGTTTTTTATTATTTCCTGTGGTGTAACTGCCAATTATTCATGATCTAGTAACATGCATCCTTTGGTATTCCACACAAGAGTCTTCATTTGTGTAGAATATTGTTTACTTGTATTGGGAGTGAGTATTTATGGCAGATGCTTTCCATCCTTAATATAGAGAAGATGGCGATGTATAAGCTGCTGCCAGTAATTCAATTGTTGAAGATACGTAATACATCTATGTTATGTGTTTGATGCAAGATACATAACTCCTGTATATGATCGAGTGTGATCACTCAATGTGTATCAGAAGTATCTGTGAGGTCCTTGTAACATTTGATATTGTTTGGCATTGCTAAAGTGTTGAACTAAGACGAAAGCTTATTAATTGACTGTTAAAAGTTATCAATCATAAGCATGAGGATATTGTAATTGTTTTGAGTATACAATAAAGGATTGATTTTGCGGGGCTGGGTTTTCCACCCTCAAGTGGAGGGTTTTCCGTGGATATCTACTGTGTCTTCTGGACTTGTTAGTTTTGTATTTCTGATATTGTAATTCATGTATTTTGGCTCAAATTTAACATTGTACCAGAGTGGGTTTAAGTAAAGATCCATAACCAGAATTAGAATTGCAGTGTGTGATTTTTGTAAAGGTTAGAATCCTTGTTTCTTTTCTTCAAAAGATTAGTTAAGGCTCTTCAAGTCACGGGAGATCCACCATGTTTGCTAATTCAAGAAACCAGATGAGTGGCATGGAAGTGAAATGGGGAATATCTTTTGCAAAATGCAGAGTACAAAACTCTTGATTTGATAAAAAGTGTCATCCTTTTCGGAGCCCAGAAATTAGAACATGGTGATCTTCAGAACTCTTGTAAACTTTGGGTTGACAATGTATCTCAGCATGCCACTGAAACTGTGTTGGCAGAACATTTCTCTAGATTTGGGGAAATAGTATGTATAATTGTCTATTCGTCCTGCTCTATGCCTTCATAAACTTCAGGAAAGAAGAAGATGCAGTTATTGCAAAGAGAAGCCTTCAAGGGTTGGTACTCGGTGGTCTGGTTCTGAGGATTGAGTTTGCAAAGGGGGATAGTCATCCATTATCAATTCAGCACACAGATGATCTTACAAGATTTTGAGATAAAAGATGCTTTTCTGATATGGCAGGCCTCTCAGGTACCCAAGATTCAAGAATTTTGGGTCCTAATTCTGAAGCTTCTTTCTCTGAGTAACTTAAAGGGGATAAGAATGCAGAAACAAGTGAAGTACTGTGGATAGATGTTCCAGCATACATCAAAGTTGGTGAAATAAGCTTTAAGAAGAGCTTTTTCTTTTTTAGTGAGATTGAACATGTTACTACATTTCCTAATCATACTTTTGCCTTTGTGCAATTTAGAAGTGTGATTGCTGCTTGTAGAGCAAAACAAGCTCTTCAAGGGAAATTATTCAACAATCCTCAAGTAAACATCTGTTTTTCAAAAGGTGAAGTAGGTCCGGTAGAACATGGTAGGAACTCAGCAAATGGCAACCTGGCTTTCTCTCTTAAAGCAATTTCTAATTCTGGTGTTGGTTCAAAAGCTGCGGAGAATGTTTGCAAGTAAAGGTATCCGAGCATGACTTCAAGGGGATTACGCTTATCAAGCACAAGTTTTGGTCCTAATACTGATCAAATGCTCTCTAGTTCTAATACTGATCAAATGCTCTCCAGTCCTAATACTGATCAGTCTTATTAGTCATGCTAATTCAGTAAGGTCAATGTCTGCAATGTCCAAGATTGCTAGCATGTATGATGACATAAGAGCAACAAGGATATATTCAGAGATGGGAGTTGCAAAGGAAGTTCAAGATCTTTCCATCAATAGTCCTTGTGTCGAAAGGAGTTTATTTTGGCATAGCAATGGCCTGGATAAATCTCATGGTGGTGGTCCTTATAATGAGGATCTGTGGGACTCATCTAGAGATGATGTGTCAAGCCAGGATGATAAATGAGCAAGGTTTGCACTAGTGTCTGGAAGTGATTCATCCGATCTGCCATTTTCTGAGCAAGGGCAAGATATGCAGAATTTTTCCTCCCCAGGATCTGGTGCAGTGAATCCAGGGTCTGAATTGTACAAGTTTTCTAGATTTTCTATAGGCTTCGACAATGATGATGTGGCTAGCCATTGCATTAATAATTCTATTTCTGAAAATACAAGGCATCCAATCAGATCATCCCAACAGTTGGATGGGCCTTGGAGTATGCTGAATAATTTTGAATCAGGGATTGTTTTACCATTCCTCCTCTTCTAGACTCTGGTAAGTGGGATGGATCTATTTCAGAGACACATCATGAACCTTGAATGAGTGTAAGTGGCAGGGTATAATTGCTAATTGAATAACCCCAGTTTGTTGAGCCCACTGCTTTCCAGTGGAAAATTTCTTGATGTCACATTATGCAGGCTGAGTAGTTCAAAGTTGAGTGACTTCAATACACATTTATTTGAATAAATTCCAACCATCTTCACACAGACTAAATAAGCTAGTAGTATTTGGAAAGCTCAAATTACTTCAGCTCTGCATGGTGGCAGTTACATCTGTTGCTGCTTGAGTTTTACATATGATACTTTTACAAATTTAAGAGGCACTGTAGTCACATATCAGGAGATCTGACACTTTAGGTGCAAAGATCAAGAGAGATCAATTGGTCGATTGTGAGGAAGATTTGATATTTGAGAGATAAGTTTTTATATCCATGAATAATATTCATAAATTTTTATGTAGATATTAATTCATTCATTAGAATTGTGAATCTTGTATGATTCTAGCATTGATATTTTTCTTCAAGATAGATTGATTCTATGAACTATTTGTAATGTGTCTTAAATGGTTGCATGATGGATCAAGAAGCATAAGGATGATGTGAGATTGCATTCAAGGGAGGAAGAGCTTGATGTGTTGAGATTATGGTGTTGCACACATTGCATAATATTGGTATATTATATTATTTTATTTTATTATGTAATGTTGCACCTAGGAGTACCTAGATGGATGTACATGTCAAGAGTCCCATGGGATATACTTGATGAGTTGTATTGTAACATTGTGATTATATTTCATGTAATTATTTAATATTGGGGAAAAAAATTAGATGTTCAATATTAAATGTGGGGTCAGTGGGTTAGGTAGCACATGGTTTATGTAATACCACTTGTTGGTTTTGTGGGAATTGCTATTATATAAGTAGCCACAAGAGTACTTGTAGAGAAGACAAAAAAAGGAGAAAGACAAGAGTTGAGTAAGACAAGGCTTGACAGGTTAGCCAAAGGAGCATTTGTGAAGGTTGTAAGCATGACATGAGATGTGTGGATTCATGCTTGTTCACATAAATTGCTTGGTTGTGGCTATGAATTTGAAGACTTCCATAGTTGTATTGCATTGGTGTTTTTGCTGAATAATATATGGTGATGGATGTTTTTTGGAGGTTGGGTTTTTTCCCTCAATGAGGGTTTCATAGGGTATATCTTGTGTCACATTTTGTGGATATGTTGTCTATTCTCTTGCTTGTGAATTTCAATTACATATTTATTTCAGATCTATTATGGGTTATGTGGAAACTGTTATATTTTTTATTGCAAGTTTCCTTACATGATGCATCCTATGTGGAAGTCAAGTAGGATGAAGAATAAAGACACAACTTATTGTCATAGGGTTAAGTTAATGGCAAACTGTACAATATACATTTTTTAAAGAAGAAGAATCTATTCAATTTGTCTTGTGATCAGTTTTCTTCTATAAGGAAGAAATGACTTCTAGAGGAGAGTTCACTTCCAGAGAGCTTCTTTGTAATCTTTGAGGCAACAGGGATCAAGAGGGAGTTTTGCGAAGAAGTAAAGATGCTAGTTATTGCAGCCTTGCAAGGCTAGGTACTAAAGTCCGTAGATAACAAAATTGCATAGTCAACTTGTTTTTGACTTTGGTAGTTTTGCAATTTCATTCAGTATAGAGTAATTTGGGATGAGGTCAAGGAGGATAGACCTCAAAAGGTTTAGAGGTGTTTGTTGAATACAAGGTCACCGAGAGACAGGGAGACTTGGAGGTCTCCAGTACTGGTACTGGTACCAGTACGACAATTTTTTATATATTTAAAGAGTCTAATACTAAATACAAAATAGTATTACTGTAAACTAAAAGACTAAAGTAAATAATAATAGCAATGCCACATTAATATAGTCAAATATTTTAAAACTCACATAATCACACTACTATATGTCATAGTCATACTAGTTTTCCAAATATTGCATATGATCATCATCATATCAGATTGATTATCACTGAGATTATTATTGCATATTCAAATTTTAAATTCAAAAAAGTATAGTTTGATACTAAATTGCCGATATGCAAACAAAAATGAACAAACTTAGTGTAGTAAACAAAATCCAAAAATCTATCTAGTACTAATATGTTGATGGTACTATCATCTACTCAACAAGGTTGTGATCATCCATCTCAAGGCCTTCAACTATCATGCTCTCCAAAATATCATCTCTCCAACTCAGGTTCCTCTGATGGTAGTACAACTAGGGGCAAGTCATTAATTTATTAAAGAAAATATTAAAATATTTTAAATGATTTAGTCATTTAAATTGTCATTGGTCTTAATTATTGCATTAAAAAACATTAGAATGAGGACTAAAATACATAAATAAATAAATAGTATATTTTACATTTATTTTTTATTAGGAGTCTTCACTTTTTGGATTAGGAGATTGGGAGACTTTGTCATGAAGTCTCCAACTTTTTTTGAGGCCTTCGGAGACACGAAAAGTTTGCAAGACGCATCTCCGTCTTCAACACATGTCTTTTAGGGGGGAGACAGGTCTCCTTGTAACCATGGCTGAATACCTTTACTCTATGGAAAGCATTGTAGACAATCTTGGTTGAGACAATCAGGAGGTTGATGCAGGTGCTTGAAGATTCAGAGGGAGCTTGAGTGGCAAATGGGTTGTCAAGTCTTTTGGTAAAGGATCAACAAGCTCGTATAGCAATGTGACTACAAAAGCTCCTTGTTTGGTCAAACATTGGAGTCTACAATAATTTTTGTGATTATCTATCCTGCGTGAATGTATTTCTTGATGAGAAGGAGCCTCTTTTGAAAGGGAATCTCAACATCAGGTTCTCTTATTATGTGTTGTAATGCATTTTTCTTTGAGACAAAGATATTTGAGGTGAAATCCTTGTAATGTATTTTTCTTTGAGTCAAAGAAACTTGAGGTGAAAGCCCTTGTAATGCATTTGCCTCCATGAGAGAAGTTTGAGGTTTAAGCCTTTGTTAATGCATTCTTTTCTGGGAGAAAAGATTGAAGTGCAAGCCCTTGTTAATGCATTTTTCTTTGTGAGAGAAGTTTGAGCTGCAAGGCCTTGCTAATGACTACTTGGCGTAATCCCCCTTGTGGATTACGTCCTAAGATGGCCTTTTATGTTGACCATTTTTTTGAGATTCAGAATGGTATTATTATTTTCGCTGCTTATCTTTATCGGCGCTAGAGTCACGCCCTGCGGTTTTCTTTGGATTCTTTTAGAGTTGGCTCTCACCGTCTTCAAGTCCGGACTGATCACCATATGGATAGGGATGATTGGATTTGTTGATTGTGTACTTTGGCAGAGGTTGAGAGTGAGACTCACTTGATATTTTGTTGTCCTATCTACTATGAGATCAGAGGAAGATTTCATTGCCTATTTAGAGATTGTTTTTCTCTTTCAGCATTCTTCAGCTATATTGACCACCGGTGTCTTGCCTTTATCTTTGGGAGGCCACCCAACTTCATGAGCATACCCTGCAGTCATTCATACCTCAGGGCCATATCTCAGACCAGCTCATTCATGCCTTTTTCTCCCCCTTGTCTCCACCAGGGGGCTTGAAAAGGAAAAGCAATATAACTCATTCCAACTCGGTCAGACATTTTACCAGTCTTTTCAGGCAGCGACACTCGTCTAAGACTTTGGATCATCCACAATTATATCCCTCTGTGATTGATTTATTTGTACCAAGAAAGGATCCTTAGTCCTTACCTTGGTTTTTCTTTAGTTTTGTGTCTTGTTTTGTTTCTTCTCAGGCACCATTTGGTGCTCCTACTTTGGCTGGCTCTTTTGTTTGTATGCTTAGTCCCTTAAAACCTTGTGGTTTTTCGTTGGGCATTAACATTATTATCTTATCTTATCTGTGAGTGAGAAGTTGTTTGCAAGCCTTTGTTAATGCGCTCTTCTCTATAAGAGAGAAGTTTGAGGTGAAAGCCCCTGTTCCTACCTCTGGGAGTAGCCATTATGGATGTCACATGAGAGACTCCATGACTTAGCTCTTGTATTCTTTCATCCTTTGGGAGTAGCCATGCTGAATGTCATGTTTAGATGACAATATTATGTCGAGAGAATCTGTGATAAGGTTTTTTTTTTGTTACATATTAGGGTAGCCTTTTGTGTTTGTCATGTCGAGAGACACCATGACATATGAATGGTCTCTCTCTTGCTAAGAGGGAGTGTTAATGTTATGTTAGCTGCATAAGAAATCATTCATACTTGTATTGATCAGCCTCAAATGTTCTTAGAGTATATCTGCCTTGCTAGATTGTGGTTATCATATATTTTTTATTCATTTGTATTGACAATTCTCTGTTATCTATTATCACAAGCCGCTTCTCATCTCTAAAGAGATTCCATGTCTATGAATTCGTTTGTGTTTACTGAAGATGAAGTGTCATCTTTCGTGATCTTTCACCGCCAAAATTTAGGATAACATTGTCGAGCTGTATATGATCTACACCAGCTCTCTTTGCATGTTCTTTTCTTCAGCTTAAACCTGGGTTGATTGGCCTTTTCAATGACTTGAGTTAATTCCTGTATATATTGTTTTTATTATAGAGAAGACGGTGATATATGAGCTGCTGTTGGTGATTCAGGCGTTGAATATACATTTTATATCTCTGTCATGTGCTTGATACAAGATTCATAATTCTTCTGTATATGATTGTGTGTGATTATTGAATGTGCATTAAAGATTCAAAAGTATTTGTGAGATCCTCGTGGCATTTGATATTTTGTTTGTTGAGCTGAGATGGAGGCTTATTGATTGATTAGTCTGAATTAAACACCAAACACAATCAATCTCAGAAACTGCATGGATCTAAATTATTGATTGATTGTTAAAAGTTATCAATCACAAGCATGTGAATATTGTCATTGTTTTGTGTATACAATACATGATCTATTTTGTGGGGCTGGATTTTTCACCCTTGATTGGAGGGTTTTCTCAGGATATCTTTTGTCTTTTGAACTTCTCAATTTTGTGTGTCTGATATTGTATTTCATGTATTCTGGCTTAAAATTTAACACGACATCCTCATTAATACTCAATATTCTCAAAAAATAAAAGATTTTTTTTCTCTAAAATATGATATCACAATCGATGCCTTGATCCGTTGGGTTAAACTTTCAATTATAAGTAGTTACAGTAGAAATTCAAGATTCCCATATTAAAGATGTTCATAAACAAAAAATTACACAAATTGAAGATTATGTGTATGGAAGAATCCAAACATACCCATGCATATCACTTCTACATCTCTTTAAATTATGTTTGACGACAAATTAGTGCTTCTTGCCCAACAAATTTCTAACTAAACTGAAGCACTACTATTCAGCATCTAAATCCTTATGCATGGGATGATTACAAGGGCTCTACAAATCTGCTTGGGATAGATTTGAAGGAGATATCCCACCTAATGCCATAGGGCCTATTCTATATGGTTAATAAAATGACCTTGAGCATTTTATCGTCAAGCTCCCACTTGTTTCCATCATTTAGAGGTGATACGCTTTGGAAGGACTTTGAAAAGATACTGATATTAATGGGCAATGCACAAAAACCATAAAATACTCTTAAGATGAATCAACATATAAACAAATTCAAAGCATATCAATCAACACATGGCATCGTATATAATTGAAGTGAGATTCATGGACATTTGACAACATCTAGCAGGATCCTTTGCAAAATGTTTTATCAAAATGATAAACTCAGCAGGTACATTCTCATTTAATGAAAATCCTATTGGTGGGAAATAGAAATCTGCAATTATTTGAGAGGCCAATTGAGTATTTACAAATGACAGTACATTGATAATTGAAGACTTTGGGCTTCTTTGCAAATATTTGGGTATTATTGAGGTGAGTTTTAGTCCATTACAACATGCAAAATCTAAGACTCAAATTATCAGAATGAAAGATTAAATACTCAATCCTCTCTTGATATAAGGTCACTTCTCACGTTAAGATTGCGAAGTAAGACCACAAAATGACTTTAAGGTTCTTTAAATTGTGGATACTCGCTCAGTGAAATAATGTGGTTTGTTGGTAGTCACTTTTGGGACTTACACTATTTATTCAATGGGTATCAACTGCTTGCACTTCTAAAGATTTAACTTCACAATGTGCGATGAAAATTTGGTTTATTTTCCAACTTTTCCTCTTCAACTTAAACATAACTTGTACAACTACTTTTACTTTTAACAATGAATGCAAGGAATCATGAATGGACTTTGACTTTACTAGATGTAGCTTAATCATCAACTCCACCCACTTAGTGCAAGCTTAGAAAAGGATAATACTCAAATGATTTTCAAATCAATATCTACCCTCTTCAATACCATCAGTGGATGCAAACTAAAGATTGGATATCAATTGAAGTTAAGCACTTTCACTAACTCACCACACAAGGCACTTCTGCCATCAGCAAGAGGCTAGTGGCTTAGTTTGTATTCGAGTCAAGCAATTTAACATTCACAATTCTTTCATCCAATTAGACTACTACTAAACAATATGAAATAAAATCCTAAGCTAAGTGAGGATTGTGGATCACCATGCAATAATTCAAAATTGACAACAATTCACCATACAGAACACAACAATAAAAAGTAGAACAAGTTTGGCTTTATCTTAGCAACAATTCTCCGACAAGTCCCGTTTTATAAAATAAAATAAGAGGGGTGGGGTTTATATAAGAGCCCCAATTACAATGAATGACCAAGATTGATTTCAAATCCATGGCCCAAATTAATCTATTGCAAACCCTAACTAGGGCAACCAAAAGTAGCCAATATAAATGATGTTGACCCTATGGCAAGACATATTGTCAATTAGTGACAAACCACTTGAGTTATCTAGGAAGGTCGGTTAATACTACAACCGAGCTTTCCATCAGCCAACAAGTTTTAGTGTAGCCCGAGTAGATCAAGGATATCTAGTGTAAACCGAGCTCCACAATATAACCCGAGCTATTCAGTGTTATTAGTGGAAACAAAATTGTGAATTGAGTTCACAGTTCTCGTCGAGTTCCCGGTATGAATTGAGCTATCAAGTTCAAGTTAGTATGCTCCAGTATCACCCGAGTGGTAAAGTGTTACTCGAGCATCCAGTGCTACTCAAGTGCCAGAGAATCACCCGAGCTCATTGTGTTGCCCGAGCATCAATGTTTGGCCGGCTTGAAGGTATAATATGATTATTGTGAAGTTATCTCTTGTGTGAGCCGACTTGTTATGAAGTTATTGTTTGAGAGATATATAAGGAAGGAAAATTAGTTTGTCTAAGGATGTAGTATTGATATACATGAATATTTTGAAGACAAGAAGCGAATATGGAGCAGATTGAGTAAGTAGGCTACAAAGCAGTATAAAGGATAGGGCAGAGACTTATCCATCACAGCTAGGTGATCATATTATTCAAAGGATCTATTTCAGAAAACAGAGTTGCAAAGCAAAGATCAGCCTACTGATTCATTCTAACAGGTGCATCAATCAAATTCTCTAACCAGGTGGACCTAACAATCTTGTGTTGAATCACTTAACAGTATACATACGTCATTGTATTGTAAAATCTTTTTGCAAGGTGAACCTAACAGTCCTTCATACTCCTAACAGAGTAGATCACCAGAAGTGATCAATTGTAAGCCCTAATAGGCAAACTTTATTATTGCAGTAGTGAAGCATTATGGGTGTCATCCCCACCTCAATTTTGCCTTCTCCTTGGAGGGTTTCTGGGTTACCAAATATTGTGTTAAAGTGTTAATGGTGTTGTTTTCTTTATTGCTTTATGTTCATATATGAAAGTAGATTAGATAATCTAATGAAGTAAAAGCAGAAGTATTCTAAGTGTGAAAATTTTAAGTGGTTCCTGATTCACTGCCCCCCCCCCTCTTAATCACTTGTTTGTCATCACATTTCCAACAATAGAGCAGCACAAAATAAGCCAACGAGAAAATTCACAGGCTTCAAGGCCAATAACAAACAAGGAAACCACCTAGTGATCATAGTATCATACAACTCACCCAAGATGTTTACTCCTTTCTTCCTTCTACCTTTCAGAAGAATCAACGAACTTAAGTTAAATTCCACTAAGTCCCTCCATGTCAATACTAGGAAGGCCTCCTGTTAGAAATAGGGAAAATTGAGGGGGGTGAATCAGTTTTCCACAAACTTTTGCCCAATTATGGATATTATTAACAATCTTTAAACTTGCATAGATGATTGAACTAAAAAGTAAACATAAGCAAAATGCAATGCAACTCATAAGACTATTATTTGTTAAGTAGGGAAACCATGGGCAAGGGAAAACCCCGTTGGGGATGGTACGCACAAAATGATCCACTAATCAAAAGTATCTTGTGAAAGATATTGACCCTGTTAGGAGTCTATTACATCCGTATAGTGTATCTGTCTTTGTTAAAAGCCTTAATCCTGTTAGGAGTTGTTATTACAATGCAAAAGAGTGCAAGATGAGCCCACTGCTCAAACATTCATATACAACTGTACAATACTATCAATAGAGATAGATACAAAAACCTTTTACAGTGCTGATATCTTCAATATCTGATTTGGCTTTGTAGTTCCTTCTTCAAAACTGTACACGATTGCTTTGCTCTGTTTTAGCATCAAATTCGCATCTGTACCAATCACATAAAGTGTGCATGTAAACATTATATCAATATAATACAATGCCACACTTCGCTTCACAAAATGTTCTGCCTTTATACCAAATTCCTTAGTCCCATCGGCCTTGCTGCTTGATACTTTGCTAAATCTTTGAGTAATCTTTTGCGACGTGTGGGTTAATATTTGGGATGTCGTCCCAAAATTGTTAAATAATAATTTTGGTAAACCAAAACAATTCCTTAACCAAAATGCCATTATTTTGCATTTCACTCTGATCTGTCTAGTCAACCCTTACCTGGTAAATCTGCAATAACTCATGTTGTACTTGACATAATCTATAGTGCAATTACCCACGTGTTGTATACACTGCTTTACCTTCCTGCAAGTGCTCATATCCTCATGTGTCTTCTATGAAGTATGCTGAATCAAAATGTCTAACTGTTCACTGTTTCCCTTTACCATACTTGGACAATTTTCTAGATTTCTGTACTTAAAACATATTCTTATCTTTTGTCATCTCAAAATTGGCTATATGTTGCCATAAATGACAACCCTAATACATCACATTGGCCAAATTGTCAACTGCTTTATGTGTTAACTTCATGACCTCTAACTTCTCCATGCAAGCTTTATCTTAATTCCACAGCCTTATCCTCCCAATGATTGAAAATGGTTGCAAATGGTTGGTATTTGGCCAAGGAAGACTCAGCAAACAAGCTTGGGCTGCTTTGGCTCTTAGATTATTTAATATGAAATTTTGAAAAGAACACCCAATTTGAGGAAAATTTCAGGTTTGGGCGTGCAAATACCTCTGTAAAATGCATGGTTTGGACTTAGAATCAACCAGCAAACAGTCATAAACAGATTTGAGGATTTGGTGAATTTCTACAGTTTTTTCAAAATTCTCCCCTGTTTGGATGATCATCAGATTTGGGCCTGCAGACATGAATTTCATTTCTTTCTGCCTTCGAAAGCTTAGAAAGTGGTCTACAAACAACCTGTAACAATACATGGATAAAATCCCTTGCAATTAATTTTCCATGAATTTCCAAAAAAATCACACCATAAGAGGGTTTCAGAATTTTGGTCTGAAAATACCTTGCTTTTAGCCCTCTAATGACTTCCACAAACTTAAAAAATATCACCATTGAGCCTTCCTCCAATCATTGGAACTTGCCATTTTCATCCCTCCAAGGTTGGGTTCTCTTCCACTTAGCCTTCGTGCGTCAAATTTTCAGCCACTTATTTATAAATCCGTTTGATTTTCCTCTTGGTTGATGGTCTTATAAAGAGGTTTGAGATGTTGCTTTACCACCCACAAGCAATGTGGGATAAAAGATCAATGGGTTTCTAGAAACTTCCAACTTTACTTTACTAGTATTCTCCATATTTTAATTAATTAATAAAATAATGCCCAATAGAGGAACATTGATCCATGTATGGATCCTCAAAATTGACTAGGTCTACAATATAATTGATCCAAAGCCATATCCAAACTCAAATTCCACCTATATGAAGTAGAGAAAATTGATCAAGGCTTCAATGGAATTCAATTTATTTTCAATTTGTACTTGGAAAAAATGTTGATCTCGATTTGTCCCCACAAGTGAAAGTCGACCCTAGTATGGACACCCTTGACATATTGAGAAATTTTGCTTATTAGCTCTTGACGGGAAATTCGACCTTAGTCTAGAGTTTGAACAATTTTTCTACTTAGAAAAATTTCACTTTGCTCACTTCCCTTTGAGGGAAAAACATGCAAATTTGGACACCTCCAACACTTCTGTTGATGTTAGTCTTGTACCACTACATAACATATAGCAATTGAATATCTGATACGGAGTATCAAACACAATTCCTCTCTTGAAAAGTTAATACTTATGAAGACATAAGCAAAAGTCCAATGTTCCTTACACCTGCGGATACTAACTTAGTATATTGATGTGATTCGCTAATTAATCATGTAGGCGGGCTTACGTTATTCATTTGAAGATAATTTGGTGGTACTTCGCTTGCTTGACTTGTTCTTTTCTCCTTGATCACTTTCACTTTCAACTACTCCTACCACTAAATGCTTATTGCTCTACTACTACTCCCATGGATGGAGAAATTAGGAAATGGACAAAGATCTAACCAAATGAAAGCTTGCCAGTGGCGCTACCTCCATTGGTGGGATGATTCTAAGGGATACTCTTAGGATCCCTATCAAACATTCACTAACATCACCATACAATTAGCCATCTGCTTCTACTCTAACAACATGAAATAAAATCCTACTTTAATTTGAGAGATGAGAAGAACCATGCAATACACCAAAATGATCATGTATATCCACCATGCAAGCCACAACAATGAATAGAGAACACTTTTGATAGTATTTTGGCAACAATTCTCCAACATAACTCCCTTACAAATGAGAGCAAAATGGCCTTATATAGAGGCTTCAAATTACAATGAATGGCCGAGATTAAGAGGCAAAATCAAGGGCCAAGATTATATCTTACAAATCCTAATTAGGGTTACCATTATTCAACCAATTACACGAGGGCACCAACTTTGTGGGCCAATGAGAAAATTACAATAATTTGTCAACCAATGAGAACATAGGACACTTGGCATGTTTTGATTGCACGCACATGAAAGTGCCACCTCATCAACCTTATCTTATAAATTTATTCAATCCTTTGGGTAAGGTGAAGCCTTGGATGCTTGAGCTTGTCCTTAGAAACTTTCTCATCACCACTCAAACTTGCTTGTACTTGATGTCTTGACCTTGAAAGGATGAGGTTTTCATGCGCTTGGGGTGATCTTGCCTCGGCCTCGATGGCTTCCTTGGATGTGAACTTCTTTGCAACTTGAGAGCCTTGCTCTTGGCCACTACCTTGATATCGAACTTAACCTCCCTTATTATCCTTGCCTTCCTTAACCTTCCTGGTCTTCCAACCTTCCCATTTGAATCCAACCAAGCTAGCTTGCACAACTAGCCAAGCCTTGCCTAGCCTCAAATATTTTCAAATCTCTTCTACTAATCCGCCCTTTCTTGAAATTGCGGGGCTTCTTGAATCTCAATCTTCAATCAAATTTGTCCTTTACCCAATTTCATTCTTCACTAAAGCTCGCATTTCAACCTTTGCCGGCTTGCAATCAAATAGAAAGGCTAGGACTCCATGTGGAATTGCTTCTAGTTTTGCACTACCCTAAGTTGTAATTCTAGATTTTCACTTATAATTCTAGCCCAATCAAATTTGCCCTTTCCATTTACAATTTCATCAATAAAGTAATACATCCAATTCTCGAATTGCATACCTTGTGAGACGCCCATGACTCAATTGAGCAACACAATGAGGTCGCCATACTCTGATTTGAAGTCTGATCGGGTGAACCTTGATGCCTTGGTGACTCCCTTCTTGCCTTCATGTACCCAATTTTGTTTTAGGAGAGCGAAGTAGGCATTTTGATTATCTTGGTGGAACTTGGCACCCTGATCCATCGTTTGTCTCTCAACTGTATCATGTTTATAGTGCCATTGTTGGTGTCATAGACTTGCTTCAATTTCGAGAAGAAAGCGGTCTTTGACATCATGTCTTCCTTGTCTTTTTTGGTATACGTTCCTCTTGGGTTCTTGCTTGCACTAACATCTACCATCCTAAACACTTATTTCTGCCCCTTCGTTCTAAGTGATATGGACTACCCTTGTCGATCTCCAACCTTTTTTTTATCGACAGATTCTAACTTATTTCTGCTTCGCCGAGTCCTATCACTACACTTATCAATCTCCAATCTTCAACCTAGGGTGGGACTACCACTTATTTCTGCCTCTTTGTGCCTTAGGATGGACTACACTTATGACTCCTTCTCCAATACCTAGGGTGGTCTAGCTTATTTTTGCCTCTCCAAGTGACCTATCATGAAAACTACACTTATATCTCCCAACTCCAACCTATCAACGGGATGATGAAGTGGTGGATGAAAAGTACAAGCAAGAGAAGAGGAATGAAACCAAGCAAGAACAAGAGAGAGACAACCTTGCCCTTAGAGCAGCCTCCAAACACGGAATGAAGTTTGTCCTTCTACCAACAAAGAACACCTTTGGAAATTTGTCTGGCATGTGAAATTTTAGTTCTCCAAGCAAGAATGTGAAGTCATGGCAAGTGAAATAAGACCTTGGAATTCTGTCCACCTTATGCAAATACTGAAAATGCTTATTAAAACTCCTTGTCTAGGGCACCAAAATGTGTGAAAATCTGCCCTTATGTTGTCCAAATCAGACTTGATCAAATTCTGGAATTTGTCATTGAAATACTTGATCTAGGGCACAAAACAATGTCCTCAAATTTGCCTTCAATATCCTTAAAAAAAGTTTCCAATAGTAGAAGATGTCAATGAAAATTGCTAGAGTTTGGTTGTGACCCAGCTAGGGGCATGAAGTGCTGCAATAAAACTTGTCAAATCAGACCCTCAAATTTGTCATAAATGGTATAAATCAGACCTCCCAAACACTATCCAAATTCTGTCCAAAATGCCCTAGAAGTTGCCACCAATAAAACCCTAACATGCACATGCAAATTGCCCAAAATAAAGGTGCTCAAATGTGATGGATTTTGCTGCCTTATGAAGACTGGAATTGACGCCAAAGGATCAGATCTGAAAATGAATCAAATGCTGCCCAAAACAGTCCACAATGGAGGCACCAAAACCCTAGATGCTTGCCCAAAATTGCCAAAATGGAGTGCTGAAGAAGAAGTGCCAAAATTGTCCTCTCTATCATCAAAAATGGATGATAACACATGCCGCAAAACCCTAGCTCGCTGCCCATGAACAGATCTGATATGCCCTTTCAAATGCCGCCACAAACCCTAATTTGCATGAAACATCACCACCATTGAAGGCTGATAAAAAAATTGCAAGTATGGATGCCAAGAAAGTTGCCTTCAAACCCTAGTTTGCATGCAAAATTGCCAATGTAGAAGTGCTGCCAAAAATCGCAAGTGCTGCCTTGGAGAAGCACTCCAACTTTGGAGTGCAATTATGAGAGGAGAGAGAGAGGGGAGATCTCCTTTATAGGGACTTTTTGCCTCTCATCAAACGGCTGATCTCGTGCATGATATTAAATGAGGGGTTAAACACTCATTAAATGGACCATTTAAGTCTAAATTATAGTTAATTGTTCCATTAGTGGATTAACTTATTGAAAGAAATGGAAATTAAATTGCCTAAAATTGTAAATTGCAAAGGGAAATTGAAATAATTAGCCATTAAGAATAGAAATTCTCCCCTTGATGAATTTTGCAATTAAAATCCCTTTGAAACGAAATTTAGAAGCCTAAAACCACATTTCAATTTCAACTCAATTGCCCTCTAAAAATTTCGCCAGTCATGCTAGAGAATTTAAAATCATTCCAAACGAATTTTTTCCATCAAATCCAATTTTTTTACTTGCAATTTCAATCCAAATTTTGCAAAAATAAATTCATCTAAGCAATTTAAAAAATTAAAATCGAAATCTATTTCATCCAAAAAAAATCGTTTTCACCAAAATTTTCAAGATTTTCAAAACAGTGATATCCAAATTTGATTTTCAAAACGTTTTAAGTTTTTCAATTTTACCAAATTTCCAAAATCTGTTAAGTCCCAAAATTCACAATTTCATCTTGCCAAAATATCATTAAAAAAAATTTGCTGTTTGGGATTTGTTTGGCCTATGGAAGAAATTGCCAGTCCATGAAAATCGAAATTAAGTTGACACTGGGTGAAAACAAAATGCAAATGCGTAAGGGGCCTAATGGCGAATTGCCATTCTACCGAACTCGAGCAGGGCTAAAATTGACAAGGCGGCCAAAAAAAAATCAACATCACGCGAAAAATTGTCAAGGCAGAGGTCAAAAATGGGGGTCCCCAAAATTTTGGGGTGATGATGTGAAAACCTCACAGCAACTTCAAAAATAAATTTCAATCTACCATTGCTTTTACCCATGCTTGGACAAATTGGACTCTTAGAATTTTTTTGGGAATGCCATTTTTGGACACCTCCAACACTTAAAAGATTTAATTCAATATACCATTGCTTTTCAAGGGAAAAATGACCCATGCTTGGACAAATTCGACTCTTCAATTTTTTTTTTTGGAATCAATACTTTCCAAATGGCCCAGTCCGGACAATTTTTAGACTTAGAAATTTTAAGCTTTCCATACTTCGTTCAAGGGGAATATCTCCCCCTATCTAGACAACATCCAAACTTGGAAATATTTTCTGTGTTTTTAACTTCCTCCAAGGGAAAAACGACCCTAGTCTAGACAATTCATAGACTTCCAAAATTTTCAAGGTCACCCTTGGGGGAAAATAGACCCTTGTTTGAATGTTTCGAAAACTTGAAATAATTTCAAGCAAATACCATCCAAAGTGGTGGAAATTCATAGTAGGCGTGGATTTTGCCCCCAACACTTAGATTTTTTGTGGAAAAGACCAGTGGAAGTGAGGAATTTCATGTCAAGTCTGGATTTTGATCAAAATATGAAGGGAAATTCATAGTGAGTCCGGATGATGATCAAAATAGAAGGCAAATGCAGTAGAAGTCTGATTTTCATCAAAATATGAAGGGAACTTTATTATAATTCTGGATTTTGATCCAAATGTGAAGGGAAATTCATTATAAGCCTGGGTTTTGATCAAAAGAAGTGTGGGGAAATTCATTATAAGTTTAGATTTTGTGTACTTTTATAAAGAAAAAATGTTTTCCTTAGGATTTGGCAATTTTAAGTATGAAAAATCAATTAATAGAAGGATAATAAGGCCCTTATGCATGAAATATGCCTTTATTAGTTTGTGCCATGGCAGAATACTTATGCAATGGTTAAGTGCAATTAAAAAATATTATAATTTTTATACTAGCCAATAGAAACAAAGTATTATTCAATGTAGCGAATATGTTATATAGTTTAAATATGTTTACATATTTTTTAATCTAAATGCTAATTATTTCAAATCCTATTGGATGGAGGGAAAAAAGGTAAGGAGAAAAATAATTTTTACATTCAAAACTTACCTCAAAATTTTAAAAGCTACTCTTCTTTGATAAATAAATGATACTACTAGAAATTTTTTGCATCTCAATTTCTGTTCTAGAAGTCTCTCTGTGGACACTGAAAATCAGTTAATGTCACATGGGTTAGCTACATGGGTCAGCTGCATAGGAAATTTTTAGCTACAGAGGAAATTGATTTCAGGTTTAAGCTTATACAATTTTTGCAGAGATGTTTTCAGATTTGACGTAGAAAGAGTGTCCCTTTGTATTCATGCTATGCACTGCACTGAGGGTATCTTCTTACTATTTTGGGAACTTCTAAAATTGAGATAATGTCATGACATTAGTCTTTTAAATAGCATGATTTTAACTGCGTTGAGTTGCAAAAACTATGGCCATTGTACCAGTGTTTACCAAAAGTGGCAAAAACAAAGACATACAGCCCTGGGGCAGTGATCCCCTTGTGGACTCTTTCTGCCTTTTCTGTCATGGGAGATGGATAGAGCCACTGCTTTGGAATTTCACTGCCTCTTCCCTCTTTTCCAAGGATGCCCATGTCAAGTCCAATATGCATATTGACTGGTGCGAAAGCGCTGATGTCCAAATCATTTTGGCCGATCTCCTAGTTAATCATCCAGTCTGATCTTTGCCCTCTTGCTCTTACACTTCTCTAATTTCATAAAAAATAAGGGTTTTATTTCTTTTGGGGATTTGTCACTGAATTTGAACAAAAACTAGGGGTTTCCTTCTGAATTTCCACGAGTTTTAGCATTTCTTTTGGATTTTCCAAAATAGGGTGTTCCTCTCTTAATTTCCAAAAAAAAAAGAGGCGAGCAAGGATGAGGTGGAAGTATTGGTAGACGAACTTCTGATTTCTCCATTGCTGCTCCTTAGGTGGATTGAAAGAAGCAATATTGGCTCCGCTTGTTCAATCTCAACGTCTTCCACCTCCCTCCCAGCCATTTGCGTATGGGTGAAGTAGGAGAATTGAAAACCCAACTGAGACAATTAGCTGGGAGCAGAGCACCGGGAGCCGAGGACTGGAAGCGGGAATCATAGCCCGAATGATAAAAGCAGAAGCAGAACCAAGAGGTGCAGAGGATGATTCCCAATACTGGACATTTTTTCATTCTATTCCACTTTCCTAATACCCATGGATGTTAAATGCCCATGTAATCTGCAAACACCATGGAAAAGTTAAAGCCTGGTCCTGCAAGCAACTTGCATTATTATATGCCATCATTAATTATACTCTGTACAATGTTGTCCTCCCAAAGACCATAATTTTCGTGCCATTCTTATTATACTCACCAAAAATTCACCATATCAGCCATTAATTGTGTTTTTTAATGCTCAGCTGAAACATTGAACAGTGCCAAATTTGTTTCCTACCCATTGTGGCCATTAACAATGTTGACGTTTGTACTGATGAATCGAGAGGACTTATTATTAAAAACAAAAAGATTTGATAGTTTATACGGTAATTTTTTAGCAGTGGAAAGGGATTCGATGGGAGGGAAAAGTGATTCAAAGCTTACACCGCAAGTATTCAAATCTAGCATTGTGCTCTGCAACATCAAACATTGTGTTGAAGAAGATGCATTATCTCAATGTGGGCAATTATGCAAAGGTTCATCTAGATTTGGCTCTTCTGACCATCCATTTTCTCCAAAAGGATTGTCAGGATGAAGACCCCATGATCAGAAGGCTTTCTCTCAGGACCCTTTGTTCTTGTTTATGTTTTGTAGCTTCTGTTGGATAAAACTTATATATATAAACAAGTGTTATTGATAACTAATGAGAGCTGAAGAGACATGACTCTATGGAGACATGCGTCTTAAATGTCATATATATATATATGCATTGAGAATGTAATTTGGAAAACAGAGATATTACAAACAGTGTTAGTACATTTACATCCTCTAGAAAACTTAACAGTTCTCTTAGAGTGAAAAACCTTGTGGAATATCTTGTCGGTCCTTTGAGAACAGAGCTTCCAAAATGTTGTAGACTGCTCACAATAAGAAACCACCACCACCCTCTTCTTCCTTACTTTGTGTGTTCTTCCTCACTCTGTGTGCTGTTTATTCTAATGCTTTCTATCTCCTCAGTCACTCTCTACTTCATCTTCATCTCCATCTCAATCGGTTTCACTTGAGACCTACCACATCCTTCCCCATTTTCCTTTGTGAAACTCTGGTATTTGCCTCCTTAATCATGATACCTGCTGGATTCTAGCTGCTATAATGTGACTGGAACAACAATTTTTTTTTTTAATATTGTTGCTGAATATCATTCCTTTTTTCATTTCTACCTTTCAAAATGGTTCAATTGCACGGTTTTGAAGGTACCTTGTCGACTTTGAGTACAACCCGACTTCTAGAAGTAATTTCGCCCAATATCTCAGCATTGTCCACCATCACCTGGAGGCTCTCTTCTTCCTGCAATTTCTTCATTACTATAGCCAATATTTTATATGCATGGACCATTAGTTATAGATCTAGTTGGAAAAAAAACCCTACTGTCTCAAGCATCTACAAACTTGCTTTTCCCTATGCATCTAAAGCCATTTGATTACACTTAGCCATTTTGGGCTTGAAACCTCAGAGTATTTATGTAACACAATCTGTTTACTCATTTTCTTTACATCTCTACAGCTTGAGATAAGACAAAATTGGAGAAATTTGTAATATCCCGGATAGATATTCTAACCGAATTTATCTGATAAATAGATTTAGTATACAGCAAATGGTTTGTTCAATTTAAAACCAGTAGATAACCAGTAAACACTCATATAAAATGCCACAAAATTTGTTATTGCATTATAAAGTAGCAATACAATAACAAGTAAAGAACTCCAATCTTACAAACAGCAATAACAGTCAGATTGGAAATACATAGAGAAGAATGTGTTATTCTAATGTGAATCCTGATGTGAATTCACTACCAATGCTGAGCCAGGTTGGTGTCCGATCCAGCGAGAAGACCCTGAAGGTTTCCGTCATCAGGTTCTAGAAACTGAAAGGCAAGCTTTCCCTTTCTCAAAGATAAATCTGAAACAACTGCAAAATCCAAGCATATTGAAAATGAACTCCTCATCCTTCTTTTAATATTTCACAGTGACTCCAGAAAATGTCCTCAAAAAAGGGACATTACAAAATTTTGAAATTTTCTTGGTAGGCTTTTACAGAATTGAATTTCACTTAAAAAAACAAACAAATATGAAGCTTAGAATATTTTTGCCTGATAACGTCAGTTGCAAATGGTATTACAGGTTGATAAACTTGATCTCGTTTACCATACTCTATCTCATACCTCTGCAAAAAGAACACCCACAAGTGCCACAAACCCATCCGAAAAGGGCAGTCAGAGAAATGGACTGTGCTGATATATTCTACAAACTGAACTATAGTTTGTCTCTGTGGGCACCATTATTTATCAGAGGTGACAAGTGGGCAAAGTCACGTAGCACATCAATGAGCTGTTGTAGTTTCATGCAGCCACAAAACTAGACCATGTGGACTATTTTTTTCCCCAAAAAACTGAAGTTGAAGGCTTGCTGAACCACGTTTAACGTTTTCCAGGCCAATTGGCTGAAATTTGATCATTATGCAGATTACAAAGTCGATTAGTTTTTCTCAGCCAAGACTTGTTTGAGGTAGAAATTGTATTACATTGTAAAATACAATTTCATAAGTAGTTTAATTAGATACTTAGATTCTCTAATATAATCAGTTATATTCAATGATTACCTATTTTTGAAAAAATAAACATATAAATGGAGCTGATTTGTTCTATGCAGAATTTATTAAAATCAAGTGAATAAAATGTCTTGTTTGTGTGTGGATATATTCCCCCACAATAACGCATGTTTGTCCTCACATAACAGATGGTATGATTGCACGTATGGAACATTGTTTGATATGGCCAAATAAGATGAAACTATATGGTTCTCAATTTTTAAGCATTTATGTGGAAACTTGTCATTCAAAATTCTTTTTTCATAAATGGCATAGAATTACACTTACAATTGATTGTGCAATGTCAAAGGTTGAGTCCATTACAAGTGATAAAAAATTAACTAATTGATTTCATTTTAGTGTTATATGCCTCATTAAAGCACATCAATCTTTATTTAAACTTTTAAATTAAATTATGTTTGTTAAATATTACTTTAAAATATTTTTTTACTTTTAATAACTAAGTTGCCAGTTCGGGTTTAGTTCCAAGTTCGAAGTTTGAGAACCGGTTCGCAAGTTTGACAAAATTTTGGAAAAGGGTTTGGGTTCGTTAGTACAAAAACATGTAAAAATTATATTATCTATATATATAAACACACACACATTTTATGAAGCATGAGTTAAAATTAGAATGTAGCATAGTAACATAAACACATTTAAACAACATAAACTTTAAAACACCATAAACAATTAAACTTGTAATCATAGTGATCATACCACCATATAGTAACATAGTTCAATCAACTTCAACATCAAAGATTCAAAACATTTAAAATATCAAGTTCAAGTATCATTGTTTCACGTTCATTGTTTAAATAATGGAATGAAAATCTATTAATATTCTTAGTTCTAAGTTCTTCAATCTTTATCTTCTTCTTCATATTCATCTTCTTCATCTTCTTCTTCTCCGGTATTACTTGCACTAAGGCCAATGGGATTAGCAGAAAAATCAACAATGGTATTGACATCAAAGTCATCAAAATCATCAACTGTAAGCCGAGCAGTGGAAGCATCCAAGTTTGCAATCTCTGCACCTACATCCCACTTCTTTGTCTCCCCTTCTCTGTATTCTTGACTCTTGTACAAAAGAAGGCGCAAATTGTTATGCACAAATACTAGGTTCTCTGCTTTTTTTGATTGCAACCTATTGTGCTTCACCAAGTGGATGAAAGAATAGGTGCTCCAATTTCTTTCTGATGCAGAAGAACTAGCAACTTATAAAGACAACATAGAGTAAGCAATTAAAAAAGAATTAATTCAATCTTATAAAAAATTTAAAATCACTTTCTAGTGATGATTCTTTTGAAGATAAAGTGAGTTAATTTTTTAAAATAAAACTTGTGATATAACTTTGATTGCAAGGGGCTGCAATGTTTGGAATTTTTGGCCATGGAGGTACCACCAACCATGAGCATCCTTCTTGAACCGATGACGAAGAGCATCATTACTTAGACCTCTAACATTGACAAACTCCATGAACTTATCCATGATTACATCTCTCATATCATCATCAGGAAATATTTTTCTAAATGTTGCTTGGTACCCGTCAGACACTTCCATATCTCTATATGGTGGCAACCTTCTTGGTAGATCACAATATTGTGAGCTATAGTATTTGGGGGTCAAGGCATAGGCAAGCAAATGTAATGGAGTGGTCATTTTGTTCCATCTTTCATTAATAATTTTTTGCACTTGTTTGAAAAAGGTCTCTTGCGGATCTTGCTCCTCATTTATAACTTGCTTGATCTTCTCAATCATTGAGTCTATGCCATCATAGATCTCTCCAAGGCAAGGCCTATCCATGTCAATGTACCTAAGCATGCTCATAATGGGCTCGGTGATCTTAAGGAGATATTCCACACATTTCCACCATGACTAAGGGAATAGCCTATCCTTTATTTTGTTTGCCCTTTTAGTGTTCTTTTGCTTCCATACACCCCAATTGTGGCTGATTACGATACTTTGAAGTGCATCTTCTCTTGCACAAGTCGTCTCAAGCCGATTATATGTGATGCAAAACGGGTCTCAGCAACCTGTGACATAAATTAGAGCAAAAAACAAGAACTATTAGATACATATTTTAGAAAAGTATACACATTGCACAAGTAAAATGTGAAAAATCAGAAATTGTCAAATATTAAAAATTAAAATTTACTAACTTGAGTTCAAGTTCATTTACCTTCAATAACTCCAATTTTGAGTATTTCTTGAAAAGAGATTGAGTCATGTGGTGGTTTGTGACAAACATTTGTATGTCCTTAGCCTCTTCATACATTTTTTTGATCCACTCAATTTGGTTCCCAATCTTTTGTAGCACAAGATCGAATGAATGGATTGCACAAGGTGTCCAAAAGAAATGTTGATATCGTGATTCATCCAACAAACCCGCTATTCTACAATTCTTTGCATTTTTTGTTACGACTTGGACAACGTTTCTTGCACCCACTTGTTTAATGGCCCCAATTAGGATATCAATAATAAATGACCCATCTTTTACTTTGCCCTCACAATCCACCGCTTTTGAAAACATTGCCCCTTTAGGGGACACTGCAAGGACATTGATCAAGGGATGGTTCCTGGAATCCTTCCAGCCATCTGAAGCAATTGTCACCCTTGTCTCAACCCATGAGTCCATTATGGGCTTCAATTGATTTTCAATCCATTGGACCTTGTCATCCAACAAGGTGGTGCGCACTTTCTCATACCCGGGGCCACAATACCCTTTTGGAGCTTCATTGGCACCCCTCAACATGTCCTTCCAAAATGGAGAGCGAATAACATTAAAGGACAACCCATTTGCATATAGGCACCTTCCCACCTTAATGTGAGCAATTTCCCAACCCTTATTTTGAAAAGCAGTTTCTAGTGGCCCCTTTCTTTTGTGTACAATGGGGAAAGATTCAATGTCAGTGTCCGCTGCGGTACTAAAGAAGGGCTGGTCTTGTACTATAACATCTGGGGGGGGGGGGGAGGCTGCATTCCCTTGCTCTTTTAATTTTATTGGCACTGCTATAGTGTTTCGTTGCCCTACGTCCTTCTCTCTCTCTTCTGCTGCCTCATGCTCTTCAATATATTTTAACACAGTTCGATTTGGAAGAGGGGCACCTTTTTTGCTAGGGCATTTCTTGACTCCTCTTCTGGTGTAACCACATAAATGACCTACCACACGATGATAAGAACTATTTCTTTCTACACCACATCCTTGACATCGTTAATGGAATGCACCACCTCTTGGAAGGGGTTTTAAAATGTCTACATATAACATATCATCATCCTATAGAAGAGGAAATAGTTTTTAAAGTAAAAATATAATAATTTACTTTAAATAAAAGATATATTTTAGTTTTGGTACTAGTTCTGATTACATACTCAAAATTTCAGAAAGCTTTGCTTTTATGTCTATTTCGCATTTGACCTATACTTCTATTATTTCATAAGATCTTCTCTAATAAGTAAATGCAGAAATGAAATGTAGTTCTAATTTCTTAAATCTGCAGTTTCAACTTAATCTCAATTTTATAAGCATTACGCTGATGGCAGGAACTACGACGCTGTCCGTCTCCTGCAACGTCTTTTGGACTAATTGACTAGCCAAAATTTAATTACAATTAAGATTTTAAATTAAACCCACTATAGTTGACCCCAAAAATGTCTAAAATTTTAATGTTCCCACTTAAGAATCACAACTTGACCACTTGATTTTTCTGTCACCCCCAGTCTTTTAAATCTCTAATTGCCAAAACCAAACTAACCTAACTACTCCATGCGAAAAGAGGAGGTCCCCATTTGCAATGGGCTGATGGTGTGAAAACCTCACAACATCTAGCATCCACCCAATGAAATGTTCCTAAACATTTCAAGAATATAACTTGCTTCGATCCAATACCTTAGATTATTTCCCTTTTCACCTATCAAATGACTATGAAAGCTGTCAAAATGGAAGAATCTATGAAATAAGCTAGGAACCTTAATCTTTAGCTACCCACATGTGTGCAAATGTGTTTATTTTCCGCTCAACAAGAACATTGAAAGCTTCTTAGATTCCTTGTAATTAGCTATTTTTATATCCATACTCCAAAAGCATTCTGGATAGAGCCTCACTGATAGTCAGGCATCCATATCCCTGACGACGTTATTGCTGTGATTTCACCACAGACATTGCTCTACTCTAGTGATTTTTATTGAATAGTACTAGTAGAGATATTCACATACCTAGAGCCAAATTGCCTTTATTTTCTTTTTCTTTTCTCATTTTCATCTCTCCCTTTCTTATTGTATTGCTTTTTTTCTTTCTTTTCAAATTCCATTTTGGCTTATAAGCTGTAAAGCTTATAATGAATTTGGAGAAACCACAATCAATTGACTCAAGGCAAATTACTCTCCTAGCTCCTAAGACAACTAAGCTAACTAATAGAAAGGAAACCTATCCTACTCCTTGAGCCAAGTGGCCTAAGACAATCCTTTCTTCTTCCATTAATGTTTCCTTGAATTCTTTGGCTCCCTTCTTGCTTCCTCCATGCCCTTTCAAATAAACTCTCCTCCCTTTTATATCTTGTGTTGAGGGAGGCACAATTCGTCATTGTCTATCTCTTGATATTTCATTAACTTAATTGACTTATAACTATATTATATCATATATAATTTAAATTTAGTTTAATTAATAATTTTTGTCTTAAATCCTATTTCAAAAAGAAGACATTACAATCCACCCTTCCCAATATTGCTTGCATTCAAGCAATGCCAATTTTTATAAAAATCTATCAATGTGAGTAGATTCCGTTGTGCAACTTTGATACTAACCAATGCATTGAGAATTTGCAAGGCTTGCAATTTTTAAGGCAAGTTTCATCTCATTTTCTAGAGAAATAGATCAAAGCCATCTTTGTAATGGCATCAAAACTGATTTGGATTGACTAACATTCGGCAAAAAAAATCATATCTTTGGGTTTACTCACTATTCTCTTATCCTAGGTCAATGAAAAGTAGAATCGCATGTGAAACATACACTTGAAATGCAAAGTATATGAATGAACCTATGGAGACATAAGCATACAAAGTATACACATAAATATATGAAGACACAAAGCATACATGAAGTTATAATACCCCTTGTTGGGAATATGCAATTCGACTATCAAGTTCCAATGTTTTAACTTTCGCTATCACTTGTAATGTCTCCTTGTGTAAATTCTTAAAATTATGAGAGTATGCACTTGTAATTCAGTTACAATGAATCAATACTGTATGAAGAATTGTATTGATTTGTACCAAGGGATAAACTTAAACTAAATTTTGTTATATCAATGACTTTTATAGGAAATGAAATTTAATCAATAAGATTGTAAATTTACGATGATTGATTTTAATACACACATTCAATTGCTGTTTCAGATTGCTTCCTATTTAGTATATATATTTAATAATCCATGTCTGATATCGTTGTCCTACATTCTCCTCTTTTGGTCTACCTTACTAGATTCGTACCCAGCGATGCAACATCCAACGTGGATGCACTCATATCCGGATTTGCATTCAAATGCACTCCATAAACAATCCATAGTCTATGGATGTATTTGGATGAGTACATTCGTCTGCATCCATAGGCTGCGGATGTGAACTTGGACAATGTCTTTGGGGCATCTGGACAACATTTGGTTGTCTCTAGCCAACTAAGTCACCTTTTGACTTAAAATAATATATTTCAGTGTGTTTTTTTCACAGTCACCTAAAACAACCCTTTATGAGACCATTCATAGTAGAACCATATCATTTTTGTTTTTGATTGAGTTGAATAGCCAAACATGGGGGCCGACCCTTACAATACCACAACCTAAAGGCTGTCAAGAAATCAACAACACATTAGCAAAGGGGTTGTAAGTTACAAATCAAGGCCACAGGTGGCATACTGTTAGTAGGTTAACAATCTTCCTTAAATAGTTCACATGGAGAACAAGGGCCCATGATTGGTTAGTTGTAGCACCGATGACAAAAGAGGCCATTAACAACAGAACACATAAAGTGGGGCAAAAATCCATCTTACATCTTAGTGGCTCCCAAAAGGAGAAGATCACTAAGAGTTACCATCAACCTCCATTGCAAAAACAACAAAAGAACAAAATGTACCCTTGAAAACTAGCAACAAACATTTGGTTAATAGGACGAAATCCCCTGACTATGTAGAGAAAAATAGACATTCTAACCAAAAAGACAAAACAACAAGTGGAGTTGGCAACAATTGCCATAGACCAAACCAAAATACAAAAAAACCCAACAATCAAGATTAGCAAAGGTGCCAACCACAAAAAGCCAGTAAGAGAAAGACATTACTTGCCAACCTTGGCAGGTTCCAAGCTTGTCCACAGGTTCCCACACCTTTGTCTCCTGGAAGAAGCAGGCCAAAGTAGAACATCACCATCCATGAGCTGAATCAAAACTAATCCCATGTGTGAGTAGACTGGCAACAAATGTTTGGTAATAGGAATAAATCCATTGACTATGAAGAGACAAATAGGCAATTTAACCAAAAAGACAAAGCAACTAGTGGAGTTGGCAACAACTTCCATAGACCAGACAAAAAGACAAAAAAACCTGAAAACAAAGATTAGCATAGGTGCCAATCATAGAAATCCAGTAAGAGAAAGATACTACTTGTTAAGATTGGCAAGTTCCAAGCTTGTCCACAAGGTCCCACATCTTTGTCTCTTGGAAGAAGCTGGCCAAAGCAGAACATCACCATTCGTGAGCTGAATTGACTTTAATCCCACATCTGAGTTGCCACAGTTAGAAGAATGCCCACATAGAACAACCATCATCCTCCATCCACAAGTGAATCCCCACCTCTATAGGAAATGTCACCACCTCGGTATGGAACAAGAGGAAGGATAGTAGGAGCACCATGTATTGAATCCACAACTGGGGTGAAATCCATAGAAGTCATGCAAGAGATAGAAAGTCCAAAGAGGCCAACCATCCAAAAAACAACCTCTACTGTAGATCAGTAGAGTGTGCCAAAGCCACACCTCATAAGGGACAAGAAGGCCCAAGCAAAGAAGTGATAATATCTCTATCCAAATCAAACATATACCATAAGGAAGATAAATGCCAACAAACCAAATGTGATAATAATATAAACCATATACAAGGACTATATCTCTACAACTTCAAAACCATTAGAACAAGGTAGGTCTAAAGAACAGGGTCAATACCCAATAACCTAACACAACCTCACCACAAGAAAATGAACCACCACTAATCTCGTGTAGGATAGAGAGCAAAATTCATTGCACAAGCACTCTAGTTGGATGGATAACGAAATCTATTGCATTCAATCGCAAGCACATGTAGGCAATACACAAACAATTGTAGTAAAAAAACCCACCCAAATAGGTTGTCGACAGATCTAAGAGAAGAGGGATGAAACCCCTTTGTCCATACACATTCATCTACCATGTTTCTTGAGTAGAGAAGAGGACTGCAATCCCTACACTCGTATAGAGAGCCCCAAGCATAATACATCCCATGGAGAAGAATGAGGGTGTGTATAGTCAAAGTTACATGGAAAAAGGTCTTGCCCATATGCATTCATCAAAAACACAATCACAAAACCTTGGTATCCAAAGTTTTTTCATGTATGCAAGGGAGGCCAAACAAATGGACAAAGACAACACATATCCCCTTCAAACACCCATATCCAAAACACTCGAATTGGTGAACAAATGAGTAGGTTTTTTTAGCCAAAGGAGCTGACACGCCTATTAAATAGAAAGACAAGAAAATATTGCAGTGATTAATAGCAAAAGGGAAAACATGCCCTAGCCTTACAAAATTAAATTAGGCATTAAACCTATAAGTGGTAGAGGAAAGCCCAAAACAAGGCTGCACTAGTGGAAAGCCCAAAACAAGGCCATGAACAAACCAACAACCATTAGAGGTGTCACTAGTGTCTGGGCACAATAAACATTCGTAGACATTTCATGGGAAGAGAAAGACCTTTATGGAACAAACAACCATTGTCTTCTGAAAACATAGTCCACAGGGTCTATAGTTTGGAATGCATAATGCAGGTTAGGATGTGGGCCAAAAACATCCAAGAGAACGACCAAACCATAGAACAACTGCCCCTTTCACAATCCCTAACACCATCTAGATCTTTCTTTGAATCTTGACAAATGCTTGAAACCCTAGGTGGGCATCTGCCCCCTCTCCCTCTCCCTCTCCATTTCTAAAATGATAGTATATCATTTTGTCTTCTATTTCGTTCTCTTCTCATCTAGTCTCTATTTTGACATTCTGAAGGGCAAGTGATTATTTTCGAAGGCGACCATTCTCGGGGTGCTAGATAGCTTCCAAAAAGGAGATCTAAGCATTTAAGGTAAACATTTGATCCTATTCTTGAGTCTTTTAATGATTTGTTTTAGATTTTGATGTTTTTTCTCAAGATTGTGATGAAAATTTTCATGTTTCTTTAAAATTGTTTTATTAAAGAAAAAAGAAACAAGTTTAGCTCTCAGTTATAATGTTTCTATATATCTTTATCTTGCACTTGTATGCTTGTATTTCTTAGTTTTTTTCTCTGTTACCGGATTTGTCCCATGTTGCCTGGATTTGGGTCTTGGTCTGCGTGGGTTTGGAATCATGTTTGGGTTTGTTGTGGGTGTGGGCAGGGTCCTTATTATGGATTGTGGGTTCGCCTGGGACTGTGCTGGAGCAAACTTAGGCGAATCCACAATGAACTCATGATGAATCCAGGATGACCTGGGGTAGTAGGGTCCAAAATGTGGAATAAAACAACTTTAAAGAGTGTTTCTTTATAATATTTCTTTTGTGTAACCCTGAAAGGAACCTAATAAAAAATATTTCACTCACCTAATCTCTTTGTTGAGGAAGAGGAGGATGGTATAGAAACATTTGGGACTAGTTGAACCGGTTTGGTTCCAATGATGAGGATCTAGATATCATTGCAGCCGGGGATGAAGCCATTGATCCATCATTTTTTGATGACCCATTTGACCCTTGAAGAACAATTGATACTATGATCATTGATAAACTACCAAACACTTGTCATTTATCATTGTGTTTCAAACTTTATTATTTCATGAACGAATCTATATTTTGTAATTTCATTTCACAATTTAGTAATTCAATGTATGAATTTCTTTACGATCATGAAGATAGATTATTGAGCGAGTATTTAATGTTTATCGTTGACATTTAGCATTGATCCATGATCAAGCAACATATATTCATACTGTGAAATGACTTAGTTTTGCAATTATGCATGTTTCTCTTTTTTTTTGTATAGAGAATGCACGTGTGCGCGCGTGCACACACAAACACACACATACTTAGGAACCCACTCACAAACCCAAATCGGAATTTTTTTTTGTTTGAACCCACGAACCTGAATTCGTAACTTAGGTTTTTTTCTAATTTAAATTTTTATGTACTTTATTATAATAGCAAGAAATCAAATTGTGAGAATGACCAGTTGTCAAAGTTTAGTGGGTGGATGGAAACGATAAATTCAAAACTGATATAGTATCCCCTTTATGGAGACATACCACAAGGATTTCATAAGTTGCAAGAGGTGGAGGATATATTTGGAGGTGTAGTTACTATAATCTACCAAAAAATAGCTCATATGATTGAATGAAATTTCACTTTATAGGCCGTGCTTGTAAAGGGATGAGAATCTGCAAAGACTCAAAGAAGAATGGTTTGTCTCCCGCGCAAATATCAAGATTTGTCAAAGAAAAAGTAGGGGGTTTGATAACACAAGTCTTATACTGGTAGAGCTAGAAAAGAAAAAACAATGAATTTACACACTTATATAGTAGCGACCTCCAAACATCCCTTTTTCCCTATATTGGAAGATGAAGATGAAGTACAAATTACCATCCACAAAAGAGGTCCATTGGAAAAGGCATTTATAATGGAGGCAAGAGATATTGATGAACAAAAAAACCCATGTTGCCTCTATGCCAATGGTCTAACTATCAACTTGGTGAGAGGACCATATTGACATGAAATGGTGTTGACAATCTAAGTCATAGTATTCGATGCATATAAAACATGAGATTCGGATATTATTGTTTTCTAAAATATTCGTTGAATTCGCAGTTATTTGAATGGAAAAATCAGAGATGTTTGTTTTTTTCTAAAATATTGGCTGAAATTTGGCACAAAAAATAGGGAATGTTTTTCTACTGCCATAAACATATATTTAGCATTTAGCATCGTTTTTAGGGTTTTCTAGTCAATTTTTCTCTATATAAGAACAAACAGAATATGTATAGCATTAGATTTCTGTAACCAGCGTTCCTGCCATTAAATCCATTCTAGCTCTAGCCATGCATCTGCAACCAGCTGCTGCTCCTTCCATTCAATCCATTCCAGCTCTAGTCATGCATTTGCAACCAGCTGCTGTGTGTCAACGACCATATGCATTTGTTTTAATTTGTTTAATCCTTTGAAAACTTTGATAAATTAATGTCATTGCTATTATATTAAATTTTTTAATTATAAATGAAGATTTTATTTTATCAAATTTATTTCTTTTCAAAACTTTGATAGACTAATGTACATTGTTAGCATATAAATTTAAATGAAGATTTCATTTATTGAATTTATTTCTTGTGTGAACTTTGATAAACTAATTTCCATTGTTCTTATATTAAATTTTATTAATTATGAATGAATATTTCATTTTAAATTTATTAAGTATACTTGAAAATGTTTTATAATGTTGATATATTATTTTTTAAGTATTATGACTATCAAACATTTGTTCCAAATTATAAATGAAATATTTTAAAAATTTGAAATATTGATAAATTATATGGTTATTTATATTTTAAAAATTTAGAGCAAAGTTTATTAGATTTTTTCTTAAAACTATTTTTTTAAATAGTTTAAAATTGAACTCTATTAAAACAAATTTTTAAATAAATATGTTAATCTATAAGTTTTAAAAGTACTAGTTTTAACTTATAATTTTGTTTATATTTAATTGTTAATAAATGAAATCTTTATTATAATTATCTAATAATATTCTCTTATTTTCATAATTTTTTTATTAAACATTAATAAATAAAAGTAAATATATTACATTACATTAAAAAGAATTATATCATATTGAATATATTTTAAAATAAATTATATTATATTACATATATTTAAAAATAAATTATATTATATTACATATATTTAAAAATATTTTAAACTATATGAGGCTAATTTAATTAAAAATTTTCTCTAATTTTTAATCCACCCAAACTTCTGTCGAATTTTATAGTTGCCAAACTCGAATTCAAATTCGAACCATGTGACTTAGTTGACAATCAATAGTGCACCTCATGGTTTCACGAGTCCTAGGTTTGAAAGGGAGTGTACCACCTTATTGCAAAGAGATAAGAATGCTATCAGGTGTTTCTATTGTTTCCAATGGATGGAAAGATATTAGAAACCGTGCATTGATTAATGTTATTGCAGTGTCCCCCAAAGGGGCAATGTTTTTGAGGGCAGTTAATCGTGAAGTGGAAGTGAAAGATGCAGAGTTCGTTTTTAGAATTCTCATTGACTCCATAGGGATGGTGGTTACTGAGAATGTGGTTCAGGTAATGTAAATGGTGATCAATCTCTATGAATTAGTCTTAGTCTTTTTGTATGCTCTGCATTTTGATTTCCTAGATAATCCTTAATGATTATATTTGCTGATGCAAGGGACTTCTGAATGTAGCAATTGTTAGATATCTGTTCATGCTTTATACTCTAAGTGGCCCTTTAATGAGTACTGATTGCTGATTGAGTATGACTATTTATCATTTGATTCACAACACAATGTATCCCCTTCAATGCTTGGAATTAATCTTCTTTATACTTTATTGGTGGAAGGGTCACCATTTGTAATTATATTATATTATTATTATTTATCTATCTATTTATTTTTATATTTTGATTTTATTATTATTAATTGTTAATTAAATAGTGTTTCAGAAAGGAGAGATTACAACAATTGGGTGCCTTACTTTATAAAACATTCACATGTCACTTACATATCATCTTGGCAGGGATGAAAAGTGGAAAGTTGAATGGGTCGAATTTGTGTATAAGTAATAGAAGATTTGAAGTGCATAGCTGATAATGAATTATAAACACAATTAGCCAAATTTCATGATTAAGAGTATTGTGACAAATGAATGCCATGATTGCAAATCTGTATTGCATGATATTGGAATTCTTGAAGAGAAGCATTTCTAATAGAAAACTGTGTCAATTGTTTTGTATTGATATATAAATATTGATAAATTTCTCATCCAGAGATGCTTATCGTAACTATAATCAACTGTGGGAAGTTTTATATTGGTACAAATTTTTTCACACAGTTTGCTTCCAGAAACACTTATATTCACTATAATGGACTGTGGGAGTATTCTATCTTTAATTGCAATGCTTCTTCTCTTGTTTATGGTTGCAAACTTACAAGAAATTTCTTATGTGAGAAAGCTGACTTACACCTGTACATACACCCAACTATAAGAATTATTTGTACAAACTAATCATCTGTTTCACAATTACCAACAATATGAGATTTGTAATCATAATTGTGTACAGTAGGTGGGGTATTATTGTTATGGTTCTTTCGGAAAATAGATTGTAGCTTATTCTATCTTAATGTGAGGTTAAATTTTTTAATTTATTGATCCATTCAGTTTTTCCTCTTGCTCTAGGTTGAGGCAAATGATGCAGTGACTGTTGCAGGGATGACAAGGCCCAAGCAATTGCCAAGTGAAGTACTCTCAGACTTAGCTATTTCTGCATCTACCAAGTTGCAATCTTTTCGGGTACATCTTCATTTATATGACGTCGCAAAAATTGCATTAAACATACATCTTAAATTTCTGTTGACAAAACTAATTAGATGAATGAAAGCTCCAAATTGCCTTGAGACTGGAGCATGTGTGTACAAAATTGTTTTTCACCATAGAGATGTTAAATAAGAAAATTGTGAAATGTCTAAACAACTTGATTCGTTTTCTTGCAAACCTGTAGTTCTAAATTGTGATACTGATTTTTTTTATAGAAATGTTACAAAGTTCTATGGATTTAACACAACCACACAATTTTGATCCGCATAGATAGCATCATAACATACAATATTTTTACTATTAGACCACTATTGATCTATTCTTGTCAGCTATTCTCTATATTGAGGTACTTGAATTTATCCCTAGGATAGATAATTTTGCACACTAAACTGGACATTTGTCTGCCAAATTTATGATTTAGAAGCCTTCATTAAAATTAGAAGATAGATGGTTTTATAGCTGAAGAATGAAGTGAAACTTGAATAGTTAATTAGACCATCTCCAGCTTCTTGTTGGGACATGTGCCTAAGAAAAATCATGATTCCTCTCTCTTATTTATGACTTGAAATCATAACACAATATTAGAACAAAGAAATAATTAACAGGATTATTGAGGAAGAGCTTACAATTATATTTTTCTTTTTGAATCTTGGAAAAGTACTTGGATCTGATGGCTATCCTGCTTAATTCTAACAAAATTCTTTGGACATTATCAGAAAGATACCCTTGAGATGTTTGAATGGCTAGTTGTACTCGTAAAATATTGCTAAAGCTCATTTTTTTAGGCATTGTAGCTGAGCACCATGAAGTTTTGAGGACGGGGACAGTAGGGGATGCCGAGACCAATTTTTAGGGGACAATAGGGAATGACCATTAAAAAAGGGGAATTTATAATACATAGAGAGGGGGATTTTGAATGTGTATATTATAATATTGATAAACCATTCACCCTAGACATCATAGAAGATTAATATCTAGAAAATTAGCAAAATTCAAATGCTTTCATTTCAAAATATGATATACATATGATAAAAATGCACAAAGCTCCAAGTTTCATGCATGGAATGGCATAAAAACTGACATTTAAACAATAGGCATACTATAAGTCTATACCTAAACTACTAAACAGGAAACATACAAGTCCAACTCCATACTCAGCCGTCCATAGTAATCATAATGTCAAGAGATAAGTAAATATATGGTGATCTGTAAACAACACATGGTAGGCCTAGGAATCTAAGTTAAAATCAGAGCTAGAATTTGAGTCACTACTAGGATGGGGGTCTTCCCCAACCAATGGAATCCCCATCAATCCTAGAGGCGTGTCATCCTTCTCAATTTGCATAGCATCTTTGGGATTGACACCCCAACATAAGGCTGAAGTTTGATGATACCTAATATTGTGTCAATCTTGTAGCCACAATGCATTGTGAACAATAACCAACTTAATCTTATCAGATTTCCACATTCCATTTGAAATGTATTATTTGTCTCTGGATTTGACTCTGTATGTTTTCTTAGCATCACCATTTTGGATCACACTCTATGATCCATCATCAGGATGAGGGAATGCAAGAATAGTGAGATATGCAGACCAAGACTAATCCAAGGGGAATAAAAAGAAGAAAAGGGGGAAGGGAAGCACGGAAAACGAGAAGAAAGAATTAAAAAGGAAAAAATAAGAGAAAAGAAAATGAATATAACTAAAAATATCAACCCTACAAGACAACAAAATAACAAGATATAGAAGAATGAAAATAAAGAAGAAAATGCACAACCAAAAAAGCAAAAAATAATTACACCCTAAACAACTAAAGACTGAGCACAAAACAAGAAACTAAAAACAAAATATATGTTCCAATCAGTGATGTTCTGGAATCTATTAATATATAAGATCTAAATGAGAATATAACAAAATAAAAAATTATATACATATATAAATATTTAAATATATAGTCAATATGAATATAAAAATTATACATCTATATAAAAGACTAAGAGGGAAATATAGTAACGAATGCCATTCATATATATATATATATATAATCACTAGCTTCTTCGATCCTCTAGAGGTAAGGTTGTTCTTCTTGACTAATTGGATGAATCTATATATGGACCAGTTTCTCTATTTTGTGAAAGAAGACGAATGAAAAATATTCTCAACTCCGGTGCATCCCTACCATGTCACATCCACCATCCAATTGGGTCAATTTAAGGTGATGTAGCTCTGTGTGTCCTCATGTCTAGTCTGCCAGAGTTTGGACCACGAAGATTGGTGAATGCAAGCCACGGACTGTGAATTTTAATAGCATCATCTTCATTATACATTTTTGCAAGGGCCTCAAAGAAGCCATACTTCACTTGAGGTGAACACAAAAAGAAAATCTTATTAAATAATGAAGAGATAATCATAAGAGATCTACTGTGCTATTTAAAATGTAAATGGAAACTTGAGATGCAGGGTGCTCATAATGTGCTACCATTTTGTCACACTAGGCCTAAGATGCTCGTCATAAAATCCGAAATTATGGTCCTACTATGAATAGCCTGCTTGATCTGCTCAGGCATACTATCAAAGTGTCTTATAAATTTCTCCAAGGTTAGGAGAGTTAGTATTAGCATATCTTATGACCTGCAAAACAGGCTCAATGAAGGAGCAAATTTATCCACAAGTGCAAACAAGTTACAAGTTAGAAACATCTTAAATTTTAAAATTATTAATTTTAAATACTAAAATCAGCAAATGCTAGAATCGGAAATAATTTTATAAAATGAGCAACAATTTTCCTACCTCATTGTGGACCATGAGTTATCATCAAGGATTCTCTACTGCACACTTCTTCCCTTAGATGTGCTTGACTCATGCCGTCTACCCCACTCTGCATTTATCAACATGGATTATAGACACTTTTGGACCTCAAGCATCCTCTCCAAGAAAATAGAGTAGCTAGCATATTTAGTTTCCTACCTGATTGTGGACCACGAGTTATCATCAAGGATTCTCTGCTGCACACTTCTTCCCTTGGATGTGTTTGACTCATGCCGTCTACTCCACTCTGCATTTATCAACATGGATTATAGACTCTTTTGGACCTCAAGCATCCTTTCCAAGAAAATAGAGTAGTTAGCATATTTAGTTTCCATGGGCTTGAGGAATCCCTTCTTGGAAATTCCCTAAACAATGCAAGTGAAGTGTGATGGTTGCAAATAAACAGTTACACATCTCTAGCCTTTGACACCATTGCCTCTATCCAATCAATTTTCCCATTGTCTTTCCATGTATTGTTCAATGCATGCACACAACACTAGCTCCAAAAAGTGTGCTTTTAAGCACTCTACACCATCAATCCAACTAACTTACATACCTAGGCTGAATTAGTGATTACTTACACAACATTAGTGGATCTAACCTTTTCTATAACATCTCTGAAAACTTGAAATTGGGAGGTTTCATCCTTCCTTTTCCCTAACAATCTATAACTCTAAAGAAAATAAGAGCTTTTTGTGCCAGTGAGTAGTGACAATAAGATTGATGAGTGGCCGATGTATGATTGTGTCCACCCATCCATGATGATGGAACATACATCCCTCAACCATGTCTGTCTCATATCCTCCATCAAAATACTCATTTTGGAGTACTATTTATCAAGAAGGGTGGTGCCTAGTTTAGTTTCTCCCAGTGGAACAAATTAGGGACCAACATCATAGATATCTTTGCACATTTGTTTAAAATATGATGATCATGACACATGGAATGGTTGAATGAGCATAAAGGAATTTAGCAAACAGATAATTCAGTCACCTCTCGTGCTTGCAAATTTAAAAATTTGAGCAACATTGGTTTCTCTCTTAGCCTTCTTTGCCTTTCCTTTAGTAGAAGTAGGAGTGGGCGTGGCACTTTATTCCCTACAATAAGGATCAGTCATTGCCAAACTAGCTTGCACATTCTCTATTGAAGTCCTTGACTTTAATGCTTCCCCTTTCATATGGAAGTTAGTTGCCTCTGTTGTTTTTATTATTAGAAGTGTTTAATCAGAAATTAACAAATTTAAAAAAAAAAAAACAGTAAGTCATAGAATTACTCTGGGAAAACCCTCCTCGAAAAAACCCAGCAACAATAATAATATTTATATGTACATCATGTGAAGAGAAGAAGTCTGATACAATTTAGCCAATACTAGGCCAATCTAAATTAGCGATAATACCACCTTTGTAGACATCACAATAATTCATCAGACTTAAGCATCCATCTGCTTGCACAAGTACGTATCGATCTGACATACACTAAATCAAACAATTCTGTTTCTCCTTAAATGTTTTCTGTCAGCTCCTTTATGTATTCACCCACAGCTAAATTAATAATCCTCACACCTGTGCAAACCCTTATATAAAGAAATAACCACAAATATGCAGACCTTTCATACCTTCGATACCGAGTAGTGATATCCCCCAATGCTATCACTTACTTTTTCAATTTTTTGAATAGCACTCCAATTCTAGGAAAAAAACACCACCCAGAATGACTAAAACACAACCCAACTATGTTCAATATTCATAACATTATATCATGCACGACTGTGGTAAATTTCGACTCTGGTAATTTTCTTCACAAGAAAAATTAGTGCTACAAAAATTCCTTTCAAACGCTCTGCAGTCCCTTCCTTTATGCCACCAATAGCATCGTCTCCAGCAACACAAAATTTCAGAACATAAATCATCCACACTCATGTGCACTTCAGTTTTTAGCTTGAGGCGTTATAAAAATCTGACAGCCATCCACTCTGAAATAGGAAGGAGGAATAAATTATAATGTTTTAAATAAAACAATGCCATCATTACAATTGCCCAGCTTTTGAAAGAGAACAGGTTTTGACATTTGCGATGCATGCACACATAATTCAATACAAGTAGCTCCTGATAAATAAAAAGAAACACATGGACCTGTTAAATATGAAACAGCACTAACATATTAGAGACGACACCCAAAATATTTGACAGGGCATGGAAGGAACAATTTTGTCTAACATGTCATCACACATTATAGATATTATGTGTTTGAACTTTGAAGCATTACAAATAGAATATGTGTTCGAAGCATGTACACAGGCCCCACCTCAAGTTGAAACTCAGGCAAGAAGCTCAATCAAGCAAGCAAGCTGGTGGTAAACAAGCAACTTTTCAAGCAGCTTAAGCTCATCAAACAGCTCAAGCATGTTAACCAAGCAAGTAGACAGCTCAACCAAGAACATAAGCAATTCAATTTGACCTTAATGCATAATTAGGAGCTTGGCTAGCTCAACCAAACCTTTGACATCAATGGCAAAAATTCCTGTAAACTCCCCCTTTGTCATTGATGGCAACTCCGCTCCTGAAACCAAGAAACCAATATTTTCCCCCTGAGATTCTACTCCCCCTTTGACAAAAATGACTGATTTAAGTCAGAAATTATCCAAATATTGATACAAACTGTAAATGTGCAAACACTGAAGAAGGGGCATCAAATAGTGCAATAGATACTCCCTCTGAGCAATACAACTCTTCAATGATGGAGTGAAACCACTCGTAACATCTGTTTCAGCTTTTCAAATGTATATCTTGGCAAGGGCTTAGTAAACACATCCACAATCCGACTCTTTAGTAAAAGCATATTTAAGATTAACTTGCTGATTACTAATTTGTTCGTGCCTCAAATGATACTTGATAGGAATATATGTTAATTGTACTCGTTTTATCACAAAAGATAGAAATAGGATGACTGGAATCTACCTTAATGTCTTTCCATGTCTCCATCCAAAGAACCTCTGTTTAGCAGGACACTGCTGTAGTGTATTCAGCTGTTGAGAGGCAAACAGCTGCTTTCTTTTTACTATGCCATGATTCTAAACACCTTAATGTTGCTAAAGACCAGAAGTAATGGTTTCAAGCTGCCTTCCACCACTAGATAAGCACTCTTAGCCAGGTCTAATAACTTCTTTAATGGTTACTGTTATGCTTGTAATTACTTTGGACACAAGGCATTAAATTGTAGACTGTCTCTTGGAAATGATTTCAGATTTGTGAATAACAACTGTTTTGCCCCTTCTGAGGAATTATAATCTTGTTTGTTACAAATGTAATAACATTGGACACAATTCAAGATTTCGTAAGAATGCCATGGCAGATTTCTCAAAGAAAGATGTTAAGAATTATGCTGAGGAAACCGAAGTGTGGAAGAAGAAAGAGAAAGAGTCTGCAACAAAGTTTTTTTGTGCAAACAGCTCTTCTTGCACAATATAGGAAAGATATTTGGTATGTAGATAGTGGCTGCTCCAGACACATGACCAGAGATGATAGTAAGTTCTTGAGCAACTACGAAGGTAGCTGTTGCCAACATTGTAAACTATCTTTGAGCATACACCTAGTTGCAATGAATGCTAAGCTAAGTTGTCAATTCGGGTGTGGATGCGGATGCAGGTGGGAGAATTGGTTGCACAATATTTTTTGGGTGGTTTTGGATGTGTTTGGAATCTGGATGCATTATATATATATATATATATATATATATATATATATATATATATATATATATATTGGATGGTTTAAACATCACACACTAAGGCTTGATTCCCAAGCTAAAAGTGCTAAATAGGCAAAGTTGAGTTATTTTTTAGAAGCTTAAATTTTCCCTTAAGTGATGTTTAAGGGTGACCTATATATATGTATATGCAAATAAATGCAAGAAATATATTAAATTAAATCATTTGGTAGAATAATACTTCATCATTGATCAAAATAAATATTAAATGCCAATTGATAGTTCGCACATATTCAACATGAAATAACTAATAAGCCATATCACATATTGATAGGTCTATGTTCATGATTCCAATACAAATCAGAAAATCAGTACAATTACAAAATCAAAATTTAGTTCATGATTCAATGTTCGTCAATCAAGATTCAATGGTCACTAATCAGATTCAGAATCATAAGGATCTACAAGAAAATTCATATCCTCATCATCTACAGCCATGACAAGTTCCAGATCATTTGAACCCAAAGAAGTTCCACTTGTGCCAGATGCATCTTGTGTCATGATGTTATTCATCATCATTGTCATCTATGGCTTTAGCAAGATTATGAACCGCTGCATCCAAGTCCACACACTCAAGGGCTACATCTCAAAGCTTGGCTGTCCCTTCCTTGTAGTGATCCTTCTTACGTGACAAAAGACACGGGCTGGTATGAATGTAACCCAAGTCTTCAGCTTTTTTTGAGCGCAACTGGTTATGCTTCATTGAGTGGATAAAAGAGTACGTATTATATTTCTGTTCAGCAGTAGAAAAAATGCACCTTGGATAGTGGTCACAGAATTAAACATAAAAATAAAAAACAAATTAAAGAATGTTAAGAACTAAATTTTAGAATACAAGTGGTAAACAAAAAAAACTTGTGAGAGGACCTTAATTGCAAGAGGTTGGTGACCATAGAGGTACCACCATGTGTTAACTCCCATGTCATATTGGTCCTTTATGGCAATTGGATTAAGTTTTGATCCCAAGGCAAATAAGCCAAATTTTATCCTAACATTTTTGTGCATTTCATCATCTTGGAAGAGTCTTTAAAAATCTTTGTAGCACCCATTAGCAACTTCGTCAACTACATATAGTGCTACTCTATTTGGCATAGCAAGTATTTCCTCACTATAGTAACTCAGAGATAAGGCATATGCAAGGTTTTGCTATGGGGTAGTCATCTATTCCCAACAATGATGAATGCTTTTTCCACCTTATTGCACAAGGTTTCACACTTTGTGGGTCATTTTCATGTGTTTGTATGACTAGTTTTACCTTCTCTAACATTGTGTACATGCCATCATAGGCATCCCCTAAACAAGGCTGATTTGTATCAACGAAGTGAATTATAGTCATGATAGGCTTGGTAAAATCCAATACATATTGTACACATGCCTACAAATTGTTATCCAAGATCAATGCCTTGATCTTTTTGGCTCTCTCTTAATTCAAAGCCTTCCATATGCCCCATTCGTTAGAAATAACCATTTGGCTCAATGTTGCACCTTGAGAGTTGTTTCATAACAATAGTATGAGATCATGATAGGCTTAGTAAAATCCAATACATATCGCACACGTGCCCACCATCCAAGATCAATGGTCAACCTTTTGGGTATGCCCCACTAGTTAGAAATAACCATTTGGCTCAATGTTGCACCTTGAGAGTTGTTTCATAACAATAGTATGAGATGCAAATTGGGTCTCAACAAAGTAAGAAAGTTAATAATAAAATGTCAATATTAAGCAAAGTTGTATGAAATTTGATAATTGAACATGACATAGAATTTATTAAAGTAAAATAAATAAATTAAATGTAGTAATTAGAATTTACCTTCAAATACTCCAATTTGGAGAATGATTTCAGTATCGATTGTGACATTTGATGGTTCATTAAAAACATGTGTATCTCCTCCCCCTCTTCGTATCTTTGGTTCACCCAATCTATTTGAGTGCTAGCTTGTTGCATGACCAAGTTGAGGGAGTGTATGGTTCATGGTGTCCAAAAGTATGGTCATGCCAACCCTCAACCAAAGCACCTGCACCCCTACAATATTTGGTACTGTCTCTAATCACTAGGACCACATTCTCACTAGCCACCATCTCTATGGCCTTGATGAGAATTCTGGAAATGAATTGTGAATCTTTCACTTCCCCTACACAATCAACTGCCCTTACAAACATTGTCTCTTTGGGGACATGGTAATCACATTAATTAATGACCCTTTTCCTATAGTTTTCCATCTATTAGAAACAATAGAAACACTCGAAGTTTTCCAAGAATTTCTAATTGGTTGAAGAGATCTCTCTATAGAGATCTTCTCTTTTCACAATAGGGTGGTACGTACCTTTTCATACCTCGGATCTATGTACTCAGCAAGTGCTTTATTGATAACTACCACTAGGATAGATATCTTACACAAATCTATCTAAACAAATGCTGAGAAATATCAATTATAAAATACCTTAAATTTATTGTATTACACTTAAAAATATTTATAATTTTTTGGTATTGACTTAAGTTTTTTAATTTTAATTTCTAAAAAAAATTGATCATTTATATCTTCCTAAACTTATAATTATAGCAAATATTAAATTATTTAAAAAGAGCATATTATGTTATAATAAATATCAAAATTTTGACATGTAGATGGTTGTCAAATTTAAGTTAAAAGATGACTGTTAATATTAACACACTCACAGTATCACACTCCACTCTTTTTGCCATTGTAGAATGTCTCTGGACATTAATCATCTCTTTCCAATATGGTGATCTCACCAAGTTGAAAGAAAGACCTTTGGCATAGAGGCAACGTGCAATGGCTTGATCAATAAGTTCTCTTGCCTCTATTTTAAATGTTGTCTCCAATGGACCCCTTATGCACTGGGTAATTTTTAGTTCTTCCTCTTCCACTTCCAGTATAAATACTTGCAAGAATTAATGTTTGGAGGATACAACTAGTTCTATGTGTAGTTGCACTTTTCTCTTTTCGAGTAGATGTTGATAAGAAGATTGTTTTGATCTTCTAACCAATTTATTAGCGTCTTCTTGTTCTTTTATATATCTTGATATTTGTGCATTGGACATCCCTTCCCATCTGTGTCTTTGCACATTTGCCAGAAGGGCCCATAAAATGAAGTTTGATTCAAGAATATGAGCTGTTGAGTAGTTTTCCTTTTTTGTTATCACAATGATTACACTTCCAAAGATATGAGCCACCTTCTTAAAGCTGTGATGTCCTTGTAGTATGTCTCCATAAAGGAGATCCTACATCAATTTTGAATCTATTGGCTCTTTGCTCTCCCACTAAACTTTGACTAGCACTAGCAACCATTCTTGGACAATACAATCTAATTTCTTGCTATTATAAGAAATTTTAAATTAGAAAAAGACTATGAACATCAAGCATACACGTGCAAAATAAGATACAAAATCTTAGAATAGATAGCTAATCTTGTTTCTTTAGGTAAAAAAATGAAAAAACTTGAAAAACTCTTAAAAATCTCAATTTAAAAAAAAAAGAATTAAGTATAGAATCGGTTGTTTGCCATAGACGCTTAGATCTCCTTTGTGGAAGCTATCTGACACCCCATGAACAATCCTTTTTGAAAATGATCACATTGTCTTCAAAATGCCAAAATGGAGACCAAATGAGAAGAGAGCCTAGCTGCAAAAAAATGAGATGAAAAAAGAATGGCCTCTTTAGGGCCATTTTAGGGTTTAGTACAAAAAAATTTAAAAATGATAAAAAATGGAATATAGCACATGTTTTTAAGTTGCTTTTAAGTTTCTTTTTTCTTCCAAAAAGTGTCAAGTTTGATACTGGGTCGTGGATGCTAACGGAGGCTCTTGGGTACCCCAAGGATTCTCCTAGGAAGTGCATCCTTGGCCCTTGGATGCATTTCTCAAAAGCACATGTTGGGCCCCCGGATGCCTTGTGGACTGTAACTTCGTATTCACAAGGCATTCGGGGCCTAGGATGCACTTCCATGGAGCATCCATAGGGAACCTGACTCTTACCTTTGCATCCTTAATTGACCTTCGTATCCAAAGCTGCAGGGAGCACATTTGCTCCCTAGGTGCTAAGTGGTCCGTTCATTCTCATGAGAAATGGGTTCTTGTGAACCACTACTTATGAAACATGGGTCAATGAGTTTGACTCAAAAACCATATAGTTGAATCCTGATAGCAATATCACAATTGTTGGATGACTTTATTAGCAAAATATGTTGAAATACCTTTGCAATATACCTCTTTATTGTGTTAAAATCTTGATTATGAAAAGGTGTGAACCACCTTATTGGTAAAGAAGAAAGCTTCAATAGAGACATCATTGAGTGTGATTAAGGATGCCTCGCACAATTGATTAGCTTAGTGGGCTTTATAATGAATGGTTCATAAGGCACATTACTTGTTGAAGGTTTTGCAATTAGGATTGCAAGCAAAATAGACATCATTAAGTGTGATTAAGGATGCCTTGCACAATTGATTAACTTAGTTGGCTTTATAATGAACGGTTCATAAGGCACATTACTTGTTGAAGGTTTTGCAATTAGGGTTGCAAGCAAAATAGGCTTAACCTTGGAGGAAACTCCATTGTCAAGTACACTTGAGCTGGAGTAGTATTGGGATGGGTGACCTCCCTAGAAGTTTCAATGATTCACCTTTGTGAGCATCACCTAGATGCAGTGAGCACTAAGTGTTCCATTCATTCTCATGAGAGATGGGTTCTTGTGAACCAGTACTCATGAAACATGGGTCAGTGAATTTTGACTCAAAAATTGCACAATTGAATCATGATAGCAATATCACAATTTGACTTACTATGGAGTATATCTCATACTTATCAATGATCTAAGAATGTTGAAAGGAAGCTCATTGCCATAACTTCAACTAACAGTGCTCTGATTTGCAACCTCTTTGGTATCATTTTTGAAGGCCTTGCCCAATGAGCCTCTTCATGAAACCAAAACATTCTCTTAGATTAGGTTAACAAAAAATAAAAATAAGTTGAGAAAGCATATTTTTGTGTGCATGTACTATTTTCATAAGCAATTGATCATTTCAATTTTTCTTTTCGGATGTCTAAAGAATGATCTATTACGAAGTATTTGGTAAATATTTGCTTGATATTAACAATGATCAACAAATCAATATATATAAAAGAACGAACGATGTTTCCTTAGGAAACAATATAATAGAAACATTATATTCTAGATTCAAGAAATTAAATATTAGAAACATTCTAATATTTATAGGAGATTACAATAGAAAACCATTAAATAATAAATAATAATAATAGAAACTATCTATTATTGTATACACTCCCTTAATGGTTAATCTATCGACAACACCAAGCTGTCCTCTGAGTTGGAAAAACTTATTTGGACCAAGAGGCTTGGTGAGAACGCCTGCAGTATGATCTATTGTAGGAATCCACTACAAGTCAATTGTCCCGTCTTCAAGCAATTGCTGTATGTATTGACAATGAACATCCACATGCTTGGTTTGTTTATGGAAGATTGGTTTTCGAACTAAATTGATAACACCTTGGCTATCAACAAACAAAGTTGTCAGGCCTTCTTGTGACATCTGCATATCCCTAAGCATCCGACGAAGGCAAACGACTTCACAACTTGCTTTAACTGTCCCTTTGTACTCAACCTCTGTAGAGGAGAAAGAAACTGCCTGTTGCTTCTCACTAGTCCATGTGACGGTACTGGAACCCAAATTGAACACATCGAGACGTTGACCTTTTATCATCAACAAATCTTGCTTGGTCTAAATTTGTGAGATTAGAACTCCAAGAGTAAAGAAGTCCATAATTAGTAGTCCCCATCACATAACGAAGCACATGCTTTGCTTCCATCCAACGATCAGCCTTAGGAGCTATCGTAAATCATGAGATGTAGTTGTTTGAGAAGCTGATATCAGGTCTAGTAGCAGAGAGGTAGATGAGGCTGCCTACTAGTTGCCTGTATGTAGCATCATCAACTAGAGGAGAATTAGACTTGGCTGATAACTTTAGATGCAAGCTTGCAATCCTGCATACGAAACTTGTCCAACAAAGCCTTGGCATATTTGGATTGAGAAATGAATATACGAGTAGATTGTTGCCAAACCTCAACACCTAGGCAATAATACATGAGCCCAAGGTTAGTCATATCAAAAGACAGGCATAAATTGTGTTTGATTCGCTAAATCAAAGATGTCGAACTTCCAGTGATGATCAAATCATCCACATAAACGATCAGAAGGATGATGTCACCGTCAGAAGTCTTGATGTACAAATTGAGTTCGAAGAACTCCTCTTGAAGCCTTGATCACTGAGGTACTTATAAAATTTCATGTACCATGCCCTAGGGGCCTGCTTCAAAACATAGAGAGCTTTTACCAGTCTAAGAACCTCATGTTCTTTACCAACAACTTTGAAACCAAGAGGCTGCATCATGTAGACCTCTTTTTGTAGGTCACTATTCAAGAAAGCACTCTTGATGTCCATCTGATTGGCCTTCCGGCCAAAGAGTGCTGCCATGGCTAGGACTAATTTGATTGTGCTCATCTTTGCAGTAGGAGCAAAGGTCTCCTCATAATCAATGCCTTGATGTTGAGAAAAGCCCTTTGCAACTAAACGAGCTTTGTACTTATCCAAAGTACCATCGGACTTGTATTTGATTTCTTAAACCCGTTTGCAGCCAATGGGTTTCTTCCCTAGTGGAAGATTGGAAAGGACCCGAGTGTTATTCTTCAACAGGCTCTGGTGTTTAGATGTCATGGTCTGTTCCCACTCTAGAAGGCCTTTAGCCTTGGAATATGTTTGAGGTTCAAACACACTGTGAATGTTGGCCATGAGAGAAAGTTAATTGACTCTACAGATTTGCTCTTTTTTCGAGCAGTTCTACTATCAACGAGCTCATCATCTCGAAGATTAGCAAGTGTCTCAGCCCACCACTTAGGCCGGAGAGGAGAATGATTGACATTAGTATTAGGAGATGCTCTATGATCAGGTTCCTCATCAGAAGAAGTGAGATCAAATTTAGGTGAAACATTTACAAATATGGGCGATCCCATAGGAGAAGTCAGAGGTGTTTGTATAGGAATCACTGGTAGAATTGGAGCTGCAGGAGCCCTCCCATGAGGTGGACCTAATGGAAGCCAAACTCCCAAATCATGAGCCTTCATAGGCTAGTTGGCTGGATTAGGAATAGGAGAAACATGCATGAATAGTCCTTCTGCTCATCACATACTACATCACAACTGTATAGGCGATGAGATGTCTTAGTGTCGATCAAGTGGTAGGCTTTGTGAAGACTACTGTATCCAGCAAGCATGAGTTCTTGACTCTTGGCATCCAACTTGGTGCATGATGCATCAAGGATCCAAACAAAAGCAAGAGAGCCAAAAACCTTTAGGTGACTGATTCTGGGCTTGCGACCTGACCAAGCCTCTTTCAGAGTCTTACCTTTGACTTCCACTGTGGGTGAGTGATTCAAAAGATAAACTGCAGTGTTAACTGCTTCTGCCCAAAACTTCTTCGGAACATGTCTATGTTAGAGCATGGATTGAGCCATCTCGGTGATTATTCTATTCTGACATTCAACTACATTGTTTTGATGTGGTTTGTGGTTAATGGGTGCTTGATGCCATATATCATAGAAGCTAGAGAATTCATTAGAACAAAATTCCCCCCCATGGTCTGACCTAAGAGCAATAATAGATTTCCCAGACTTTTTTTCAACCAAAGGTTTAAACTTCTGAAATACAATAAATGCTTCTGATTTCTTTTTAAGAAAATATACCCTCATTTTTTTACTGAAATCATCAACAAAAAACAAAAAATACCTGGACTCAAGAACAGGAGTGGCCATAGGGCCATCGATACTGGCATGAACAAGCTGAAGGACCTGAGAAGCATACCATGAATTGCCAATAGGAAAAGGTGTGCGATGTTGCTTCCCAGCCTGGTATGCATCACAAACTCTGAGCTGCTGAGTCTGAATCCATGGCAATCCGAGGACAAGCTCTAATAGAGCAAGCTGAGAGAGATAGTGCACATTTAAGTGTCCATACTAGTGATGCCAAAGTGTGCTAACAAAAGGCCGCTGAATGGCCATAGCTAAGTCTCGAGAATCACTAGAATCAGTATGTCTGAAAAGACCATGATCCTCAATACCCACTGCAATAATAGACCGAGTTGCCCTATCAATGATTTTGCAATGATGTGAACTGAAGATGACATCCAATTGCGGAGAGTGTCGCAACAACAGACTAACTGAGAGTAGATTTTGTTCCATCCTTAGAATGTAGTACACATTGAGGAAAATGAGATTCCTTCGGAAGATTGAATATGAATGTTGCCTTTGTCAACAATGGTACACTCTTTGTACTAGCATATCTTAGAAAATACAGTTACTAATTTAAATATATGAGAAGGTAGTTATAATAATTATGTCCATGTGAAAAAGATCAATGGTTATCACCAATTTAAATGCATAGCATAACTAACTATTGAAGACATCATCAATGAATTTAACAAGGAATTTAAAATCTACATACCGTAGAATTCAAAACCGAAATCTATCTAGGGATGCTTTTGCAAAACCTAGGTGAGTCCATATACACCGCTTAGGGAACAAATAGCTATACCACTTTATCATAATGACAAATGCCATCAAATACCACTGTATCATTTAGGACCTCAAATACCACCATATTATTTAGACATCGCATACGACTGTATTATCCCTTTTCTTTCTATTTGTAACTATGGCAATTACATACAGTTAGAAGATATACTCATTCATTATTCACATAAATGAAAGATTGAAATAACAATCCATCAGATAAACTTATCTCTTGCATATAGATATATTTCATGTTTAGTTGGAAGATCAACCGATCTAACTGGTTACCAATTACATTGACGAGAAGAGTTGCTTTTTAAAGGAAATAACTGAATGAATGATATAAATCAATCCATCATATCTTCTACTTGTAAAAACATCATAAAAGTAAATTACTTGTTAACAAAAAATGTTTGAATGCATAACTTATCTTTGTCTGGTGCATGTCTTGGCATCTTGTGGAGAGGAGAAACATTATTAGGGGCTTAACCTCCCAACTGCGGACCCTTAAAATATCTCCACATAATCTCATCCGAGAAAGGCCCTCCCTACCCGGAGTAGACATGGAACACCTTGTCTAGCCACTGAGCATCCTAGTACTTCATTCCACCTCTTGACTTGACAACTGAGTATACTTGGACAATCATGAGCTGACTTGGATTTTATCAAATTCTTTTTTAAGATGTTCATGTAGTTGAGAACCTGATCATAGTTTGTTTTTCCCTTGTAGGATCCTCTCCTCTTCATCCATTCACACGACTTCACTAGCCTTGGGTACATCCCAGGAGACTGTTGTTAATAATGAGATCTTAAACATATGGTTTCCTTGAATACCTTACTGATTCTTACCACAGTTGGTATATAACAAATACTATTGAGTATGTCAAAATATTATAGAAATGGAATTAGTTTTTATACATAGAATACTTCATGCATAATACATCAATGAACGTGTTTAAGAGGACTATGTTCCGTCCCTACGGTTATGAAATTAGTATGCAGAGAGCGGAGAACTGGATATAATCAAAGTAACAAAGCTTTGTACTTATCAGTCATTACTATGTTGAACCATGGTTGTGGTTTATTTGTGTTGTAGACTACAACATGACTATCCTTCACCCAATAGAAATAGATACTTATTTGCATTGAAAAGAAACATGGTGTGGATAAAGAAATGAATGTGAATGATCCATGACCTGAAGACAATATCAATCTGCTTGCAGAAATAGTTCCTTGAGGTACGCCTTCACCCGCGTACCTTGATACTTAGTCCAAGACGACAATAAAGAGAAAGAAAGGAAATTACTAAACTCTTGTTTCAAAGATATTGTGCTATCGCATATCTTCAAGGTGACTGGTGTTTTGCATTCCTCCTTTCTACAACTGCGAGGGGGGGGGAATATATGGCCTCCCATGCTCAGTTACAAAGGAAGACATCAATTACAAGAATAGCTTCATAAATTCCAAATTAAAAGATGGATGATGATATGGAGGTAGCCACCGCTCATCAATATGAAGTTATAATTAAACATAAAGATTATATCTTTCCATGGTTCAAAACAAATGTGTATATATATATATGTGTGTGTGTATATGTATATATATATATACATATACACACATACATATAATGTCATATTGCTATTTAATTCTATCTATAATGGTACCTATATATACATATATCTATACGCGTGTGTAATTTTGAGAGTACGTATAATTTATTTCTATCATTATATTCTCTCTAGACGCACACACACACACACATATACGTATAATTCATAGATATCATCAAAGTGTCATATTGGCATCATATATATATATTTATATATATATGTATATATGTGAAGTTTATAATGTTGATCACTTCCATGGTCTCAAAATAAGAGACGTAATAGTTCTTTCTATAATATTAAATGTTTAATATTTCTCTTGTTATAAAAATTGACCAAGTAGCTCATGGAATATATTGTCCAACGTGCACTCTTGCTTGCCTAGTCATTTATCCTTAGCCATGGTTGTTCAAGGCTCGTACCTATTTGCCCAGTGATGGTGGTGCCCCTGTTTCCAATTCTTTTCTGACAATGCTTCCACCCGCTTGACACTTCTGCAAGAAATTTCTCCACAATTATATCATATTTCTCAACAATTATATAATATTTCTCAATATAATAACAATTACCATAACGAGTTATTAATCATAAACTATCGTTATGGCTAACTAACATTTCACTTCCCAGGAATTCGTGATGAATAACCAACTTTCCAAATTAACATTAAAATACCATCATAATGATTTACTAGCATGCCAACTTCATATGAAATTATAAGGATTAACCATCTTACCATTTCACATGATTGTAACTAATTTTACCTATCAATTGACTTCACTCGAAACCTCAATGGCTATATGAATATTTCAAATGCCCCCTTGTAATTCATCCTCCTCGATGAATTTTTTTTGAAATTTTAACAAACACTATAAAGGAGAATTTAAAATTGGGATGTAACACTTTTCCCCTCCAAAAATAACAGGGTTTGAATAAGGATGGTAGTCAGTGAACCGGTCTATGCGGTGGGTGAAATGACGAGAGGCACCTGAATCAATGTACCAGGTAGACGACTTCTCATGATTTGCAAGTCTTTTAACCATGAAGGCGTAAAAGGTAGATTCTGTCTGCTTAGTGTGCTCTGCATTGTTTGCTTTGGGTTGCGAACTAGATTGCTTGGACTGGGCAATTAAGCGTTTCCGACATTCAACCTTCATGTGACCATATTTGTGGCAATAGTTGCATTGAATGTTCTTTTTCCTGGAGCTTTCTAAAGCTGGAGCAGAGGACTTTTGTTGAGAAGACTAATGTGAATGAGACTTGCCTTTATCCTTTTGGATGGATTTAGCAGCAAAGGCTTGCTCTAGGGAGGTGGAATTGGAATTGCTACCGAATTGTTGTTTCCACCAATGTTGTTGAAGCAGAAGTGTTTAGAGATCTGTGAACTTCAGATCAACACTAGTAGAAGTGATGTTGAGAGTCTTGATAAAATGCTTGTAGATCTTGGGTAAACTCTTGAGAGTTATGACTGCAATGTCCTCTTCCTCCATCTTGTGTCCAATGGAAAGAAACTAATCATAGATTTCCTGAGTCCTATTCAGGTGTTCCTGGAGTGATTTGCGCTCATCAATGACAATAGAAAACAGAGTGTTCTTGAGAAAGAAGGCTTTTCTTTTGTTTGAAGTCTCATGAAGTTTCTTGAGATACTACCATATCCTGACAATTATCTTGCTGGATGGAATCTGAGGGAGATGATCATCAGCTACAACTAATTTGAGAAGCATACCGCTTCTTGATTATGGTGATCTTATGTAATCTAATCAGGACCAACTTGAGTAGGTTGAGTTGTAGTACCCAGAACCAACTAATTGTTGCTGTGATATTCGAAGATGGTTAGCATACGTTGTTTCCACATGCCATAATTGTGACCATTGAACTTTTGATTTCCTTGAGCAAAATATTAGTTAGAGATGCCATAGCATGTTTTTTTAGTGAAAAAGCATGAAAATTTGTGAAGGCACATACGTTTTTGGCAAAAAAGTGGAAGACCCAACAAAAATGAAGAGGTACTCAGAAGAGAGCTCGAAAAACCTAGAAAGAATGTGTTGTATTCTAGATCCGTTGGCTTGAAATAGATGCAGGAAAATTGAGGCACCTAGCAAAAATGGACAATCTAGTTGAGCTCTTGAAAAGCTCATCAAGAATCTGTAATTTTTTTTGATTTGGTTCAAAAAATTAGGGTTTTAGTAAAAGGGCCGTGGCTGCGAAAAACCTCCAAAAGTTGGCGGATTTGCAAGAAAAAAATGTAGTTGCAGGGCTGGATTGGAGTCATAAGTCAACAACAAAAGGTGTTAAAACCCTAGACGCCTCCAACAATGGCTGTTTGGGAAGGAAAAATCACGCGGATATGTAGAGAGACGTAAAAACGATAGCTGCAAATCATGGGTTTATATAGGCTCAAAAACAACGATTTGAGTAGAAAAAATGTTGCGGGAGTTGTGGAGGATGAACCACAAGTAGATATGCGCGATTTGCAGAGGTAATAGCACCCCAAAAATGTTGCCCAATAGAGAAAAAATGACTCGATAAAATGGCATGATTTCTCCAAACGTGAGCAACAAGAAAAATGCAAGAAGACCAATGACTATTGCAGAAAAAAGGTCGTGAGTTGCAGACTTTAGAAACCTAAGACAACTCTAATACACCTTGTGAAAGCTGGATGGACAAAATAAACTAAAATGGAAAAATACTCAATGTGCTGCGGCACTAATATATTTCATTATCAATTACATTAAATGATGCCTCTATTTATAGAGGTCTTAGATCATTTCTGGAAACATCTAAATTGACCAACATAGGACAAATAGACTTTTCTAGAACTATCTAAACATAAATAACTTCTAGAACTTTACCTAACCCTATTCGGTAATCCAAGAATTTCTAGAATCCTCTATTATGATTTTTCATTTCATTTGAGGGGGAAATTACACATTCTAACACTCCCCCCTAATTTCAACCTCAAATGTTGTTGCATACAAATCCAAATCCTTTCTTTTGCTTGATGCCAAAATGCCATTTTTTGATAATCTTCGTATTTGAATAGTGTCTTCCAAGGCTGCGGCCTTTAATTTCTACAAACATTTTGTCAGCAATTCGCTGCCAACGATTTACTCTTTTCATAGGATCCACTGATAATCTTGCCTCATCTGTCACAAATGCCGATGACAGGATTCACTAATAACCTTGATCAAATTCATGTCTTCTTTTAGCTACCCCTTGATAGCTTCATTTGTCACAAATGGTGACAGGGTTCTGCAAATAACCTTGCTGTGCAAATAAAATTCTCTTTGCTGTCACAAATGGTGACAAACAAATTCCTTCCTTCTTCAGCTATCCCTTGATTAGCTGCTTCTGTCAAAAAACGTGATAGGATTCCCTCAATTAACTTGACTCCATCTATCACAAATGGTGACAGATTTTTTTTAACCTTGGTTCTGATACCACTTGTAGAAACCTAGGACAACTCTAATACACCTTGTGAGAAAGGTGGATGGACAAAATAAACTAAAATAGAAAACTACTCAATGTGCTGCGGCACTAATATATTTCATTAACCTTTCTGTCCATATCAATTACATTACATGATGCCTCTATTTATAGAGGTCTTAGATAATTTCTGGAAACATTTAAATTGATCGACATAGGACAAATAGACTTTTCTAGAACTATCTAAACATAAATAACTTCTAGAACTTTACCTAACCCTATTCGGTAATCCAGGAATTTCTAGAATCCTCTATTATGATTTTTCATTTCATTTGAGGGGGAAATTACATATTCCAACACAAACAAACTCTGGCTTGAAGCAGATATTTCAAAAAATAATTTGGAAAAATATTGCACTGATAGTTTCAAACAAGGAATTATAATATTTTCGAAAAAATTCAAAGAATTGGCTTTGATACCATATTACGAAGTAATTGGTAAATATTGCTTGATATTAACAATGATCAAGAGATCAATATATACAAAAGAATGAACGATGTATCCTTAGGAAACAATTAGAAGCAGGAAATTAAATGTTAGAAACATTCTAATATTTACAGGAGATTATAATAGATAACCATTACATAATAATTAATAATAATAGAAACTATCTATTATTGTAACATGATCCTCAGTTAAACTTTTCTTGGGTATCAAATTAGTTGTACAGTTATATAGAAATGTGTATAAATGGTCTTCCTAGTAACCAAAAGGGCTGAAAAAGCTAGTCAATTATAGGTTGGTTGTGATATGTGATTCATAAATTCCAGGATTATTCTATATCTTGTATTGCTGGAAACAGTCTATAGCATTAGTTTAACTCGACCTGACAGTTATAATGAGGCATGCACAAACATCTGTTGATGAAATGTTATAAATGATAATAAATATTGTGCAATTTAGTGTGCTCATGCAAGTGAAGTAAACTACACTTTAAGGAGTGACCACTGTTTGAAGCAATATTGCTCAAATCAAGTCATGGATATTTTAGGGTTTGTATTAGACATGCATATCCCAGTTCTAGTTTTCATTACTTAGGAACGTAATAAATTATTTATCCAAACCCAAGACCATTACAATGTCTTTTATAGATTTCACACCTGAATTTCCTGAAATAAGATTTTGGGATTTGTCCAAATTCCAGAGATTTTAACATAATTAAATGAAAATTCAAGGCAAAAGCATCATATTGAGACAACTTTGGAAATGCATCATTTTTTTATTTACATTGCCAGTGAAGTAAGCTACAGTTTGTGGAGTGACCAATGCTTGACATAATATTGCTCACATCAAGTCATTAATGACTTTATTTTGGGGCTTGCATTGGAAATGGGAACCCTGTTTTCATTTTTCATTACATACAGACATAATAAATTATTGATCCAAACCCTATGCAATTAGAATATATTTTGAGAATTTCACACCTGGAATTACTCAAATAAGATTTTGGGATTTGTCTAGACTCCTGAGATTTTAATGTTATCAAATGAAAATTCAACGCAAAATATTGAAACAAGGTTGAACATCTATCATGTTCTATATTTTCCTAAAATTTGGGCTATCATTGTCTTTGGAACAGGCTTCTAGTCCATCAATGCCCATTCACATTCTTGTCATTTTGATAGGATGTGGAATTTTTGGGAAGTTAGTTAAAAACATTAAGTTATTAACTTATTATAGGTACTAAATTTCTTAGTGATTATTTACTTAAAAGAATTATGTAGATTCATGATTTTTATGTGCTTTGCAGCATATTGGCAAGTATCTGAAACAAACAGCCAAGGCTTTGGAAGAGCAAGTTGCCAGGGAGGCGAGGTTTTATGGCGCATTAATGAGGTAGTTGATTACTCCTGGGATTTTATTTTGGGTTCACTTATTATTTTCAAGAATTTGAAATATTTATTTGTTTATTTTTCTCATGTTATTTTTTTCTATAAACTTTGATATTACTTCTGACAAGTAACTTACATCAAACTCTTTAATTTCCTGCAACTTTTAGATTGCAGCGTAATTGGAAAGTCAAACGACAACGGGTCATTTCTGCTGGGCCAGGTGGAAATGCAGGATTCACCATTGACTTATCAGATAACAATTCAACAGATTTTATGCTGGGACTATCTACATCTCCACTGTCCACTGTACATATTAATCAAGACCAATCTGGCATGCTGGCTGTGCAGCTCCCAGGGCGATCAATTCATACTCTTCATGTTGGATTTCCCAGTGGTCAATCAGGTCACATAATGTCAGAGCATGTAAAAAAGAAAATCTCTTCTGATCTTTTTAGTAAGGATTCTCAGCAGGAATCAGGGGCTGTAAGGCAGGAGTCTGACAAAAGATCATCCAAGGGCATTAGTAAAAGTGTGGATGAAGGTGTTAAAGAGGCTCAGTCTGTTCTTAGAGAGATCCAGTGTGCAATATTTGATGAGCAGGTTTCTTATGCTTTAACTTTGCACCTGCGACTTTGTATATGGATCTTGTGATAGTACATAGCCAACATTCAGTCTCTATTTAAATGGTGCTTGCATTTGGAATCTTAATTCACTAGATTGACTTAATGTTGCAGGTGTTTGATTTGGTAATTCGGGAGGCTTTGCACCCTTCTCCTGGTGTGAATGTAATTGGTATTCGTGAAAATTTTCTCCAGCTGAACCTGGGTCCAGAAGTGGCTCTAAACATTCGCATTTTACCTTCCTCTTCAAGCCAAGAGGTTGTACAGGATAACGAGCATACTGAGGATGCAGATGTTGAGATGATAGATGGAGATTTGGAGTGGCATGTAGATGGTGCCCCACATGAGGAAGACAAGGAAAATGTGACAAAGGAGGATGCTGCAAATATCCCTGAGCTCCATTCTTCAGTCAGAAGACTTCCAAATCCACTCAGTTCTGAAGTGTTTTTGCAACATATTTTTCATCAAAATGTTTTGGTAGGAACAAACAGTCACAGTTCTAGTTCTGCTAGGCTTCGCTTTCCCCATAAAAATGAAGGAAGCATGAAAGGAAGGGAAACTGTGACAGCACCTGGGCTGGTTGGGTCTAGAGAGGTTGATACACCGGGGCTTCTGAGACATTACTGCATGGCGCTGAGCCACAGGATCTATTGCTACAAAGTTATATCTGAACTGGAAAATCTGGTTTGTGAAATTAACTTTGGTCAAGAGCTCTAGTAAATATATTGTTCTGAATAGGGATATACTAATTTTGTGGGTAGTCATAATTAGTGGCCCCAGCATTCATACGGAGCTGAATATTTTAGTGCTAATTATTCGCTCTACTTTCTTGTGCAGGTTCAAGTTCCGTACTTGCATCTATTTACTCACCCTACTTGGCAGTCTCGAATATCGTCTTGGCTGCTTTACCTTGATATTCCTCAGATGGTCACACATGGAGGGCAAGCCAAGGTTTCAGATTGGAGCATTAACAAACAAAAATTAAGAGCACAGTTCATTTGTAAGATAGTTGTGCATGACGAGTCCCTCACAATTGAAGGGGAAGGGACACCAAATGTTGGTTGTCTTTTTAAGGGCAGCCCTACTGGAATGTGTTCAGTTAGTGAATACAACTGTGGATTGTCAGATCTCGCATCAGTTTTGTTGCAGCAGGTAATTGTTTGATCTCTTGTGCATTTCTATTTTTGAAGTTATGCAGATACTGTAGAGGACTATATTTCATTTTAAAAAACTTTTTATTGTTTAAAATTAATATTATGTGTTTTCCAGCCACTACAAATTTTGCAACATTGATTTTGATTATGGCTCAACATGCAGTTGTGCTTCTCTGTTTTGTAAAGCCAATTCATGATGCTTTGCATAATTTATCCAATCAGCCCCTTTATAGAAAATCATTATGTTATTTTTTGTTTGTGGCTTTGTTGACAAGGTTTATAATTGACTAGTACATCTAGTGGTGTTACGGTTTTGAATTTCATGTTTCATGTAATGAGAGTCTTAGTCATGCTTCTTTTTATTGCACACTTTATCATTCCTGCCTTGTAAATTCAAATATGATCATTTTGTTTTGCAGTAAACAGACATCTTTCAACAAATTTATTCATCTTGAAGGTAGCAAACATAATGCAAAATATGTTAAGTTATCAAATATATTGTGATTGTTTTATTCTTTTGAGGGTTTCTGTGTTTATAATCATTTCCATGATTCTGAATTCAAATTCAAACTAGTCAGTCGCTTAATTTTAGGTTTGACCTTAATAGCTCTGGGATTTAACCAGCTACCACAACCTTGGATTGAGGTGTAGGGACACTGTCCCTGTAGTGGTATCTACGTTTCTGACAATTTAGTGTAAATATAATATTGTTGTATTTTAATTATTATGCTTCCATAACCTACCACAAACTGGTGTAGTTGTCTCATTCTCCATATCTTATTACTCCTAGTAACCATGATAAGAGCTGGAAAATGTTTTCTTAAGTTGAATGCTTACAGAAGTTGCCGGGAATGATTTTATTATCAAATTTTCTTACCATCAAACAAGCAATTAAATGAGGTGGTCTGTGTGAGGTGCAATGATGCAGCAACCACCCCTAAATTTTTCCTTTTGGTTTTTTGACAGTATTAGTCGCAACATAAATTATCTCGAACATTGAACGAGTCTGCCATAAAATCTGATATAGAAAATCACGCATTCATTCATCTGTTGTTGTAAAATCCTGAGGGATCATCATATAACAAGATACCAATAAATGAAATAGTCACATATGATTCACCCATGTGAAATACCTCAAAAAATGATGTAGCTGATTGTTGCAGGTCTGAAATAGAATGGAGGAGCTACTGCTGCTCATTATTTCTCGGGTCAAGGCTGCCATGAATCATCGGAATTTCACCTCCAACTATGTATGTGTCACCTTTTGATAGAAATGATCAGCACTGACTAAGCCCAGCAACTTTCATTTTTAACAATCCAATCGCCAAGAAAAAGCATAAACATAGATCTGTCATCCATATTTTCAGTTACACCTGGGAATGTACAGCACAATCTTGAGGCAATACAACCTTAAAGAACAACTTTAAATTGCCATTAACAACCATCCAAGGTCAGTGCACCCCCTATCAGCCCAGAAACAACTTCAAACGGTGAGTGCCTAGGCTGGAAAAGCCTTATGCTCATCATGGAAATAACCTGTGCAATCTTGTACACTAGTACGACCTTGGAATTTCTGTGGGTCTACAATCATCTCAAAATCACCTTAAATGCAGTTGGCCAGGGATGAGGAAACTTCAGGTGCAGTCAAATAAATTTCTGAGCCCTTTCAAGCTTTTCTAGGAACATATTTGCAGTGTACAAGCAGCTTTGGCACATGGGCAGACCTTCAAATGGAAAAGCTGGCAAAAATAAATGCTGAGAATGCAACAAACTGTCACCAAAATCTCTGGAAATGATCTCCAATACCAATCCAAAAATCTGCAATTAAAAGGCTTTGAGATGCTTCATTTTTGAAATTGTAAATCAGCACACACCAAGAAAACAATGGTGACCCCTTTGTGGAATCACTCCAACCAGCTAGGATTGTCTTTCAGATTGAAAACCAGCAACCAAAAGTGGGCACTCATTATTGGTGGATCTTGAAAGAACTGTACTTTCTGCATAAATGAAATGAGAGAGCTTGAGACCTCCTTTCTATAGCTTTGGAGTGGAAATAGTCTAATTTGAATTTTAAGTAAGGCATATCCCATACAAACACCTTTTTAAAATATAAAATGTTTCAAATGTGAAGTCTTCTTTCTCAATGTGTTTGATTTAGGAAGACATAACATGACTTTATAAAATTATTACCTAAGTTACCTCAGGTTTCTAAAATAGGGGGACAGGGAAAGGATTTGGTTGATGTGAGTTTTATTCCACTACAACATGTAGAATCAAATACTTAATGTTTCAAGGAGAAACACAAAACATTCAATCCTCTCTTGATATAAGGTCGTCTCTCATGCCAAGCTTGCAAAGTAAGATCATGAAATGACTTCAAGGTTCCTTCTATTGTGGATGTTCGCTTAGTGAAATAATGTGATTTGCTAGTTATCACAAAGTGACTTACGCTATTCATTCAATGGATATCAACTCTTGCACTTCTAAAGATTTTGCTTCACAATGTGCAATGAAAATATAGCTTTTGATTTCCCAAATTTTCTACTTCAACTCCAACTTCAACTCCAACTTCAACTCATAACTTTTATTTCTACTTCTACTTCAAACTGCGGATGCAAAGAATTATGGATGACTTGGACTCTACTAGATGTAATCTCACCAACAGCTCCACCCACCTAGTGCAAGCTTCTAAGGAACACGCAGATGGTTTTCAAATCAATATCTCCTCTCCAATCCTATCAAATGGATGCAGACTAAAGATTGGATATCAGTTGAAGTTGAGTGCATTCAATCATCGACTTACCATGCAAGGCACCCTTACTATTAGCAAGAGGCTAGTGACCCAAATTTGTTCGAATCAAACATGTAAACATCCACAACAACTTCCATTCATCTAAACTAAATCAACATGAAAATAAATCTACGCCAAATGAAAGATTGAGCAAACCATGCAACACTTCAAAGCAATAACAAGTAATTCACCATGGAGAACCAATAATGAACCATCCATTACTTTGAAAGCATCATAGAAACAATTTGATCAAGTTTTCCCTCAACTATCCAACTCTACACTAGCTCTCTAATCTCACCTCCTAAACTAATTTTCTAAGTTCATGAATTACAAATGAGAAGGCCTTGGCCTTTTATTAGTAGTTCCATTACAATGAAGGGCCAAGATCAATTCAAGATCAAGGGCTGAGATTTCTTCCCACTAACCCTAATTAGAGTTGCCAAAATTTACAACCAACTACACGGAGGCATGAATTCATGGGCCAATAAGAAAATTGCAATGATTTTTCCATCCAATGAGAAAATAGGACACTTGGCATTTTGTGATTAATTGTGCTTGAAATTGAAATTTTCTAATTGGAGGAGACAAACAATTGCCACCTCATCATCCTTATCCCGTGCTTGGAGTCTTGGCTTGAGAAGATGTTTGTAAGAACTGCAAATATTTCTTGTTCGATTGTTAGCAAGTATCCCTCAACATTTTAGATTTTCTCCATCCTTCGAAATTTCCTCTTGGAATTGATTTGAATCACTTTCATCTTTGTGAACTTGAGAACTTGATCTTTCTTGATTCTCCTTGAATATGTCCCCATGTAGCTGGATCTTTTGTCGCTTTCTTGAATTTCCTCTTGATTTCAATTTGAATTCGTGAGTTGATAGGTTGAATATGAATCCTTCCTTCTCGCTTGAGTCCTCGGGCTTGAGCTATCTTCTTGTAGTATCCACTTCTAGTTTTGAGGCCTTGGTCATCACCTTGTCCTCTAGCTTCAATTTTTGTTAATGTGAGGATAGAGGGTATGTGCACCAATAATGCTTTGATTTTCGAAGATGCTCCAAGAATGAATCTCAATTCAGCCCTCCTGGAATTCACCTTTCAAAACAAAGGAAAAAAGCATTAAGTTTGTGGAAAAAACCAGCCTAATACTACTGTAAGTAACGAGTGTCGGAATAAGATCGGAATCGGCAAGGCCGAATTGAATTGTGAATCAACCATGAATCGCCCATGAATCGGCAAATTAAAAAAAACCCTTTAAATTTAGAGATTTTAACAATTTAAAACTTATTTCATGCACTTTTTATTGAATATAACTTAAACACACTATAACTTCATCAAATAGAAGTTAACATACATAAACATGGAATATAAATGATGAATCCATCACGTACATAACTATGTTACATGTAAAGTGTAAATTGTAGGCTGTAGCTGAAGTAAATAGAAATCATATGATCATAATGATTCAAATCATAGAATGTATGTAAGATGAAGATCCACAAGACATCAAATCATAAATATAAGTAAGAATCTAAGATAAAGATCCATGAAACTTATGTCTATCAATATCTGTAAACAAAATGAAAAAGCAAGGCTCTAGCTCAAGCCTCATCATCATCCTCAAGCTCGGTCACAACCTCAGCCTTGGCCTCTGAGTATCCAATTTGCCTACTAGAAAGGCATCTAAGATAGGTCCTAGAGGATTGCCGAGCCATATCCCCCGCATGTAAGATGGGCTCACGAACAACATCACTATGGCCTGTGTCTATGTGTGCGCATGTGCATCTACCATTGCCTGAACATGCTCTAGCTGCCTCCTCTGCCATGGCCAAAGCCTCAGCCTCTCTATCCACCTGGTCAACCCACCCTTGGTCTTCCTAAGTGAAGACTGGATCCACAGCCTCAGTGAGCCACTCTAATTCTAGAGCAATCTCCTCCAGAATGATCGGAGAGGAGTCAGCGCCCAAAATCTGTCTGATCCTAAGACGAAGGTTGTAATGAATCAATTTTTGCACAACCAACCTATTTCTCCTCTTCGAGCGGATGTGCTCGAACATAGACCAACTGTGTTCACATCCAGAAGTGTTCCTTGGCTGACTCAGAATACGGATGGCAATTTTTTGAAGTTTTCGGGTTGTGGGCCCAAACATTTGCCACCATCTATCTGAAATAAGGGAAAACAAAAATAATTAGTCTCATTTACAACTTTAAAATTACATAATCAACAATTAAAATGCAAACTTATAAGTCATAAACTTTAGATTCATAAATATATTATTTAATTTTTACCTGGTTGTATTGTTGTTTGAGCATCTATGGCCATCTGCCAATGAAAAGTGGCCCTTCTTTCTTATTGAACTTGTTGAGCTCAATGGTTGCAGCTGCGCTATCCTCATCACTACTCAACCTCTAGATCACTGCATATAAGCCGGTGAGAACCTCCTCATTCGCCTTAAAGTCAGGACGGAAACGAAATGCTGGATTCAAAAAGTAAGTGGCTGCATGAATGGGTCGGTGGAGCTGATTCTACCATCTCCTATCAATGATATCCCAAATAGGAGCATACTTCTCCTCATTCCTGCATACTGGGCTCTAATGGTCTCCTTGGTCCTATCCATGTCTTCATATATGTAGCCCATAGAGGGCTTCTCCCCATTAGCAGTTCATAGGAGAGATACAAGGGGCTTAGTGACCTACATATAATGTATTAAAAAAAAAAAAAAAAAAAAAATTTGAGTCAAAACTTAAATATAAAATAATATAACTTAAAGTAAAACTAAATCATTAAACAATTAAATATTAAATATTAATACTAAATATTAAATTGCATTAAATTTACCTTAAGGATTTCTTTAGTAGGTTTCCTAAAACCATCATCATCAAAGATTCAATTCACCACATCAACCCCTGCAGTGTTCATAGCATAGGAAGATGAAATCCACTCCCGCCCAACAAACATGCTCCTCAAATGGTCCCTTGATGTCAACAAGGACTGTAGTGTGATAAAATTCGAGGCAATCCTTGTGATGCCTGGATAGGATAACTCCTTGCCTCTTCTGTACTTCCTTATTGTGCTAAGGAGGAATGAATGATTATAAATAAACTTGCATATATCTTTTGCCCATTCGATACATGATTTGACCCACTTAAGCTTGCCAATTTCCTCCAACATGAGGTCAATGCAGTGTGCTGCACAAGGAGACCAAAATATGGTGGGGTGCCTCTCCATCAAAAGTTCACCTACAACAATTTTAAGTTAATTAGAAATTCAAACATGTTAGAACTTAGGAAACTTAGAATTAGAAAAAGTTCAAAATTCAAATAAATTTATTTTCAAAACTTGAAAAGTTAAAAGTTTACGTGTAGCAACATAACTTGCTGCATTAACCACCACTTGCACCACATGTTCCCCTACCTCTGCTATGACTTTCTCAATAACCTCACATAAGTATGTGGCATTTTTTATATGAGCGGAAGCATTAATGGATTTGAGGAACATGGTATATCCTACAAAACAATGAATTACAATGCATCATTAACAAATTAGCAATCAACAAATCAAAATTTGAAATATTCTATCACGATTCACAATTATGTATGTAGGAAAGTAGAATGATCAATCACCTCCACGTGAAACAAGAAAATTGAGAAGTGTTCTATTCCTTCTATCTGTCCAACCATCAGTCATGATGGTGCAACCCTTTTTGATCTACTCCTTTCGGTGCTCCTCAAGCTCAACCTTCATATCCTTTACCATTTCATTCAAGAGGTATCCACTCAACTCAACCTCAGTTGGGGTTTTAATCCCTGGACCACAAATAGCAACTTCATCTATCATGTTTTGCCAATAAGGAGCCCTATCACAAATAGATTATTAATAGAAATTTAGATGTCAAATCATTTTGTAAGCTTGTAAAGTAAATCTATGATTAATCAGTGAATCATAAAACAAGTAGATATAATTAAAGTTTTACTTTAACCTTAAAGAAAACAAAGAAAAAAGAATCAATTACCTGGCTGCAATAGATGGAATGTTGCAGAAGTACCAAAATTTGCAAATCTCTTTTCTGGGAGCATCATGAATCTCCTTGTTCAAATCCGTGCCCTCAAGCGTGGGTTGTACGCTAGGAGTAGTGTGGGGCATAAAGTAACTATCCATTTTACTTTTCCACACTCTAGGCCGCAATAGGTTGGAGTTGGACTCAATCTTAGTATAAGACTGACTAGCACTAGCACTCGCATGAGCACTAGAACTAGGACAAAAAGGAGGCCTGGAAGAACCCTCTCCAACACAACCTATAGATGTGGAAGTTGATGCAGATGCAAATATGGCTACGGGAGCATGGGAGCCAATAGCCATTAACCCTTCAAGTCGCATTTTCTTATTCAATTTCTCTTGTTCATATTTTTCTAATACCATTAAACAAGTGTGTTTTGCCTCAATAGTTTGTTGAGTGCAAATTGTAATATCATGTCCAGGTATAGCAGCAATGTGGTATTTGAATCTATAAATACCACCAAAATTTATTTCTTTACAAAACATACATTTCGTTGGAAATTTGTTTCTTCTAGGAAACTCTTCGGTATATTTGTAACATTTATATTTTTTACCTATTGCAGAAAATGAAAGCAAAGGGCTGCTGCAATAAGAAAATTCAAGTAAAACATCAAAGATTGAAACTAATAAGCAAAAGTTACAAAACAACAAACCCTAGTTTGTAATTTAGTAAAACTAAAAAACATTCAAGATTTGCAAATGAAGACTAAAAAAATTTAAGAAAAAATGCATAATACACTAACATGCAAAAACAAATAAATCAACACTTACCTCTTGCAAATGAGTTGAGGAGTATTGCTATTGACTCCTTAATGCTCCCAATGCAATTTATGGCCTCCTCAGATGGACTTTTGATATCTTTGGTGCTCTTCCTTCTTGCTAATTGGAAACCTGTGGTTTTTCTTTTCTTTTCTTCTGTCTCACTTTTCCTCTCTTCTACTCATGCTTAACAATTAGAAGACCCTTTAGGGTTAAAACAAAGAGGAAAGGCCACAAAGAAAACAAAAAAAAAGTGTTTTATTAAAAATCTAAGTCCACTTTATGCCCTGCTGTGTGGCCGATATAAATAAATCAACACTTACCTCTTGCAAATGAGTTGAGGAGTGTTGCTATTGACTCCTTAATGCTCCCAATGCAATTTATGGCCTCCCCAGATGGACTTCTGATCTCTTTGGTGCTCTTCCTTCTTGCTGGTTGGAAACCTGTGGTTTTTCTTTTCTTTTCTTCTCTCACTTTTCCTCTCTTCTACTCATGCTTAACAATTAGAAGACCATTTAGGGTTAAAATAAAGAGGAAAGGCCAAAAGAAAACAAAAAAAAAAATGTTTTATTAAAAATCTAAGTCCACTTTATGCCCTGCTGCGTGGTCGATTCATGGAGCCGATTCAGGCAATTTTTTCCATGAATCGCATGAATCGGTGATTCATGAGAAAAAATCAGCTGATCCGATTCACGACTCATGAAAAATTTCCTAGGTTGAATCGAATCGCCAAACCGGTGATTTAGGCGATTTCATGGCGATTCTCGAAATTCTAGGTCACTAACAAGTACCCCTATTTTTGGTGGTTTTTTGACAATACAAATCACTACATAAGTTTGCAACAATTGACCATAGTACTGTCATAAATTCTGATATCATGTATTCAGTAGTTTGCTGTTTTAAAATCCTAATGGATTATCATTCAGAATTTGCAAATGCATTAAAGAATCCACATCCAACTTTGCCATCTTTAAATACCATGTGACGAAGTTAACTGTTGCAAGTTTAAAATAGGATGGAGGAGATGTTATAGGTATATTGTTAACTGTTTTTTGGGTCAAGGCTGCCATTAAACGTCAAAAATTCCACCTTCAACTATCCACGAGATAGATGATCAACACCAATTAAGCCCAGCGACATCCAACAAATCCAATCTCAAAGAAAAGAGGCACAAAAATAGGCATGCCATCATTTTGAGTCATAGCTGGGTCTGTACGATGTAATAAAACATTCAAGCACAGCTCCAAACTGTCATGAACAACCGTCCAAGGTTTTTCGGCCCTCTAACAGTCCTGAAACAACCTCAAATGGTTAGCACCTAGCCTGGAAAGATGTAACAACTGGTTTTCTTCTAACTAACTTTATCATTAAACTAATTGAATTATATTTCATATTCACATGACATAGAATTCAATAACGGTTTTAAAAACTGAATTTAAGTCTACATTGCTTTTCTATTCTATCAAGATTATCATTAACTTATAATTTATATAATCAGCTGAAAAATAAATCTGAACTAACTATAGTTTTACTGAAATGAAATGCAGATTTAAAATGCACATGATCAATTAACTAATTTTAAGAAAATATCTAACTTTTCAAAAAAAAATGATTCTTACAACTTGAAAGGAAAATACTAAACTTACAGGTTAAATAGAACATACAGTTTTTAGTTGACGGACTTTCTAAATTGGTTGTCCAAGCTCTGGCTCTGGTGAGAGGGGAAGCATTATCATAGGCTTAACCTCCCAACCACGGACCTTTTTACTTATCCCTATAGGTTCTAAATTAATAGAATGGCCTCCCTACCCCGAGGTCGGGCTTGGGACGTTCATTGATCCAGCCATCGGAGTAATCAGGGGGGTTGAGGTCCCAGCAGCTATTTGAAAGAATAACTGAAGCGTCTGGACAACAACACGATCAATTTGTTGTGGCAAGTCTGCCTATTACTACCCTAGCCAAGGATTTCGAAATGTGGGTTTATAACCCGATCTCCACCACTCAGCTTGACAACTAATATCAAAAGTGGAATTTGCATGAGGTAATGCATTAAATTTTATTTATGTAATTTTGGATACTGATTTCAGTCATGTAATTTTTTTTAACAGGTTCATCTACACCTCACCATAATCGGGTCATCAAGCCGGTGACTCCTTGGTGCTTGAACATTTATCTTTATTCATATAGCTCGCACTTTCATCACCTCATTCTGGCATTAGCCAAGTGATCTCCTAGGTGCCTTCATTATAGTTATAAGTCATTTAATCTTATTTATAGATGAATGGAAGTTAAGCTTTATGAAGAACTTCAGAGATTATACATAAAGTTTGGCAGATTTGAATATATATACTATCACTTTTTAAAATCATTTGATTAAATTTAAGTAATATCTTGGACAAGAAAAATTATATCCAACTCTGATATTTGCCTAATTATAGTACACAGAGACAAAAGGCAGACTTTATGAAGATTCGATTGGACTGAACATACTAAAAGCGACAATATTAGAAACGAAATCTGGAACATGGAACTCTTGATTTAAATTAATTCATAGCCGACTCTGCTTGAGAAAGGTAAATAAGAAAGGAAAAGAAATAAATAATGTTCCTTACGTGATACACACACTGTTGTGCAGATGATTGGTTTTACTTGGCTCAACTTGTCTCAGAATCCCATAGTGGCTGCGCTTATTTCTGGTATGCAAAATATGAAAGCTCGGGTGCTGTTGGCACCGTAACAGGACAAGGAAAATATCGATAGTGGAATTATTAAGAAAGGAAGGCCGGGTATGAGCATGAGAACCTAAACACGACAAGACTTACATATATTATTGGAGTTGACCTTACGGCTTCCCTGCCGTTACAAGACTCATATATGAATTCTTTAATTCAATCGATTTGAAAAGAAGATTAAGGAAAAGAGGGAAAATAAAATGAAAAGGATAGATGAAGAGTTCATTTGTTAATATTAATTTATATTATCTTATTTTTTTGATTATGTTTATAGGTATGTAGTTATGAGGTGACATTTTTGGATTAATGAATTTAATGTAATGGTGCCACTTTGTATTTATTTATCTATGATCTTAATTGAGAGAGTAAAATAATATTAAGTGATTATTATTTGATAAATTTAATAAAGGTAAGAACTTTGTTTATTTTTTTAATATTTATATTTTTTTAAACTTTTAGCTCATGCGTTTCCACCAAGAAATTTATTGTCAAGTCCTAATAACCTTGCCAGGGCGATTTTTAGGTCAAACCTGTCATTCTTGATGACTGAATCTTATGACCATCCCCTTCCGATGACCTCATTTCGTAATGCTTCCCCTCTCTCTCCGATCTTCATCTTGTAAACATTTTAAAACAACATTCTCGCCAAAACATCAATTCAAGATTCATAATTTGTTAAACAAAATCATCAAGTGATCATTAGGAAATTTCATTATAATAACTAACTCATTCATCATAAATGTACAATGGCCAAAATTAACTAATTCCATTTCACATGAACACAACGGCTAGATTTAACTGACTTAGTTTCATTTGATAATCAGATCGATGCAACGGTTATAATTAACTGATTCAATTTCATATGAACATGAAGAAATAAATAACGGCTATAACTAACATGATATAACAATGGCTATAATGAACTAACTTGATTTCACATGAACATGCAAAATTAATTTGGTTCAACGGCTATAATCAGCTTTAAAAATTTTAGGGCAAAAATTGGGATATAACAAAAGATCTCATGCCCAGCATACAAAGAACTTTTATGGCTAGGCACGCCAGCCAAACCTTCCTTGGAATTTGTGTGGGCCTGCAATCAACTCAAAAACAGCTCAAATGTGGTTGGCCATGGAAGAGGCACACTCTGGATGCACTTGCTTTAAACTTTTAAGTTTTAAATTTTAACCCTTTTAAACTATTGTATGAGCATATTTGCATTGTACAGCCATCTTGGGCAAGTGGGCAGATCTCCAAATGGTACAACCAGCAAAGAATAACACTAAAAATGCAACAAACTATCACAAAACTATTTTGAAATGATCTTCAATACCAACCCAAAAATCTGCAATCAAAAGACTTCAACTTCTTATGGTGTGTGCTGTTTTGCATAAAATAAATGAGAGGCAAAGGAGAGAAAATACTCCAATTTTAAATTTTAAATAATTCCCCAAACACCTTTTCAAAATATTGAAATGTTTAAAGTGTTTTTGATAATTAAAAAGTGCAATACTAGGGTTCTCATCCCAAGAAACAAAGGCTCAAGAAAGGCCCCATGCAAAGAAGCCACAATAGGCCACATATGGCATACTACCAAAACAGGCCATTAACAACACACTAACCAACAAATGACTAATAGTATAGAAGACAAAAAAAACAAACAACCCACAACAAGAGTGGGGCAGGTTACGATCAAACCCAAACACTAAACAACACTAGTTAGGGAAGATCGAAGAGAGGGCTAACACCCTCATAGACTTTAAAATCTCAAAATGCCAACACATCAATAGGAAACAGTAATAAGGATCTTGGCTGATAAACAATCTGCACCTCCAAGGGAGACATTGGATGGTTGAACCAGGGCAGTCACATGCTCTCTACCTCCCTAGGAAAGGGAACAACCAGCGAGAGCAAAGCTGAGACCCCCAAGTAGAGCTTCACGACTGCATTCACCAGAAAAAGACTATCACCAAAGCTGACAAACAACATCGATCTCCATTGGACTGCTACTAGTGCAGATTGAAATCATGTGGCACCACCTCAATAGGGGCCATTTGAGTAAAACCTAGGTTGTATGCAACTGAGCACCCAGACTTGGTCCTTGAAATCACAACCAAGGATCAGGACCGTCACCTGATCTGCAGCATCAACATTGACTTTTATAGGACTGCAAGATGTGCAAATTGTAATGTCCCCACTTTAGCAGATGTCCAGTTGTGTGACTGTTACCCTTTTATTTTATTTTATTTATCCCACATTGCTTGTGAAAAGTGGTCGATCCTATGAAGTAGGAATAAAAGGAGAGCTTGTGGCTATTGTTATTCAAGTTGAATATGAGAAGAAAATGGATGTGTTAGTTACAGATTGGTTCTTGGCATTAGAGGATGTCTATCGTCTCTTGTGACATTTTAGACATCATTCCCTTGGGGTTTGGCCTTTGGAATTCATTGCTATCAGCTTCATTAACAGGTAGTTTGGGCACCTTTCCAGCTATAGACAGATTGGGTGTTTGCTCATATCATTCTCACTCCTTGTCCGATACTTATGCCATTGTGAAGGGATGATTTTACATGTTATAATGCTGGAGTAATTAGTGAGTTGAAAAGTTTTCTATGTAATTTGATTTTTTTGAAAACTAATATTATTTCAACAGTAGTTCAATCATCAGTTTGCATAAATTCTTTCTTGTTCATGTTATGTGGTTTCAAATCTATGCAAAAACATTAAAATTTCTATTAGTAGTTGGTTCAGTTTTTGGGCATTTCTAGGGTGCCCATTACAGTAGTATCAGAGCTATAAGTCCTGCCATCCTATGGAGGTCTTATAGGGGAATTTGGAAAACCCGGATAGAGGGAAAAGTGTTTGACAAAATGTCAAAACACTAAAATCAGAATTTAAAAAAGCTAAGCATTCATGTTTGAGCATGCGACAGGGGCTTTATAATTTTCGCAATATCAGAGCAAGACAAAGTAGGAGTTTAGACTTGCAGAGTGAACAATCTAGTTCATTCATGCAGAGGGACATACAATCCAGTCATACAGACACAGAGGAGATATTCTTTGAACAAGACAATACAATCAGTGACCAAGATGATAGGAATACAAGATTAGGTGGAGGTAGGAATATCGGTCCAAGTAATGTTTAGACGGTTACTGGGTACATTAGAGGAGGGGCAGCTTATTCAACAGGAGCAAAATAGGCGAATGGATATGATGTTGCGACTTATGGCTAGACAAATGGGTGTTAATATTAATCCAGGTGATGCCAACAATGGAAATAATAACAATGGGGGAAATGATAACAATAGGGGCAATGATAATAATGGAGGCCAAGGCAACAACAATGGTCCTGAGAATAACATTAATGGTAATAATGGACATGACAACAATAGGAATGAGGCTGATAACTTTAGACATGTTGCACGCCCAGCTCAAACAACGAGCTCAAGACCTCTTCTACCCACCTTTCAACCAGCGATACGGTTCAACCAGTAAATGAACTGCAAATTATTGAGTTATAGGATCAATTCAGGAGGGATTGGGAGGCTAGTGGACTTGAGCTTGAGGCGAATATTTCCCTCAGAGATTATATGGAATTGAGGATGAGACACATGCCTGAATCAGGAGGGAGGAATCAAAACTTTGAGTTGAGAAAGAAAGTTGGGAAACTTTCTTTACCTTATTATGATGTTTCAGAGAAGATGACTGCACGACCTTGGGTGTAGAAGGTAGATACATACTTCCAGCTGAATCCTATGCCTGAGGAGGAGGCTATCGAGTTTGCGACTATTCATTTGGATGGTCCAGCGCATGAGTGATGGCACCATGGCATGGTAACCTTGGGACATAATCAGATCACATCTTACGAGGAGTTCATTGAGAGACTCATAGAGAGATATTTGATACCAAAGATCCCGAGTTACAGTTTAAGGAGTTGGCACAACTCAAGCAGTGGGGATTAGTTGAGACATATATCAATGAATTTCAGAGGTTAGCTGTGTTGGTCACAGATATTTCAGAGAGGAGGCTAGTAGTGTTGTTTATGGATGGACTTTTAGATCCCTTGAGGGGTTGGGTCAAGGGGCATGACCCAGCTACTTTATAGGAGGTTACTAAGAAGGTTCGTGACTTAGCACCTTCTTCTTTTAGGAGTAGATTTCAGCATAGGGATTCATATATGAAAAAAGACAAGGAGAAAGACAAATAATCTTTTCACAAGGATGCTCAGCCAAAAAGGGATAATAAGTTGGATAATGACACCCTGAATGAGTTGAGTAAGAAGAAGCTATGTTTTCATTGCAGAGAGCCTTGGGACTTATCTCATAAGTGTTCTCTCAAGGCTAAGGCAAATCAAGTGGAGCATTTCTTAGCAGAGGCGTCACAGTCAGAGAGGGAAGATCAACACTCTGACTTAGACGAGGATAACACTACAGAGGAGAGCAACATTCCTGAGGATGAGAAGTCATTGACATGATTAACAGGGGCTTAGAAGGCAATCACATTTCAGGTTAGGGGTACTGTCTAGGGGCAAAAAGTGATCTCACTCATTGACACTGGGGCTACACATAATTTCATAGATGCACGATTGGTAGCCAAGAGAGGTTTACAGAGTGAGGAGTGTTAAATATTGTGGATCTTTGATAGATAAAATAATTACAAATAAATACTTGCAAAGAATATCTTACTTGAATAATGCAGAGTATCTTTGCTCTTCTATGGCAGCGATCTTGGTAATATGTTTGTTTATCCTTCTCCTTCAATAGTAATTATAATAATGAAGTGCTATGTAACAATGGTGATAACAAAATGATGCTTATACAATACTGTCGCTAACTACAAGTACTTGGATGCCGTGTGATTAATGCTTTCCTTGTGGCAGCTTATGCACATATATATAATGGTGAAAGACATGACTACAAAGAGTCATGTCTCTACGTGGCCCAAGGACCACGTAGAGACATGCCTCTTCGGAGGCATGTTAGTTAAATAACAACCAACCTTGCATAAGTTAGTGCCCGATAACAAATCAAGGCACGATAAGAATTAACACCCGATAATAATAACAAGGCATGGTAAGTATTGACATCCGATACAAGGCATGATAAACATAAGTGCCTGAACATTCTGAAGTCTGCCGATTAATCAATAACATGATCTCAGTACTATTGCTAATCCATGAACTATTACAGGGATGTAAGCATATGTATGTGTATACGTACATTTATACACACTCACACACACACACACATATGTATGCTTATATCTTTGTGATTATGGAATCGGCAGTAGTTTCAGAATATCAATTAATTCATGTTTTGCTTCTTCTAACGCTAAACATTAACAAGGAGCACATCGAGTTTAGAGTCATGGTAGCTAATGGTGACAAATTATTATGCACTCGGAAGATATCTAATCTTCACATCAGGTTTGGAGATGGCTATGAGTTGGAGGATGAGTTCTATGTAGTAGACAGGGGAGACTATGATGTCATCTTCGGCATGACATGGATGGCCTCGCTAGTCGAGTTTACACTCAACCTAGCAAAATTAGAGATGAGGTTTCAGCATGAGGGCAGAATTATTGTACTTAGAGGACTTTTAGATGGGAGTTGTAATCTCCTTGAGGAGAATGCAGAGACTGTTTCGGCATGATGATGTAGAGTGGGCGATAGAATGTTTTACTATGCTATCCTCACAAGAACCATAGGTGAAGAGTCATCCAGTAGATATCCAAGAGATACTTGATAGGCATGCTGAAGTTTTTGGTGAGATTCTGCATAGGGTTCCTCCTGATAGAGGGATGGAGCATGTTATTGAACTCGAGGAGGGAGCCAAACTAGTTATGATTACTCCCTATCGTCATCCTAAGAAACACAAGGATGAGATAGAAAAGGTGATTAAGGATTTGTTGGAGATGGGGTATATTAGGCCTAGTAAGAGCCCCTTCGCTTCAACAATAGTATTGGTAAAGAAGAAGGATGGGATGATGCGCATGTGCATCGATTACAGGGCATTAAATAAGAAGACCATTAAGAATAGATATCCCATCCCACGAATAGATAAGCTGTTTGATGAGATGGATGGTGCATGTTTTTTTATGAAGATTGATTTATGGTCAGGGTATCATCAGATCAGGATGAGGGTGGAGGATATTGAGAAGACAACTTTTCGGTGTCACTATAGCCACTTCAAGTTTGTGGTTATTGCATTTGGGCTAACCAACGCCTCGGCTCCGTTCTAGAGTTGCATGAATCAGGTATTCAAGGGGCAGCTTAGGAGATTTGTCCTGATTTTCTTTGATGACATTTTGGTCTTCAGTAAGACTTGAGAGGAGCATTAACAACTTCTTGAGATAGTGTTGTCCATTTTGGAGAAAGAGTCACTATATGACAAGGAATCTAAGTGTGTTTTTGGGTTGATTGAGTTACTATACCTTGGGCATATCATCAGCGCAGATGGAGTTCGGGTAGATCCCAAAAAAATTAGAGCTATTGTTGATTGGCCTACTCCTACGAACCTTACACAACTTAAGGGGTTCTTTGGTCTCTATGGGTTTTACAAGAGATTTATTAAGGGTCATAGACCGATGCACCCTTGACAGACCTTACCAGGAAAGGGGCCTTCACATGGACAAGGGCAGCTTAGAGATGCTTCGATCATTTCAAGAAGGTGATGTCATCATGTCCAGTATTAGCTCTACCGGACTTCACGAAGCCATTTGAGCTTCATTGTGATGCATTAGGTGATGGGATTGGGGTAGTCTTGATGCAAGAGAAGCATCCCATTGCTTTTGAGAGTAGGAAACTCCGTGGAGTGGAGAGGAGCTATTCCATCTATGATCGGGAGATGTTGGCTATTATGCATGTATTGGCCAAGTTTCCGTCCTACCTAGTTGGGGGGAAGTTTGTTATCAAGACTAATCACAACAACATCAAATACTTCATGAGTTAGCGTGATTTGAATGATGGACAACAGAAGTGGATTACGAACTTGTAGGCTTATGACTTTGACATTGAGTTTGTCAAAGGTAAGAAGAATGTGGTTGCAGATGCTTTATCTAGGAGACCTCATACTTGTGCTCTAGCTGAGATTACAGGAGATTGGAGAAATAAGATTACGGTAGAGTATGCGAGGGACACTTGGGCTTCTGGAGTGATTGCAGGCACCATTTATGATGATCGTTATGTGGTGATGGGCGGATTGATCAAGTTCTAGGGTAGGATATATTTGATTCCTTCATCACAGTTTAGGGAGGTAATAATGAAGGCATTTCATGATGCACCTACAGCTAGACATTCAAGGGTCTTTAAAACCTGGAGGCAGATCTGTGAGCGGTTCACATGGAAAGGGCTCAAGGATGATGTTTAGAAGCATGTCAAGGAGTGTGCAGTTTGTCAACAAAATAAGGGAGAGCACACATATCCTGTAGGGTTGTTATAGCCTTTGCCCATTCCAAATAGGAAATGGGAAAGTATTTCTATGGACTTCATCACTGGGTTACCACGAGTATAGGGGAGAGATTGCATCTGTGCTATTCCATCCACTTGCACAGCAACATAGGTGGCCGATCTTTTCTTCAGAGAGATATTTAGGTTACATGGGCTACCTAGTTTCATTGTCAGTGATTGTGATAGTAAATTTATGAGTGCTTTTTGGCAAAAATTGTTTGGGTTGTTTGGTATAGATCTTACACCTAACACTAATTATCATCCGCAGACAGACGAGCAGATAGAGATTGTGAATAAATGGGTGGAAGGATATCTGAGGAACTATGTGACTGCACAATAGAGGGCTTGGGTCAAATGGCTACATATGGGAGAGTACTATTATAACACCACTTATCATATGTCCATCAAGATGACTCTATTCATGGCATTGTACGGTTATGAAGCACCTAGTTTCATGGATTTGGTTTTAGGGGATAGTAGAGTGCCCAAAGCAAAAAAATTCTTGCAGGATAGTCAGGATATTTTAAGGGTGCTCAAGGAGAATATACAGCAAGCCCAAAATCAGTAGAAATTGTATGCTGACCAGCACCAGATAGAGCACAACTTTGAGGTTGGGGATATAGTTGGTTCAGTTTTTGGACATTTCTAGGGTGCCCATTACAACATAGAGACATGGCAAGGGAAAGCCCAACTAAGACATTGGTAGAATCAACCTCCAAAATTGAAGAGAACATTCTACCACCACCAAACCTCTTTGAGCAAGGGAATTAATAGATTGCCTCCATCAAAGGATCTTTATCATCCTTCATCAAAAGGTCTTCCTCCATATAATGGCTTAACCCAAACTTAGTTAAACCAGTAGTGACAATGCTTCCACCACAGCCAGCAGGCCAGATCTAGGCATCCCACATGGGAGAAAGCCCAACAACATAGGGGTACAAAACCCAATTTTTAGCATTCACCACAACCAGGTGTAGCACAATAATGTCAACCACCTTAGCACCTCTCCTTCCATTCAAAATGGAGAAAATGTAACCTCTACAAACAGAGTTAAAAAATGTTTCGAGTGTTAGTCCCTCTCTAAGTGTCCACTTTAGGGGGACACAATGTGATTTTATAAATTAATAGCACTGAACTAAAATAATAAGATGTTAACACTAGAACTTGTGTGTAATTTGAATACACCCATTCTAGTTTTGTAAAGCATTACTGAAGTATTGGAAATCAAAATTGAGCATGCGAAGATGAAATTGAAGTGATGGGATGAAGATTGGCACCAACTTGGAGACTTAATCAAAATAAGCATGCTCTTAGAGTAGTTTAAAGAACAATCTAGGAGGCGAAAAACGCTTTAGAAAGCATCACCTGCAATCCATACTACCGGGCTCAACACCAATAACAGAAGCGAAGAAATATCGAAAGTGAGCTCTCTACGATCACTAGAGTTCCCTAACCACTACCAATTAGTGTGTGGGAATGTTGGAATAGGCTAATGATCACACCTGCTGACTAGGCCTGAGAAGGGGATATCAGAAAAAAAATGGCTTTGTTTGTCTACTATTGTTATGGTCAAGTCATTAAGGACAGAGCTAAGCTTTGCAATGAAGCCTAACTATATCTTCATGGTAATGGAGGACAGTCTTTGGATGGCTACTTTAAAAGTTAAAATCTGTCACTTAGAATGTCTCAAGATAGAGACTTGAAATTTGTCTCAGTTAACAAGAGATGGAGATGACAATGACTGACTTCATACTTAGGCTTCATTTATTTGTAATTAATTCTGATGTTGTTATTGAGTCAATTTTTTAAAGTTTTTTTCTGTATCTTCTTGTTGGCTTCTATTGAATGCTCAATTATTGTAATAATAAAAGGCTAGCTTGGCTGAGCTACATGATGTCAAACTATCTATTGCAGCATTATATCTCTATGTATATGTCAATTGGTAACTGCAGTTGGATATTATTGATGTGAGGGCAAGCTTCTAATCACCAGGGTGGATTTAAAAGGACAAAATCTGCTTCCTCATAGCAGCCTTAGCATTGCTCAACTTTGCAATGTATTTCTGTTTGTTACAATGAGTTCGGATTGGCTGGTCACATCGATATCATCTTTATGCCATTTTCACCTTACCAAGGATTTTTGCCACTGTCTTAGTTTTATACTAAAATGCTAACTAACTTTCTGTCATGCACTTGCCATGACACATTTTTACGATTTCTAAAATAAAATAATAAAATATTTGTGTGTCTATGTATGCAGAAAATGGCCTTCATAAGGCTTTGCCATTTTCTACTGTCCTGACTCCCAGCAGACCTTGTCTAAGTCATATTATTACATACTGAATTACCTATGATTACTCAAAGTTTAATTACTCATGTGTGAGCACATAAGTTAGCAAGAGTGAGTTCCATAATCCGTGCACTTGTAAAACTTAACAAACCACTAAATAAGGCAATTTCCAAGGGGCATGAAGAGGCGTGGGAGTCATTGGAATCGGCAGCCGTTCTCTTGGAAGAGACACCATGTTTGGTTTAAAAGGTAAGGGAGGTCTATATATTCCCACTCGATGGATATTCAAGGTAAATTTAATTGGGAGGAAAGCATTGAACAAGGCTATAAATTCTCTCTCACACACATGCACTCATGCGTACACATGTGCGCGCACACACACACACACATAGAAGAAGATCATTAATTCTTTCACACACACATATCTGAGTATATACATTAGTAAGACATAACCTGCATATTCCTATTTCTAAACCATTTGGTATATCATATATCGAATCTAATATGGCTAGGTGAATTGCTTGAATTACTTATTTCATAAATAATTGTTTAACGATGTAAGCAAGTAATCTTATTAGAAACAAGAAAGAGAAACACAAGGATTGTGGGAATATGAACTCCTAACCATTAGGCGGATACTTATTGAGTTGGTTACATGTAAGCCCCCATCAAGTTTCTTACTTATGGGCCCTCATTGATTTGGTCTTAAGGTTGTTGGTTGAGTTGTTTACTTGTTTGATGTTCTTGGGCTTAATTGGGGTTGATAGTTTCCTGATATTTTATGGTGCTTATATCAAGTGTCTAATAGGGTTTTAAATCTAATATGTGTTTGCAAACGTGAATTATCATTGCTATTGTTTTAAACCCAAATAATTAACTTCATTGGTTCAATTACTAATATGTTATTTAATTAGAAAATAATCTTGCAAATAAATTATGTTATTACTATTGTTGTTTTGTGCAAATTTCATATATCCCTAAGGGGAGATTACAATTAGAGCATTGTTCTTGCTAGCCAATGGGATGAAAGTTTGTTGATGCAACTGAATTAGAGAGCTTAAAGGGCTTTGGATAGGGAAAGGAGACGATTACAATATATAATAACCTTACTCAAAGAAATAAATTGTGTGACCAATTGGGAGATGAAATGAGGACCTTCATTGAACACAATGAAAGGACAATGCAAACCCTCCTTTAAACCCTACAAAATATGAATGATACAATTAGTACCCTCAAACCCAACCAATCAAATGGAAGAGATTTTAACTCTAATAATTTAGAAAATGACAACACACCACAAAGGGGATCAAACCCCTAGATCAATAAGACCTTCATTCATTCCAAGGGAAGAACACACAATAGAGGAAGATGGAAATGACCCACCCATTCATAATGTTGGCAAAATTGGTGAGGATACGTAAGACTAGATTCCGAAGTTAGAAGAAATGTTTCCTTTAGGGATTATTATGAGGCTAAAACACAAAATGCTCGTAGTAGGGAAAGAAGAGAACTTAACAAAGATTTATGACAAAGGGTAGCTAAAGTGACCCTTTCCAAATTTTGATGGATTTGAAGAGTCATGTTGTGTTAATAGGTCCAAAAGATGGACACCTATCACTTATTCCCATGATGGAAGAAGATGCTATTGGATTCGCCATTCTACACTTGAAGGAACTACCCACAATTATGGCATCATGACCTCGTTGCCCAAGGGCATCTAAAGGCTTATCAAAATATTTGATCAAAAACTTCCTGAAAGATTTTTCAAGGAATTGACACAGTTGAAACAAGGAACCTTAGAGGGTATCAGAAATTAAAAAAATTCAGCCGTGGTACTAGGGATTTCGGAAAGTCGACTAATATACCTATTCATTGAAGGGTTAAAGGGATCAATCTGGGGTTTGGTAAGTGCCCCTTGATCCTACAACACTCGAAGATGCAATTCAAAAAGCATAAGGTTGGGAACTGCTTCATCAAGAGACAAACCCTACACAAAGAATCTACATCATTCACACATATTAAAACTCCTTAAAGAAAAATTGGCACCAATAGGAATGTCCTCCTAGAGATGACCTATAGAGCTTCAAAGAGAAAAGTATGTTTTCATTGTATGGAAAACTGTGAGCATGGACATAAATGTCACCGAGTATCAGTTCAGAAAGAAAAAAATGTGACAAATGTAAGGAAAAGTGGGAGCCAAGATACATGTAATACAGAGGCAATGTCTGATGAGGAAGCATGGGAAGAAGAAAAGGAAAACCCAAGGAAGAAAAGGTGAGATGAAGACAAACATGGGACCCTATCTGCCATCTCTAGAGCATCTAAGTATCACCTTGGGAAGGCATTCAATCTACGAATATTTCTACATTGTAAAGTTGGGAGATTGTGATGCAGTCTTGGCCACCCCATGGTTGTACTCTTTGGGATGTTTCTACCCAGACTTTCAAAATTGGAACTTGGTTTTAAACACAACAGGCAAGAAGTCCTTTTACAAGGGCTATCTGATGAATCCCCAAGGGTAGTTTCATACAGGAGAATGGAAATAGTCTTTAGACATGGACAAGGGGAATAAGAGATGTATAAGTTTTCTTTTCTTTCTCTTTGGTTCTTGTTCTATAAAAAAATAAGGGAGAAAAGTGTTAATAGAAATAAAAGGGAAAAGAAATACGTACCTTATTGAATTGCTCCAGATTCACTCTTTCCTGGTCCAAATGGACCATGGGCTGTTGCAAATGCACTGTGGACTACCCCAAATTTGCAATTACACCCCTTGAAGATGTGACACTGTCATTTGCTTACATTTTCTAATTGCTGTTTTTGGCTGCATCTTCTTGTTTTGCTTTGTATGATGTCTTTTTGTATATATTTTTGCTCCTGCCATTTTTCTTTCTTCATGTTTTTGGCTTGAATTTTTTTAAGGTTAAATGTCTGTTTTCATTTCTTTGTGTTCACTAGCATGTTATTCTAATTTATGGCAAGACATGCAAATCTCACAATGTCCTCTGAGGTGATCAGAAACCTGGCATATTTGTTTTGTAGCTAGACCATGTTTTAGAGTATGAGTGCCGAGAGTCCTATTTTTAGTGAAATCACTACAAAACAGATTTGTTAGCCTAAGAATTATTTCTTTGAGAGAAGAAAACTTGAAATGGTTTGCCATTCACTTTCCAAAGCACCAGAAAAACGAAACCTAGTTGAGCACCTAATTTATTAGTGTAATAAGAAATCTTTTTACAGTTTAGCCTGAATGTGCAGCTGTATGCTGTTTTCTTCCTGTCATGGTAGAATTAGGTTCTCTTTTGTTAGATAAGGGCCCTTTGGAAGTGATGCAAATACATTCAAATTTTGTATTATCATTGCACAATCTTATATCATGAGTCCATGTCTTTTAAGCTGTCAACATATCAGTTTTCATTATCATTGCCATCAAGGGGGACTGCCTTCTACTTAAAAGATAGTTGTCTTTAGAAGAGGATGCTTTTATAAAGTATTGGACCTATGTATGTTTTAACATCAAATAAGTTGCATCTATTCTCACATCATTATATATTGTAATGATTTTTTTGGGTACCTAATGGATTATCATGTGTGAACTTTATTGACAAGTTTGCAGGCTAATAAACTGTTTTAGCAGCCTATGACTGACATACCAAAATTGCAGCTGTATATCACAATATATATATGCTGTATAAAGTTTATAATATGTTTTATTTTTTCCAGGTAGCAAGCCAACTCATTTACTGGCTTCACGAGGAGGCATTAGTGGTTGGCATGAAGGTTGAGAGGGATTACTTAAGTCTATCATTTCAGTTGGACAATAGTGACAGTCTTGCTTTAGTTGCCAGCATCGATCAAAGGGAGTATTGTGTTAACTGGTGGTTAATTTTAAATGATACTAGGCCAGATGATGGATTGGTGAAACATGATCTTGTAACTATTGGAATGGAAAATAAAAAATTCTTGGGACCATTACCTCTAGAGGCACTCTATGGTGTTCTAATGGATCTTGTTACGTTATGTAGCAACGGTGGAGAATCTTGAGTTATATTTTATGTAATGTTTAAAAGAATAAATTCCTGCATTTTATTAGCATACCGAGTGATATGGAAAGCCCATGGAACATTCTATTATTCCAGGCAAGGTAAATCACATGCATTTGTTTGTGATTTTCAACATCTTTTTGAGCATAAGTTGGGCAGAAGCTGGTAAGTTTCATCAATCTGTGTTCTCTTGAATACGTGCATTTCATTTATTCGGTCAGTGCAACTCAAAACCATTTGGCTTACATCACGTGGCAGACATCCTGCTTTCACTGTACGTTTAATGCTTAATGAAGGAAGAGCAGTTAATAATCAATCTTCTCTTTTTGAATATTTTAGAATCCATGTTAAGTATAGCATCGGTAAATTATTGGCAGATTGGAAAACTTCATTGAGAGGATGGAATAGTTCAAGTATCAATTCAGATGGTTTAATTTGAAAAAGCTTGACTAAACGAGATGTATATCATTTGAACTGCTTGGATATCCTTCTACTCACTGCTCATGAATGCGCCATTAAAATATTTGCAAGTTCACTACTGAAAAATGGATAACAGCCTTATCATTTCATACTTGTATTAGACGTAGTCCATGCAACGGTGAGAATAATGGATAACGGCACAGATAAAGAAGTGACTAAACGGGATGCATTAGGAATGTGGTGCCAAATTTGACGACATTTAAGTTCAATGGCTAAACAAGCCAGGCTACTCTAGACTTTTGGACTCCTCCATATTAGAACATCTATGTTTTTGTCAACCACCTTATATTGTAGTCAGTTCACAAAATAAAATTCTGGTGATATAAATGTTCAATGCAGAAGATTTCATGAACTTAGTGAGCGGGAAATAGTTACGTGTTTTACTTATCAATGAAAAACATATCATATTCAAATATATGAAATGTTAAAAAAGAGTAAGTTTTGCCCCTGCAAGTCAAATGCTTACCACGAATGTAAAAGAGAAAAATAGTACCATGGTCAATCTGAAGCGCGATACATGCATTGCCTAGAAACAGGGAATTTAAATGCAACCCATATGTTAAGAAAATTGCAAGTGAACTATATTCGAATTAAGCGAGTCTAATTTAAGTCTACTCAATTGTTGGAAGGTAAGGTCGTTTAGGATTATAATAATATCCATTTCTAGTCATCGCTTTCTAAAAGTGAAAAAAATCTGGATTACTTGAAATAAATATTACAGATTTAGGAGATTCGACAACAAAAACAAGCCAAGAACGTTACAACAAGAGCAGATCAGAAGTTAAAGAATCATAAAGCTTTCGTTGAAGAATAACAGGTTGAATACACAAGTTTTTCTTTGAGAAGCTGATTTTGATAAATGAAATCTTCAAGGCACCTACTCGTCTAGATCATGGATTATCCGTCTCTTCAATAATTTTAGAATTAAAATAAATGTTTGTATACAATAATAATCACTTTTTTATGAAAATTACATTATTGAGGGATATAATCCATTATAACATTTTATTTTTAATCAAATCTTTCAACTCGAATTTGGAAGGCCAAGGTAGTAGATTTTCAGGGTTGAGGTTAACATTCAAGTCAAAGGTGATTGAACCAATTTAATCAATTTAATCCATTTTATTTTTAATCAAAACTTTCAACTAGAGTTTGGAAGACCAAAGTGGTGGATTTTCGGGGTTGAGGTTAATATTCAAGTGAAAGGTGATATAACCAAATCTCAAATATTTAGATATTGTCAATGGTTAATGTTTAATATTGTTTAAGGAAAAAAATTTTATAGACAAAGGATAAGATAATGTTTTTAAATATGTTTCAACTTATTTTTCTCAAGTTTAGTTATTCTCAATTGATATTAAAAATTCAAGTTTAGGGATAATAAATTTGTGAAGTGAAAAGTGCATATTCATTTTTTTTCTTCATTAGTTATGGGCCTATTTGTGTATCTAGTACTCAACAACAGATGCATAATGTTTTCTTATGAAAATTAACAATTAACAAGAACTTTACTTGAAACTATTTGTACATATTTGAGCGTAGAATCGACTAGTAAATTGTTTGGTAGTTATCTTGAGTCAAGATTGTTGGCATATATCTTCCTCTTTATTTTTAAAACTCATAATTGAATTGAAGGCAAAGTTAAAATTAACTTGTTGAGTGCAAAATGTCTAATTTGAATGCTAGTAGGTTGTTAATTAAAAAGACAATCCATCATTTGTATTTGGGTATAGAATCTTTTTGTTAATTCTATAACTTTAAATCATACTGGTTTGATTACAGATTGTATTGATCTATTCTTGCATAAGATCCCTTCTTAAGTCTATATATTTGTCTACTCTACTTGATAGGTACCGACGTCTCTCTTGCAGCATGGTTTATGACTAATATCCTTGGTTAGTTTAGGTATTAAATTAAAATTCTCCTTAGAAAGTTGTCAATTTTGACAGAGCATTAAAAGCCAACTTTGGAAGGGACATGTCCTTTGTAAGGACATGCTCCTTGGTTACTATATTTAATAGGGTGTGGTTGTAATTAAAGGACACACAAAAGAACATACAGTTTGCTCCTTTGAGCAAGTTTGCCCTATACAAAGACTTGCAGAAGTAAAACATCTCAGAATAATAAATATATTATTGACATCTCTTTATACAAGTTAGAACAAAGGAAGATCATCTTTAATAAACACAATAGAAGGTATTATCTAAGTTTGATCACACAAAATTTGCAAAAACTTTAGATGGTATCAGAGCTCTGGTAGTCGAACCCAGGCTCTGCAAATTAAACAATCAGACTTAATATATCTAGCATCATTCTTCTATCTTCAATAGCATACACAATCAAACCCAAGGATAGGTTTGATGGGAAAGAACATTTCGATGTTTGGAAATTCAGAATAATGACGATTCTTGAAGAAAATGATGTAAAACAGTTTGTTGATTCAACATCCAAACAACCTGTTGCTGAACCTAATAAAACTATTTGGAATAAAGGAAACAAGAAAGCCATGCATATTATATTAGATGGAGTGAAAAATAAAATAGTACCCATGCTAATGAAACATCAAACAACATTTAATATGATGAATGCATTGTTAAATGCATATGAGGTCAACAATGCAACTAGGAGTCCTTGCACTAAAAAGGCAACTAAATCATATAGAGATAAAGAAGGGAGAATTGATGAATTCTTACTTCCTAAGGGTTGCTAGTCTAAGAGATGAACTTGCAAGTGTAGGAACTATAATTGATGACAAGGAACTAACACTGATGGCTATAGATGAGTTACCAGATTCATGGGAAATGTTTGCACAAGGAGTAAGTGCTAGAGACAATCTTCCTGACTTTAATAGAGTTAAGGGAGATTGTCTTCATGAAGAATCTATAAAACTTAAGAAAGGGGGAAAGTTGAAAACTGAAGACGAAGAACTTCATATTCTCAACACAAATTCCTATAAGGGTAAGAAGAAGCACTTCAAGAAGAAAATGGGTAATCAAAAGAATGACAAATCTAAGAAAGATCTATCCAAAATAAAATGTTTCAAATGCGAAAAATTTGGACACTATAAATCTAATGGTCCTAAGAATTCTAAGCAACAAGTAAATTATATAAACATTACTAGGAAAAAAGATAACTATGATCCCAAGAATCATGTATTCTATTCAACACTATCAAATGAAGTCTCAAGTAAGGCATGGGTGATTGATAGTGGATCATCTCGACATATTACATGATACAAAGAAGCACTAGACTCTATATTAGAAAAGGTTGATGGCGAAGTCACCATCAATGATAATTCAACACATTCTGTTAAAGGAATTGGAAATTTCAACTTGAAATTAAAGTCGGGTAGTGTTTTATATCTCAAAGGAGTACTCTATGTACTAGGAATAAAAAGGAACCTAATCTCTATTACAACACTTGAAGATGATGGACATAATGTTGCATTCATGGATGGTAAAGTATTAACTTAATTTAAAAATTCTCTGTTTAAGAAATCAAAGTTGATTGGTCCTTGTATGAATTAAATACAGAACCTAGTCGACCTATTCAAGCTTTAATTCATGAAGTTGCTGATATAAATGAAATATGGCACAAAAGGTTAGGTCATCTAAATTTCAAAACCTTATCAACTATGGAAAAGATGGTAACTGATTTACCTAAGCTGAATAAAGATCACTCAAGCATATGCAAAGGATGCACTCTTGGTAAGAACACCAAAAGTCCATTTCATGATAGCACTAGAAAAATTAACAATCTTTTGGAATTAATCCACTCAAATTTATGTGGACCTATGTATATTCCTTCTCTTGGAGGATTTTGGTACTATATACTTTTTATAGAGGACTTCTCTAGGAAATGAATTTACTTCTTAAAGTGTAAAGAATCAAAAGAAATCCTTAAGAGCTTTAAAGAATTCAAAAACATAATTGAAAACTTACTAGGACACAAAATTAAAACTCTTAGAACTGATAATGGAGGGATATACACCTCATATTTGTTTAAAGAGTTTTGTAAAGAAACATGAATCAAGATGAAGTATATCATTCCTTATAATCCACAACAAAATGGGGTAGCAAAAAGGAAGAATAGAACAATTATAGAAGTTGTAAGAGCTATGATATTTGATCAAAATTTAGAATATTATCTTTGGGTAGAAGCCTCTTGTATTGTTGTTTATATTCAAAACAAAAGTCCTCACTCCTACCTTAAAGATAAAACTCCTGAAAAAGTCTTATTAACATTAAACCTAATATAAGTCATCTTAGGATTTTTGGGTGCCCAATATATATACATGTTCCAAAAGAAAAGAGAACTAAGTTAGAACCCTCCAAGAGGAAAGCTATTTTTGTTGGGTATAGTGAAACATCCAAAGCATATAGGATTTTCATACCTGGTCAGAAAAATATTGAACTTAGTAGGAATGTAATATTTGAAAAAGATTTAGCATTCAAAAGAGCCCCAAGTTCTAGAGATCCCTTTCCCTTACCTAGTTCTGAAGAAAATATTGAATCTAAGTTTTAGAGGGAGAACATTGAAGAAATTGAAGATGAAATTGAAGATCTTAATCTTGAGGAAACTCAAAATCCAAAGAAAAGACCACTTTGGGCCATTAAGACAGTAGAGGGAGCACAAGAGTTCGCTACACCATCTAGAAACTTTAGAGAAAGCAAAAGACTTAAAAAGATTTTCTAGTTATGCAACAAACATGAGTGATTTATCTAAATCAAAACCAACCAATGTTTCAGATGCTATTAAACATACAACTTGTAAGGATGTCATGACAGAAGAATACCAATCCATTATGAAAAATGATGTTTGAGAAATTGTTGCAAGACCTGAAGGAAAATTTGTTGTTTTTTCTAAGTGGATATTTAAAATCAAGCATGTTGCACATGGTAGCATTGAAAAATATAAAGCCAGATTCGTAGCAAGGACATTCTCTCAAAAAGAGGGGATTGATTATTAATAAACCTTTGCTCTTGTTGTCAGATACACCTCTGTAAGAGTAGTCCTAGCTATTGCAACATCAAAGGGATGGAAAGTACATCAGATGGATGTAAAAATAACATTTTTGAATGGAAAGATTACATAAGAGGTATATTTGGAGAAACATGAAGGATTTGAAACTCATAACCCTAAAGCTTTTGTTTGTAGGCTTAAGAAAGCTCTCTATGGACTTAAACAAGCTCCAAGGGTGTGGCATGAAAGAATTGATAAGTATCTCACTAGCTTAGGATTCTCCAAGAATGAAGCTGATCCAAATCTATATTATAAAAAGGATAAATATGATATGGTACTTTTGATACTATATGTTGATGATTTACTAATAATAGGTGATGATCATCTCATAGATCAATGTAAGAAAGATCTAATCAGAGAATTTGAGATGAAAGATTTGGGACTCCATTACTTCCTAGGATTGTAAGTATGACAAAATTCTGACATCATCATACTTAATCAAGGAAAGTATATATTATATATCTTGAAGAGATTTGGAATGTGGAACTGCAGGTTTATGTCTTCCCCAATGACGATTAATCTACATAAACTTATGGAAGCAACAATAGAATCACCCTCCATAGATTCTCCTCTCTACAAATAGATGATTGGGTCCCTAATATACTTGGTAAATACAAGACTTGATATTTGCTATGCTGTTTACACCTTGAGTCAATTTATGCGTGAGCCAAAGGAGATTCACCTAGTTGCAGTCAAACACATTATGAGATACTTACAAGGTAGTCTTAACCTTAGGCTCAAATATGAGAAAGTTGACTTGGATTTACATGGATTCATAGACTCAGATTGGAGTGGAAGTGCTAGGGATAGAAAATGTAATTCAAGAGGTTGTTTCAGTTTAGGATCAACAATGATATCATGGATATGCAGAAAGCAATCATCAGTAGCACAAAGTTCTAGAGAAGACGAATACATTGTAGCACCAATGACCTCTCGAAAAGCAGTTTAGCTTAGAAAGTTACTTGTGGGATTATTTGGTCAAGCCATGAGTCCTACAATTATTCGTTGTGATAATCAGAGTTCCATCAAGCTTTCTATGAATCCAGTTTTTCATGACAGGTCCAAGCATATTGAAATTTCTTACCATTGTGTAAGAGATATGATAGATAGGAATACTATCAAATTAGAATACATTTGCATTGTAGATTTGACAACATATATTCTTACCACCTCTCTCTCTCTCTCTCTCTCTCTCTCTCTCTCTCATGAAGATAGATCATTTCAGGAAAAGACTTGGTATGGTTGAATTGTAATACATTTGTATTCTTTAAATTATAATTAAAGTAATTTTATTGTCAGGCTATTAACTGTTATGGGCTCCACTATTTGTATTCATTATTTAAGAGGTGACGATCTTTGAGATAATGAACACTATTATAAAAGACATTACGAGAAATGATGATTTCTTAGATAATGTGCTGAACAGTAGAGAGCTACTGTCAGATCTAGATGAGTTTAAGATCACATTGTGATATAGACATTACTATGCCTATAAGTCACAACTTGGATAAGGGAAGAATTTATCTTTCTCTAGAGTTTATCCTATGAACTGGTAGAACTTAACTCAGGATCATGTTGTGATGTGGGCCTTCTAGTACCTATGAGTCACAACTTGGATAAAGGAAGAATTTAATCATTCTTCAGATTTTATCTTGTATGTTGCATTCCATGCAATACTGTTATCACTAGTACAAGTCATATCACAAATATAGTAATATGACATTGTATCATGTGTTCAATAATACCACATGCTAAGAAGATTCATATAGATATAGAGTATCAATCTTTGCTTGATCATCTTAATTGATAGTGTTAGATATGATATCTCTCAGTATGATTATCAAGTTAAGAGGGAGTGTTAATTTTGTAACTTTAAATCATACTAGTCTGATTACAGATCGTACTGATCTATTCTTGCATAAGATCCTTTCTGAAGTCATTATATATTTTTCTGCTCTACTTGATAGGTATTGACATCTCTCTTGGACAACATTGTTTATGACTAACTAATCTCCTTGGTTAGTATAGGTATTAAACTAAAATTCTCCTTAGTAAGTCGCCAATTTTGAGAGAGCATTGAAGGATGACTTTGGAAGGGACATGTCCTTTGTAAGGACACACTCCTTGGTTACCATATTTTATAGGGTGTGGTTGTAGTTAAAGGACACACACAAGAACATACAATCTACTCCTTAAGCAAGTCTTCCATATATGAATACTTGCAGAAGTAAAACATTTCAGAATAATAAATATATTATTGACATCTCTTTATACAAGTCAGAACTAAGGAAGATCATCTTCAACAAGCACAATAGAAGGTACTATCTAAGTTTGATCACACAGAATTTGCAGAAACTTTACACTTTTAATCTCACTTTAACTATCATATTGTCACTTCAAAACATTGTTTGCGCATATCATATTGGTGTTGCTCGCCTTGCATAATGTTGTAAAATAAAAAAATAGCTCGGTTTGTGGTCCACTTGAGGGATCCAAGGATACATATATTGCATAGATTTGACATTATTGTTGGAATTATTCTTTGTTGCACCAAAAGCTTGAACTCTTAATTTCCAATACACATAGTAAATTTAACTCGACCCATAAGGCCCGTGGCTATACAGCCACGAAAATGCACTCCCTTTACATTATTTTTTTTAACTTTTCAAAAAAAATTCTAAGTCCTCTCCTTCGTAAGGAAGTGCATTTTTCGTGGCTGTATAGACGTTGCCACCCATAAGAGGTGTTTAAACCATGTCAAGAGTCCCCAAGGCAGTGTGGATCACCCAAGTCAACTATCTCCCCTTCAACACCAATTGAGCCTATAACACCCACTAAAGGGAGAATCAAACCTGTAACCTAAAGCTTTGATACAAATTGTTGGAATCATGCAATGTCCCTTGTTGAGTCTCATGAAGCTTGGGACTGATTTCTTCAAATTTCAATTACAAGAGACTTCTATTAACACTCATACTTAAAGAGTGTGGATGATTTTATGTATCATAGATTAATAGCACTAGAAATTGATTTGAGAAGCACACATTATTAAGTTATTAGAGAAGAAAAGTATTGGGTGTTTTGATGCATACTTTCTATTTTTCTATTTTATTTTATCTCTAACAAATGTCACAAGATATATATAATGTCTGATATTAGCTATTGCTTTTAGCAATTTGATTGTTAATGTCTAATTTATCAACCTAAATAAGCAATGAATTTGTATTACTTTAACAACCTCATGTTACTTAGCTCTCTTAGCTTGATGACGATTCTAGAGTGTTATATGAAATTTTCATTAAAAAATACATACACAATCTACTCTAAAAATCTGAATTTATATTATTCTCACTAAGATCCTTAAATTAGGCGCACATCCACATGCATATTACACAATCAACACTAATTCTTTGTAAGCAATATTTTCCTTTTATAATTTTACTATTTACATATTAAAGAAAAATTCTCGATTATCTCTATTACACAATGTATAAATATTTTATTTTAATCTTAATTTTTTAAAAAAATATCACAACCCCTTTTGCTATCTCTAATGCTACTTCCTTTTTAATATCTCTAGCCTTATTGAAGGGACACACCTTTTGACTTCAGAGATCTCTTAAATAAGGCATTTCCTCTCATAAACATATTTCCATTAGTTTAATTATTTATCTTTTATTAATTAGTGCTTTAAAGATTGCTTGATAAAAATTTCTTATGATAATCCCTTGTAAATCACTTTTCATATCATATTTTGTAGTGACATTGCATTTTCAAATTTATGCCTATGTAATCTGGTACATGTATTTATTTTTAATATTGAAAATCAGTTATAGATTGAACACAAATGCTACTATAATGTAATTATTATTTGTGATTAAGACAATAATTCTAATGATTATGTTTACTTTTAATTAAATGATAATTTTAGATTAATATATTATGTTATACTATTATTGAATTTTTTCATAATTATATTATATTATATGATTATATTGCTATACTCATATTTTAATTTGTTTATTGATATTTGTAATATAAATATTGTTTATTATTTTAGCATATTAGTATTGTAATTATATTACATTATTTATTTATCGGTCTATTTTATATTTAATAATATTATTTATCTATTAAACTCTCCTTTATTGTTATTAGTTCTTAATGAATTATTTATTATTAAATCATATCTTGATAAGGACATCACAATGCGCCCTTTTCAAATTGCTTGTCTTAGATTAATGCAAACTTTTTGACATGTGTAATTTGAATCAAGTAATTGTGAAATGTGGACTTCAACTAAAGGTGAAAACTATAATATATTTACAAATATAAACTTATCAAATTTAAAAATAGAATACTCGATTTAAAATTCTAAAATAATTTCACAAAAAAAGGACTCATCTTAAATTAATGGCAGCACTTCCCTTCTCTGATAGGTGTTGCTTTGCCCTTAGAATATCTTTATCAAGTTTTGACACTCACCAGGAATGTCTCTTGATTAAGCTTTGCCACTCACCAAGCATGACCTTGATCAAACCTTGGCACTCACCAAGAATATCTAAATCAAGTTTTGACGCTCACTAAGAATGTCTGTTGATCAACCTCTGGCACTCACCAAGAATGTCCTTTACCAAGCCTCAACATTTATCAAGAATGTTTGAATCAAGTTTTGACACTCACCAAGAATGCTTCTATATCAAGCTCTATCACTAACTAAGAATGTCCTTGATCAAGCCTCAAAGCTTGCCAAGAACAGTTTACTCAGGTTTTGACACTCACCAATAATGTCTCTTGATTAGGGTCTGATACTCACCAAGAATGTTCTTGATTAATCCTTGATGGTCACTAAGAATGTCCAAATCAAGTTTTTCCACTTAATGATAGTGTCTTTTGATCAAGTTTTATCACTCACCAAGAATGTCCTTAAAGAAGCCTCAATGCTCACCAAGAGAGTTTAATTCAATTTCCGATACTCACCAAGCATGTCCATCAAGCCTTGGCACTTATTAAGGAACATCTAAATCAAGTTTTGACACTCAACAAGAATGTCTCTTCACCAAGATTTAACACTGAACAAGAATGTCCTTGATCAAGCCTCAATGCTCAACAAGAACATCTAAATTACATTTTTCCACTCACCAAGAATGTCTTAGTCTTTGCTTAAAAAATTTTCCACATTGGTCTTTCATAGTGAAATATTTCATGTAGATCTTCCCCTATCTGGCAGGATGGTAGGATCATGCTCTGATACCACTATAATGTCCCTCATCTAGTTTTATGAAACTTGGGACTAATTTCTTCAAAATTTAATTGCAAGAGACTTCTTCTATTAACTCTTAAAGTTTTTGGATGATTTTATGTACCTTAGGCAAATAGCACTAGAAATTGATTTGAGAAGAACACACATTATTAAGTTATTAGGATAATGTTGGTAAACAAATTTGTCACTGCAAGTGCTTTTGTAGAATGGTGGATAGATTGCAATTTGATCACTATTAGATTGCAATCTTCCTCTGCATTTGAGAGGGACAACTCCGTTATATGATGGGGGTATTTAATATTTCTATGTACATTTCACCTGAGAGTACAAATGGAAAAGATATAAAACTAAAGTAATATAAACAAGAGAAACCTCAATGATAGACATACTAATACCAAGTAGGATTTTAGAATGGATGACAACTTACAAGGAGATCTGAGTACATAATAAGTTAACATGCAATGATGAAATAAATATAAAAAAATCTCAACATACAAGGAAACAAGTTAACTTATCACATTCAGACCAATATACTAGGGTTAATTTGTGTTTCATCAATTACATATGTCATTTGAACTTAAAAACCATGAGATTTCATAAATACACAAAGACACCACCAATTTAATACACAAAGAAATCAAAAGAGGCCAAGTAATAAGGTTTGAGTTCAAGCATTGTCTTTGAAAAGTGGTGACTACTCCCACAAAAGTTTGGAATGCCTCCCGAAAGCCCGTGCCTATGATTGCTCTCAATTTGGCTTTCGCCTCTGCGCCAGCCTCTATGCAGGCCTCTTCCATGGGCGGGGTTGTTATTGGGTTTGGCTCGGTGTCTCCTGTGATTGCTCCTTTTGCTCCAAATTCCATCTTTCGCAGTGATGCCCTAGATGGGATTCATTTTTTGTCTTCTCCTGCCCTTCCTCATGCGGCCTTTGGGGCTGGTTTTGGCGGCCCCTTTGTGGTTTCATCTGCTGGGGTAGCTCTTGCTCTGCCTTGTGGTGTTGCGAGTAGATCCGCCATCTCTTACACTGATGTGGTTGCTTATGAGGCTGACATTGGAGGTCAGGCTGTGCTTTTGAGGCTCTCTGATGTTGTGCCTGTCACTGTAAGTAACTGGATTATGATTGATTTAGAGTTTGATATTGTTGATGAGATCTCCACTTATGTGGATGACTTCTCTTCCACCATTGCTATTTTTTGTTTTAAGGGTTTTTGGCCCTCTTTGTCAGATCTACACACCTAGATTACCAGGTTTGGGAGCCCCTCATTTCAAAAATAGCTCAGATTTACCCTGTGGCAAGGGGTTTTCTCATTGTGAAATTTGTTACTACTGATGATAGAAATGCCATCCTGTGTCGTGGTTTCTCATGGGGGGAGAAGTTCCCCTTGATGGCTAAACCTTGGTATAAGGATTTTGACTTGATGACGGAATCCTTTAATCGGATCCTGCTGTGGGTCAAGTTGCCAAATCTCCCCTTTCACCTATGGTTGGATTCAATCCTAGAGGCGACAGGGAGGCCCTTAGGGACTTCTTGCTGGTTGATATTGTGTCTTCCAATGTGTTTGAAGGACATATGCTCACATTCTTGTGGAGATCGACGTCTCCAAGGGACTCCCTGAAAAGATTAAGTTGGCCTCCCCTCTTGGCTCTTGGATTCAACTTCTTGATTATGAGGGTATCCCCTTCCAATGCAGGAAATGCCACAAGACCAACCACCTTGTTGCCCGCTGCTACTCTAAAAAATCTAGACCGAAGAAGTCACCTTCTTGGTGGAAGGGGGTTTCGAATGATCACTACGTGATTCCAAAAACCCCCTATGTTGGGGATAACTCTTCTCACAACACTTTGCCACCTCTCCTGTTCTCCCTCCTTCAGATTCTATCACTGGTGATTTGACTGTAGCTCCTCTTGTGGATTTGTCTCTGGAGGTTGCTACTGTCCCTTCTTCTGCTATGATCCTGATGTTCGATTCTTACCAGGCCGTAGGGGTTTTGGGGGTTGATTGTGGTGTTGCTGACTTTGCGTGGTAGAAGGCTATTACTTTGGTGGAGGATGGATGGACATCAATAAAAGGAAAAAGGGTCAAGCCCTCCACTCCATCATTTGATATGGCATTGCGTTCTCAAAAGATAAGACCGAAAGGGAAATCTTGAGTCCTTGCCTATTTGCGGGTGTCTCGTTTTTGGCTCTCTTGGCTCTTTTGGCTGGTTTTTCTTTGTAGTTTGACATGATTAGGGAGTTATTGTCTATTTCTCTTTTAACCATGGGGTTTTTGGTGCCCTTTCAAAACCTGTTTTTGTGGTTGAGGAGTACTGTGTTATCTGTGATGCCACCTTGGTCACCTTGTTTTGGTTGGTGATCTGTTTCACATATGGGTTGTAATATTGTTTGGATTGGGCTTCATTGAATTTTTTTTGATTTGTAAAAGGGTTTCAGGCACCCTTCAAAACCTGTTTTCCTTAATAAAAAACGTACGATAAATCAATAATGATAACACAACAAACATTTTTAGATATATGGACTTAATGCATTCATTATTGTCCTCTTGAAAATACACAAGTTCAAAAGCTTTGCATGTAAAATGTCAAGCCAAAAGTTCTTTTAGAAATTTCTACACAATCTCCCCTTTACAAAAGTTTGCCCCTTTACAATGCAAAAGCCTCTTATTTATAGGGTTGTAAGGCCACTTCCTTGTAACCCACTTTTTGGATTAGTGACTACCCAAATTAGAATATAAGAATTATCCATACTTTTTGCAACTAACTCTAATTAATGCAAAAATGAAAGCTAAAATCCCAACTTTTGCAATGAGAAGACCCAAAGCTAACTTTAGTTTCAATGAATGATATAAGTCTCTTTTACACAAAAGTAACTTAAAAATTTACATCTTGAAAAAATTAGAACAAATTATGAGTTTTGTCAAATGTGAACTTCTCCTTTGCACATATTTTAAGACTACATCCACAAATCATCTTTTATCATATAAAATTCAATTGTCATTAATTTGCAAGATTCCAATTGAAAATAAATTATTTTCTTTTATTTTTTCATGGATATATGAAAACCTTCTATCTCTGTCCTCTATTACTATCTACGCAACACCATCAATTGTATATTAATAAAGCAATTCTTCCCATCTATAGCTGCCTCACATGCTCCTTGAACAAACCTAATTCAGTCATTAACTTTCCACTGTGATCACCAATGAATATCATGAATAATGATTTTTCCTCGATTAATTTAATGTATTGAATTTATGAAAAAAATTAATGCCTTTTTTTGCTATGCCATCTTAACTAACTCTGGCTCAATCTCTTGCAATCATGGCATTTCATCTGGTTATGACATCAAAGCATTCTTTCTGAGATATTTCCAGCATGTTACATGTTCGATGAAAGGGTGCAGCTAAGATGGTCTTTCTTTCACCATAATTTGTTAAGAGGTATTTCATATCCTACATAGAAGAAAAGCCAGATTTTCCAAAAAGAATATTGATTTTGTAGTGCAAAGATTACTTAGATTAAAATTGATATGTGATCTCAACTTGCAAACGAGTTTCATTCTTTCAAATGTTTCGAAAGGTCCACTGTAAAATTCCACTCACACTTTGTAGCCCTTTTATTTGACGAGCTGATATTTCATAAAGGCATTCTGTCAAATACAATTCAAGTGCCATTGTCTCTGATTCAACAATACATAACATGTCTGCTCTGATTATTTTCAGCCTTAATACTTGTATTTGTATTAGAGATCGATAATCTTTTTAACATATTAATTTTGATCAAATATTCAACAGGCTCCAACGAAACATGCCAACAAAACCACCACGCATCTAAACATCATCATCATCATCAAAATATGGTTTAGTATGTCTCAAGGGTAGCTACCATGAGATTGAATTATATGCAACCGACAATTTTAAAACGTCTGCAACCATGGCATTGCAAGAGATACATTTCCTCAAGAAATTTTATCAAGTAATTTATTTTGTTCATGCATCAACGGGCATTTTGTCAAACAGTTCATATGCATACTAATTTTTCCATTTACACCTGCAATCTATTCGAAAACTTTTATGGAACATAAATAGGGTGGATGTTGTCGAAGGTTACATCAATCCATTTTGCCTATGCCAATGGCATTTTTTCTAAACATTTTCATTTCATTTCTACCATTTATGTTTGTTTGAGATGCTAATGCTTTGTAGTTGTGTCTATTTTGTACCCATTTCAAATCCTAGCATCACATGTTTAAAGACGCTTTGAGGAATTCTTCCTAATACCTCAAAGTCAAAACCCTCAAATTTGAGCAGGGGCTGCTGTCTGGTTGCGAAGTTCAGCTAGCTGTTATATCAAACATATCCTGCACTCATACCGATGCGGCTATCCTTCATCCAAATTGTACGAAATCACAACATTATTTTTTGATGAATTTGGATTTTTTTCATTTTTACTTTATTTTGTCTTTAGTACATTTTGGATGGAGATTAGCCTGTCCTCCAATCAGACTATATTATGCAAAATTATGGCTTAAAAACATTTTGTCAAACAATTAGCAACACATCATGCCATGTATATCACTGGCGATTCCAATGCACATCTGAAATAAACCTACTAATATGCTTGGGTTAGATTCTATGTTCGAACTCGAAGTCTCTTTGTATTCCATGAGATTACTTCTCTATGAAAAATTTTGTCGTGTCCATTACATGTTCCCTGCGAGTCAAAAGCTTCTAGGAGCCGCCAAAGGTTGTGGAAATTTGGATTTGAATCTTCCATACGAAAAAATCTTTTCAACAAATCCATTTTGTGCAGCCATAGAATTCGTGAGACACCATTTCTCTAAGACATGAGCTCCTCCATTGGGTTACCGGTGATGATAATCCACACCATAGTTGTGTTGTGTTGTGTTTTTTTTTTTATCAGATAAGGTGATTTAATTTTAGGATGTTTTATTGGTTTTTATTTATTTATTTTTGGAAGAATGGTAAATGAGACTATTTTTTATAAGAATAGATTTGGAGAAAAAACAAAAAGTCTATTTTTGGGGTTTCTCTTAGTTTTGATTTTTGCAAAAAATGTACACAAAGGAAGTTTCGAAATAAATTGTAAATACATTGAACGTAAAAGTTTTGAAAAGTGTTTTCTATTGTATGAAAATTTCTATAAATACAATGAGTAGTTGAAGAAAAAATAAGAGAGAGATGAAAAGTTCTTTACACAGGGATATGCTGCCGGATTTTCTCTATGATGGAGCAAGATGTAGATCTCTAGGTAAAATGTATTATAACTTGTTACTGAATAATAAATTAACTTGATGTTTTGAAGAGTGAATACATTAACTTGATGTTTTTAAGAGTGAGTCGCACCCACATAAAATATTTTGGATGTGATTTCTGCATGAAGAATTTATCCTGATTTTGTCATTATGATAAGATCTTTTCTTGGGATTCATACAGATCATTGTGGGGTCATTCTTTCCCATTCTATATTGATCTAGAGTATTCTATAAGTTGTTCTTCTTATTTTGTAATAATCTAGAATGTTTTGTAAACCGTCTTAGCAAGTATAAATAGAGTTTTAGGTTTAGATTTAGGGCAAGTTTTTTGATATGAAATTACGGAAAGAAGTAATCTGTAAGAAAGCAAGTGTATATATTGTTCATTTGATGAATTAATTAGAAGAATATTATTATCTATCTCTTTTTGGTGTTGGTTCCTTTTGTTTTTGCTTCCGTTGAGTTTATCTCTACATCATTTTTGATATCAGAGCTTGGGAAAAGCTCTTGAGGCAATTAGATTTTATGTCTGGATTAGAGTCAGAAGTTGAAACATCAAACATGGCCACCAATGCTCAACTGGCAAAGAAGATGCAAGAACATGAGAAAATCAATAAGTGGTTATTAGATGAATTTGAGAAGATGAAGGGCCAGATGGAAAAGACAACAAAGATTTCCTCAGAGCAAGAGGAACAAGGGGAAGAAGAGGATACCCTTGAGCAAGAGGTGGTTAACTTACCTACAGACTAGAGTTACTTCATATAAGCCCTTGAAAGAGTTGGTGAGAAGGATGCCAAAGGTGACCTACCCATCTTCTTGGGAAAGATGGATGCTGATGTTGTTGTGGATTGGATAGAAGCCTTGAACAACCATTTTGAATGTGAAAATATAGCAGAAAATGACAAGGTAAAAATTGCCAAGTCAAAGTTGAAGGGACTAGCCCTCACTTGGTGGAATTTCACTCAAGGAGAAAGGGTCCAATAAGGTGAGAACATGATAACTTCATGGGAAAGGATGTGTGCCAAGGTGAGAGAAACATACTTACCTAAGGATAATGAAATCCAACTTCATCGAAGGAGACAAAGTTTAAGACAAAAGAAGCTAGATGTCATTGCCTATACTAAAGAATTCCAAAAATTAAGCCTGAGGGCAAAGTAGAGTGAATGTGAAAGTGTAAAAGTTGCTACATATCTCAATGGATTGAGGTTGAACATTCAAAAAGAACTTAATTTATTGTGTCCTAATACATTATAGAAGTGTTATCAACTAGCATTGAAGGTGGAAGACAAATTGAAAAGAAGGCAAGAACAAAATAGCAGAGGAAGAGGAAGAAATCAAAGGGGAAGAGGAAATTTCCAAGGAAGAGGAAAAAACCATGATGATCATAAGGAGATAAAGCAAGAAACTAGTCAAAGTGAAGGAAATTTCAGAGGCAATTTCAAAGGTAGAAGAGGTGGTTCAAGAGGTGGATTTGGTGGTAGAAGGGCAAGTTTGATTATTTATTTCAATTGCAATAAGGAGGGACATTATGCATCTAGGTGTCTAGATAGAGCAAGTTCAAGTTCATAAGGTGAAAGAAGAACACATTTGGTACAAGATGATGAATACCAAGAGAAGGAGATGACTGACTCAGATAGTGTACCTAAAAGAGGAGAAGGTTTAATGATGAAAAGAACACTTTTGAAAGTGCCTACTACCATGGAACCACCACAAAGGAAAACTATCTTTAGGACTGCTTGCAAATCTAGAGGTAAGGTATGTAAAGTCATTATTGACTCAGGATCTACTGAGAATTTAGTTTCTCTTGAGATGGTTCAGAAGTTAAAACTTAGGAGGATACCTCATCCTTTTCCTTATAAGATTTCATGGCTAACACAGGGTCAACAAACTCTTATAAATGAGCAAGCATGGGTTGATTTTCAGATTGGAAAGTATAAGGACCGAATTTTGTGTGATATAGTTGACATGGATGCATGCCACCTATTATTTGGTAGGACCTGGCAGTATGATTTGCCGGCACAACATGATGGACAACTCAATAAATACACCATCAAGAAGGATGGAAACGTGATTAGATTGATTTCATTTGCTGATCATGAAGAAGTGGAAGAAAATAAAGAGAGGGAAGCCAAAATTATGATGGTTGATAAAAAGGAATTCTTATGAGACATGAAGGATGAGCCTAAGCCTTGTTTTCTTTTGATACCTAACCCACAACCACAAGAACTTGTTGGAAATGACAGAAAGGAGGCTGAAACAAAGAAGGCAATTCCTAATGAAGTGAAAGAACTTTTGGATAAATATGAAGGTTTGATTTCAGAAGGTATGCCAAAGTCTTTACTACCTATATGAGACATTAGTCATTGTATTGATTTCATTCCTGGAGCTACTTTACCCAATAAGGCTGCATACAAGATGACACCTCAACAAAATGAGGAGATTGCTAGACAAGTAAAGGAGTTACTCGATTCTAGCTTGATCACGAAAAGCTTAAGCCCATGTGCTGTACCTGCTATTTTAGCACCCAAGAAGGAATGAACCTAGAGGTTGTGCATTGATTCTAGAGCCATTAATAAGATTACAATCAGATATAAGTTTCCAATGCCAAGAATTGAAGATTTGCTTGATTGTTTGAGAGGTGCAAAGTATTTCTCCAAGATTGACTTAAAAAGTGGGTACCATCAAATAAGGATAAGAGCTGGAGATGAATGGAAGACAACATTCAAAACCAATGATGGATTATATGAATGGAAGGTAATGCCATTTGGACTCTCTAATGGTCCTAGTACCTTCATGAGACTTATGAATGAAATACTCAAAGACTTCAATGGTAAGTTCATCGTAGTATATTTAGATGACATATTAATTTTCAGTAGACAAAAGAATAACACCTAGAGCACATTGACATGGTTTTGAGAAGACTTCATGAGGAGAAATTGGTAATAAATTTGGAAAAGTGTTTGTTCATGCAAGAGGAGCTGACATATCTTGGTTTTGTGATCTCCCAAGGTCACTTGAAGATGGATAAAGATAAGGTAAGTGCTATACTATCCTGGCCACCCCCAAGAACAGTTGGAGATGTTAGAAGCTTCCATGGTCTTGCTATATTTTATAGGAAATTCATAAGAAATTTTAGTCATATATGTGCTCCTATGTTAGAAACTATTAAAGGAGGAAGGAAGTGTAAGTTTGCATGGAGTCAATCAGCAAATGAACCTTTTGAATTGCTCAAGAAAAAGATTAGTGAGCAGCCAATTCTTTCTTTACCTATTTTTAACAAAGTTTTTCAAGTAGAATGTGATGCTAGCAAGGTTTCTATAGCGGCAGTTCTTAGTCAAGAAGGAAAACCAGTGGCTTTCTCAAGTGAAAAACTCAATGAAGCTAAGCAGAAATACTCTTCATATGACCTAGAAATGTATGCATTGGTTCAAGCTCTCAAAAGGTGGAGACACTACTTGTTGCCAAAGGAGTTTGCTATGTATACTGATAACCAAGCACTTAGTTATCTAAATAGCTATGACAAGTTAAGTCATAGGCACATGAAATGGGTGGAGTATTTAGAGGCCTATACCTTCACCATCAAGCATAAGAAGGGCATATCAAACAAGGTTGTTGATGCTCTTAGTAGAAGGAATCTGACTGTCTCCCAGATATAGCTAGAAAGTGTGGGAATTGAAGCACTCAAGGACATGTATGTAGCATATCCAAATTTTGGTGACATCTACAAGGTATGTATGGAGTTTGGTGAAAGATACCATGTTGATTTTCCTAATTTTTTAATACAAGACAAACTTCTTTTCAAAGGAGCACAACTATGTCTACCCAGGTGCTCTATGAGGACGAACATTATCAAAGAGAAGCATAGTGGAACAATGGGTGGACATTTTGGTTTGGATAAAACCTTAGAATTGGTTAGAAGGTACTACTATTGGCCTAAACTTTAGACTGGTGTTAGAAACTTTGTGGAAACAAGTATGATTTGTCAAAGGGCCAAAGGAAGGATTACAAATGCACAGCTTTATCAACCTTTGCCAATACCATCTAGACCCTGGGAAAGCATAACGATGGTTTTTGTAATGGGGCTTCCATGGACACAAAAGGGGCATTATAGTGTATTTGTTGTAGTAGATAGGTTCAGAAAAATGACTCAGTTCTTAACATGTGAGTCAACCTATGATGCCTCTCATATAGTAGATCTTTTTTTCAAGGAAGTCATAAGGATTCACGGGCTACCTTTCAACATAGTTTCAGATAGGGATGTGAAGTTTGTAGGAAAATTTTGGAGAACTTTACATTCTCATTAGCCTACCACCCCCAAACTAATGGCCAAATAGAGGTAGTTAATAGAACTTTGGGCAATTTGTTAAGAACATTCACAAGACAACATGCAACAAAATGGGATGTAATCCTACCCCAAGCTGAATTTGCATATAATAACTCCATCAATAGAAGTACAAGAAAGTCACCATTTCAAGTGGTGTATTGAATTCATCCTAGAGGGATTTTTGAGTTAAGAGATATGAGTTCATAGCAACAAGTTAGTGCCCAAGTAGAAGAATTTGCTACAACCATAAAAGAAATCCATGATGAAGTCAAAGCGCAACTCCAACAAACCTCTGACAAGTATAAGAAGCATGCAGATCAGAAATAGAGACACTTAGAATTTGAAGTGAGAGATTTAGTATAGAAAAATCTCAAGAAAGAGAGGCTACCAAAAGGTAAATCTACCAAGCTTATGTTGCAAAAACTAGGTCCTTGTCAAATATTGAAGAAGTTTGGAACCAATGCTTATGAAATTTGATTACCACTTGAGATTGGCATTTCTCCCATCTTCAACATACCAAACCTCACACCATTCAAAGCACCCACTGAAGAAATTGATACAATACAAATTGCTGATACAAAAGACATTCAACATCTACCATTTAAGCAAACACCACAGCTAGAAATGATACTTGACACCAAAGTCATAAAGTAGACAAGAAGAAACAAGTCCAAGTAGTATTTGGTAAAACTCAGAGGTTATTCAGATGTAGATGCTATGTGGAATACTGAACAAGATATCAAGAAGCAAGGTACCACTCTACAAGTGCTCATCTCAAGTGGGCTTGAGATAAAATTTCCTGGGGAGTATGGTGTAGGAGGACCCATATAAAATATTTTGGACGTGATTTATGCATGAAGAATTTATCCCAATTTTGTCATTATAATAAGATCTTTTCTTGGGATTTGTAAAAATCATTGTGGGGTCATTCTTCCCCATTCTATATTGATCTAGAGTATTCTATAAGCTATTCTTCCTATTTTGTAATAATCTAGAATGTTCTGTAGGCCGTCTTAGCAAGTATAAATATAGTTTTAGGTTTAGGTTTAGTGCAAGTTTTTGGATATGAAATCATGGGAAGAAGTATTCTATAAGAGAGAAAGTGTGTATATTTTCCATTTGATGAATTAATTAGAAGAATATTATTATCTATCTCTTTCTAGTGCTAGTTCATTTTGTTTTTGCTTCCGTTGAGTTTATCTTTGCATCAAAGTCTTTTTAACTGAAAAGGTTTTCCCTATGTATATTTGTGTTTTCTATCATGTCTCATTTTTCTAGTTTCATGATTGTAGAATATCAATTTTTACTAATGTCTGCCCTTGCATAACAACACACTTGTCAATGGCAAGTCTTGACCTCGTATCCAGCCCATCAACACATGTGCTCATGGTTAAGTGAAAACAAATAGATTAAAGAAGTCCCATAATTAATGCTACCATATTTTTGAATAGAAGTCCAAATTTATTAGGGAGAAAAGAAAACAATGACTGTAAGAAAATAGAGTTTAGGGGATTGAATTAAGCTTCAAACAAATAAATTAGGCCTTAGTTGAACAAAAAACTCAATGTACTAGTTATCTTTTGTTGAAGTACTTAAAGTACAACACCATCCTGACTAGACAATCACACATGAGTTCTAACTCACTGACATTATTTAATCTAGAAGAGGTTTATATAATGGTGGGTTATGCATGAATTTAACACCCTTTATAGTGGATATCAAAGATCTAGAGTCAAACCTGGAACCTTCACCAAGCGAAAAGAATACTATTGTTATTTTACGAGCAGTACTAGAAGGTACACAAATACATTTGGATTATTAGCATAACATTTAGTATTGTTATTGACAGACGTTGTGATAACAATGATTATTATTAGGGGCCTTATGGTCTGGCGTCGATTGCATAAATTATGATATTGTTTATATATAATGTTGTTTACATAAACTAATTGATGGTTAGTTATGCCTCCATAGAGGCATGACCCTACGTGGCTAAAGGCCACGTAGAGTCATGACTTTACAAAGGCATGACCCTTTACAAGTACATAAATGTACATGCAGATTGTTAGAGACAATAATCAATATACTTCATTACAAGTCCCATCATATTCCCCTTGCAGGATAACTCTTAGCATTCTTCATTGAAGGATTATTTTCCCTGCAGGATAATTCTCAGCAATCTTCATTTAAGGATATTCTATCTTCATTGTAGACTAAAGTTAAAGACTCAATGATCACCATTCGAAGAACAAATTTTGCATCTTTGGTTCAACGATTATTCAAGTAAGGATATCCATTATTGTTCATGTTTGCTATAATAGTTTTGTCTATCAGAGATCACTAAAACTAACATGGTATCATAGCCATTCTAATAAGAAACTCTATTACTCAGAATTAAAAATCTAAAGTCTTAGATTTATAAAATTTTAATTATATCCTTAAATCAAAATGATGAATCATGTAAGGCTAGAGGATGGACTTGAGGGAGCATCAATTTTTTCATCATGGAAAATTTGAGTCATGATAATATTAAGAGAAATGAAATTAGAGGAGTATATAGAAACAAACAAATCCATGCTTGAAAATGATTCAGATAAAATGACATGGAAAAGACACAATAACAAGACAATGAAAATTATAATAGATTCTATAAAAGATCATGTTCTTCCATCCATATCTAGTCTTAAGACTGCATTTGAGATGTTCTCTACTATTAGAGATACATTTGAAATCAACAATACTAGTAGATTGTTAACCCTAAAACAAGATCTACTATATATAAAGATGAAAAATGGAGAATTTATTACATCCTATTCTCTAAGGATTTTTGAATTAAAAGATCATCTTGCAATAATGGAAAATCCAGTTGATGACAAAGAACCTAGCATGATAGCATTAAGAGGACTTCCTCTATCTTGGGAAACATTTATTCGAGGCCTAGGCTCTCGACCCGAGCTTCCTAAATTTGAATTACTTAAAAATGAATGCACACAAGAAGAATCAAGATTAGTCTCAAGAAGACTAAGTATAAATCAAGAGGGAGACATTCAAGCTCTTCATGCGAATTCAAACAAGAAAAGAAAATTCAAACATGATAGAAGGAAAACTAACAAATCATATAAGAAACATGATTGGTCCAAAGTTAGATGTTTCAAATATGATAAAATTGGTCACTCTCATAACTTCTACCCTAAATAGAAGACAATTCAAGCAGCCCTAGTAGAAATCAAAGGAGATGAAGTAGAGAAAGAAGAAAAAGAAAACTATGCATTTTATTTAGCTCTTTTAAGTGAATTAAACTCAAACAACTACACTTGGATTATAGATAATGGAGCATCTCAACACATAACTGGTTTTAGAGACAAATTTGAAAATTTCTTAGAACACTCCTCAGAAGAAGTTACCATTGTAGATAACTCCACCCATCCTATCAAAGGTATTGGTTCTTGCTCAATTTATTTAAATTTAGGAATTACTCATTAACTCAAAATGTTTTATATGTACTTGGAATAAAAAGAAATTTGGTCTCTATTTCTGGTCTTGTTGATTAAGGATTTCGAATCACTTTTCAAAAGGACAAAGTTCTATCTTGGCCAAATAACTCTAATATCAAGAAAGCCATTTCTATTGGATTTAGAGACGAAAGTCTATATATAAACTTTGTAACAATCAAAACTTAGCTCTAAGTCATGAAACATCAAATTCTACCAAAATTTGGCATAAGAGGCTAGGTCACCTTCACTATCGTGCATTATCATCCATAGGAAAAATTGTAAAAGGTTTACCTAGTCTCAAAACTGATCACTTAAGCATTTTCAAATGATGTGCCCCAGGCAAAAAAACAAAGCAATCATTTCCTAAAAGTGTTCACAAATCAAAATCCATTCTTGAATTGACTCACACTAACCTTTGTGGTCCTATGTCTGTACCTTCTCTTAATGTGTATCTCTTTCATGTAATTTTTATTGATGACTACTCTAGAAGAACTTGGATCTACTCTCTAAAATAGAAAGAATCCATTGAAGTAGTATCAAAATTCAAAGAATTCAAAGCTCTAGTTGAAAATCAATTAGGATAGAAAATAAAAATACTAAGGTCAGACAATGGAGGTGAATACATCTTCAAAATTTTCAAAAACTTTTGCATTGTTGTTGGGATTAAGAGGGAGGTTTCTGTACCATATAATCCTCAATAGAATGGAGTTGCAGAATGTAAAAATAGATCAATTATTGAATTAGCTAGAGCAATGATGCACGATCAAAATCTTCATACTTCCTTCTGAGATGAAGCATCTAACACTGTAGTCTACATTCAAAACAGATGTCCACACTCAATATTAGAGAAAACCACTCCTGGAGAAGTATTTATGGGTATTAAACCAGATCTAAGTCATCTAAGAATATTTGGATGTCTTGTTTATATCCATATTCTTAAAGAGAAAAGAGAAAAACTAGAACCATCCAGAAAGAAGGGGATACTCATTGGATACAGTGAAACAACCAAAGGCTACAAGGTATTTGTTCTAGGTCAAAGAAAAATTGAGATTAATAGAGATGTGAAATTTGAAGAAGATATCACCTTTGATATTTCTAGAAATAGTGATGAATCTCTTATTGAACCTATTCTTAAAGTAGATGAAAATCACTTAGTAGAAATTGAGAGGGAGAATGATATTGAACCATCTTCTACCAGTACATGTAATCTTGAAGATTCTAAAAATGTTAACAATAAAAAGAGGCCTCTTTGGGCTAGGAAAATGATAGAAGAAAATCAAGTTGAACCTAATGAAGTGATTCAAGAAAGTAAAAGAAGGAGAAATTAGTCATGTTGTGTTGCATTATTAACTGAACTTATAAAAATAGAACCTTCAAATGTTAAAGAAGCACTATCAAGTCAACCTTGGAAAGAAGCAATGGTTTAAGAATATAATTCCATACTAAAAAATGATGTATGGGATGTTGTACCCAGGCCTGAAAACAAACTAGTTGTTTCTTCTAAGTGGTTGTTTAAAATTAAGCATGCATCTGATGGTAGCATTGAAAAGTACAAAGCCAAATTTGTAGCATAGGGTTTCTCACAGAAAGAAGGCATTGATTATGAAGAAACATTTGTGCTAGTTGCCAGATATACTTTAGTTAGAACCATCTTGGTTATTGTAGCATCCAAAGGATGGAAAGTTCATCAAATAGATGTCAAAACAACATTCCTAAATGAAAAAATTATAGAAAAAGTTTATATCGAGCAATCCAAAGAATTTTGCACTCATGATAGCAAAACTCACATTTGTAAATGTTGTCACAAAATTCTACACCCTTGCTTGAGGTATGACCCTCAAGCAGCCTTGTGCAACATGGAAACAACCTCCAAGTGTGGGACTTGTGGTTTGAGGCTAAATCTTTAGAGAAGATTGGCTTCCTTTGCTATCAGGGTGCACCTAAACTACTACTTGAGAGGAAAAGGGAAAAAGAGAACTGAAATTAAAATGCAAAAAGGGAAGGGAGGTGATGCACAGAGATAAAATAGTGGTAATGACTTTGTCCACATATGCACAACACATCAATAAAAAGTCCTGAATACATGAGTCAAGACTCTATTCTATCTCCAATAATTCACATGCAGGTTTGGAACTGGTTGAAGTACTGAAAGGAAAGACATCTTCACTTATACAACAACCATCAATAGTTTGGCTACGACATACAAACCCACCAAAAGGCAAGATATTGCATGTTTGATAAATGGCAAGAAGAGGTACGGAAGGAAAACTATTTCATTAATGGAAGGCAAGAAATTACATAGCATAGTGCTGCTACAAAAAATGCAGACAGAGAAGAACCCATAAAAAGTATTTACAACTGCCTTTTAAAGAGCTTAGGCATAACTCAGATCAAACTTGAAGTTCAAACCCCAACCAAAGGTGGAGTCAAGTTGCAGAGAGCAACAATAAATAAATATCAGAACTAAATCTGATCTTGAAATACAATATGTTGTAGAAGTGATAGGAAGGAACCATAATCAATGCATCCAACCGTAAGAGATCAAATCCAAAAGATCTGATCATTACATGTAATAAAAGAGCATGGAGATGCATATATGGCATGGAACAAGGACTAAAGAATGTCATTCATAATTAAAGATCAATCCTTGTAACATGCCATGGCCACAACAAATAAATCTGCACCACTGTCAAAAAATGCAGAATGGGATAACATGCAACTTAACCTGCCGTGAAAATATAGAGTTGACCCATGTGGAATAAATTTTATTTTCTCTCAAAAGGTGTGAACCATTGATGTAGATCTTCATTTGAATATTGACGGTCTAGATGCTACAAAAATATCCCCAACCGATGAATAAACACAACCGTAGATCCAATATCTCCACCTAACCACATAGATGACTAAGATGCACTCAAAACATCCAAAGGAGCCTCAAGATCCAACAACCATCATATCTTCACAAGAGAAAAGGGAAACAATGCAAAAATACAACTACTGTCTTATTAAAAGCAACCCAGCATAAGAAGGATCTACCACATGGCTTGCAATAATTGGTTGGCACATTTCTTGAACGTTTGATTGAAGAGAAAATAGTGATTTCGTGATTTCAAAAAGAGTAGACAAGTCACTCTCCAAAATGGTGAAAATGGTTGACGCAAAATGTTAACCCCAATAGAAAATGTGTGTTAACATGCAATTCAACACATGAAAGAAAAATGAGCCAACTCGGCACATGAAGAAACTAAACTAGCTTGACATATGAAGGAAATGAATTAGCTTGGCACATGAAGAGACTTGAGTTAACACGAGATGTTAACCCAACCAAAAAGCGTGTTAACCCATATTAAATAATCTAACCCATTGAAGATCTCTTAGATTGGCTATCAATGATGGGCTAAATGGGGAAAAAGATGGCCAATAGTATATTAAAGAAAGCACTATATGGTCTCAAACAAGCTCCCAGAGTGTGGTATGAAAGGATAGACAACTATCTAATGAGGTTAGGATATTCTAAAAAAGAAGTTGATCCTAACTTATACTTCAAAATAGATGGTCATGATATGATTATTTTTGTGTTATATGTTGATGATTTGTTGATAATAAGTGAAGAACATCTCATAAAGAAATGCAAACAAGAAGTCACAATAGAGTTTGATATGAAAGATTTAGGTCTTCTATACTACTTCCTAGGATTAGAAGTCTAGCAAAAGGGTAACTACATTTTTCTGAATCAAGGAAACTATATAGTTGATATTTTAAGAAAATTTGGAATGATGGAATGTAAACCAACTTCTACTCCTAGGGAATTCAATCTACACAAGTTGAAGGATGATATGATCAAATCAAAATTTACAGATCACTATAGGCATATTATTGGATCTTTAATGTATTTAGTGAGCATCCTGACATATGTTATGCAACTAACACCTTGTTTTAGTTTATGTCTACACCAAAGAAGACACATCTACATGTAGCTAAATACATTTTGAGATATCTAAAAGGAACTATTGGTATGGGAATCAAACATGATCAAGTAAACATCAACCTTCATGGATATTTTGATTCTGATTGGGCAGGCAGTCCTACTAAACATAAGAGTACTTCTGGATGTTGCTTTAATCTAGGATCTGGAATGGTTTCTTTGTTTAGTAGAAAATAGTCTTCAGTTGCATTAAGTTCTACCGAAGTAGAATACATTGCCTCTTCCTTGGGAGCTAGAGAAGTTGTATGGCTACGAAAGTTGCTAGTTGATTTGTTCAAGAGACCTTTGAAGCCCACTGTGATTCATTGTGATAATCAAAGTTGTATCAAGATTTCAGCTAATCTAATTTTCCACAATCGTTCCAAACTTATTGAAATTCCTTATCACTACATTAGAGATATGGTGGACCAAGGAGTCATTCAACTAGAGTACATTAGTACTAATGAGAAAACAAAAAATATCTTTACTAAACCTCTTGCTAAAGTGAAGTTGGAATACTTTAGAGGAAAACTTGGTATGATTAAATTGTAATATTGAATATTGAATTAAAATTTTCAATTCATGTGAGCTTATGCTTCTATTTTTGTTTAGTTGCATCATATATGTAATGAAAGGTGATGATCTTTCATAGACATATATATTCATAAGGTAATTGTTTGTAAGGTGATGATCTTGCAACTGATAGGCCTATTATCATGAAAACTCTAGATATTGTTGTGGATAATTAGAGATCATTGATAACGAATGCATTGTGATTACTCTAGATATTGTTTCAGACAATTAGAGATCATAATATATGTTATGATAGTTTTCATAGCATGGTGATTTTAATTATTTGACTAGTCACTATTTCAGAGTGTTAAGATTAGATAATGTGTTCAAATATTCTATTCTAAAATCTATTAAAAGGTATATTACTTCTCCCTTGCTAAGAGGGAGTGTTGATGTATAGCATCAGTAGAACTAATGATCAATTGTGATGTCTTATGTGAATATTGTTCTTCATATGTGCACGTGCGCGTGCGCGTGCGCGCCCACACACACATTTGGATTATTATCATAACATTTAGTATTGTTATTAGCAGACATATATTATAATAGTGATTATTATCGAGGGCCTTATGGTCTGGCACCGATTACATAAACTGTGATATTGTTTATATTGTTAGAGTAAATAATTAATAATTAATTATTTATTCTATTTACTTAAGCTTACTTAGGTTAATGCATTTATTTAATAGTTAACATTTAATAGTTGTAGTGATGAGTTGTTGACAACACGGGAGTTTGTTCCCTTATAGCATGTTCCACCTTTTTGTGGAAGTGTGCTTAGTTGTCAACCTTATCTTCTACCACCTTCCAGCTTGTTCTACAAGCTTCCATGAGGCCTTTATATTCAGGCTCTCTCATTGTATTTTCTCATCATATTTTTATTGTAAATACAATTTTCTTGTTTTGCAATATGTTCTCTCTCAAGTCCGTTTAGGGTTTTTCCATGCTCCACCTCTTCCTTCTTTAGTTTCCCTTCGATAGGTTATTTGCATGCAAGTGATCTTGGCGAGCTATGAAGTTAGCTTTCATCAACTTCTACATATATATAATGTTGTTTACATAAACTAATTGATGGTTAGTTATGCCTTTGTAGAGCCATGACCCTACATGGCCAAAGGCCACGTAGAGTCATGACTCTATGGAGGCTTGGCCCTTCACAAGTATATAAATGTTCATGCAAATCATTGGAGACAATAATCAATATACGACATTACAAGTCCCAACAATCTGCATATTCCCCTTGCAGGATAACTCTCTACATTCTTCATTGAAGGATGATCTGCATAGTTTCTCTATAGGATAATTGTCAGAAATCTTCATTAAAGGATATTCTATCTTCATTGTAGACTAAAGTTAAAGACTTATTGATCACCATTTGAAGAACAAATTCTGCATCTCTAGTTCAATGGTTATTCAAGTAAGGATATCCATTATTGTTCATATCTACTATAATAGTTTTTTCTATCAAAGATCACTAAAACTAACACATACTAATTTCATATGGCTTTCTGGAATGATCTCATTTCCCTCCAACTGGTATTAGAGCTCAGTTTTGTGAATTGCATGTGAGTATTCACAACATTTCTGGTTATGGGTATTTCTTCTATTAGTATTTCTTAGCTTGCAAAGCTTGAAGGAATTTGTTTTTGAAGATATTGGCTAATAATGAATCTTTTGATGAGTGGAAGTCTCGCAATTGATTAGTTTTTTAGGAGACAACAAATATTTCTTGAAGGATGGTAAAGACAAAGAAAATAGAGTTGGACATGCTAAAATGACATTGATATGAAGCTCTTAATTGAAAATATAATAATTCTTGATGCATGGATATTGAATTGCATCTCTTTTATTATTTGGACTAGATAGAGGTTATGGAGTTGATTAGTGGATGATCTAGAAGCTTTTGGATAACCTATCTCTCTTAGATGCATGTGCTAGTAGTGGTTGTCGAGTTGGTCTATAAATCAGTTTGGAGATCCCATACTTATTTTTCCTCTTCGATGGTTGTACATGCATGGCTTGGATTCTCGTTCGTTGGATTTGAAGGGTTTATGGATATTCCGTAAAAATCAATGATGATGCTCATATGTGTTAATCTATTATTTTGGGTCTAGTTGTTTGGTGTTTTTAAGATTATGAGTCTTACATATGATAAATGGGAGTGGTTGTGCATGAGTGTTCTTGAACACAATGTTTTTATAGGTTTTGTGTGCTCAACTCAGAACTTATGATTTTTTGTGAATCTATTAAACTATTTTCTAGACTCTGGTTCCTATAGGGTGTTATTGGATGAGATAGTTGTAGTTCTACATGCATATGCTTTGTGTATGAGAGGTGTGTTCCTTTCTTTGCATGGAGATATTGGTATGTGATCAATTACTTAAAATTTATGTGGTGATATTTTTTTGGATTTCAAGACTACAGTGCTTGATCCAAACATAATTGGCAAATTACATTTGTGCTTGATTTAGTGTTTGAGTCATGTTATCTACATGATTGTTCTCTTTGATCTCATTCTTACATGTTACTAATGTGATAATGGGTTTGTATGTTTCAATGATTGGATCTACAAGCTATGAAGTTAGATGGGTAGGCCACTTATTTAATTTCACTAGGATAACTTAGATGTGGACTATCTATATTTGTTAGATTTGATTTAGTGTTGGTGCAAAATTGTTAGCCAACCTTGTCTATGGTCACTTGTGCATTAGTGTGGTTTCTTTAGGATGAAAGGATGAATGATAAGTGAGTAGTTGGATAGTCAATAATGGGGTCCTTTAGCATGGTGAATTTCCTTAGTTTGGAAATCTTGGTTTTACTTGGTATGATGCACAAGCCCAGATGATTTTAAAATTTGGGGATGGTGTGTCAAATTCTTGGAGAGCATGATATCAAGATTCAATGGGAGCTTTAGCAGTGATTGTGTATTCATCACATGGTGATAATTGATCTTCTTTAGTGTTTTAGATGTTGGAGGATGCTTTGATCCTATTGCTACAGAAGGGTCTTTCACATTTTTGGTTAACTAGTTGGAGATTGTATCTTCATGTGATTGGAGATGTTGACATCTTTAGGATTCAAGGGGTCCTTAGTAGAGATGCACTTTATGATTTCATTTGATATGTTATCATGGTGACTTTTATGACATTGTTTTCTCTTGATCATAGAGTTGTGACATGTTACAGTTATTTGATATGATCATATGGAGCATGTTATCTCTTTGGAGAAGATGGTTTAGATCATGTTCTCATGTTCATGTTCCTGATTCCATGGCTAAAGCTTTGACATTGATCTTGGTTTAGTTTCTTTATATTGAGTACTTATCATTTGTGTATGTGCAACTTTATGGTTGGTCAAAAAGTGGCGATGTGAAAAAAAAACCAAGTCTAAAAATGTCCAAAAGTTATTTATAAACCATGCTGACTTTTTTCCCCCAATCCTAATACCTAAGTAAATTAGATACCTAATATATTGGGTACTTAGTCCTTTACAACCCATACTAGAGGAATCCCATGGAAATTAGAGGGTTTGGATTTAAACTTAGTGAGAGGTTGAGATTCTCCCCTCCTTAATCCATGTGATTAAAATCCAATTGGTCAACTTTATGCCTTTTTGGTTGTTATAGAATGAGACAAATAGTTTTTTTTTTTCTTTTAATTCACTTTTTAATTGTAAGAATTTTCCTTAGGGCAAAATGACGCCAAGATCAAGAAGCTCAAGAACAAGCACAATATGGAACAAATAATGTATGATCATAATAATATGAGAATGAATTGATGTACAAGTACACTAGAAGTGTTTGTATATAAAGGCCTCTTGAATGCTTCTAGAATGACTAAAAGTAATCAAAATGATAAGCCTCACAACTAAGCACATGTCCACCAAGAGTGGTGTTGGCATTATGTTGTATTTTTCATTAGTGACAACACTTATTCAATTCTATATGGTTACTAATATTATCACTTAGTTTATAGTTTATACGGAGCATTCAGTGGTTGCCAAGTAAGATCATTAGTTAATCAGTTCACACCGAGCATTCCTGAAGCTATTGAGTGAGTGTGCATTCCAGCAGTGTTCACCGAGCCTACAGTGGTCACCAAGCTTCATAGTGTCTACCGAGTCATCAGTTTGTGTGATGAGAAGCCAATGTCTATCGAGTGATGGATGTATAGTGTTTACCGAGTGAAGCAAGGTAAACAAAGGATTCAGTATCTACTGAGTGACACTATATCTACCGAGTCTCCAATGGTTATTGAGTTTGAAGGTACATTGTGTGATTAGTATGGACCAAGCTACTACTTCTACCGAGTGCATGATGATACCGAGTAATGTAGTGGACACCGAGTATCATAAGTTCACCAAGTCAGCTTATAAAACTCAAGTTTCTACTACTTGGATGACTCAGTAATATTTTGTTCACTTGTGTTTTAGCCAACCTTGTAATTGAAAATATTAGAATTTTTATATATGTAATGTATTGTATCATTTTCAATACATGGATGAGAATATCAAGGAATGGATATGTAATATTTTGAAGAGTGAATGTGAATCATCAACAGAGTAGAGTATTCAGTAAGGTCTACAAGGAGCAGTAAAAGTTATATCAATCACAATAGGTGATCTGTACTTCAAGGATCTAATCAACAATCAAGTTGTAAGTCAGATCTACTATTTCATCTTGATAGGTGAATCAGTTTTCTAAATCCTCTAACAGGGTAGACTTAACAATCTTTGTTTAAATCTCTCAACAGAGTGCATACTTCATTGTATGTTTGTAAAACCTCTAACAAGGTGGATCTAGTAGTCCAAATTGCTCTTAATAGGGCAGATCGTCAAAAGTGGTCAAAAGCCCTAACAGACCAACTTTATACTGCAGTAGTTAAGTTTTGTGGGTATCATCCCCACCCCAGTTTTACTTTCTATTTGGAAGGTTTCTGGGTCACCAAATACTGTGTTCATTTGTTATGAATGTTTATCTTTTCTGATGCATGTAGTAGATTAGATGAATGAATGATGAATGGATTAAGTGCTGAATTAATTTAAAGTTTTTGAGGTTACTTATTCACCCCTCCCCTCTTAGTAACCTAGCTAGTCTTGATTATTTTCAACAAGTGGATTATCCTCCATTAAGCACATGAGTTAGTGTGATGATGAGAGGATAAGCCTTCATAGGTGTGTCATGTAAAATTATGTTGTAGACATCATGTGCTTAATTAGAGTGCGAAAAACTATGTTTTCTACATGATAACTCAGTTGATTATGCAAACTCCAGTGTTGTAGATACCATGTGCTAAAATAGAGTTGCCAACTCTTGTGTTACCAACATGACAACTCAAATGAGTACGCATACTCCTAGGTGTCTAACTTAATAAATAATAAAATAATTCATTTACCCTAAGTAAACTTAAGTAAAGTGTAAATAATAATTATTTACACTAACATTAATTATAGATTGTTGCATATAGTTAATATTACAAATTTATAACATATAATATATAGGACAGTGTTACACTATATTGTATATTATATAAGACATAAGATATATTATATTATATATTATTGTATATAGAATATATTTTAGCACATATAGTATACATTTAATATACTATCTATATTTAATATACTATATAGAGTTATTATAGAGTATATATTATAATAATTATATAGGGACATATCTCATTTGTTTGAATTTTATTACTCCTTTTGACCCATTCCATGACAACATATGTTTCTAGGGGTCCTAGGACCCCTAGAGACATATGTAATGCGATTGAATGGATTGAAAAGGGTCATAGGGTAATCTATGACCCCTTTTGACCCATCCCATGACATCATATGTTCCTAAGGGTCCTCTTGGAGCTCTAGGGACATATCTCATTTGTTGAAATGGGTCGAAAGGGGTCATAGGGACCCATTTTGACTCATTTGATGACAAGATATGTCCCTAAGGGTCCTATGACCCCTAGGGACATATCTCATTTGACCCATTCTATGACAACATATGTCCTTAGTAGTCTTAAGAACCCTAGAGACATATCTCATTTGTTTGAATGGGTAGAAAGGAGTCAAAGGGTACCCTATGACCTATTTTGACCCATTCCATGACAACATATAATTTTCCTAGGGGTAGGATCCTTAGTGACATATCTCATTGGTTTTAATGAGTTGAAAGGGGTCATAGGGTACCCTATGTCCCCTTTTGACCCATTCATGTAAGACCCCTCCTTGTATGTACTCATTTAAATATGAAATTCTCTGTTAAATCATCTCTTTCAACTTATCTTTCATCTCCTCTAGGCCCTCATCTAGAACCTTGGTATTTTCTTCTAAGAGCTTCTTTTTCTCATCTACTCCTTTGCCAACTCTACATTGGTCACTATCTTGGAATATCCACTTGACTCAGTGGAATACAAGATGCCACCACAAGCCCAATCTTATGGCTCTGATACCACTTTGATGGGGAGCTTCTTCAACCAAGAGCTTTCTATCTCTTCCTAGGCTACTCTTTGCCAACTATAGGGTTTTCTCTCCTAACCCTAACCTAGAGGATCCCTCTACAATCCCCTTTCTCCAAGAAACTTTCCCAACAATTCAAGTCTCAATGCCATTCTCCCAATTTGCCTAATATGCTTTCTTTGGCCTAGATTTCCAAAACTTCCCCAAATGCACCAAATGCCCCAAAAAAAAGGTTGAACCTTCCTACTAAGGTTCTTAACTAATTTCCCATCATTCTGCACCATTCTTTCAAGTTCTTGTCACACAAATCACCAAATTGACTAGTTTGGCTTTATAGTCCTAAGAGCCCCTATTAGCCCCCCTAGAAACAAGGAAAGTGCTATAATTCACAAAAGTCATTAATAAGGCCCATTGGTGTATACTATAATTTTTTTCCCCTATGACCAACCCTTGAAGATTTTGTAGGTCTTGGGCTTTAGTAATGTCCATACAATATAGATTTAGAAAACCCTACTTTTAAGGGTTTTAAAGGCAATGTTAGTCTTTTATCCTCCACAGTTGTCAAACTCCATTCCCAACCTCCTCCTTTGAGTTTTTATACCTTCATACATTGATCCTACATTTCCAACTCAAGACTGACCTATGTCAATCTTTTGTTCATCGCAAAACCTCTTTACAAGCATCTCCTTGCACCTTGCCAAGCTTGTCTGCTTGCTTAGGGCTTGCTTGTAAAAATAGAATTTTGCTTTCCAAAATCTCCACAAGCACTATTTACACTATGTATAGTAGCTATTTCTTGGTCTCCAAGAGCCATGGTGTTTAGACCAGGGGTACTTAGGCCATAGCCCATTTCATACTTGCAACACAAAATTGGACAATAGGTTTACTAGAAACAAATAATTTTCTAAAGCTGATCAAATGCTTATTTGAAAATAAAAAATGTACACACAGATTCAAGACATAAACAAAATATGCTATTCCATCAAAAATATTTCCTTATTCAATCCAAAAACTCCAATCAAACTCCAAAATTACACTTTAAATGCATAAAATTGTCCTACTATAGGTGTTGTCCGTACACCCAACTGTTCAACCCTTGAAAATGAGTTGAAAAAGTATTAAATAGATTTCATTTCCCATTCTAGCCTGTAGTTCAAACCAAAACTACCCAATTTTTGGTTTTGCAAAAAACTACCTAAAAGTTGTTAAGCGATTTTGCAAAAATTGCAAAGTTGTCAATGCAACTTTTTGACAACTTTTGCAATTTTGCTCTTGGACTCTTCAAATTTGGATAGGATGCTACCAAATCTTTTAGGATGACCTTAGAACATCTAAGGACCATATTTACACACTCTTTCCCCTTTTTTATGTCATTTTACCTCATTTTTCCACTTATAGCAACTTTTGCAATTTTCTTCTTATCAGGACCTAATTGACAAAATTAGACTCCTAATCCAAAACCTATCAAATCAAACCATCTAAACACACCTTGGGACTTTATCACTATTTCTTATTATCCTATGGTTGGTTAGACCATCTACAAACCAAAATTAATCTAAGGGCTTTACCTTACCCTAGGTGCTCCTGCACCAACTTTACATTATAGAATAGGAATACCAAGGAAGAACCATTAGATCCTAACCCAATTTATCTAGGAGTGATAAAAATAAATGTGAAAATGTATCTTAAATGCAATTTTATCATTAAGTAACATTTAAAATGGGTGCTAAACCATCATTACATTAAAGCACTTCCAATTTAAGATGATACAACTAGCCCTCACTTTAGCGAGAGTATAGGCATAACCCAAACTCTTGGTAAAGTAGATCGTAAGGTATGGAAGGATATTTTCACAATCAAGGAGACAAGGAATCCATCAAGCCCCCAAGGGATTAAGTCTTTTCTAACTACAAGATCATAATAAGAGAGAAATCACTAACAAAGAAAAGTAAAGTAAAAAGGGTGCAATTAGATCACCTAATGAGAAGTGTACATCTCACTATGAATTAGTCAAAAGTAAAGTTTAAAAACATGTTATACATGTATGGGACTTAACATGTTGAATTTAATTTTTTTACCCATGTATGAGACACAAAATATTATATTTGAATGCATTATTTGTGTATGTGATTTAACATATTGAATTTGAATATCCTACTCTTGTATGAGATTTAGCATATTGTAAGTGCTAAAAAAAGAGAGACCCAATCCTAAGGATACCCTCATCCTTAGGGGATCAAAGGTGTGAAAGGAGAATATAGTCTTTAGGATTATGTATAATCCATAAAGGGATTCAAAAGTGTATGTCTATGATATCAAGTAAGTGTATGTGTCCAAAAAAGTGAGCAGGGCATATGTACCCACAAGTAATATAATATTTTATATTATTAAATAAAATATAATATTATTATAATACAAATATTATTTAATATTATAATATTAAATAAATCTATATTAAGGATGATTAAAATTATTGATGGAGATAATAATAAAAATATAAAATTATGTATCATATAGTTGTAAGATATTAAATAAAAATATAAACTCAAAAAGATGTAGAAAGTTTATTTGTAATTTTGTTTTTAATGTTTATAAAAGTTTCTTTAATGGAAGAAGATTTTTCCCTCCATTTTATAGATGAAAATAAATATAATCTAATTTCATATCAATATTATGTTTTTCATTATCTTAGCATAAATTTGAATTTATCATATATTAATATTATATTATATAAAAACATAAACACTGAAAAGGGCAAAGTTTCCTCCAATAATTTCTTCTTAAACAAAGATGAAAATAAAAATGATCGAACTAATAACAATATTTTCTCCCTTGGATGTTGTCATCCACTACTATCCATAAAGATAAATTTATCATGCAGTAATAAGATATTATAAAAAAACATAAACACATAAAAGATATAATAAATTTAGTTTCAAAATATCCCATTTTAATTGTTTTAAAAAAAAAAAAAAAAAAAGATCTGATTTCATACCAATATTCTAGTATAACTCGGATGTCGTTCATCACCTTATGCAATTATTTTTGTAAGGACATACACTGAAATATGAATTTAATGAAATAAATAGTAAATAAATTATAATGGGAACATTTAGCATTGAAAGCAAAAATAACTCTAATTATTCTTTTTCTCTTTAGATTGTATTAGTTTGGAAAATGCAATTAAAAATGAAAAAAAAAAAATATTGGTAAGACAACACAATTCTTAAATTTGTTGTATAGAAATAAATGATTCCAAACTATGGTTTTGAAAATTGAAAAAAAAAATTGAATTATTAAAAAGATCACTTGATAAGGCAAAAGATTACAAAAAAAAAATATAGATTCATTTTATTTTTAATCAAATACATATGTAAAATTTCTTTGGAAGATTCAAATAACATAAATTATATTGTGATGACAACTATAAAATAAACTTGTGAATAAAACTTAGTAAAACTGACAAAATAATGAAGTTCTCAAATAAGAAAACTTGAATTTATTTATATTTGAGAATGCAAAATTCTTTTGTTTTGTTCACAGTAAAGGTGTTCCTGCATTAATTTTTTTAAGAACAAATGTTATTTTTAAAAATGAGATGCAACAAAAAACATGAAGGCACTGTTGAATGATGTGAACCCCAATATCAAATAATAGTAATAATTTATTACAATTGAAAAAATCTTGAAAATCTTATAGGTAGTTTTGACAATGATAAATTGAAATGACCTTATAATCTCTAGCAGATGATAAATCTTCTATTAGGATTAAAATCATGTATTAATATCTTAAATAAATAGTTATGAAATGATACATAACTATTTTAAACAGTTATGAAATGATACATAACTATTTTAAACAGTTAAAAAACCCAACATTGTGCACATTTAGATAATCAAGAAAACATGCACACAAAGTAAATCTCATTTGCATGTAAGAACAACATTACAATATTGTAATTTTTCTTGAACACCTTAGAAGAAATTAATTGACATAGCATCTTATTAGATTAAACAAGATGATGTAGATAACAAAAGTGTAAATTTTCACGAATAATACTTACAAGTTGAACATGATATTTGAAATACTTAAATCGCTTCTTGGAAGAAAATATCTAGAAGAGTTTGGTTCAAAGCCCAATGTCTTGTATCAACAGAGTATGGAGACAGACTTCAACTACTCAAACAATTAGAGAAATAGTAATCATATTGTGACAAATTCAATAAATTGCACATATATGAGAAACTTTATCTATTGTTTTCTAATAACAACTTTCCCTTTACATCAAAAACTTTAGAAATATTTTCTTACTGACAATTTAAATTCATAGAAATGTGTTTAGCATACATAATTAAAGGCTACAAATGATGCAGGGCCACACCACCCTTACCAACTCACAACCGAGATCACAATAATATGGAGACAAAGAGATGACAAAAATGCTTCATAAAGCATCCTTTAATACTTGAAACTCATTACAATATTCTCCAAATGGAAGAACTCCAAATTCTTACAATATGAGAGAGAGATTCCTCACTAAGAGCTTCCAACTAGAAGAGCTTACAAAAAAAGGGTATGTGTAGGATCATGGTGTGCCAAACAATGGCGATCTGAAAGATCTATAGTTTTGAAATATCTCAAACCATTTCAAAATATATTCCAACTTTTTTCCCACACACCCTAATACTAAATGAAAACAATTAATATCTTTATAAGGCCTATTATATCTTTTGATACTAAACCTATATGGTCAACTTTAAAAAATCCTAAAAATGTGCTTTTGACCTATTTTTATGTGATTTTTACTTCAAACATGTAGTTGACGAATTTTTTTCACCAAAATTTGCTCAAATGAAAAGGGTTTATTAAGAATGTTCTTATCTTTCCATAAATGTAAGGTTTGTCAAATTATGAGTTTACTTTGTCAAATTATGAGTTTACTAAGTAATTATTACTTATTTTCTAATGGAGTTACGTATAAAGTACTGACTAACACACTACTTGAAAAACAACTATAACTTTCAAATGGTACAACATTTTTTAAATCCAAAAGATGCATCACATTTAATGCTTCTTCTACTATAAGGGAAAAAATGAAAAATTTAATTTTGCAGAGTTTTGAATTAGTTGAGGTGGTCAAACATGAGAGTTTTTAATTCCAAAAACACTAAAGTCATAAATTAATTATTAATTATTTATTTAGAATAAAAGTACCCAAAAATATGTGTCACATCCATGCATGATTCTACTACTTATATCTAAAATATTATTTAAAAAAATCATCATTTGATTTTGATTAAGGTGGTTAGACATATGTCTACTTCTTATTTTTGTTCTAAATTTTTGGTAATATTGCATTAAAATTCAAAATTTTGACTAATCAATTTTTTTTTTTTTGAGATAAGTCCTAGTAGTTTAGAAACTAGATTCAATTTGCTAGAGATTCTTTTATCTCAACTTTTTGATATAAAGTTAATAACAAGTAGAAAATAGCATGTCAAGTTGACATAACCCTCATTTTTTGATTTTTTGTTGCTACTTAAGAGCATAGTTTGGTTGACCATGATCCTGCACATACCCAAAAGAGCTTGTTCTTGAAGACTTCTACTTCCAAAACTTCTACACGAAGAGCTTACACTTTTTGAGCTTTCTTACAAGAAACTACATTCGAAGAGCTTGATTACAAATGAACATAAGCCTTGCTTAAATAGGCACTTGCCACCCAATGCATGACTTATCCACAACCTTCTAGAATTCCACCTACACAATATCCACAACCTTCTACAATATCTACAACTTTCTAGAATTTCACCTAAATACAACTAAGCACCACCATGTGGCCCAATTATAAAATTACATTTTTTTTGTAGATCACAACAAATATTAAATGCATGATTTAAGGAACTTTCCACAAACTTCTTAAGATGCCACCTACACACTTCGATAAATGGAATGCCAACTATTTTCTTATTTTTTTATTCACGCCACCTATGCACCTTGAAAATAGGAATTTCTCTTTTTCTCAAATTTTCCCATTTTTTATTTTTTTAAAATTTTCTTTCTATTTTTTTCACTTTCTCTCTCCTCCACATTTTTTAAATTTTTATTGTTATTATTATTATAAATTTTTCCATGCAAGATGCTCCTGCATCAAACTCCCCTGGTAGATAGAAAAGTGTGTCCCACACTTTGATGCCAAAAGAAAGATATACAACCATATTCATCTTCACCAAAGGCTTCCACCTCAACAGGGGCAAGAAAACCAACATACAAATCTTTCACAATTTTTCTTTTTTTTTCTTGATGCATGATGCTCCTGCATCTGACTCCCCATGGTAGGAAATTTTTTGTGAATATGGATTCACAAAATGAAGTAGCTACCATTGATATATATATATATATTTCTCTTCCTCCAACACATAGCTGGAACAAGTGTCTGTTGCCAATATATCTCCTTCTTTCTTCTTTTCCAACACCTAGCCGAAACAAGTGTTTGTCGCTGAAATTTCTCTTCTACAATGAACTTTGTCCAAGTATAAATCTCATCCTCATCCAATCTTGTTGAATTAATCACACCTATAATAAACCTAGCAACACCATACCAATCTTCCTTTGCATACCACACATCACTATCAAGATCCTCATGGAAACCATCATCAATATCTTTCAAACTCATCTCAAATTCAGCATCCCATAATCCATAGAAATTTACCTCTTTCCCGTCTTCATCTTTGATTTCTTCTTTTGTGTCTTCAACAAGGCAAGTAACCGCTTCACTTATTTGGCTTCCAACCAAGGAATTATATGCATCCTCTACTATGGCAGTGTTCAAATCATCTTCATCTTCTTTTGGCGCACAAATCTAGTTATCTTCATGTTCTTCCTCTTCTCTTTCATCTTCTTTGACTTTAGGTTCATAAATAATTTTCTCTTCATCCTCTTGCTCTTCATTTGTACCACATGTTTGATACTCCACTGGATCTTCTTTCTTTTCTGCATCCAAGGAATTATCAACATCTCTTTTTTGGTGATGCACTCTTCGTTTCCATAACTCAGCTTCTAATTCATTCACTTGCTTTTGCAAATCAACTATCAATTCCTCTTGATTTCTTGCTTTAATTTTCTCAAGTTGAGGAATCCTTAGAATCCATCCAATCACAAAAGTCATCTTCTTCTTTCTCTTCTCCATAATCAAGTCTTTAGAAGAAAAATATTGTGCAACACAAGAACTTTGTGCAAACTGTCTCATGATCAGTGACCTGTCTACACAATCAAGAACTTCTTTACAAACTTCATCCAACCCAAGGTCTTGGGGCAAATTCCCTCACATTCGGCAATCTGTTTGCATGCTTAGGAACTCTCGTTGTGATACCATTGATGCAGGGCCACACCATCCTTACCAACTCACAACCAAGATCACAATAATATGGAGACAAAGAGATGACAAAACTGCTTCATAAAGCATCCATTAATACTTGAAACTCATTACAATATTCTCCAAATGGAATAACTCCAAATTCTTACAATATGGGAGAGAGATTCCTCACTAAGAGCTTCCAACTAGAAGAGCTTACAACAAAAGAGCTTGTTCTTGAAGACTTCTACTTCCTGAACTTCTACATGAAGAGGTTACACTTCCTGAACTTCTACTTCCTGAGCTTTCTTACAAGAGATTACATTCGAAGAGCTTGATTACAAATGAACATAAGCCTTGCTTAAATAGGCACTTGCCATCCAATGCATGACTTATCCACAACCTTCTAGAATTCCACCTACACAATATCCACAACCTTCTACAATATCTACAACTTTCTAGAATTTCACCTAAATACAACTAAGCACCACCATGTGGCCCAATTATAAAATTACATTTCTTTTATAGATCACAACAAATATTAAATGCATGATTTAAGAAACTTTCCACAAAATTCTTAAGATGCCACCTACACACTTTGATAAATGGAATGCCAACTATTTTCTTATTTTTTTATTCACTCCACCTATGCACCTTGAAAATAGGAATTTCTCTTTTTCTCATTTTTTCCCATTTTCTATTTTTCTATTATTTTCTTTCTATTTTTTTCACTTTCCCTCTCCTCCACAATTTTTTTTTTTTTTTGTTTTAAATTTTTTTTTTCTCAAGCAAGATGCTCCTACATCAGAACACCACCCTACCAACTCATAACCAAAAAGGCAACAAGATGGAGACAAAGAGATGACAAAATGCTTCATAAAGCATCCATTAATACTTGAAATTCATTACAATATTCTCCAAACAAAAGAACTCCAAATTCTTACAATATAAGAGAGATTCCTCACTAAGAGCTTCCAACTAGAAGAGCTTACAACAAAAGAGCTTGTTCTTGAAGACCTACTTCCTGAGCTTCTACACGAAGAGCTTACACTTCCCAAACTTGATTACAAATGACAATAAGCCTTGCTTAAATAGGCACTACCACCCAATGCATGATTTATCCACAACCTTCTAAAATTCCTCCTACACAATATCCACAACTTTCTAGAATTTCACCTAAGTACAACTAAGCACCACCATGTGGCCAATTTAGAAAATTACATTTCTTTTGTGGATCACGAAAAATATTAAACACATGATTTAAGGAACTTTCCACAAACTTCTTAAGATGCCACCTACACACCTCAATTAATGGAATAATAACTATTTTTCTTATTTTTCTATTTTTTTTTCTTTCTATTTTTGTCACTTTCTCTCTTCACAATTTTTTTAAATTATTTTTTTAAAACTTTTTTTTCCTGATGCATGATGCTCCTACATCCGACTCTCATGGTAGGAAATTTTTTTGTGAATATGGATTCACAAAATGAAGTAGCCACTGTTGATATTTTTTTTTCCCTCTTCCAACACATAGCTAGAACAAGTATCTGCTACCGATATATCTCCTTTCTTCTTTTCCAACACCTACCCAGAACAAGTGTCTGTTGCTGAAATTTCTCCTCTGCAATGAACTCTGTCCAAGTATAAATCTCATCCTCATCTAATATTGTTGAATTAATCACACCTGTAATAAACCTAGCAACACCATACCAATCTTCCTTTGCATACCACACATCACTAACAAGATCCTCATGCAAACCATCATCAATATCTTTCAAATTCATCTCAAATTCAGCATCCCATAATTCATAGAAATTTACCTCTTTCACGTCTTCATCTTTGATTTATTCTTTCGTGTCTTCAACAAGGCAAGTAACCGGTTCACTTATTTGGCTTCCAACCAAGGAATTATATGCATCCTCTACTACTGTAGTCTTTAAATCACCTTCATCTTCTTTTGGCACACAAACCTAGCTATCTTCATGTTCTTCCTCTTCTCTTTCATCTTCTTCAAATTTAGGTTCACAAATAATTTCCTCTTCATCCTCTTGCTCTTATTTTGTACCACATGTCTGATACTCCACTGGATCTTCTTTCTTTTCTACATCCAAGGAATTATCAATATCTCTTTTTTGGTGACACGCTCTTCATTTCTGCAACTCAGCTTCTAATTCATTCACTTGCTTTTGCAAATCAACTATCAATGCCGCTTGATTTCTCGCTCTAATTTTCTCAAGTCAAGGAATCCTTAAAATCCATCCAATCACAAAAGTCATCTTTTTATTTCTCTTCTCCATAATCAAGTCTTTAGAAGACAAATCTCATGCAACACAAGAACCTTGTGCAAACTGCCTCACAATCGACAATCTATCTGCACAATCAAGAACTTATTGACAAACTTTATCCCACCCAAGGTCTTGGTACAAAATGCCTCACATTCGATGATCTGTCTGCACGCTCTTTGTGTAGAAGTTTGGGAAGTAGAAGTCTTCAAGAAAAAGCTCTTTTGTTGTAAGCTCTTCTAATTGGAAGCTCTTAGTGAGGAATCTCTCTCTCATATTGTAAGAATTTGGAGTTCTTCCATTTGGAGAATATTGTAATAGTGGAATCTGGCATTCGAGTTGATAAAACTTGACAACTATTATCCTCACATTTCTAATGAAATAGATTACACATAATTAGCATGAGGAACACATTGTTCTTTCTTAGTTTTTAAACAAAATTATAATGTAAATTTTAAATCTTAAATCTTAGTTATCATGCAAATTCTAATGTTGAGTATAGTTCTAATTGTAATTTAAACCTTTTTTGTGTTTATAATATTAACTCCAAGGCTCACTATAATATACTAACCCTAACCCTAATTCTAATTAAGTTAAATAGTTACACAGACACATCTTTATTTTTTTATAGGTACATACTTTTTATAGTTAATCTAGAGTCTAATTTTAATTTTTAACACTGACCCTAACCCTAATTCTAATTAAGTTAAATAGTTACACAGACACATCTTTATTTTTTTATAGGTTGATGCAGGAGCATCCAAAGGTATAAGGGCAATCCTGTGTCACCCAAAAAAAAAATGTACTTAGACTTAGTTTCTGTTTCATGCCTTTACATTTCTGGATACCCATTTGGATCAAATAAAGGTTCCAACTCTCATAGTTCAACTATCAGTGCATTTGAAAATCCCAAAAAAATAGGAGCATGCAATTTGGCCATCATTTTGGTGACCTAGAAGGTGTGACTTGGCCAGATGAATGTAATTGAGATTTAGAGCATTCCAGAAAAAGAATCAGGTCAAAAGGCCCCACGGTTTGAAAGTTATTGCAGTTTTTCGAGTTTTGGAGACCTCCTAAGAATGCTTCAAAGTCAGGTTTGGGGCATTAAATGACCTCAAAAAGGGTCGAAAAATGGGAGACGAGCAAAGCTTGTCCATAGAGCTATAGAGCACTTCGAGAGCTTTCTGAAAATGTAAACGGTTCGTCAATCGGAGCTACGGTTCAAAAGTTATGCCTCCCGAAAGTTTGACTACCGTTTCTGGATTCTTCTAGATTTGCACCGACTTCTAACGCGGCTTTTGGAACCTTCTATTTTGTCGGTGGATGCCTACTAGCACTTTCTAGAATGTACTCCTAGTCCTTAACCCTCCGGGGTCTATTTAAGGAGATTTTTGGCATTGTAAAAGGCAGTTCGGATTGGAGCTTGAGAGGAGGTGCTAAAAGGAGAAATATTCTCCAGATTTATGCTATTGTAATCCCGTAGGGCATGTTTTGAAGTTTATTTTCTCTGCACTGTTTGTACTAGCTTATTTTCTTAGTTAATATAATTCCCCCTTTCTATTGTGTCTATTCTGTTGTTGGGTTGTGTCCCCATCAAGTGGTATCAGAGCAGGTTTTCCTGAGTGTGTAGACAGAGCGCCGACTGTGAGGCAGTTTGCACCAGGACTGTGTGGTTGTGGGTTCGAGTTAGAAGATGCCTCCACGAAGAGAGCATGGCAGAAGGGCCAGAGCTATTGATCCTGAGGAGGTTAGAGCCCTCCAGAGACAGGTACAAGCATTGCAAGAGGAGCTTCGTAGAGGAGCAAATATTGTCGTAGATGACAATAGTGAGGATGACAATGAAGAGGAAGCAATGGAAGTTGACGGGTAAGTTCTGAATCCTGTAGAGGAAAGGCTTTTTAGGGCCATTACTAGGTTTGGGAAAAGACCTACAATTGAAGTGGGTATATTTTCGGGAAATTTGAAACCAGATGAGTTGATCGATTGGATCAATGAACTGGAAGAATACTTTGAGTATGAGGATATAAGGGACCCAGATAGGGTTAAGTTTGCAAAGGCCAAACTGAAAGGCCATGCCAAAATCTGGTGGCAAGAGGTTCAACTGGAAAGACTTAGAAGAAGAAAGGAGAAGATCACAAGATGGGATCGCATGGTGGACAAATTGAAGAAGCAGTTCATTCCTGTGGACTACGAGCTTGATCTGTTTAAGAAGATGCATGGGTTAAAGCAAGCAGGAAGATCAGTCCAAGAATATACAGAGGAGTTTTACCGACTCCTAATTAGAGTGGGGCATGCAGAAGCAAATAAGGAGAAGGTTGCTCATTATATCAGTGGGTTATGACCTAGCATCCAGGAGGAATTAAGTCTAGTAAGAATAACCAGCGTTGAAGAAGCATACCAGTTTGCCCTACGAGTTGAAGAGAAGCTGAGTAAAAGGTTTGAAGGAAGACAAAGAGGGCGCAGTCAAGGAGGAAGGGGAAGCGGTAGATCATCTGGAGGCCGCAATGAAACTCAAAAGAAAAATGAAGATGAGGGTACTAGCAGGAACCAGAGGAATGAGGGTTTCAACCACTCCCGTGATCAAGACTTTGGAAATCAAAGAGGAAGAGGTAGAGGACGTGGAAAAGGAAGAGGAGGCTTTCGTGGTACCTGTTTCCATTGCAATGAAGAAGGTCATCGTGCCTTTGAATGCCCTCAACGACAAGGAAGGACAGATAGGAGAGCTGAGGGCCAGGCTAGGGTTGCTCATGTGGATGAGGATGCACAATCATCCCATTCAGAGGATGCAGAAAGAGGAGAGACCTTGGTAAATGAAAGAGTCCTACTAAGTGGTGAGAATGAACCAGGACAACAGAGGAGTTTGTTCCGTACCAGATGCAAATGTGAGGATAAATGTTGTGATGTGATCATTGATGGTGGTAGCACTGATAACTTGGTATCAGAAGAGATGGTCTCTAAGCTGAAACTCAAGAGGGAGAAACATCCTCAGCCCTATCGGATTTCTTGGGTAAAAGATGATCATAAGGTCCTGGTAAGTGAACAATGTTTGGTAAAATTCAAAATTGGGAGTTACCATGATGAAGTTCTCTGTGATGTTATTTCGATGGATGTTTGCCATCTATTGTTGGGTAGACCATGGCAGTTTGATAGACATGCAATACATGATGGACATGCAAACACATACTTTCTGACAAAGGATGGAGTTCACCACAAATTGAAGCCCATGAAAAAGGAAGGTGAAAAGGTATGTAGCAGTGCTAGGATTTGTCTTGTTGATGGAAGGAAGTTTTTAGATGGCATGAAACATCAGCGTATGTGCTATGCTTTGATTCCTAGGAAAGATAAAGAAGGTAGTAGTGAAATACCATTTGAAGTTTCAGATTTACTAGGAGAATTTGGAGATATTATCTCTGATAATGTTCCAGATGGATTGCCAGCAGTAAGGCAAATCAGTCATCAAATAGATCTGATTCCAGGAGCTAGTTTGCCTAACAAGGCTGCTCACAGGATGACTCCTACTGAAACAGAGGAGCTAAATAGACAGGTTCAGGAGCTATTGAGGAAGGGCTTGATTCGAGAGAGCCTGAGTCCATGTGCAGTACCTGCAGTACTTGCACCAAAGAAGGATGGAGAGTGGAGGATGTCTATAGATTCTCGAGCTATAAATAGGATAACCATCAAGTACCGATTTCCTTTACCAAGGATGGATGATCTTATGGACTGCTTGAGTGGAGCTCAGTACTTCACAAAGATAGATCTGAAGAGTGGCTATCATCAGATACGGATTCGAGAAGGAGATGAGTGGAAAACAGCCTTCAAGACCAAGGAGGGTCTTTATGAGTGGTTAGTCATGCCCTTTGGATTGACGAACGCCCCAAGCACCTTCATGCGGCTCATGAATGAGGTACTTAAGAAGTTCTTGGGAAAATTTGTTATTGTCTATTTGGATGATATTTTAATTTCCAGCAAGACTTTGGAAGAACATTTATTGCATATTCGTAGTGTCCTTGAAAGGCTAAGGGAAGAGAAACTGTTAATTAATCTAAAGAAGTGTGTCTTTGCAAAAAGGGAGTTAGTCTATTTGGGATTTGTTATATCACCTGAAGGTCTCAAAATGGATCCAGAGAAGGTAAAAGCCATCTTGGAATGGCCTACTCCAAGGTCTGCTACTGAGGTAAGATCATTTCATGGTCTGGTTAGTTTTTACAGGAAGTTTATTAAGAATTTCAGTGGCATATGTGCACCTCTAACTGATACAATAAGAGGGGATAGAAAAGAGTTCAAATGGACTACAACAGCTACGAGAAGTTTTGAATTGCTGAAGAAGAAGGTGATTGAACAGCCTGTGTTGGCACTTCCAGATTTTAAAAAAGTATTCTAGGTGGATTATGATGCTAGTGGTAGCGCTATTGGGGCTGTATTAAGCCAAGAAGGTAAGCCTATTGCATATTTTAGTGAAAAATTGAATGATGCAAAGAAGAAGTATTCTGTTTATGATCAAGAGTTCTATGCAATAGTTCAGGCCTTAAAGAAATGGAGGCATTATTTATTGCCAAAGGAATTTGTTTTGTATACTGATCATCAGGCATTACAGTACCTAAATAGCCAAGGTAAATTGAATCAGAGGCATATGAAGTGGGTAGAATTCTTGTAGAGTTATACATTTGTGTTGAAGCATAGAAGTGGAAAATCTAACAGGGTTGCAGATGCATTAAGTAGGAGACAGTTGTTGCTTACAACAATGCAGGTTGAAGTAGTTGGGTTTGATGAACTCAAGGATTTGTACCCCGAGGATCCTGATTTTGCTGAAGCATGGAAAGCTTGTAAAGAACCTGTTGCTGTAGATAGAATGAAGTGGTTAGACTATTTGATTCAGGATGGCATGTTGTTCAAAGGTAGTCAATTGTGCATTCCAAGGAGTTCCATGAGGGAAAATCTGATTAAGGAGAAACACAGTGGAGGGATGGTAGGACATTTTGGTCGGGATAAGACCATTTCCATTCTTAGAGAACATTATTTTTGGCCTCAAATTACACAGGATGTGAAGAAGTTTGTACAGAGTTGCCAGGTTTGTCAAGTTTCCAAGGGGTTTAGTCACAATACTGGCCTATATCAGCCATTGCCTGTTCCATCAAGACCATGGGAGGACATAAGTATGGATTTTGTTCTTGGATTGCCAAGGACACAAAGGGGTAATGACTCAGTATTCGTGGTGGTTGATAGGTTCTCCAAAATGGCACATTTCATTCCATGCCACAAAACTCATGATGCTGTCCATATTGCAGACTTGTTTTTCAAAGAGGTGGTAAGACTACATGGTCTTCCAAGGAGTATAGTTTCTGACCGAGATACTAAATTTGTGGGGTATTTCTGGAGGACATTGTGGAAGAAGTTGAGAACAGACTTGAAATTCAGTTCCACGCATCACCCACAGACTGATGGCCAAACAGAAGTGGTAAATAGAAGTCTGGGCAATTTGCTGAGATGTTTAGTTGGAGATAAGCCCAAGGGATGGGATTTGATTCTACCACAGGAAAAGTTTGCTTATAATAACTCTGTAAATAGGAGTACTGGAAAATCACCATTTCAAATTGTATATGGAAATAGCCCAAGGACTGCACCAGAATTGAGGAAGATAGAACAAGGGGAGAGAACAAGTGCTGAAGCTGAGGAATTTGCTGAACACATCAAGCATCTACATGAGGAGGTTCAAGCACACATTATCAAGATGAATCAAGAGTATAAAGCTAGGGCTGATGCAAGGAGAAGACATAAGGAATTCCAAGTAGGGGATCTAGTCATGGTGCATTTACGAAAAGAAAGATTTCTAGTTGGTACTTACAACAAGCTGAAAATGAAAAAAATTGGCCCCTGCAAAATTTTGAAGAAACATAACTCAGGAAATGCATATGAGGTGGAGCTGCCAGATGGTATTCACATTTCTCCCATTTTCAACATTGTAGATTTAACAGAGTATCATGATGATGGTGCAAATGAAGAGCTGGTTTTAAAGCCATGTCCAATTCCTGCTTCTAAGAAGGAGGAGATAGAAGACATTCTAGATCATCGTATGGGTAGGAGTACCAGAAATAGGCTGTATGAAGAGTATTTGGTCAAATGGAAAGGACGGACGATCGAGGACTCAATTTGGATTTCAACAGCTGAGGTTTCCCATTTGGGATTTCCTCTACCATCCATAAAGTGACAGGGTCACTTTTCAATCTATCCTGGGTGTCTGATGCAGGAGCATCCAGAGGTATAAGGGCAATCCTGTGTCACCCAAAAAAAAAATGTACTTAGACTTAGTTTCTGTTTCATGTCTTTACATTTTTGGATACCCATTTGGCTCAAATAAAGGTTCCAACTCTCATAGTTCAACTATCAGTGCATTTGAAAATCTTGAAAAAATAGGAGCATGCAATTTGGCCATCATTTTGGTGACCTAGAAGGTGTGACTTGGCCAGATGAATGTAATTGAGATTTAGAGCATTCCAGAAAAAGAATCAGGTCAAAAGGCCCCACGGTTTGAAAGTTATTGCAGTTTTTCGGGTTTTGGAGACCTCCTAAGAATGCTTCAAAGTCAGGTTTGGGGCATTAAATGACCTCGAAAAGGGTCAAAAAATGGGGGACGAGCAAATATTGTCCATAGGGCTATAGAGCACTTCGAGAGCTTTTCAAAAATGTAAACGGTTCGTCAATCGGAGCTACGGTTCAAAAGTTATGCCTCCCGAAAGTTCGGCTACCATTTCTGGATTCTTCTAGATTTGCACCGACTTTTAACAAGGCTTTTGGAACGTTCTATTTTGTCGGTGGATGCCTACTAGCACTTTCTAGAATGTACTCCTAGTCCTTAACCCTCCGGGGTCTATTTAAGGAGATTTTTGGCATTGTAAAAGGCAGTTCGGATTGGAGCTTGAGAGGAGGTGCTAAAAGGAGAAATATTCTCCATATTTATGCTATTGTAAGCCCGTAGGGCATGTTTTGAAGTTTATTTTCTCTGCACTGTTTGTACTAGCTTATTTTCTTAGTTAATATAATTCCCCCTTTCTATTGTGTCTATTCTGTTGTTGGGTTGTGTCCCCATCATAGGTACATACTTGAACAAAAACCCCATAAAACTATTGATAATCCATTTCTCATTTTGGAATAGGAATGAATACTGATAATTTCTAGTGAGTGCATAGTTAATTTCTAATGATACATTGTGTTTCCTAGTTCTATAACCAGTAATTTTAGAACAAATGGAGGTTTAATTATGATATTGTTGTCTATTATTGTCCGCTAGCAAGTTTACCTTATTTCTTACAAATACAAGGTTACTTGATCTACACACTTAAATATTGTGAATGTAATACATTGTAACCATGAATCATTTGTATGTTTACACATTTGAAACTTCATTTAACTACTGCCTTTCACCTCTCTTTGTTTGCATTGAATTTCTGGATATAGAGGTGGATGGAATCGACACTATTGTTGCCATTTTTTTGTATAATTAATTGGTTGTAGGTTTCCTTATATGAAATTAGTTTTTTAACACATCAATGTATTCTATACTATTTTTCCAAATTATTTCAAGAAAAATAAAATGTGTTAAAAACTATTGTTTGAGTTTCAGAGATTTCTGGAGTTTCACCAATTTTCTGTAAAATTTTCTATAGCTTTAGGATCTAGCTAAAATAAAAAGAAATAATAACTGTAGAATTGAACAAGAAAGAAATAAAGTTTCCCACAATAAAAAATTATTGAATATATTGTGCTCTTTCTTATTAACAATAATGATTACAGAATGCATGATTTATACAAATTGAAATCACCTTTAACACATGAGAAAATTACGGTGAAGAATTTTAGTTATCACCAATCATGCATGAGTAGTAAACAAGAGACTATCTAATTAACAACATCAGTTTTGGAAAAGTCACTATAAAATCTAGAGGATCACCAAAAAGATTGAGCTAATCTTACAAATTAAACTATCTTAAATAAAATATGCAAGATGCATGCATAGTAATCAATGATGAAATCTCGATTGAAATCACTACCAAACCCCCACCCCCAATTCTAAATAAGGAGAATAGATGTTACTAAAGAAAGGAGGAAAGAGGAAAATCCTAGTGGGAATAACACCCCAAACCTGCCCCCCACACCCCTACCCCCCACACCCAAACTCTATCATCTGCGACAAGAAAAATTATAGACATTTGTCAAATCATAGCCACACAGGTGCTAAATGAAGAACCTTTTTTGAAACCATGATAAAGATCAAGATCAATTTGCATGAGTGCCCCCAACAACACTAATCGAACAATGAACATATAAAAAATGAAGGAAAAATATTTGTCAATCAAATTGAAGATACAATATACAATAATCGACATAGCTCCCTCAAACAAAGAATAGATGGAAAATAGAGGCAAAACATCTACCATTCAAGGATGTAGTTGACATATGAGTTTGTGTGAGTGGCCCTAATGACATTACTCAATCATGCATGAATAAATTATTGATTGAAAATACATGTGTCAATCATCTATATAAATATGATCAACTATGGAACCAAGAGGCATGATAAGTCCATAATAAAAGAAATATCACTAAAGAGGAAATGAAGATGAGGCTTATGCAGTAAGATCATGGCCTTGACTAGTCTATAATGAAGAAGACTTAGGTGCTGAAATTTCATGCTGCTGCATAGCCTTTTCCAGGGCCTCTAGTCTCATACAACATCTATTTACTGCATGTCCCTCCTTACTATAGAAACTACAAGGCTCATCCAACTTCTTCTTTATCTTGGACTGTAGATTAGATTTGGAATTCCTCTTCTCACTTGTATCCACAACAAGAGCATGAGCTTTGGAACTTTTTAAAGTGCCCATCTTTATAAGCTTATCCTACTCATGTACCAAGGACTCAATGAAAGCATCAAGAGTGGGCATCTTCCAACTTTTCCCTGTTGTAAGTCTAATGGTGTGAAAAGAAGAGACAAACAACATATTGTGGACCCAATTTTGACAAAATAGTAAGAATTAATATGCTTTCTTGTATGGATTTTCAATTCCACATTCTTTCAACTAAAGTAATAATTCCTTGAGCTTTGTGAAGAAGTCTTGAATGTTCTCAAAACTACCTAGATCTAATGAGATGAGCTCATTTTCAAGGATGTCGCCTTGCATCTCATCTTGCTTCCCAAAAGACCCTCCAATGTATTCCAAAATTCATTTGTCATTGTGCATGCTTCAACATGAAATAAAATTTCTAGAGAGATAGATAAGCATAGAAAACCAAAGGCTTCATTCATGTGGTTGAAATATTTAGACTTTTGAACCATGAAAGTGGGTTCAACTTCTATCCCCATAACTATTAGACACAAGCCTTTACTTCTAAGTCAAATTTGAATTGTGGGCTTCCATTCGAAATAGTTGTATGGAGTAAGAAACCCAGAGGGTGAAAATTCCATGTCCAACAAAAATGATCTTCAACACTTGCAAAAAAAAATTGTTCTCTTTCCTACTAACTAGGCTTTGATACCATGTAAAATTTTCTATAGCTCTAAGTTGCAAAATAACTAGATCTAAAATAGAAAGAATTATTTTTATTTATTGTGTGGATTTGTCAATTCCACATTCTTTCAGATGAAGTAATAAAGCCTTGAAATTTGTGAAGAAGTCTTGAATGTTCTCAAAATTACTTGGATCTAATGAGATGAACATATTTTCATAGATTTGACCCCGTATCTCATCTTGCTTCCCAAAAAAACCCTCCATTGTAGTCCAAAATTCATTTGGAGTTGTGCATGCTTCAACATGAAACAATAATTGTGGAGAGATAGATAAGCATAACTGCCAAGGAGTTGAATGAAGAACATTTTATGAAACCAAGATGAAGATGAAGATCAATTTGCATGAGTGCCCCCAACAACACTAGAATAGTGAACAAATAGAAAATGAAGGAAAAACATCTGTCAATCAAATTGAAGATATACTAGACAATAATCTGCATAACTCCCTCAAATGAAGAATAGATGGAAAACAAAGGAAAAAAATCTACCATTCAAGGTTGAAGTTGAAACATGAGTCTACATGAGTGACCCTAACAACACTACTTAATCATGCATGAATAAATTTCTAATTGAAAATATAGGTGTCAATCATCTATATAAATCTTCAATCAACTATGGAACCAAGAAAGCATTTGCACCAAGAGGCATGACAAGTCCACAATCATCAACATTAAAATCACCGTCTATAGACAAATCTGGTAACTCTGCACTTAACTGATGAGTATCCATTCACTACAATAGAAAATGCTATGTTACACCATTTCCTTTTGTGGATTACTTCATCTCGAAAGCTATTGATGCAACAACTCCACTACTGCACCTCCCATTGGGTAGACCATTGAGCTCATTATTTACATTGTCAAAAGGTATCTCATATTACTCTACTTTGCTATAAAAGTCTTATGAAACTTATATTTGTCTATTTTTTACATAAATTGATATGGTTTGTTTGACATTTCAACTTGCACCATAATGACATTGATGTAATATGGTTTATTTGACATTTGAACTTTCACCATAGTGATATTGATGCATACATTAAAATACTAATTAGAGATGATAAAAAAATTCAAGCTCAACATATTCATTGTTGAATTATTGAAGATGTTGTACATAATAGATTTGGGTTGAAGATACATCACGTCTAGCTACTTTGCAATGTAAACAAAGTACACAATAAATTATTAAGGCAATCAAAAGGGAAACAAAGGAATTTTGAGAATCTCCCAAGCATTGTTTTAATTTATATTATTATTAAAATCTCCCAAGAAATGTTTTAATTTATTTCATTTAAAAAAAATTAACCTAAAATTTCAATCATTTTATAGAAATATAGAAGCACTAGAATGAAATAATGTTTTGACTAGTAGACACATACACATCTATAATCAACAAAAAATGTCTAAAGTTAACACCAAAACCAACAATACAAAATACAAAACACAGGAAACCTAGTTGAACTAATTCTTCCATCTTATCTTTCAGCTCTCGCTAAATACTTTTTATCTTCTTCTTGACCTGTTTGATGTCTTTCTAATTTCTCTAGGTGTCTTTCTTACACTTCTTCTTTGTATTGGAGAGAGTACATTTTCCAGGACCAACCTCAACATAATCCTTCTCAGCTTCCTCCAAGTCAAGCACCAACTTGATCTCCTTTCCATGGTCTGAATGATTTAACATCTTGTTCATATAGTCGATAGAAGAATCTAGAAATTTGAGGCATTTCCTCAAAGCATCCTTAGTTTTTTCATATTTTTGACCTTCTTCATTTCTTTTATTATCTCCCAATTCCTTTATTGCTCGTCAAAATTCTCCTTCTTCTCATGTTCATCAATTTTTTTTTGCATCACCTCAATTTTCCCTCCTAAAGCTCTGCATTTTAAATTCAACATTTTGAGGGAATGAAACATCTATTTGTCTAGTCCAAAGGAATAAAGGGAGACCACTTTAACATTTTGAAAAACCCCATGAGGAGGATCAATGAAAAAATCCTTAATATTGCCCTCAGTCAACTTAACATTGAATTTATCCTCATCAACAATTTGCAACATGGGGATTCTCTCCTTCCTCTTCTCTTTTTCATGCCAAAAAGCTTTATCCCTTTTCTCAAACTATTTCAAATTTGGTGACAGGGCATATGCACCGAGTTGTGGTGCCAAAAAGATGACAAGGTTTTTTTTTTCTTTTCTAATTTTTAGTAGCACGTATGCGCTATAGTGTGTACACGCTATTCTGATATCCAAAAAAGTTATATGATGGGTTGCAGACTCGCGACCCATCATTTTATTTTTGCTTTTTTGCTCTCCAACAGCGCGTACATGGGTTTGATAGAAAAAATTCACCACCATTTGCCAAAATGTCTCCTCACCGACAAAATCCAAGACAACGAGCACACTGACGATGACGAGGTAAGTGATATAAACTTAACTTTGAATTGTTTAATATGTTTTCCATATTGTTTTATTGGTTTTTGATATTCTTTTGTAGGGTTTTTACAAATTTCATTTAGATTTGTTTATTTAGTTGGATTTCAATTGATTTTTTATCAGGAAATGTCCATAATCAACCGAAAAATCCACAAAACCCTCAAGAACCTCAAAATCAAAACCCTCTTCAAGAAGAACAACAAATTCCACAACCTGAACCAATTGCAAGACCTTCGCCAGGCACACAAGAAAATATAAGAAATGAAATACAGAGAGGCAAAACTGAATTAGAAAGACTCATTGCTTGGTTGAAAGAATCCGGAAAAACTAATCCAATGAGGGCTCAATTGGCATCATCCCTCGAATCCATTAACACTTAGATAGCCTCAGTTAGTGGTCAGTTAGATATTTGGTGGGCTAAGAGGGATGAACAAAAAAGATTTTACGCAAATATATTGTCATATGAAGATGTTTAAAAAAAAGAAATATCAAAAGGTAGTATATGTGCATTATTTAGAAAACTTGGTGAGCCAAATACTATTAGAAAGGGTACTAAACGATTCCCCATCCATTGGTGTATACATGATGCTATTAGAAATAATTTTTGGGATAGATGGTGGATGGTTTTTGATGCCCCTCCTTGCAACAATCACGAGGTCCCCATGTATTTTTTGAAGAAATTATATTGTGAGTTTGTCCTTGGGGAGATCCCCAATTATTTTGATATGTTAGACTCCTAGGGTAGAGGTGCGGGGTCATCATTTGAGAGGCCAGGAGCACGTCGTGACCCTAATGTAGTCAGGGCACCTGTGGTCCATCCACAACATGAGCATGTGATTATTCCTTCAGTTGTGAAGGAACATGTAGAGGCCAGCACTCTAGGGACCATTAATGATTTGACGTAGACCCTCATCCATTCCACGAGCCCATTAGTTGAGGGGGAGCCTTCTATGTGTCGTGGTCACATGTGCACTTCATGCGGATCCCTATGCACATTTGGCACTCATGCTGGAGATGCTGCGGATGATGGGCTTGTCACCGATGAGTTCCTGAATGAGACATTTGGCATTGACACATAGGTAAATTACTAATTTGATCACATTTCATATGTATAGTGAATGAATAATTTATTAGCATTTATTGACATTGTTCAAAATTTAGGGTCAAAGTGTTGCTGGGCCTAGCAGCGATCCTCCAGGCCCATTTTTTGTCCCTTCGACGAGTCCTGAGGTATGTATCAATTTAATCATTTTAATTAATACATATATTTATTACATAATCATATTAAAGATTGACAAAAAAAATTATGCATGTGCATCAGTTCTCCACAGGACCCTCAACCTTTACCATAGACACAGAGCAGAGACATCATACGAGCTTCACACAGGTACAGTTGTTTCATGTTAATTTAATTCATTTGATTATATTTATTCCATGTTTCATGTTAGATATAATGTGTATTGTATGACATGCAGCTCATGATGTCGGACACACCTCCTCATCTGCGATAGTCTGTTGATAGTGGAGTGGCCACAGTTGTGGCTAGCTCATAGCCATTGACAGAGGTATGAAAGAATTTTCTTCATTTTAGTTGTTGTTTATAATAGTTAATCTCAAAATTTCTAATGTTATTTATAAGTGATTATATTTATTGAATTGTTGTAGGGTCTTGTCACGCGTGATCGTCCACGAGCATTTGAGGTGGACTTACAGAGTGACTATTTGTTGGCGGTAAGAAAATAATTGATTTTGTGTGTACATATATTTGATTTCAACGTATAATAAATATTGATTCATATCTACTTTCTTTGTATCAGTTGGACTTGGAGAAGAGCCTCAACAAGAGGTCAAGTGAGTGTGTCAGGAGGGCCCCGTCATCTCCACTGTCTCCCTCCACACGATGGCAGAGGACGTCAAGAGACTTGTTTCCTTCCCCTCATGGGAAGGAAAAGATGTAGTTGAGATATTCGACACACACACACACACACACACACACACACACACACACACACACACACACACACACACACACACACATAGAGAGAGAGAGTTGTTTCCTTCCCCATGTATGTATATAGGCATCAGAGAGATATATTTGACATACATTTGATGTACATATGACATTCTATATTTGATGTATGACATTATTGGTTAATATATGATATGTTTGTTCATATATGACATTATTGGTTATCATAATATATTATGTGTTTGTTGATGTATATTACATTATTGGTTATCATTTTATATTATATGTTTGTTCATGTATGACGTTAAATTAGATATGTTCGTGTATGACATTAAATTAGATATGTGCATGTATGAAATTAAATTCAATTGCTAGAGAGTTGCCATTATGTCTACCAACTAGTAGATGTTATTTTTTGCTTTATTAGTATTTCTCAAAAACTGCAAAGAAGTTGTTTCTGGTGAATAGTTGTAAACAATTGTGATCATCAAATTCATGTACTCATGGCTTTGGCTGTGAACACTTGTAACTTTGGCTATAAGCATCCATGGCTTTGGCTATGTGCACTAGTGGCTTTGGCTGTGAGCATTTATGGCTTTGGTTGTAGGCACAATATAGCCTTGGCTGTAGGTTGTCTTTCTTGCTGCATGTCAAAGTTACCTTCAAGAATATCATTAGTCTAAGATCATTAAAATTAACATACTATGACATAATACTTTGGAAATAATAGTCTTTAACCCATTACTTTATTTGTTAAAACATCATGTAGTATCTACTATAGTGCTTCTACTCAAATATGTTTTCAAAAATACTTAGTATGGCAAAGAAATGTCTATGGAAAGCTTGTCAAATAGGATATTGAAGAACTAAATGTGGACAGTCATTAGTACCCATCAATAAGAACACAGACATCTTTCTCAAGCAAGCCATATGACATTAGCTTAATTTATAAATTTCCTTTGCAAATAACTAGAAGATGCTATGAATCTTAATACAGAGTTAATCACGAACTCATTATTCCATCCAAGAAGCATATATCACCCTAAGCCAATTAACTGTCAGGATAAAAATTAATTCAATTTCAACAAAATTTTGAGTATAACAAGCATCTTAGGGATTCTTACAAGAATTAACACGATGTTCACAAGAGCATTACAAGTTCTCGTAATGCTATTTCACATATTGTAATCATATTCAATTTTGAATGGCCATTTGTGTTACAAGCATAAATTTTCTTTAAGGTCTTTTAATTCTAGACATGAATTTTATTCTGAAGCTTTTCTATGACAACCCACTCAATGCATATATTGTTGTTCCACATTATGCTGATTTGACTTTCATTGGTTGATTTGGGTCTAGACATGATGTTATTCACTACCTTTTTTATATATTATTTTTTTGTAGTGAGGTTCTAGCCTGAATGAATTAATACTGAATTAACACAAGTTTAATTGAGAAGTATTATGTACCTCAATAGGCTAGATTATTATTGACCAGGAAGCTTTATCTTAGAGCAGTTGGTTTCCTAAATCTTTAGCGCAATGGCACTCTTATGGAATGTGGAATTAGGTATGCTAGCTAAGGAACGTTCTTTAAAAGGTAGAGGAAACTCAAGATTCACATGTTTCCAATCAATATAAATGTTTAAATCGCTTCTCTAATTTTTTCTATTTATGATCTTCTTAAAACTTAACTTTCTAAATGCATTGATGGGGAAATAAAGATCTTCTAGGAACTAAAGGCTAATCATGTTTAATACTTACAATTCTTTGTTTTTATCTAATAATTTTAAAAAGATTGTACAAGTGTTTTCAAAGAGCAACACTTGTCACTAACATCATAAGAAGGAATATCCAAGGAGAATTACCACTAGTCCCCCACCACCAAATTCAAGAGAAAACAAAAATCCACTACTAAAGAGATAGTAACAACGATCATCCCTAGTCTCTCCCTTATCACAAAATGATTACCATCAAAATTTGCATTTCCAATTGTGTCATGTGCGTTGAAGTGATAGTAACATTTTCACTCTCTTACCTAATGTCTCCCATTTCTGAAACTCCTGGGGAAGGGCAAGGCCATCTTCTCAGTACTTCAAAATACAATGAGTTCCATTTTTTCCCATATTGATAATCGTGGACTTAAAGTATAGTCAAAGTATTGAAAACCCATAGGAACTCAACCTTTGAACATCCCATCTGTAAATGACCTCATAAAGAAAGTTCAATAAACCCGCATGAAATAGTGAAACAAAAGTTGCATACTTGTGAAGATGATCAGATTGCAGGTGATCAATATGTCTCAAATCTATATTCAGTTCTTTTACTATGCATATAAATGGTTTGTTATATAAAAGACTTATATCCACTAGATAAATAATCATTTTCTTACTATGCTATCCTTATCCTTGTCTGATCTCTAGTCTCTGCAACATGGTCCTGTAGGAACTGGAATCTCATCCATATCTCACACGAGCTCCAAGATATGCCCCGTCAAAGATTGCAGCCCTGTGGCATTTAGTGACCCTTAGGGACATTTTGATTGAGCGTGCCTGAGAATGTTCGAGCACTGAAGGGGATAAGATGAGGTTGGGGATAGGGTTTACCCGGCCACCTAGAGCTAATGGAGCAGACAGTTTGATCCCACGATGAAAGATGAGAGAGATTTGGCAGTTGGCAACTTTGTACTGGCCAACATTGCAAGTTTCAACATTACCCGAGATGGCGTTGTAGAATGAAAATGGAATGCGATCTCCAAAAAGTGAGAGAGGTTATTGTAGGTCTCTGCAATATGGTCCTGTAGGAATTGAAATCTCATCCATATCTCACATGATGATATGGTTTAGTCTTCTTCTGAGAATCTTAGTCATATTGGTTTAGAAGGATTCATGATACAACTACTATACTTAGCGTGACCAATTGATGCTAAAAACCTTAATATTGATGCTACAAACCTTAGTATTGACATAATTTAACCTCTGCAATTCTAGGCGTAAGATTATTATCATGCAATGGTACTTGAACAAAGAACACTAATAAATATTGAGGATGTGAATTGATAATACCATTTCGCAGATGATTTTGGAATCTCACCCTTTATCACTTGTGTGTCAACTTTATTAGCCCTCTTCTTTGGTGACCTACAAATGAAGAATGAGCACAGTAACAAATCTAAGATAAGATTAAAAAAATGGGTCCTATTAAATAATCTAATATAAATTCAAATAATGTATCTATATTCTAAACAAATCAAAATTAAATCTCATCACTTACACATCATAACAATACGGTCCACCTTAGTCATGTGATAGTCTTGTGGAAGAGGTTGTAACATGTATTTGGATCTAATTGATCACTTTTCCTCTCTCTCCCAATTCAATCTAATGAGCCAACTGGATCTGCTTGACATTTTAATGTCTCAAGTATTGCCTCATGGTTTGACTTGCGAACTTTCCAAAGAATCTTATTATGTGGTTTTTCACCATATTTTATCAAGTGGACATTTGATGTGACAACAAGGTTTATATAATGAAGAATCTTCCTCTCTATTTGCCAATCCTCGAATAACCACAAGTTAGGATTCTTCATAGGATATTGTCTAAGCCATGTGCCTGTTACAACCACCGCACCGACATGGTACTCTAAACCTTCACCATCTATAACCGAGTGATCCAATTTTTTTTTGGCCTCAACACAATGACACAAATAATAATCTATCCCTTCTTCATTGTCTTCAGGTGCAATAACAGGAAAAACATGGCCTGCAGTGACAAATGTACAAAATGCAATCATTAATTCAGAAAATACTTAGGTAAAAGTTATAAAGTTACATATTGAAATTACAAAGACATATAAATATATATATATTACCAGGTTGCACTAAATCTAACAAGAAGTCAAAGTCAATAGATGAATCCATCTGTACCATTTCCAGTGCTTGTGGGGGATGATAGGTGTCAATTGGGTCCAAAACCCGTATATCCCATTTGTCCACCCATTCAGTTGACTCACAGTCATCCCAATTTTCCTCTGCACATGATGGACAATAGCATGCCATTTTTTGTGTGTGGATACTCCATGAACTTGCATCAAAGCTTCTAAAATAGTGTAACTCACTAGATCCTATTAGTGTGCAACAATCTTGATATGGTGCAATGTTAGTAATATCTATCAACCAAAAAAATCTACAAACTGTAGACTCACCTTCCTTACCTGGACCCATTGTAGCATTACACCATTAGATGATGGATTTTGCATCTATCAATATTGCTCCATCTTTGTACTTTAGTTCTTCACGAGCCAAGGCTCTTTTAATGCATGCGCCTGCACCATCGTGCTCTCCCTTACAATGACCAGCCTCTATGAAATTTCACATATATTGAATTCTACACAACCTGTGCATCCTGCTCAACCAATAGAACATCCATTCATTCTTGAATTGAGATGCACAATTGTCTGACCAAATAATGTGTTGACGATATGATATGCCCCTGTTAGCCAAATCTCCATAAAATAGTTGAAAACAACCATGTACAAACTTCGTAGAATGTGATTGATCATCGCTGATGTAAAAATGGTACTCCCTCAAAATCTTCCTGTCATCCTCTATACTTGTAGGTGAATGCATGAATGTTATGTGAACAAATATAGAAACCTGTTGAGATGTATAATACTTTGCTTGCACCTCATTTTGTGATTGTAGTGTGTAGTTCTCTGCAAAATCTACAACCGAAACAATGGTATCCAATGGAAACGTATCTTTGCACAACTTGAATTGAAAATCCAACCATCGAGCTCTATGGGTATGTCTTGCATACTCGTACATAATCTTTTCATGAAAAATCTTCATGAACTCATACACTGGAATATTTTCAATAACTAGATCACATCTTTTACCATGTTTCCCATCTTTTAGAGCATATGTCACTGTCTTGAATTTTCCTTAATCTACTATTTCATTTCCAATTACATGTGTACTATCCATATGTTGACAAGTTGATAAAAGTTGCAAAGAACCACAAAATAAGCATGTACCATCCAAGCATGATGTCTTGTAAATTTTTTGGCCATCTCCTATTTCACATAAAATGTTGGATATGAATTCCCTTGAAGATCTTGGTGGCTCTTTTATGTCACAATCCTGCAAAACAAACTGAGAATGCAAAACTATGCATATGTGCCTAAAAACATCAAAATGGTTAGAAAGTTCAATATGTATCCTACAACAACAAGTTGTGCGTGTGTGATTTATTTTCACATAAAAAGGTTTACCCATCTCAAAAAATCTTTGACTTATTTGAATTTGAGGATACATACCAATAAATTTTGCAAAAAATTGTGTCTCAGTTGAGTCCAAAAAATGTTTCGCATGTGGCTCGCGATTTTGGCTACCAATCCTCCTTCTTACAACATCTCTTTGATTAGGAGAAACACGTGTGTTATTTTTCCAAAAATCTTTGATCAATGATTTCAAGGCTTCACTAATTTCTTTATCCTTTCACGGTAGTCTACCGCTAAATGTCCATAACTCATTTTTTGTTGGATCTTCTAATCTCTCACACCTTAGCATGACTCTCCTTAAGGTACCTCTACCAATTTTTAATGTTTTTCTTGTATTTCTCATGAGTCGAGCTTTCTTCATTTGGTTACTTATTATTGTCCGCGAGTACTCGTCTTGTGATATTACTATCTTTGGTGCATGATTTAGAACCCACTTTGTCATAAGCACTCATTAGATTCTTTACAATATTTCTTTCATTTGAATCATCCATTGTTCTTAGCCCAAGAATCTTCGTGATAAGCCTAAATTTCAAATTTCTCATCATTTCAACAAATAGTTGGCATTGACCTATAATATTTAATTCTTCAAAAATAATCTCCACATATGATTAACTTTTCTTTGACAAGTACACTTGCTAATCTTGTCAGGCATTGATTTCAAAATGTTAGTATCAATATCAATCAAATATTTTGGTTTTCTAAAACAAATTCTAGAAGGTGTTCTAATCTCTTCAATTCTCTCAACATTTTGAACATCAATATAAGGTTGAGTATATTGTGTACCTTGAACTGAAGATGATGTGCCTTGGCAATAAGATGTAAAAGATGGAATATCACCTACTTGATGTGTTGATGTTGTGCTTTCAACATGACATGATGGAGTGTGTATATCGTCGGATCTATAAATCAGTGTCTCTTCAACATGAGAGGATGATATGAATTCAACATTGGAAGATGGTGTAGTGGATGATATGACTCCAACATTCCAAGATGGTGTAGCGGACGATATGACTCCAACATTGGAGGATGGTGTAGCTTCACAATTCAATTGTCTTCTTGAGCATAACAATCTCATTCGTTCTCTTTGTCTTTCTAATTCTTCCTCCTTGTTTCTTTGTACTGGTGGTTCTTGATCCTCTTCGAAAGTTAATTCTTCATCATTGCTTTGCAATTTTCTTTGTTCACGTAGTAATTTCATTTTATCTCTTTTAATTGTCAAATCTCTCTCCCTATCTGCATTTGTTTGAATCTTTGGTTTCTTCTTTGGCATGATGATGATTTCTACATGTCAAATTATTCAAACATCCGAATTACTTAAAATGTGTAAATTACAAATTATTCAATTAAATATAAAAATTATAATTATTTGAATGAATACACAATATATATCAAACGACTTGTCAAATTTCTAACCATTTCGAAATAACATTTCATTCAAACATACAATTTTTAATGAATTCACTATATATTACATAACATATCAAATTATAATCAAATTCGTATCTATATATCGACAAACAATATTTAAAATGGATTGCACTAACCTTTTCTATTAAAAGAATATTTAAAAATTCTTCAAATCATGCATCCAATGATTGAATTTGGTGTTTGCTAGCTTCCAAAAGTGTTGAAATAGTGTTTGCTAGATGTTGAAACCCGTGTTTTCTGTCAAAATAATAGAGAACATAACAGACCAAAAGTTAAAAGTGGATGAAATGGGCCCCAAGGTTGGTTTTTGACCTTTTTTGGTGATTTGAGATAGCGCGTACGCACTATAAAGCGCGTATGCACTATAAAGCGCGTACGCACTATAAAGTGCGTATACACTATAGTGCGTACGCACCATCTCAAAACACATCACTCCCCATCCTCCCTACTCTCTATCCTCCCTACTCTCTCTCCCATCCCCTCCCTCTCTCTCTTCCTACTCTCTCCCATCCTTTACTCTCTCTCACCCTCCCTCTCCCACCACCTACTCTCTCTACCTCTCTCACCCCCTCTCCTCTCCTATCCCCGACTCTTTAGATCTATCACACACACTCTTATCCCCCCTATCTCTCTCCCTCTCCCTCTCCTACCACCTAATTTCTCTCCCCCATCCCCTACTCTCTCTCTTCTCTCCCATCCCCTACTTTGTCTCTCTTACACACATTCCCATTCCCCCTCTCTCTCCCTCTCCTGCCACCTACTTTCTCTCCCCCATCGTCGTACTCTCTCTACCACCCCCTACTCTCTCTCACCCTCACACTACTACTACCTACTATCTCTCTCTCTCTCCCTCTCTACTCTCTCTCCCCCATCTTGTACAAGCTCTCTCTGCCTCTCCCACTCTCTCTCCCATTGCCTACTTTCTCTCCCCCATCCCGTGCTATCTCTCTCTCGTCTCGCATCCCCTACTCTCTCACACTCTCACACTCTCCCCCATCCCCTACTCTCTCTCTTCTCTCCCATCCCCTACTCTCTCACACTCTCACTCTCTCCCATCCCCTACTCTCTTACACTCTCACTCTCTCCCATCCCCTTTTCTATCTCTCTTACACATACACCCCCATCCCCCCCTCTCTCTTTCCCTCTCCCATCGCCTACTTTCTCTCCCCCATCATCGTACTCTCTCTCTCTGCCACTCCTTACTCTCACACTCTCGCACTCTATCCCATCCCCTTCTCTGTCTCTCTTACACACACACTCCCATCCCCCCTCTCTCTTTTCCTCTCCCACCACCTACTTTCTCTCCCCCGTTGTTGTACTCTCTCTCTGCCACCCCCTACTTTCTCAAAACACATAATTCCCCATCCTCCCTATACTCCATCCTCCATACTCTCTCCCCCATCCCCTCCCTCTCTCTTCCTACTCTCTCCCATCCTTTACTCTCTCTCACTCTCCCTCTCCCACCACCTACTCTCTCTACCTCTTTCACCCCCTCTCCTCTCCCATCCCCGGCTCTTTAGATCTCTCACACACACTCTTATCCCCCCTATCTCTCTTCCTCTCCTACCACCTAATTTCTCTCCCCCATCCCCTACTCTCTCTCTTCTCTTCCATCCCCTAATTTGTCACTCTTACACACATTCCCATTCCCCCTCTCTCTCCCTCTCCCACTGCCTACTTTCTCTCCCCCATCATCATACTCTCTGTACCACCCCCTACTCTCTCTCACACTCACACTACTACTACCTACTATCTCTCTCTCCCTCTCTACTCTCTCTCTCTCCCATCTTGTACAAGCTCTCTTTGCCTCTCCCATTATCTCTCCCACCGCCTACTTTCTCTCCCCCATCCCTTGCTCTCTTTCTCATCTCCCATCCCCTACTCTCTCACACTCTCACACTCTCCCCCATCCCCTACTCTCTCTCTCCTCTCCCATCCCCTACTCTTTCACACTCTCACTCTCTCCCATCCCCTACTCTATCTCTCTTACACATACACCCCCATCCCCCCTCTCTCTTTCCCTCTCCCACCTCCTACTTTCTCTCTCCCATTGTCGTACTCTCTCTCTCATCCACCCCCTATTCTCACACTCTCTCCCATCCCTTGCTCTATCTCTCTTACACATACAAACACTCCCATCCCCCCTCTCTCTTTTCCTCTCCCATCGCCTACTTTCTCTCCCCCATCATTGTACTCTCTCTCTGCCACCCCCTACTTTCACACTTTCATACTCTCTCCTATCCCCTACTCTCTCACTTTCATAGATACACACACTCTTATCCCCCCACTCTTCTTCTTCTCTCCCATCCCCTACTCTCTACATCTGTCACACACACTCCCATCCCCCCTATTTCTCTCCCTCTCCCTCTCCTTCTCCCACTCCCTCTCCTACTGCCTACTGTCTATCTATCTCAAGTTCTCTTTCTTCCTCTCTACTCTCTCTCTCTCTCTCTCTCCCATCCCTTACTCTCACTCTCTCTCCCATCCCCTACTATTTTCTCTCAAACTCTCACACTCTCTCCCATCCTTTACTCTATCTCTCTTATAAATAAATACACATTCCCATTCCCCCCCCCTCTCTCTCTCACAGTCCTTGTCCCACTGCCTACTCTCTCCCATCCCCTACTCTATCTCTCTTAAATGCTTCCATTCCACCTCTCTCTCCCTCCCACTCCCTCCCCCACCGCCTACTATCTCTCTCTCTCTCTCTCTCTCACTCACTCTCTCCCTCTCTCTCCCATCCCTCTACCATTGCCTACTCTCTCTATCTCTCTCTCCCCTCTCTCATTCTTGACTCTCTCTCTTTGACACACACACACCCATCCCCCCTCTCTCCTCTTCCATCCCCTACTTTTTCTCTCACTTTCTCTCCCTCTCCCACTCCCTCTCCCACTGCCTATTCTCTCTCTCTCACTCTCACTCTTACTCTCTCCCTCTCCACTCTCTCTCTCTCTCTCTCTCTCTCTGCTACCCTCTAGTCTCTCTTAAATTTTCACACTCTCTCCTATCCCCTCCTCTCTCTCTCTCTCTCTCTCTCTCTCTCTCTCTCTTACACACATTTCTATTCCCCCCAGTCTCCTCCTCTCCCACTCCCTCTCCCATCACCTACTCTCTCTTCCATCCCCTACTCTCTCTTGAGCTACTTTGTCTTCCCCCTCTCCCATTCCATACTCTCTCTCTTTCACACACATGCACTCCCATCCTCCTCTCTCTCAAGTTCTTCCTCTCCCACTCTGTCTCCCATCACCTACTCTCTCTCTCCTCCATCCCCTACTCTTAATCTCTCTCTCCCAACCTGTACTCTCTCACACACTTCCTCTCTCTCCCATCCCCTACTTTAAATCTCTTTCCCCCATCCCGCACTCTCTCTTTTCCACCCGTACTCTCTCTCACACTTCCTCTCTTTGCCACCCCTACTCTCTCTCTCTCATCCTATACTGTCTTTGCCACCCCTACTCTTTCTTACTTTCTCTCTCCCATCCTGTACTCTCTCCCCTCTCCTATCCCCTACTTTCTCTCTATCTCTTTCATGCACACACATAGCCATTCCCCTATCCCCCCCACCTAGTTCTCTTTTGCAACTTACATCTTAATAGTGCGTGCGCACTATAGTGCTTACGCCCTATAGCGCGCACACGCTATTTAGAGCTGAGGTTTAAATAGCGTGTGCACGCTATAGGGTGTACACGCTATTTAAACCTTAATCAAACCCAAGCCTAAGGCTTGGTTTTGCCTTGGAGATCCAACCCAAAGGTTTGGATTTGATGAACAGGCCTAAGACGTGTTTTCCAGCAAACATACAAAAAATGATTGTTTTTTCTTCTGTGCTCCCCTTCAAGATTTCTCGTGGTTAGGTATCGATAAGATCAGGTTACATAGCATTATAGGTCTTTGTGTTAGCTATCTAACCATATAATTTATTTTTAATTTGAACTATTTCAAGCCTTTCATCTATAATTTCTTTTGAATGTATGTCCATTTTTTGTCAAAAACCACCATGTACTAATTGGGCTATAGATTTTAGCTCGTTCATCGAATTTTGTAACAACTTAGTTTTTTAGAAACTAGACTCCATTCTACACACTTTGAAAAAAAAAAGTTTTGATTTTAGATTAGTTTTCAATTATTTCTAGGGGGAGCACACAGATATTTCACATTTTTGGGATGTGTCTAGTTAAAAAATTCATTAAAAAAAAAAAACATTATAAAATTACTCGAAAAACTGGGATAAACTACATAGTGTTAAGTAACTTTTGAATAGAGCGATTAAAAATTTTCAAAAAAAAAAGTTAAAATTTTAGGAGGGCCACACTTTGTACTGTGCTATGTTTTTTTGGAATAAACAGTACCACTTTTTGTGGCCCCCTTTTTTGAGGACCTAAAACTAAACCATTTTGAAAAAAAATTAGTAGTTTAGAAACTAGATTCAAAGGACTACGACTTTTTTTTTGTCATATTTGAAAATTTTGAGCGTAACTATCTTCAAATTCTTGTTAAAGTTCAAAATTTGCAGATTTCAAGAAAAAGGTGTCCACTTATTACCCCCTTTTGGCACCACAACTTTGTGCACTTACCGGACATGCCTTTAGTCTCCTTCCCTTCCACATCTTTCTAAGAAATATACACATTGTGGTCAATTGAATCATTACAATCAACAAATCTAATGACTTCTTTCAGTTCTTCCTCATCAAAATTATTTTGTAGAGATAGGTTATCTTTTAAAATGGTACCTGCAGAGGTGCTCATCACTTCCTAAGTTATCTATACATCTTTATCTTTTTCTGCATGAGAGATAACATCATTTTGAGATGAACAAGCAGAATGAAGGGGCCCTTGAATGTTACCACCACCAAATATTCTTTTTACAAATTCAACTCTTTTTTCTTCTTCTGAATCATCTGTTTACATCTCTGCTTTCCCTGCCCTACTAGCTCTACCTTCCCTTCTTCATATCACTAACTTCTTCACTATGAGACTCAAGTTCAAAAAGCCTTGAGCTTCTTCCTTTTGTTAAAGCAAGGGGAGTCTAACCCTAAACCACCTAAAATCCTTTTGGCCTTCCTCACTTTTCCCCTTAAAACCCTACTTTTTACAACTATGCTCCAAGATTTTCTATGGAATTGGATCAAGCATAATTTTTTTAACCTAAACATTTATCAATCGCATCAAGCCATCATGCATAATAGTTTTTTTGGGGTTGGATCTCAAAGCGATTACATTATGAGATAAAAAACACAAAAAAGAAAAAGAAAAGAGAACCCTTTTTCATATGTAAGTATGAGTCCTATCATATCTCCCATCAATAGAAATGTATTCTATTACCTTAGTAAGTGTTGATTAAAAGTTTTTTCCTCTTGCTAACTTGGCTTTACCTTGATTCTAGACACCCAGAATTTGAGGAAAAAAAAGGATGTCACCAACAAATGGGTCAACATATATGTTATATCAACTCCCTCTAAATTTTAAGGTACAACTTCCTTATATGAAAGATATGCAATGAATTGTGTCTTTAATATATCATTGAGATGCGGGTATTCTTTTAACGTGAGAGCAGAAAAGGATAAGCCAAATTGTTTGAAAACACAAACAACCTAGGAAAGATAAGATTTGGGTAACCTATGACAACTATTAGAATAGCTATCATAAACCACCTTGAATCTCTCTAACATCTACTCCTACTTCTAAATGTATATTGGATCTAATTAAATACAATCTAGGGAAAGAGAAGAGATGCACATTAAAGATGAAATGGAACCCACCTTGACTGATAGCCCTCCACTAAAATGGAATCTAGTAAGATATCACTAGCTTCAAATACATCTATCCTATAATCCCATAGAGACTACTTTACTATGCATGGTTATCTTAGTTGGAGGAGACAACAAATAGAACATTAGAAATGCTGATCTGAAATGGATTTAAGACTGCACAAGGCCTAGTTGTAGATATCAATCAAATCCTCCATTTTATACAACATCTCGATTCTCACTTAGTATCTAGAAATACATGGGGAGAAGTTGCATAAAATTGTTGATCTTTGTATTAACTATGAAAGTTACATTTATATGCCTTTATATACCTGGCCATTACAATTCATTATTACATTTTAGAGCACTTGAACCATTCAAAATATGACAAACAAACAATCACCCATTACATAATCATACATTAGAGAGAGAATAAGAAACTGTAAAGATAAGGCTGATAATGAAGCCTCACACAATATTTTTATCATGATCTTGGTGGTTGAATTTCCTTGTTGACACCCAACACTACCCATGGCCTTCGCAATCCTTGGATTGCCCTTAGAAATGTTCAATCTTCCTTCTGTGCCATCAATTGCATCTTCATATTCTAATAAATACCCAAGTTTAAATTACCATCATCGATATATTTTTCCTTATTGCTCAATGGACGGTCATGATTAAGTCTTCACATGTTGACAAAGAAAACACCTTTAACTTCTCTTGACACATGTCACTTTTTAATTTTTTTCTGGGCTTAAATGCTTTAGCACGATGTCTTTCCTTTACTTTTTCTTGTGAGACCATTGATTATGGGCCCACTTGCCACTTGTCATTATTTCATAACATCTTGTGCCCACCTTCACTTTTGACATGTGACAACATGTGACACTATTTTGAGAGATTTTCTGAAACGGGCTTGTACTTGCAAGGAACTCCAAGAAATAAAGATGCATCACTAATCTTAATCTTGATCAAAAATCATGATCATGTGGGCCCAAATTCTAGATGACTCATTTTGACTTTTCAACAACCAATCATGTACTTTCTTTTTCTTCTTGACTTTTCTTTGAGCAACATGGCGATTTGGATGTATTCTATGTTGTTGATCAGATTTCCATGCTTACTCTTACTACCTTTGACTAGGGTGTTCTCCATTAAATTGTAGATAAATGTGAATCTTCACCTCCAACATGTTCCTAAATTTGGAAAAATGGATCAACAGATTTTTTGACCTCCTTCTCATTAGAGGAAAGCATAAACATACTCTCCAAAACCTTAATCAACTAGGCCTTTGACCAATGCATTGCTGACATGATTTCTCGCATGGTTTTCTTGATGGGTAGATGAGAAGAAGATCTTCCTAAGGGTAACCTAAACTCATACTCAAGACATGACATAGACTTGACTACAACTTAGAGCAAAAGGGAATGGAACTAAAAATTGGGCAACAACTGGCTATGTCTATGGATTTAAGCATGACAATGCTTAAAAATGACCCTAGCAATCTATGTTTTTGCAAAGAGCTTGGAAAAAATACACACAACAATAGACTACCTTACTTCCTTTATTACAGAAGACCAAAAATATAAAAGATCAGTGCCTTAGTCCATTAGGAAACATATTCTTAAATAGCATAGGGAGATGCTATGCATTTGGGTGGTGGGGAAGTAAGGCAACCAAAACAAAGGAAAATAAAACACACAGAAAGTAGGAAAGCAAGGGAAGACAACTAAATGAAGAAAGAAAGAGAGCACACAAACTATACTAAAGTGCACACCCTAAAAACTAACTATATACATAGGTGAGATAAATTCTACCATTACAAACCAGTAATAAGAGTACTCATGTGAATCCACTCATTGGTTGATTGAACGAAGAGTCTTTCCTCTATAGTTGCTTGCATTTTTTTAATGTGACTCCTTCAAACAACATACGTGAAGCAACTCTGATTAGGCTCATGATATGCAGGAAATGTATTTGAGTGCCCACTTTGGTCTAAACAACCATGCTTCATCATATACCTGAGTATCTTTATCTACACCTTCCATGTTATCCATCTGATGATCTTTTGGCATGCCAAAGAGGGGAGGAAAGACATACACTTCTTGTAAGGAAGTGAGCTCATTATTGCAATGGTCTGAACTTTCCTCATGAACTTGAGTGTAGGAAGATGCCACCTTCACCACGAAATCCACTAGTTAATGGTCAATCACCTCATTTCTTTTTAAAAATCAAGTCAATTTCATTTCTTCACTCTTTCAATGTATTATCACTGCCTTGACAATTTGAATGCATAGAAAGAGGATCGTAAGCAAATGACCTTTCTTCAATAGAAGTGATCTGATTCTTGGAGTTGGGAAGACTAGAACTTTCATCCTTCTTACATACCTTAACTTCATGATTTAGACTACAAAGAGACACCTTTTCAAAAATAGGGTTAGACCTTGGGCGGGCATTAGTCTCACAGACAATGAAACTTCCCTAATATGTGCAAGATACCTTCCCCTTCCCAAGCTCAAGTGAATCATCAAATTCAACATTATATTCATACTTGGATTCAAAAATATCAGGTTTAAAGGAATGAAAAGGGGAAGCAACATACAACTCCTCATCAACTGGATTTAGGTCAGTAATACCTAGGTTGTCTTTGGAGGATTCTACTTACCATTTCACTACATCTCCCAAAAGGGTAGAGAGATCAAGCGAGCCTTCAGATGACTAATCTTCAATTATGCATCTAGGATTGTAGGTGATCACATGAACTGATTCATCCTCATCATTGCTTGTTGAGATTCTATAAATGACATGAGGAAGATAACCATGGTCCTCAAACTGGCAAGGTTCTTTAATAGATTGATGATAGATTTCAAGATTCTTATCTTTAACCACATCTTGATCATTAACAAGAGTATTACTAGTGGTCTTGTTAGCTCATTTTTGTGAAGTGCATTCTCATGCTAATGTAATCGTGCTTTAGGCTAAGCTTCACTACTTCCTTCTTCAATCAAACCTTTCTTAGGAGAGGATTCCTTACTAGTGAGAATCATTACTTTATCTTCCTGAAGCTCTTCTTCATACTAGCATGATCTCTTCATGGGTGATGTGAAGTCTCACCTTTTGATTGCTCATCATTGAATGGATGTTTCAGAATAGGATGATGAACATCCACCTTTGATTTGAGATTTGTTTCAGCAAATGTATCTAATGAAGACTTATTTCTATTTTCTAAAACATCAGGAATGTTCACCCACCCTTTAAATATTTGAAAACCATAAGGAATAGAGTCAAGTGACCTTACCAAGGGTTTTTCATGTTCCACTATATGTACTTGTTTCAACTTCCTTCTTTCACTTTCTTGTAGGTCCTCGAGTCTTCAGAAATGGGTATAGATGTGGTTCTAAAACATCTTTGACATATGATTGTCTTCTATGCTGATGTTTTCTTGGGTTACATAGGAGATGCTCTTTCTATACTATTCAAAAAGGTCACAAAGCACCTTGTCATTTGTGGTGTGAAGTTCTTCAAGAGTATGAATGAGCTTCAACCTTGCTTGCTTCAATCTTAGCTCCTCTCTTTGCATGTCTTTCAACTTGTAGACTCTAGAGCACACACATTTCCACAGGGATGTAGAAACATGATCATCTTCAATGCTGATATTCTTTTGGATCGAAAGGGAGATTCTTTCTTTATATATAAGCACAAGCTCTTGCAACATTTTTTTAGTAATCTCATTGAGTTCTTGGAGAGTGGGCTTAGGCTTTGGCCTTCTCTCAATCTTTGAATTTGGCATGGCCATTGAGTTACACTGGGACTTCTTAGCCCAAAGGGAATAGGTCCTTCATAAAGAGTTTCCATTCTTCATCTTAGGGAAGACACCTTTAGATTTTTGAGAATGAGAAACCAAGCATTGGTCTTCGATTCCAATCCCTATTAGATTCACCAAAAACTATTGGTTAACAGTTTGTCCCTCTTGCTAACTTGGCTTTACCTTGACTCTAGACACCTAGAATATGAGGAAACAAAAAGATGTCACCAAAAAATAAGTTAGTGTTGTTGAAAATATAGATGGCGTAATTGAGAGGGGGGGTGAATTATTTACCACAAAAAAAATCCACATATCCCTTAGATATCTTATAAAACTAGTTACTACTGTTACTCGGTAGCTATTTAGAAAAATGTTGTAACTCAATAGATGTAGTGTATGTTATCTTTAACAAATCTTAAACATTCACAGTGATTAACATGCATGCATAAAAGAAATAACATGAACACATGAGACACCAGATTTAACGTGGAAACCCAATATGGGAAAAACCACCAAGTAACTAGCTACTGATTTTCACTCTTTTGAAGTGAGCCCTGTTAGGAGCCAACCCTGTTAAAGGTTACAAAACACACTGTTAGGTATGACTTTGTTAAAGGATTTAATCACTCTGCTAGGAGTGGCCTTGCTAGAGGACTTTAGAACAATTCAATAGAACTGTCACCTTGTTAGAGGATTTACAAAATGGCTATTAAACTAACTTCATTAAGAGATTTATAAATGACTGCTACAATGGTGAGAAAGTAACAATGAATTGACCTAAATGAGATGCAACTAAATTGCTGATATAGATCTCTGTTATGCTTTTCTAGATCCTCTTCTGATCGAATACAACTTTGCTACTCCTCAAGGATATATGATCCTTCTTCAAAATTTGCTCACACTTTCTTCTTCACATAATCAACACACTTGCATGTTCGCTCATTACAATTTAGAATTCACAACTTGACCTCTTATTTATACCTTACAAATTGTCAAGTTGGCTCATTTACAAGTTACAATTACCAATAATCATTATGTTAGTTGGCTACAATCATTACATGGAACAATTAAACTTTATTTCTCAAAAAAATGAATCATTCATTGGCTAACCTTGCTTGGTAAACACTGCTCCTGAAATAATTTCTAGTGTTAACCAACTGAAGCTTGGTGAACATTGCAAACTCTACAAAATCCTTTGGAGACCAAGTGAACTTGGTAAACATTGACTTTCCTTTGTTAACCTTGTGATCTCGATTACCACTAACTTCTACCACAAAATCCTTCAACGCCCAAGTGTGCTCGGTAAAAATTGTTTCCACAGAGTAACTTTCAGGAATGCTTGGTAGACTCTAGAATTTGCTTTGTTGACCAACTAAGCTCAATAGACTCTGTAGTTTTCTTTGCTGACCAATTGAGTTCAATAGACTCTATCTAATAACTAATATGACATTTGTGTAACATCAAAGACAACACACAATTGAACAATTGTATCCAACAATCTCCCTCTTTGGCATTGATGGAAACACAATATATCATAGAAAATAAAATTTGAGAACAAGTCTTTTCTGATAGAACATTTCTCCCTCTTAGATTTTGTGCCACAAACTTCTCTAATGTAGTAATCTCGCTCTATGAAGGAATTACATAGCTTCTTTTCTAAACAACAAACTCTCCACCAACAAATTCAAATTTTAGAAAGATATGACAATACACTCCCTCTTTGACAACACATGCCAAATGAGTAACAATGTACCTTGAGTACTGATTCATATGCAACATTTCCATGACTATGTTGCATCAATTGATAGATCTTCAACTTGGTTCCTATTGATGCATCACTACAACTTTATTTTAGTGAGCTTCAGATAGGGGAATGACCCCTAACTTACCTCTTAGATACAAGAATGCATCCTTAGGTAATGGCTTGGTGAATATGTCAAAAATCTTTTTATTTGTATGGACATATTCTAATCTGATCTCCTTGTCCTACACCAATTCCCTGACAAAGTGATACTTTATTGCAATGTGCTTGGTTTTGGAATGCATTACTAGATTCTTTGATATGTTGATTGCAGTTGTATTATCACATAACATAACAACTGGTTCTTTGATGTCAACCTTCATGCCTTCCAAGAATTGTTTAAACCAAACAATATTTGAACAATTTATTGCAATTGCAACATACTTTTCTTTTTCTATAGATTGGGATGTACAATTTTTCTTTTTATTTGTCCAAGAAACCAACCTTTTTCCAAGAAAGAATGCTCCACCACTTGTACTCTTTTTATCATCAATGTTTCCTTCCCAATCAACATCAGTAAACACTTTCAAGTCTAAATTTCCTCCAAACTTGTACCACAATCCATAATCTTTAGTGACTTTCAAGTGCCTCAAGATCCTCTTGATTTCCATCATATGATTCTCTCTAGGTTTTGCTGAAAATCTTGCAACTATACCAACTGCAAGAGTAATATCAAGCCATGTATGAACTACATACTGCAACTTTCCAATCATTGATCTATATAAGGTCTAATCTACCTCTTTTGATTCATCATCCTTGGTAAGCTTTAATCCAGTACACATGGGAGTCCTAATTGGTTTACAATATTCCATACCAAACTTCTTGAGTATCTCCTTGATGTATTTTGACTGAGTGATGTAGATACCATTCTTTCTCTATTGAATTTGAAGACCAACAAAGAATTTAATCTCACCAAACATTGACATCTCAAATTCCTTGTTCATTTGTTCTGAAAACTCTTTGCATTGATCATCATTTCCTATAAACAAAGTATCTTCCACAAATATTTTTGTCAAAACAATCTTGTTATCTGGTCCTTCCTTGATATACAAGCTATTGTTATCATTAGTTCTTTGAAAACCAATCTGAATAAAATAGTTAGGGGCTTGTTTCAAACCATACAATGCTTTGTGTAACTTGTAGACCATGTCCTTCTTGTCTGGATCAACAAAACCTTTAGGTTGCTCAATATAGACTTCTTCATCAAGAATACCATTAAGAAATGTTAATTTGACATACATCTGATATACCTTAAATCCTTTGTAGGTAGCATACGCAAGTAAGGTCCTAACACCTTCCAATCTTGCAACAGGAGCAAAAGTCTCTCCATAATCAATTCTTTCTTCTTGAGAGTAGCCTTTACATACCAATCTATCTTTGTTTCTTGATACTTTACCATCCTCATTCAACTTATTTCTGAATATCCACTTTGTTCCAATCACATTTTTGTCTTTAGGCCTAGGTACAAGAGTCCATGTTTTGTCCTTCTCTATTTGTTCTATCTCTTCATTCATAGCCGCAATCTAACTTTTATTTTTTAATGCATCTTTGACATTTTTAGGTTCAAAATTAGCAAATAAAAAAGTACCTTTTAACTTACTTCTTGTCATAGTACTTTCAAATTTGTCTCCAATAATTTGATCTAGTGCATGATGTCTCCTGACATACTTGGCCAATACAGATTCCTTGCCTTTTGACTAAGTTCCAATATCTTCATTTTGAATTTCAATTTCTGGCTCTGGTTGATCTGACTACTACTCAAGTCCTTCAGACTCAGTAGGCATTGGCTAGGTAGCATGTGAATGTGACTTGGGTTCCTGCAACTCAGTTTGAACTTCTTGCAACTTGGTGACTGAAGACTCGGGGGTAGAAGTTTCTTAATTAATAGATGTATCTGGCACAGTATCAGGTTCAATGAAAAAAAATCTCATGTAATCTTCTAGTTTCTTTTTTCTTTCTTCTTCAATCCTTTCTGCAAACTCATCAACTTTCACATGTGCACTTTCTATGACTTTGTGAGTAGATAAATTCAAACATCTATATGCCTTACTCTTGCAAGAATATCCCAAAAATATACCTTTATCACCCTTCACATCAAATTTACTTTTTCTAGATTCTTTCAAGATGTAACATTTACTTCCAAATACTTTTAGGTAACTTACATTAGGTTTATAGCCATACCATAACTCATAGGGAGTCTTGAATGAGTCCTTCTTCAATTGTACTTGATTCAAGGTATGAACTGTAGTGGTGATAGCTTCATTCCAGTATTTGATAGCAATGTTCTTTTCAATCATTAGAGTTCTTGCACAATCTATGATAGATATGTTCCTCCTTTCAGCTATTCTATTCTACTCAGGAGTTACAAGAGTTGATACCTATCTTTTGATTCCTCTTTCAATGCAAAATTTATTGAATTCATGGGAGATGAATTCACCACCTCTATCTAATCTCAAGCATTTCAGTCTTTTCTTTATTTCCTTTTCTACTCTGGCCAAATACCATTTGAACTTCTCAAATGCTTTTGATTTCTCTCTCAGATATATGACAATCATCATTCTAGAGTAGTCATCAACAAAAAGAATAAAAACCTTTTCTCCAGTATAGCTCTCAATTCCAATAGGTCCACACAAATCAGTATGCACAATTTCCAAAATTTCTTCAGATTGATAGTTTTTACTTTTAAAGCTAGTCTTTCCCATCTTACCAATCTGACAATTCTTGCATAGACCAACATCAGGTTTCTTTATAATAGGAATGCCTCTTACTTTCCTGAATTAGTTTATTTTCACCAAATTATCAAAGTTCACATGACATAACCTTCTGTGCCACAACCAACTTTCTTCAACTTGAGCAATAAAACATGAACATTCACCAAGTTCAAGATAAAACAAGTTACCTTTTGTCTGTATGCCTGATCCAATCAGCTTTCCTTTGTCATCTAGCAGTCTTGCTTTTCCATGCATGAATTCTACCTTGAATCCAATATTGATTAGCTATGCCACACTCAACAGATTGTGTTTCAGTCCTTCAACCCAATAGGCATTGTCACATACAAGCTCTTTGGTTAGTGAGATTCTTCCTCTTTCTTTTATGCAACAAGTTTCATTATTACCAAATCTCACATTACCACCATCATAGTCTTCAAAATGTTCAAACTTTCTTTTTTCAGCAATCATATGATGAGAACAACCACTATCTATGATCCATGTATCAATTTTTCTTAGATGAGAGATAAGTGCCATCTTATCTTTCTCATCATTATCAGATTCATCTTTCACAACAATGTAAACAATTTCATCTTCACTAGAATCAAAATCCTTAGAATCCTTAGCCATGAAACATGTTTTCTTACTTTTGTCCTTGAATGATTTGAAGTCTTTCTTGCCATTACATTTGTGACCTTTCTTCTCATCCTTGTTTTGCTTGTTTGGGCACCTAGCAACAATATGACCAATTTCTTCACATGAAAAATAGATTAGAGGAACTTTACCTTTATATTTTCCTTTGCCTCTAGAATATTTCCTTGCAAGTAGAGCTTCAACCACCTCAAGATCACTGTCAGAACTCTATTATGATTCTTCTTCACTTTCTGACTGAGAATCCTTTATCTTTTTGCCCTTATCTTTGAGTGAAATCTTGGCTTCAAATGTTGATTCAATGTTCTTGGAAGCTGGAACATAGTTGTCATAGTTATCTAGCTCAAATGCAGTCAATCTTCCTACTATTGCCTCTAAATTTACCTTATGATTTGCTTCACATATTCTTTCTTGAATTGCAGAAACTCTAATTGCATAAATGGGAAGTGATGTTCTAAGAACTTTACTTACAACTGTTTCCTCTTTGATATCTCCTCTAGAAGCTTTGATTACATTGACGCTTGCTTTGACTCTTTCAACATATTTAGCAATGTTCTCATCCTCTCTCTTCCTCATCTGATCAAATTGTCCTCTTAGAATTTTTTCTTTAGATCTCCTCACATTGTCATCACCTCCATAGATATCTTTCAGCTTGTTCCACATTTCAAAGGCAATTTTGTAGTCCTTGATATCATCAAATTCTTCATAGCTTAAGGCAGATGCAATGCCTATCATCATGGTGTTATGAGTCTTCTTCTCAGCAATGTCATTAATAGATACTGTACCAAAAGGAGTTACATATTCTTGATCAAGGTATTTCAATCCTATATCTCCAATGTAAGCCAGATGGAGTCTCATGAGACCTTGCCATGCTAAAAAGTTATCCCTATTAAGCCTTGGAATTCCCCTCTTGTAAGACATCCTGATCTTTAGCTTAGATCCTTGAAATCCTTCTTGCAAGCACCAAATTCTTTGATACCAATTGTTGGAAATATAGATGGAGTAATTCAAAGGGGGAAGGGGGGGGGTTGTTGAATCAGTTACCACAAAAAAAAATCCATAGATCCCTTAGATGTCTTATAAAACTAGATACTATTGTCACTTGGTAGCTATACATAAAAATGTTGTAACTCAGTAGATGCAGTGTATGTTATCTTTAACAAATCTTAAACATTCATGTGATTAACATGCATGCATAAAAGAAATAACATGAACACATGAGATACCAGATTCAACATGGAAACTCAATATGGGAAAAACCACTAACTAGCTACTGATTTTCACTCTTCTGAAGTGAGCCCTATTAGGAGCCAACCTTGTTAAAGGTTACAAAACACATTATTAGGTGTGACCTTGTTAAATGATTTAATCACCCTTCTAGGAGTGGCCTTTCTAGAGGACTTTAGAACAATTCAATAGAACTGTCACCTTGTTAGAGGATTTACAAAATGGTTGTTAAACCAACTCTATTAAGAGATTTAGAAATCATTGCTACAATGGTGAGAAAGTAACAATGAATTGACCTGAATGAGATGCAACTGAATTGTTGATACAAATCTCTGTTATGCTTTTCCAAATCCTCTTCTGATCGAATACAACTTTGCTGCTCCTCAAGGATATCTGATCCTTCTTCAAAATCCGCTCACACTTTTCTCTTCACATAATCAACACACTTGCATGCTCACTCGTTACAATTAAGAATTCACAACTTGACCTCTTATTTATACCTTACAAATTGTCAAGTCGGCTCATTTACAAGTTACAATTACCAATAATCATTACATCAATCGGCTACAATCATTACATGAAACAATTAAACTTTATTTCTTAAAACAATGAAATCAATCATTGGCGGAGCCTGCTCGGTAAAAATTGCTCTAGAAATGATTTCCACTATTAACCAACTAAAGCTTGATGAACACTACGAACTCTGCAAAATCCTTTGGAGACCGAGTGAACTTGGTAAACACTGACTTTCCTTCATTAACCTTGTGAGCTCAGTTACCACTGACTTCTTCCACAAATTCCTTCAACACCCGAGTGAGATTGATAAAAACTATTTCCACAGAGTAACTTTCAGGAACACTCGGTAGACTTTGGAATTTTCTTTGCTGACCAACTGAGCTTGATAGACTTTGTAGTTTGCTTTGCTAATCAATTGAGCTCAGTAGACTTTGTCTGATAAATGATATGACATTTGTGTAACATCAAAGACAACACACAATTGAAAAATTGTGTCCAACAAGTGTATGTGTTATATCAATGCCCTCTAAATTATAAGGTACAACTCCCTTATATGCAAGATATGTAATGATTTGTATCTTTAATAGATCATTGGAATGGGTGTATGCTCTTAACTTGAGAGTAGAAGAGGATAAACTAGATTTTTTGCAAACATAAACAATCTATGCAAGATATGATTTGGGTAACCTATGAAGTAGAATAGCTATCACAAATCACCTTGAAGCTCTCTAACATCTGCTCCTGCTTCTAAATGTAGATTTGACCTAATGAAATGAAATCTAGGGAAAGAGCTGAGATGCACATTAAAGATGAAATGGAATCCACCTTGACTGATAACCCTCCACTAAAATAGAATTTAGTAAGATATCACAGCTTCAAATGCATCTGTCCTACAATCCCATAAAGACTAGTTTACTATGCATGGTTAGCTCAGCTAGAGGAGAAAATAAACATAACATTAGAAAAGCTGATCTCAAATAGAATTAAGACCACACAAGACCTAGTTGTAAATATCAATCAAATCCTCCATTTCATACAACCTCTTGATTCTCACTCAATATCTGGAAATACAGGGGGAGTTGCATAAAATTGTCGATCTTTGTATTAACTATGAAAGTCACATTTATAGGCCTTTAGATACCTGGCCAGTACAATTCATTGTTACATTTTAAAGAACTTGAACCATTCAAAATAGGACAGACAAACAATCACCTGTTACATAACCATACATTAGAGAGAGAAGGATAAATTGCAAAGATAAGGTTGATAATGAAGTGTCACACGATATTTTTGGCATGATCTTGGTAGTTGACTTCCTCGTCGACACTCGACACTACCCATGGCCTTTGCAATCCTTGGATTTCCCTCAGAAATGTTCAATCTTCCTTCTGCACCATCAACTGCATCTTCATATTCTAATAGACATTGAAGTTTAAGTTACCATTGTCGATATATCTTTCCTTATTGCCTGATGGATAGTCATGATTAAGTCTTCATGTATTGACAAAGACAACACCTTTACCTTCTCTTGACATGTGGTGCTTTTTAATTCTTATCGGGCTTAAAACCTTTAATGCAATGTCTTTCCTTTACTTTGTCTTGGGAGACCATTGATTATGGGCCCACTTGGCACCTGTCATTATTTTGTAACATCTTGTGCTTGCCTTCACTTCTGACATGTGACAACATGTGGCACTATTTTAGGAGATTTTCTGAAATGGGCTTGTACTTGTAGGGAAAATCTCCAAAATAAAGATGCACCGTTGATCTTAATCTTGATCAATGATCATGATCATGTGGGGCCAAATTCCAAATGGCTCATTTTGACTTTTAAACAACCAATCATGTACTTTCTTTTTTCTTCTTGAAATTTCTTCATGTGAAGTGGTGATTTGAATGTATTCTGCGCTGTTGATCGAATTTCCACACTTACTCTTACTACCTTTGACTAGGGTGTTCACCATTAAACTATTGATCAACGTGAGTCTTCACCTCCAACATGCTCCTAAATGTTGAACAATGGATCAATAGAGTTTCAGACCTCCTTCTCATAAGAGGAATGCATAAATAGACTTTCCAAAACCCTAATCACCTAGCCCTTTGACGAGTGCATTGCTTGTATGATTTCCCACATGGTTTGCGTGATGGGTAGATGAGAAGATCTTCCTAGAGGTAACCTAGAGTTAGACTCAAGACATGACATTGACTTGATTGCAACTTAGAGCAAAAGGGAATAGAACTAAAAATTGGGCAACAATAAGCACACCGCTCCAAAGAAATTTAATGGAAGGAAGAACAAAAAAACCATCCTCTCTGGCCATCAGTTTCCTTAGGGAGTTTTTAACCTCCATTTAAGAATGCATAAGATCCAAGAAAATAAGCTCACCTTTTTAACGAGCCCTATAATTACCAGATTGACTTTGTTAATACTTTGTTAATCAAATAAACTAAAATAATCACAATATAAAATCATTGAATAACTAAAAACTTTTAAAACTGAATTGATGAAGAAGTTTTTAATAATATAAAATCATATTTAAGTCCTCATATTTTAAGGGAGTAAAGTGATTTAACATATCTCAAGCAAGATCTTTTGTACATTTCTTCTTTCAACTTCATTTGATGTAAGGAGTGAGTGTAAGGAGCGAAGACACACATCTCCTTAACTTCATTTTCCCTTTTATTCAAGTGCACAATTATTGTGTTTTTTATGAGGCACTTTCCACTTTTGTCTTTTCTATATTTATATAGTTAAATGACCAATCAAACTTAAATATCCCACTTTTTACTTACATTTTATCTTTTTAAAACAATATTTTGTAGGTTCAAGTAAGGTTATTTGCAACTTGTACATTATTTGGAGTCATATTTTGTAAAAGTTAGTTTTTCAAAAAAAAAAAAAAAAATAATGTTGCAATAAAAGGGTTTGGTTTGTAGTGGATGTCTATTTTATACAATTATTTATTTTATTTGTACACATTTTGATTAATTCTAAGAATATTTTACATTTTTAGTGATCATTTAAATTACATATAGGACATGCTTAGCTTCAAGTCAACTAAAAGAATCTTCTTTATAGTTTTCACTTCTATCTATGTTAATCTTATAGTTATCAGTTGTGTATAGCTATATAATATAATTCAAAATAGTGGTATAGCATGTACGAACAATCTTAATACATTGAAATCTTTAATACATGACATTCCATTGCTGAAGATAAGATATCACAATCTATACATCTCAAAATTGTGTTCTATTTAAAAAAAAAAAAAAAAAAGGTTTTTTACTTTAGTCTCTTTGCATATTTCCTAATTTTAGGACCCAATTGTTGAGGAACCAAATAATACAATTGTCTCTAATTCTACGTTCTCTTAAGATCTTGTCTCCTTTACAATTACAATTTCCAAATTAAATTTCATATTGTAAAGGATATAAAGAATATACCACTAAGAACACAATTACACAAAATAAATTCCATAAATGTTGCTTCAATGCATTTCTGTTCTAAATATAAGACTTTCTTACTTAATATCAACATTTCCTTCCCACTTTCCAAGAATATAACGATCACTCATATAATAGGAACCATCAGACTTTATTTATAAAAATAAAAACCACAAGAATATATATGATGGGAAAGTAAAAAGCCGTAATACTTGACTAAAAAGGGCAGTGCTTGTTTAAACAAATATGTTCAAACAATCCTCTCAAAAACAAAAAAAAAAAGCAGAGTAGTCATTTAATATCAATCGAAGTTCTCACTGAACGCAGTTACTGATTTCAGCTGAGCACAATTGACAAACTCAACTAACGAATAGTATGTGAAGTTCACAGTTTGTCCAGGATGAATGGTATCACCATTGTTCACATTAAATTTATGCACCACTGGAGAAAATACCCCCATTTCATATGATTTTATATCTACACTCACATTTTGGGCATCACACGATCTGCACACATTTTCCATGTTTATTTGAAATGAATGTTGATCCGGCAAGTCACTCCAACCCACTTTAATGGAGCTCCTTGCACTACACCTGACAACTTCTGCTTGTTAATTATTGTTAGTTGGACAACTGTTATTTCTGACCCGAAAATAGCAGTAGTATTTATGGGTAGCTTGGACAGCTGTTCGTCCTTATCTATGAATAGCAGTAGTATTTATGGGTGGTTTGGATAGTTGTTTGTCCACTTGCCAAGAATTAGTAAATGGTTATTATTTACTAATTTTAGAGATTTCCTTTTGGACACCTTGCAACCAATTCTATTATTGGCTGTCGAGTTGTCTTAATCTCATCTGTTGGTTTGATTTAATCTCGGTCGTTGGTTTACCAACAAGAGTAGTATAAAAAGGGGTCCTTGGGTCATTTGGATAAGAAGGTTTTGGAGAAACGTTTGCAGTGTTAGCAAATAGTCTTGCAGTGTTAGCAAGGGCGCAGTGTTAGCGTGGAGATAGCAGTGGGGAATATCAGCAGGAGAAATTAGGAGGTTGTCGGAGTTCTGCCAGTGAGAGGCAAGGAATTTTGTATCTCTTGATTTGCTGAAGTTTAATATAATTCCTCATCTATAGAACTGGTTTTCCCTTAGGGGTTTTTGCAGGGACAATTTGTCCGAAAATATTGTGTTCATTGTGTTGTTCATTTCTTTCCGTATTATAAGTGAAATTGTAGTTGTGTTATTTTTCAATATTAGTTGGGAATTTGTTTTCAGCAGTTTGATAATCATTTATGATAGGAGATTAATAATCAGTGACTGCAATAGTTTGATTTTTCACATGGTATCAGAGCATTGTTAAGGGTAGAAGAGTTTTGCCCTAGGAAAGAAATTTTTATCTCTTTAGGTTTATTATTGCTTTAAACCCTTGAGATGGCTTCAGCTGGTTTGAGAGATCAGGATAGATTGGATGGTGCCTCAAATTTTGGTGTCTAGAAGGCCATAATTTCTTTATTGTTGGAAGAGAATGGTATCAAGGATTATGCTACCAATGGTGTACCTGTACCAATGGATGCAACATAGCTTGTAGCATATAGGAAGGACGATGCCAAAGCGAGGAGGATTATCCTTGATGGTGTCAAGGATCATATTGTTCCACATATCTTAGAGCTAGATACAACAAAGAAGATGTGGGACACCATTCTAAATCTGTACCAGAATGCTACCACCAATAGGAAGTTGATTCTCAGAGAGAAGCTAAAGAATACCCGGATGAATCAGGGAGAAGACGTCACAAGTTACTTCACCAGGCTCAAACTTGTCAAGGATGAGTTAGCAGCTGTTGGAGATAGCCCTAGTGATGATGAGCTAGTGAGAATAGCCCTAAATGGGTTGACTAAACAATGGAGTGTCTTTGTTCAAGTTGTTAGTGGATGAGATACTTTACCGAGTTGGGATCAACTATGGACTGATTTCACTCAAGAGGAGTTTAGACTAAGTCTTGTCAATGGGGCCAACAAGAGTCAGAAAAATGAGGTGGAACAAGAGAACGTTGCCCTAGCGGGTAAAGGGAAAGCAAAGAAGGGATCTAGCAAAGGATCAAATTCAAAAAGTGAAAAGAAGAAGAAGGACCTTTCTAAGGTCAAGTGCTTTGGATGTCATGAGTTTGGCCACTATGTCAGTGATTGCCCAGAGAGGAAGAAGGGTAAGAAGCAGGTGGCAGCTTCAGCAAGTGCAGAAGAACTCTCTAGTAGAATGGAAGATGAGTTTGCACTCATAGCTTGTATGGTTAGCTCAACCTCACAGTGTGTTTGGTATATAGATAGTGGGGCATCATTTCATATGACAGGAGTTAGAGAGTACTTCTCCAGTTACAAGGAGGAGGACACCAACATCCAAATTTCTATGGGAAACTTGTCCAAACTCAACCTTGTTGGTAAAGGGACTGTTCAGTTTCAGAGGGAGAATGGAAAGATAATTCCACTTCATGATGTGCTATATGTGCCAGGCTTAGGTATGAATTTGATTTCTATATCTGTTCTTCAGCATAGGGGGTATAATGTACTCTTTAGAGGGACACATGTGTTGATTAAGCACAAGGATTGGAAATCACCCATAACTATTGGAGTTAGGAGTGGTCGCCTTTATAGATTGCAGTTTGATACTCCTAAGGCACTTATGAGCAACTGTAATCCTAGAGATCTTCGAGAGCTATGGCATAGGAGGATGGGCCATATTCATCATGGAATACTTAAATTGCTTCGTGAGACTATGACAGGTGTTCTAGAGGTGAGCATAGAGCATGACGATGTATGTAAGGGATGTGTGTTGGGGAAGTTTGTGAAAGCATCTTTTCCAAGGAGTGACACCAGATTTAAGGGTGTTCTTGATCTAGTACATTCAGATGTTTGTGGACCAATGTCGACGAAATCTCTCAGAGGATATGAGTACTATGTTACTTTTATTGATGATTTCTCTAGAAAGACCTAGATATACTTCTTGAAGACTAAGGATGAGGTTTTCAGTCGATTCCAAGAGTTCAAGGCTCTTGTGGAGAACTCGACAGGAAAGAAGATAAAGGTTCTTCGATCAGACAATGGAGGCGAGTACAAAGGAAATGTCTTCCAGGAGTTCTGCACCAGAGAAGGAATCAAGAGAGAATGGACTGTTCCTTACAATCCACAGTAGAATGGAGTTGCTGAGAGGAAGAACCGTTCTATATCGGAGGCAGCAAGAGCTATGCTACATGACCAGGACATGCCCGATTACTTATGGGCAGAGGCGTGTAATACATCAGTCTACATTTAGAATAGAGTTCCACACAAGGTGCTAGGGAAGATGACACTAGAGGAGGCTTTCACAGGGAAGAAGCCAGATGTTAGTCACTTCAGGATATTCGGGAGTTTGTCATATTGTCATATTCCTGGAGATACATGTACAAAGTTAGATCAAACTACAGAGAGGGGGTACTTTGTTGGGTACAGTGAGACCTCAAAGGCATACAAAATTTTCATTCCAAGGACTAAAAGAATTATTGTCAGACGGGATGTCAAGTTCATGGAGGACAAGGCATTCAAGAGATCTAGAGATTTGCCAGCAGATGATCAGAGTGAGCAGCCAACAGAAGCTCCAAGACCAAGTCAAGGGCAGCAAAGCTCAAGTATAGTTACCAATACGAGTGTAGACTTAGTTAGTGAAGATTCACAGAGTATGGAGCAACGGGTGCAACAACAAATGCATCTAGAAGACTTAGAGGTTAACATTTCATCCTCTACAGTTGGCAGCAGGAACCATGTGGTTCCAGATACACAAAGGGATACTCAGGAGTTTGTGTGAGCTCCTAGGAAGAGTACTAGACAACGAAGACAACTAGCCAAGTTCAATGACTATGTGGCATTAGTTAGTTAGTTGGTAGATAATGAGCCTTCTAGCTATTAGGAAGCTGCAGAACATCAGGTATGGCGAGATGCTATGGTTGAAGAATATTCTTCAATAATGCAGAATGATGTGTGGGAGGTAGTACCTAGACCAATAGATAGGGCTGTAGTTGGATCACGCTGGATCTATAAGATAAAGCACGGTGCAGATGGTAGCATCGAGAAATACAAGGCTAGGTTCGTGGCAAAGGGGTTCTCTCAGAAGGAGGGAATAGACTATGAGGAGACATTTGCTCCTGTTGCCAGGTATACTTCTATATGAGTTGTAATCTCACTTGCAGCACAGATGGGATGGCAAATCCATCAAATGGATGTCAAGACAACATTCCTCAATGGTGAGTTGAAGGAGGAGGTATACATAGAACAACTAGAAGGCTTTGTAGCACACAACAAAGAGACCCACGTGTGCAGATTGAAGAAAGAATTGTACGGACTCAAGCAGGCTCCTAGAGTGTGGTATGAGCGCATTGATACATACTTGCAGAAAATGAGCTTTGTGAAGAGTGAAGCAGATGCTAACCTCTACTACTTGATGGTTAGGGGTGAGATTCTCATTCGTGTTCTTTATGTGGACGACCTATTTCTTACAGGTTCACTAGGGCTCATAGTGGATTGCAAGAGGAACCTTGCAGAAGAGTTTGAGATGAAGGATTTAGGACTTATGCACTACTTTCTAGGCATGGAAGTGTGGCAGACAGATGGGGAGATTTTTCTTGGTCAAGAGAAATATTGCATTGAAATCTTGAAGAAATTTGGGATGGAGGATTGCAAAGCCATGTCTACACCCATGATCACGAATTGGAGGAAGGTAGATACATCTAAGGAGAAAGATGTAGATCCCACTTTATATAGACAATTGATTGGTTCGCTTATGTATTTGGTTAACACTAGGCCAGATATAGCATTTGCAGTAAACTCTCTTAGTCAGTTCATGGTTGAACCAAAGAGAATGCATTGGATAGTGGTTAAGCATGTGCTACGTTACTTGCGTGGTACAGTCGAGTATGGGATCAGATATGTTCAAGGTGAAGGTATCAGGTTGATAGGCTATACTGATGCAGATTGGGCAGGAAGTGCAACGGACAAAAGGAGCACTTCAGGGTGTTGTTTCAGCTTGGGATCAAGAGTTGTATCTTGGTTCAGAAAGAAGCAGAAGTCTGTGGCTCTAAGTTCAGTAGAAGCAGAATACATAGCAACTAGCATGGCGACATGTGAAGCTATATGGCTTCAGAAGTTGTTAGTAGCCTTGTTTGGTCAGAAGGTTGAGACTACTATGATACGTTGTGACAATCAAAGTTGCATCAAGTTGTCTGAGAATCCAGTGTTTCATGATAGGTCTAAACATATAGATATTAGATATCACTTCATCAGAGATTGTGTACAAAGGGGAGTTGTTCGACTACAATACATACCTACAGATGAGCAGGTAGCAGACATTCTGACGAAGGCTTTGGGAAAGGCCAAATTTATCTTCTTCAGAGATAAGATGGGTGTCTTGTAGAACAACTTCCTCGCTAAGAGGGAGTGTTAATTATTGTTAGTTGGACAACTATTATTTCTGACCCAGAAATAGCAGTAGTATTTATGGGTAGCTTGGACAACTGTTCGTCCTTATCTATGAATAGCAGTAGTATTTATGGGTGGTTTGGACAGCTGTTTGTCCACTTGCCAAGAATTAGTAAATGGTTATTATTTACTAATTTTAGAGATTCCCTTTTGGACACCTTGCAACCAATTCTATTATTGGCTGTCGAGTTGTCTTAATCTCAGCTGTTGGTTTGATTTAATCTTGGTCGTTGGTTTACCAACAGGAGTAATATAAAAAGGGGTCATTGGGTCATTTGGATAAGAAGTTTTTGGAGAAATGTTTGCAGTGTTAGCAAACAGTCTTGCAGTGTTAGCAAGGGCGCAGTGTTAGCGTGGAGATAGCAGTGGGGAATATCAGCAGGAGAAATTAGGAGGTTGTCGAAGTTTTGCCAGTGAGAGGCAAGGAATTTTGTATCTCTTGATTTGCTGAAGTTTAATATAATTCCTCATCTGTAGAACTGGTTTTCCCTGAGGGGTTTTTGCAGGGATAATTTGTCCGAAAATATTGTGTTCATTGTGTTGTTCATTTCTTTCCGTATTATAAGTGAAATTGCAGTTGTGTTATTTTTCAATATTAGCTGGGAATTTGTTTTCAGCAGTTTAATAATCATTTATGATAGGAGATTAATAATCAGTGACTGCAATAGTTTGATTTTTCACACTGCTGCCACATTAAACATCAACACCGAATAATTAGCAGGAATATCGGATTTATTAGTTTAATTTCAAAATTGTTCATCAAAAGTTTGATCTCATAAAAAAGAATCCTAAAGTTTAGTCTAATATTTTTAATGAAAACTGTAACTTAGCCAAAGAATTCAATTAGGCCATTCTAAGATCCTTGAATATCTATAGTCCTATATTTAGCACTAACAAATACTTGCAACAAATGCCTTTGATAACTAGAGGGCAATTGATTCTGTGAAAAAACAAGATCATAAATTTGATTGATTAGAAAAAACTTAAAAAACTAAATAAAGTTAATTGCTTTCAAATAAAATTCAAACTAATATAAAAGTAATATAATGTGACTAGACAGTCATAGATCTACTTTCCAGTCATAACTTGCTTTCCTATATTTTAAAACAAATATTAATACAGATGAAAACTACTGTAAAATAGGCAAAATAGGCAAGAGCCTATAAGACATCAGTAAATTGTGAGCCTCTCATCTGAGAGGTCTTGGATTTGAATCTACTCGATACTAAAACATAATAATAACCAATTTTAAAAATAATTAAAAAAACTAGTCTTCCGCAGATTAAGTACAAGACATACTTATTAGCAATTATCATTTCAAATTTTGAAATTTTGAATATAAGGTAATATGTGAAGATCATCTTAATAAATCAGATATGTTGATGACCGCCTAATCATCAGCCAATTAGTTCCAAAAGGGACAAGCTAATTTGTAATGATTTTTTTCCAAATTTTTTGTTGTTTTGACTACAAAGATCTTGAAAATCAAAAGCTGAAATTTTCAGAAAAATTCATTATATTTTTTATTTTTTGAAAATTAATCAACCGTACAGTTTGGATGGAGGATAGCCGTATCATTTTTTGTTAAGGCCAATGGTCAGAAGAAAATAAATAAATAATCACTCATGATTATGTACAGAATATGGATGACGATGTACTCACCTGAACTTTCAGCGAAGGCGATCGCATGCAAATATGCTACGATGAACAGCGCAAGGAGAAATTTAGAAAAAACAAAAATTCCCATGTTGATTTTGAATGTCGATAAGAGCGAGCTTTTTCCTCCGAATTCTTCTTTCTTGATGAGCGATGGTGATTAGCATGGGTAAAGTCTTTATTTATATCCATGCCAAGGGAGTTATTTCCGGAGAGAACATTGGACACCGTTAAGCATGGACGAAAAAAACATTACATTGAAGAAAAAAACATTACATTGAAGATTTCGAGTATTTATTTTAAATTTTTGATATAACATAATTTGAAAACTATCATTTTTAAAATTGAAATAAATTTTATAATAAAATTTAATAATTATTGATTATTTAAAAATGATTTTAAAAATTCTATATTTTAAAATGTATTTATTGATAATTTATTATGAGCTATTATAAGTGTTGTATAATTGTTCTTAACATTATAAATTATTATATTGAAGATTATGTATTCTAAATATTATTGTTGAGATTAAAAAGTAGTAAAAAACGGATCGTACAACTAACATTCCAAAGATTATTTTTACTATAAAAGTATATAGATTATATTAATTATTTTTGGTATGTCACTAATATAAAAGGAAAAAAAGTCTCCCTATACCAATTGAAATAGTGAATATCAATAAACTATGGGCTAAAAGAACTAAGATATAATTGTTGAAAAAGAAGATTGTTGGAGTATAGAAATGAGAGAGATTGTTGAAACCTATCATGACAGTTCAATCATTATTTTGTTACTGATGTCAACCCTGCTACTTGTTGGTAACATAATTGCTTACTTTGGTCATAATGTTACCATTTGATTGATTGATGAAGAGGATTTGAAAAGAAAAGATAACAAGAGTACCTAGAGAAAGGATGAGTTATATGATGTATGAAAGGAGCACTAAGACCAAATAAAACTTTGATAATATAGTGTATTATTTATCTCTAGTGAGGATAGCTTAACTTGCCCATAGGGCCCCCAGTGGCTAGCCTAACTTCTACTTAAGGCTAAAATGAAAGGATATTGAAATAGAGACAAGAAGAAGACTAAGCAAAAATAAGATGTCTACCAAGCCTGATCAAGAAAACTATGCAAGCCAAAAATTTAGTTCAGGTCGAGCAGAAAAAAGGTTATTGCCAAGAAAAGTTTAGTGTGTGCCGAGCAAAGAAAAATATCAGCAGCGACTGAGTAAAATATAGTATGTGATGAGTGTCAGAGAATGACAGTGTTGACCGAGTGAAACTTAGTGTATGCTGAGCAACCTAGTGTTGGTCAAGCATCAGAAGTTAGTGATTGTCGAGCAAACAACATTTTATTGCCGAGTGATAGTAAAAAGAGTTTAATCAAAGATTTGATGAATCTAAGCTGATAAAGTTGATTTCTTGAATTGAGTGAAGAGTGTTGAAGATAAGTATGATGAGCTAGTACCATAGTATTTAAGAGATAAACCGTTTTGAGATGAATCTAAAGAGGATTGTACGAGAATTTTCTAAAGGGATCATAATGAAAAGATGAGAAGATTCAATGAATCTAAGCTAACCCTAAAATGAATGATTGTGGTAAAGCAACAGAAGATCAAAATTCTCAATATAAGAAGATACATGGCCAGAAGAAAAGTGTGAGCGAACATGAGAAGGAGTCTGAAGGTGTTACTTTGTGTGGTGGTTAAAGGAATGCATCTGAAGTTGGCTTACTAAGTGAAAAGGCTTAAGGAGGTGAAGGCTTGAAGGGTGAACAAGAAATTAGAGACTAAAGGAAATGAAGCTAAGAAGAATGGACAACTAAATGTGAGATCTGAAACCTGCAAGTGAGTTGTTTTATTATTAGATCAAGTCCTATTGTTACTTTCTAACAACTATGTTAGTCTAGATAAATCCTTTGGATTAAGGTTGACCTAACAGTCACGAGTAAATCCTTTAACTGGGTGAGATTCTAATGGAGTGCTTTAAAGTCCTCTAACAAGGCTCACTCCTAACATGGTGATTGAAATCCTTTAATCAAGGTCACATTTAACAATGTGTATTGTAACCTTTAATAGGGTTGGTTCCTCATAGGGCTCACTTCAGAAGAGTGAAAATTGGTAGCATGTTACTGGTGGTTATTTTAGATCTTGACATGACCAACTTGTGGCAATTCAAATTTTATCAATAGCCCCCATGAGATCTGAGTTACGACCCTTAGAAGATCAACCTCCAAATGCACTTAGAGCACCTTGGAGACTCTTTGGTATGGGGTGGCCATGAACATTGGAGGCTCTTAATGAACATAAAAAGGGTGTCATTAGAGTTCACCCATCCATCTAGATCTAATGGTGCTAATGATTTGATGCCAAGATAAGTGGTTTCAAAGTTACATAGTGATGCACCTATGAATTGAGGCACACAACAAGTTTTGGCATCGTGCCAAATCCAAATAGAATGTGCTATCTCCAAAATGAGATAGGTTATTGTAAGCCTTGACATGAAAAACTTGTAGCATTTGACATTTCACTAATAGCTCCCACGAGCTCTGAGTTATGACCCTCAAAAGATCAACCTCCAAACACTTAGAGCACCTTGGAGACTCTTCAGTATGGGGTGGCCACGAATGTTGTAGGCTCTCTGCAGCTAGAACAAGGGTGTCACTAGGGCTCAACATCCCATCCGAAGCTAATGACACTGATTATTTGATGCCAAGATCAATGGTTTCAAAGTCACGCAGTGATGCACCTATGAACTAAGGCACACTGCAAGTATTGGCATCGAGCGAGACCATTGTGCCAAATCCAAATGAAATTTGATCCCTACAAAATGTGATAGGTTATTGTATACCTCAACATGAACAACCTATAGCATTTAACATTTCACCAATAGGCCTCACAAGCTTTGAGTTATGACCCTCAAAAGATCAACCTCCAAATGTACTTAGAGCACCTTGGAGACTCTTCGGTACAGGGTAGCCTTGAACATAGGAGGCTCTTTGTGGCTAGAAAAAGGGTGTCACTATGGTTAGTATTAAGTAAAAAATTTATTTCTCATCATTCCCCTATGATGTAACCAATGTAAAGACATGTCGTGGATGAAGAAGATTCGATAGATGGTTATGCTCAACTGAACTTTCCATGTCATCATTTTTTATATAGGGTATGATAGACAATGGAGTATGATAATGTGGAGCCCATGTGTCTACCCACTCACTCGACTCACAGTGATCCCAATCACACTAAAAATAACTAGGACAACATCAAGCTAGTTCTTGTGTCCAAATGGTCCATGCACTAGAATCAAAGCTCCAGAATGAATGCATTTTTTATGAGTATCTAATAGTAGCACAATCTAATCTATCACCTTTGGACACTTCCTCAACCAACCAAAATAACCTGCGTACTACTGAATCAAGAGTCTCCCCAATGATAATGCTAAACTACACCAATCAACAATGCTATGAGCATCAAGAAGCTCTGCTCTTGAAATCTTCAATTTATCCTTAACTAGAGCTCTCCTCACTCATGTCCTTGCTCCATCATGTTTCCCTTTCCCATGGTCAGACTTTAAAAAACTCTAAATATGAGGCACCCCCTCTCTACACGCATCCTACACAACCAATAAAACATGCAAGAATTCTTGAATTGACTTGTGCATTTATCTGACCAAATGATATGTCTATCCATAGCAATGTCATACTCCTATAATAAATTAAAATAATTCTTGAAAAAATGTTGCACAAACTTGGGAGAGTGAGATCTATCATCAATCATGTAAAAATGGTACTCTCTAATAATCTCCCGATTATCTTCTAAACTATTAGGGACATGTCTATATGTTATGTGGACAAAAATAGTAACTTGAATGGAGTTGTAATACTTTGCATTAGTGTAAATAAGTATTTACTATTTACACTTTACTCAAGTTTACTTAGGTTAATGCATTAGCATATTAGTTGTCATGTAGACACCTAGGAGTTTGCCTATTCATATGAGTTGTCATGTAGACAACATAGTAGTTTGCACTCCAATTGAGTACATGTTGTCTACTACATCTCTTTATGAGATACACCTTTGCATTCTTATCCTCTCATTGTTGCATTTACATTCACACACAATGAATGATAATCCACTCTTGGTGGGCATGTGCTTAGTTTTTATGCTTATATCTTGTATGACTCCTAGACATATCAGTTGCCTTTATATAGAAGGCACTTCTATGATGTATTCATCCAATTATCTGATTAATCAATTCTCATTTGATCATATCTTGTCTCTCTTGTGGTATCGCTTGAGCTTCTAGATCTTAGCATTTCATTCTTGCCTTAGGGAAATTCTTACCTGGTATCAGAGCCATAGGAGTTTCATTGCATAGCCATTGGATAGATTTTGTTTTGTAGGTCAAGATTGGAGCTTGTTGGTGCAAATCAAATATTGGCATCACATTCAAAAGGTCAGAAAATCACAAAATTAACTTTTGTTTCATCAAAATCGGACATCTAAGGTGAAATATAGAGTCATTTGATTTTTGAAGGTGTGACATGGCGATTTAGGAAAAATAATTACAAAGGTGATTTTTAAACAACGATATCTCCCTTATACAGACTCCTTTTTTTGAGCAATTTTTGTTTGTTTTGTTTTTTTTGTTTTGGGGTAGAATTTCGTGACCTACACTTTGGTGTAGGTTGTTTGAGATCTCTATTCTTGATTTTTTTTGAAAATTTCCAATCCTAATTTTTACAACTTCAGAGGCTTCATTTGAACTCATATGGACACATATTCAGGTGCTATTTTTTTTGAAAGTGCATAATTTTTTGTCTACTTTCCAAATTTGGTATCAGTTTGGAGTAATTTTGAGTGGACATAGCACTTTCAAAATTTGGTCATTTTTGGCCTATTTTGGCACTTGTAATTAATTAGATCCTTGAGAGGTCTTTTGTCTTATCATGTTGAGTCATATATAGCTTCATATTTTTAGTTGTAAATATCAAAAATCAGAGTTCCACTTTGGCCCAGAATTGGCAAGTGGCTATTGTATCTGCACTAAATATAAAGTGCCAAATCATCTTTTTTGGAATGGGGATTCTTTGATTGAGTGAAAAGGGGGTGTGTGTGTCTTGTGTTCTTGTGTCTCTCTTTCTCTCTTGTGCTCTTTTAATTTTTTGCATCAAGGGTTCACCTAAAACTCCACTTTCAACTTCACACAATTATACTACATAGAAAGATATTGTATGGAGTAGACTAATGGAAAAAGGTTTAAATATATATGTTGATGGTACAATTGTAAAACCCACTAATGTTGATGCACAAGTTGATTGGAAAAAATAAAGACAACTAGGCTTTAGGAATTATTAGGAGTTCTGTTCATAGAGATCTTTTCTTCCACCTTTCTAGCTTTAAGGATGCCAAGGGTGCTTGGGAAAAACTTGAAGGGTTGTATGGTAAGATATATGAGGAAAAGATATTCCAAGTCGAGGATGATCTACTTCTCTTGGATCGTAAGAATGTTGACACAATTCAAGACTATGTCAACAAAGCTAATGAGTTGAGAGCACTACTTAAGGATTGTGATAATCCCATGAAGGATGATAGATTGATTCATCACATCTTGAAGAGGCTACCTTTAGAGTATGCATCTTGTGTTTCAAGTTACAACACTCACAAGTTGACCATGGGGAGTTCCTTCACTAAGCCTTCATTTGATACATTTACAGAAATGTTGATGTTGGAACAAGCCAAGTTAATAGATATGGGGATTCTCAAGTCATCAAAGTCTAAGGCATTGGTGGCTAGTAATGAGAACCAAACAAATCAAGGCAGAAAAAGTTTCACCAACAATAAGAAAAAGTTGTGGAAGCCAAAATCACAATTAGAGACATGACAGTCTTCCTCCTCACAACAAGGAAATTCTTCTTCCAATAAGAAGGGAAACAACAACAAGAAGGATAAACTATTTTGTGCATACTACAAGAAACCAAATCATGATGAGCATCATTGCAAGACTAAGAGAATAGATGAGTTGGAAAACTTACTTAGGAAGAACAAAATCAATGTGCCAAATGCTTCCAAGGATTCAAATCCATCCACTTCAAAGGGAAAAGGGCAAGCACTTATAGCAAGTACAAAAAATTCCAAGGAATGGCTTCTTGATTAAGGAGCTACACATCATATGGGTTCCTCAAGGGAGCATTTTTCCTCTTTGAAACCATCACATGTACCCTACATCTATGTGGGAGATGATACACAAGTGGAAGCTGAAGGAAAAGGGGATGTTGAGTTGGATAATAGAGTTTTCAAGAATGTTCTTCATGTTCCCAACCTTAGCACCAACCTCCTTTCAATCTATTGAATCACTCACCATGGATGTGGAAAAAAAGTGGAGTTCCTTCCTAATTTAGTTGTGGTGAAACATCTTAAGGAAGATTCTATGGTGGCAATTGGAAAGGCTAATCATGATACAAGACTTTATTCTTTTTCTCATTCTGTGCCTAAGTCCACTTCCCTTGCCTTGTTCACCCACTCAAATTCACAAAGTAAACTATGGCATGAGAGGTTTGGACATCTCAATTACTGCTAACTTCAACAACTTAACAACAAGGATATGGTCATAGGTCTACCTCAAGTCAAGTATTCAGAGGGTGTATGTATAGGTTGTGAAGCAGGAAAGCATCCCAAAGAGAAGTTTGATAAGGGGAAGTCTTGTAGAGCTGCTATTGTTCTTGAATTGGTTCATAGTGATGTAGCTGGCCTATTTCCAGTGCCATCATTTGGAAAGGCTCACTATGTTCTCACTTTCATTGATGACTTTTCATGCTACACTTGGGTCTTCTTTCTTTCTCATAAGAGTGAAGTGTTTGATAAGTTTATCACCTTCAAAGCTCAAGTTTAGAAGCAATCAGGGAAATCCATCAAGATTCTTCGAACAGATATTGGAAGGGAGTATGTGAAATCAAGGCTTATAGACTTTTGTACTCATGAGGGTATTGATCTTCAACATTCCATTGCATACACTGCACAACAAAATGGTGTTGTAGAAAGGAAGAATAGAACCCTTAAGGAGATGACCTCTTGTATGCTACAACATAAGTCTCTAGATAAAGTTTTTGGGCCTAAGCTATGTGTTGTGCCAATTACATCTAAAATAGAAGTCCCCATAAGGCTGTAGATGGAATTAGACCTTTTGAGGCTTAGTGTGGAAGGTCCCCATAAGGCCTTAGATGGAATTACACTTTTTGAGGCTTGGTGTGGAAGAAAACCAAGTGTAAAACACTTTAAAGTTTTTGGTTGTCCAACATGGGCAAGGATACCTCTACAAAAAGGAAGGCATTGGAACCTCAAAGTAAACCTTGTGTATTTTTTGGATATCTTGACCATCTTAAGGAATACAAACTCATGGATCCAGAGACACATGAAGTTTTCTTTGAGAGGAGTGTTCACTTTGAAGAGACTTGTCCAAGTTTGGCTCCTTCAACTCCTCCATCCTTCATGGAAAGTGATGATAGTAATGATAGTGAATTGGAAGGTGATATTACTTCAAATTTGACTCGCATGACACCAAATTTGTAGGTTCCACAAATAGTTGAGGATATTCCTTCTTCTTCTAGACCTCGTTGGACACAAAAAATACTTGATTTGGTAGGTTCATTGGTTGAGAATCCTTTAGATAATAGGAGGACAAAGGCATGACACAAATCATTTTCACATGCATATATTTCCATTGCTTCTAATCCACAATCATTTAAGGAAGCATTGGGGGTTCCTGAATGGGACAAGGCCATGGAGGAAGAATATAACTCTTTAATGAAAAACAACACTTGGGACTTAGTTCCTCTTCCTAAGGGAAGAAAGTTGGTTAGGTTTAAGTGGATCTATCAGACCAAGTTTGCAATGGATGGAAGTGTGGATAAGTATAAGGCTAGACTTGTTGCCAAAGGTTTCTCACAGGTTCTTGGTATTGACTATATTAAGACCTTTGCACTAGTAGCTAAGATGAACTCCATTCATTTGACACTAGCTATTGTTGTAGCTCATGGCTAGGTTGTACATTAAATGGATGCCAAGAGTGCTTTCCTCAATGGGGATCTTCTTGAAGAGATCTATATGGAGAAACCTTAGGGATTCACACAAGATTCTACTATGGTTTGTAGGTTGAGGAAGTCTATCTATGGCCTTAAGAAGGCTCCTAGGGCTTGGTATACCAAGATGGATTCCTTCCTACTCTCAACAAGATTCACTAGGTGTCATTCAGATTCAAATGTCTACATTATTCAAAGGGATGACTCACACTTGATACTTGTGCTTTATGTAGATGACTTGATCATTATAAGAAGTACTTCATCCATCATTTCCAGTGTCAAGACTTCGTTGTAGGATAGATTTTCCATGACAAACTTGGGTTCACTTCATTATTTCCTTAGTATTGAGATCACACAATCTTCAGCTAGGATCACACTTTCTCAACCCAAGTATGCTCTTGACTTACTTTTTCACTTTTGCATGAGCGATTGAAATCCTGCACCTACTCCCTTTCTTTTAGGTGTTAAGTTAGAGGCCAAGTGTTCCACTCCACTTGTTGATGCTACATTGTATAGATAGTTGGCTAGGAGTCTCATTTACTTGACACATACACGCCTTGACATAGCTTTTGCAATTGGCATGGTTTCTCGATTCATGCAAGAGCCACATGAGCTTCATTGGAAGGCTACCAAATGCATCTTGCACTACATATAGGGTACACATACACATGGGATACACTATGTAGTAGGTACTAGACTTCAGTTGGTTGGATACATAGACTCAGATTATGAAGGAGATCTTGATTCCCACAAGTCTACTTCAGGTTACATATTTCATCTTGGTTTCGACCCCATTTGTTGGCAAAGTAAGAAGCAAAATACTATTGCTCTTTCTTCGACTGAGGCTAAGTATCAAGGGGTCATTACTACAACTACATAGGCTATATGGTTGTGACATATCTTGAAGGAGTTTGGGTTCAACTTTCCACAGTCTATAGTCATTCATTGTGATAATCAAAGTGCTATTGAGATCTCAAAACATCCAGTTCAACATTAGCAGACCAAACACATTGAGGTTCATATGCACTACATCAAAGAGCTGATACATGAGCAAGTTATTTAGTTGAGGTATTGTCCTATAACAGAGCAGGTTGCAGACATCTTCACCAAACCCTTCACAAAGGTCAAGTATATCCATTTGAGAGATCTCTTGGGGGTGTGTGATATTTCAGCAGGGGGGTCACTTGAATTCTCTCTTCTTTCTAATAGGAGGGATATTTTCCTCACATGAGTTATTCTTCTCTCTCATTTTCTTTTATTGTACTTATCTCTCTTTTTGGATGGGAGTTTTTCCCATGTGATTTCCCTCTTTCTCTTCTTTATGAGAGATTGCAATGCATATCATTTGCACTTGCATATTGTACATGGGTACCAAATATGGTCTAGTAGCCAGGACCCATCTTGCATTATTATCTAGCTTTTGTGAGCTTAAGTACATTTCCCTAAGTTACACTTAGGGGGGGGGGGGGGGTGTTGGTGTAAATAAGTATTTACTATTTACACTTTACTTAATTTTACTTAGGTTAATGCGTTATCATATTAGTTGTCATGTAGACACCTGGGAGTTTGCATATTCATATGAGTTGCCATGTAGACAACACAGTAGTTTGCACTCCAATTGAGTACATGTTGTCTACTACATCTCTTTATGAGATACACCTTTTCATTCTTATCCTCTCATTGTTGCACGTACATTCATGCACAATGGAGGATAATCCACTCTTGGTGGACATGTGCTTAGTTGTTATGCTTATCTCTTGTATGACTCCTAGACATATCAGTTGCCTTTATATACAAGGCACTTTTATGATGTATTCATTCAATTATTTGATTAATCAATTTTCATTTGATCATATCTTGTCTCTCTTGTGGTATCACTTGAGCTTCTAGATATTGGCATTTCATTTTTTCCTTAGAAAAATTCTTACACTTTGATTGTGTCTCATTTTGTGGCTGCAATGTGTAGTTCTTTGCAAAGTCAACAACTAATATAATAGTGCCAATGGGAAAAGTCTCCTTACACATTCTAAATTGCTGATCCAACCACTGAGACCTGTGACTATGCCTTGCATACTTGTAGAAAATATTTATCTTAAAATTTGAAATAAAACTAGCCACTGATTTTGTTTGCAACCAATTCATATCAAAAGCCCTCACCTCCACTCTTCAATGTGTATTTCACCATTTCATATACCAGTTTTTAATGATTGTCCTCCCAATATCTTGTTCGCACCCCTCATGGAAACATGTGTCAAACTTGGATAAGCCACCACATTCTAAACATTTCTCATTTAAGCAGGTGCTTCTATAAAATAAAAACCATCAACTCTAGGACATAAAAATTGATCTAGAAAGTCTTTTGATGATTTTGGAAGCCCACTAGAACCACAATTCTCCAAATTTCTTTACTATGAAAAGTAGAAAAAATGGAGCATAATAGTTCATGGTGCATAGAAAACTCCAAATGATATTTGCAACAACATATATTTCAAATTTTAAGTGGCATGCAATAAAATGGGTTCAAGGATTCAAAAGCCCTTTGTGATATATGCAATCTTGGATGACTTTTTCTAAGTTCTTTGAACAACATAGTTTGACTTACCTCTAAATAATGTTTAGGATGTGGTGTGTGGTCTCTAATGCCAATTCTCAACTTTAACATGTCTTTAGAATTGGGTGAGCCTCTTGAGATAGAGTGTCAAAAGTGTGTAATTTCTTGCTTCACATCATTGGTTAGCTTCTTATCAAAATGTGGAAGTCTCCCACCAAAAGCCCATGCATCATTTTGAAGAGGACTATCAATTCTCTCTCTCATCTATTATGTGCTCTTCTCAAAGTAGTATGATTTAGGTTCTTGAGTCAATACAAGTTTGTCTCATATATCTACCCTTTCTCAAATGCTGACTTACCAAAGAGGTTGTAATAACCCTTCAAGTAGCTTTCTTATCCTTCTCCCTGCTATTTTTTCTAATGCTATTGAGAGCACTAAAAATATTCTTCACAATAATGACATTTCTTTCCATTTTCTTATTGACATGAATCTTCAATTTGGAAATCATAGGTCTCATCTTTTGCATCTTTAATAAGTGCATAAAAAGTTGACATTGCTCCACCACTGTCTTGTTGCCAAAAAAAATCTTATATAGTCTTGAAGCCCATAACCGAATGGACCTTTGCAATTTTTTTCCTTCCAAATTAGTGACAATCATTTCATCAATTTCAATTATCCATTTTGGTGTTCTAGAACCTTGATTTTAATTATAATTTTTGGAGATATGTAAGGTTCATGAGTATTTTCATTTTCAACATGGTCAATCATGGCATTTACATTATGAATTGGTAAATTTTCATTCTCCAAAATTTCAATCTCGACATTATTATTATCAATTGGTACATTTTTATTCCCCAACTGAATATATTCATTTTCTGACTTTATGATTTCACCTTTGATCATACCTCATCAACTTGATTCACATTTAACATACCTTGTCTATTACTTCAGTGATTTGCCTTGTCCCTTTCCCTATATGTTGCAATGTCTTCATTCGATACCTTCCTTTTGTGTTTAGCCTTTTGATGACTACTGCTTCCCATTCAAACAACAATACTAGACACCTAATCAAATCTTGTAGCAGCCTTTTCAGTCGAATGGGCCCCAAACAATTTTTTTCTCCAAACTCATGAAAATGACTAAAAGAAATGTGAATCACGGGTCTGCAGTCACAGAGAATATTTTGGAAAAAGTCTACCAATAAAACAATTCAGGTATCTGAACTCATATCGAGTATCCAATTCAAGATCGGATACCCAATATGATATTGGGTACCCGAAATCATTGCCCAAAATTTGGAGGGAAATCAATTGGGCAAGTGTGGGAAACCAACAACTATTATATATTACTATATATTAGTATATAAAATCAATCATTGTGGGAAATATAAAATAGTATATATATTATAAATTACTATATAAAATCAATTACTTCATATTATATAGTAATATATGACTATTATTATTAAATATAATATAGTAATATATCATTATTATATAATCTAGTAATATATTATTATAATATAATATATAGTCATATTATATTATTATTATTATATAATATATTAATGTATTATTATAATAATTATAATTAGACTAATAATAATAATAAGTATTATTATTACTATTATTATATATAGTAATAGAGTCATAGGCTAGGGTAATCAACCATATGGGTCGAATGGAGTCGTAGGCTAGCCCACAACCCCATTAGACCCATTGCATGGTGACATGTGTCCCTAGGGGTCCTAGGACCCCTAAAACATAGGCTAATTGATGCTTTGGGTTGAATGGGGTCATAGGCTAGCCCACAACCCCATTCGACCCATGTCAACATGTGTGCCTAGGGGTCCTAGGACCCCCTAGGGACATAGGATAATCGATGCAATGGGTCGAATGGGGTCGTAGGCTAGCCATGACCCTATTCAACCCATTGCATGGTGACATGTGTCCCTAGGGGTCCTAAGATCCCTAGGGACATAGGGTAATCAATCATATGGGTTGAATGGGGTCATAGGCTAGCCCACGACTCCATTTGACCCATTGCATCGTGACATGTGTCCCTAGGGGTCCTAGGACCCCTACAAACTTAGGATAATCAATCATATGGGTCAAATGGGGTCGTAGGCTAGCCCATGACTCCATTTGACCCATTGCATCATGACATGTGTCCCTAGGGGTCCTAGGAACCCTAGGGACATAGGGTAATCGATGCAATGGGTCAAATAGGGTCGTAGGTTAGCCCTCGACCCCATTCAACCCATTAAATTGTGACATGTGTCCCTAGAATTCCTAGGACCCCTAGGGACATAGGGTAATCGATTCAATGGGTTGAATGGGGTCATAGGCTAGCCCACAACCCCATTTGACCCATTACATCGCAACATGTGTCCTTAGGGATCTAGTTAGGACCCTTAGAGACATAGGGTAATCAATGCAAATGGTCAAATGAGGTTGTAGGCTAGCCCACGATCCCATTCAACCCATTGCATTGCGACATTGTCCCTAAGGGTCCTAGAACCCCTAGGGACATAGGGTAATCGATGCAATGGGTGGAATAGGGTCATGGCTAGCCCACGACCCCATTTGACCCATTGCATGGTGACATGTGTCCTTAGGGTTCATAGGACCCCTAGAGCATTAGGTAGTCGATTCAATGGGTCGAATGGGGTTGTAGGCTACCCCATGACCCCATTCGACCATTGCATCATGACATGTGTCCCTAGGGATCGTAAGACCCCTAGGGACATATGGTAATTGATGAAATGGTTCGAATAGGGTTATAGGCTAGCCCATGACCCCATTCAACCAATTGCATCATGACATGTGTCCCTAGGGGTCCTAGGACCCCTAGGGACATAGGGTAATCAATGCAATGAGTTGAATGGGGTTGTAGGCTAGGGACATAGGGTAATTGATACAATGGGTTGAATGGGGTCGTAGGGTAGTCCATAACCCCATGCATCCCATTGCATCATGATATGTGTCCTTAGGGGTCCTAAGACCCCTAGGGACATAGGGTAATCAATGCAATGAGTCGAATGGGGTTGTGGGATGTGTCCCTAGGGGTCCTAGGACCCTTAGGGACATAGGCTAATTGATGCAATGGGTCGAATGGGATCGTAGGCTAGCCCACGACCCCATTCGACCCATTAGATCATGATATGTGTCCCTAGGGGTCCTAAGGTTATCGATGCAATGGGTCAAATGGGGTCGTAGGCTAGCCCACGACCCCATTCGATCCATTGCATGGTGACATTTATCCCTAGCGATCCTAGGACCCCTAAGGACATAGGGTAATTGATCATATGGGTCAAATGGGGTTGTAGGCTAGCCCATGACCCCATTCAACCCATTACATGGCGACATGTGTCCCTAGGGGTCCTAGGACCTCAAGGGACATAGGGTAATCGATGTAATGGGTCAAATGGGGTCGTATGCTAGCCCACAACCTCATTTGACCCATTTCATCATGACATGTGTCCCTAGGGGTCCTAGGACCCCTACAGACATGGGATAATCAATCATATGGGTCAAACAGGGTTGTAGGCTAGCCCACGACCCCATATGACCCATTGTATTACAACATGTGTTTATAGGGTAATCGATGAAATGGGTTGAATGGGGTTGTAGACTAGCCCACAACTCCATTAAATCTATTGCATTGTGACATGTGTTCGTAGGGGTTCTAGGACCCCTAGAGACATAGGGTAATCGATGTAATGGGTTGAATGGTGTCACAGGCTAGCCCACGACCCCATTCGACCCATTGTATGATGACATGTGTCCCTAGGGGTCCTAGAACCCGTTGAGACATAGGGTAATCGATGTAATGGTTCAAATGGGGTCGTAGGCTAACCCACGACCCTATTCAACTCATTGCATGATGACATCATAGGGTAATCAATGCAATGGGTTGAATGGGGTTGTGGGCTAGCCCAGAACCCCATTCAAACCATTGCATCCATGAAGGAATGGGTTGAATGGGGTCTTAGGCTAGCCCACGACCCCATTCAACCGATTGCATTGTGACATGTATCCCTAGGGATCCTAGGACCCATAGGGACATAGGGCAATCGATGCAATGGGTCAAATGGGGTCGTAGGATAGCCCATGACCCCATTCGACCCATTGCATTGTGACATGTGTCTCTAGGGTTCCTAGGACCCCTAGGGACATAGGGTA